>JAITYX010000092.1:0-1200000 GCA_021018815.1 Talinum fruticosum | reverse complement strand
ACACTTCTTTTGCTGAACCACAGTGCAGACACTCGGTTGTATTCTTCCGAGCTAATGGCGCATATCGGAATGTTCATTGCCTTAAAGTTCTTCCCGAACTTCTCTGCTTCTCCCGGAGTGAATTCGGCTTTTGTCTTGGGAATGATTCTGAATTCATCTGTCTTCATTGGAATGTAGTTTCCTTGTTGTATGATTTCCCATACCTCTTCATCATGATCCATAAGGAAACATTCCATAAGTTTCTTCCAAAGGCCCAAAGTTTGATCCTTTGAATTTTGGTGGCCTCGTTGGAAGATCTTCCTTCATCGAACTCTCCATTGTGTCTGAGCCATATGATCTTTAGACCTTTGGATTGTTAAATCCTTTCGGAAAGGTTAGGCTCGATACCAATCGAAGATTTGCTCGGGCAGAGTCCGAGTCACCCTAGAGGGGGTGAATAGGGTGATAGAAGTTTTTCGTGGAAACGTTAGCTCTTTCGTTAACGAAGAGACAGAGACAAGTTCCGAGTCAAACAACGAGGTCGAAAAGCTTGGACTCGTAAATGCTATCACGAACAAACACGCAAGTCAAGCAGGAGTAATCTGACTATCTCGAGTCTAGAATGAACTCGAGAAAGATAACACTTAGAAATTACGTGGAAACCCTCCCGGGGTAGAAAACCACGGACCGTGTCAATCCGCACACGAAGTCAAATCCACTATTTTGAGTCCACAAAATACCGTGAATCGATTGAACCCGAGTTGCTCCCTTAGACAACTCTATACAAGTTTTCCTAGACTCGTAAATTCTCTTATCTAATCTAGTACTTCCTAACCGAGATAACCCTTACAGCTAGGGACAACTAAGTTGAGTTAACCCTTACAGACTTAGTCAAGGGACCTTACAAAGAATGTAAGAAAGAGTTTATAATCGAGTACAAGACCTTACAACTTAGAAAGTAATGAATTACAGAGCAGGAGTTGTAAGTAGAAGATTAAGAGTAAATACAATGACTTTGAGCAAGTATGTGTATTAACAATATGTTCGGCAATCTTCAAGTCTTGTGAAGTGGTTTCTATTTATAGATGACTAGGCAGAGTAGCCGTTATCTTCATCTCGCCGACCGAGAGTCCTCTCGTGACCGTTGATAGAAGCTTTCCGAGTCACTCGTAAAGTATCCGTTGTAATGTGAACGTTGGACAATGGTTTAACTCTCTTGGAAGTCCCAAAACCATTGGCAGTGTCTTGAAAGATAAGGTGGAAACCACCGTTAAGCTTAGCGTTCCAGCTTTTCCAGATTTGGAAACAGACATGCCCCGACACAATCTACTGGGACTGGAGCAGAGAAGGTGAACAGCCATGTCTGCTGGTGATTTGACGTTCGAAGCTTCAGGCTACTTTTGTAGTTTGAAAAGGTGTATCCTCGTTTGAATAACCTACAAAAGTAAATCAATTTTGATTCTCAAAGTATAAAATACTTTGGTCCAAGATTAGACACAGATAATAAAACTATTAAGATAATTAAACAACCGATTATCTCGAGTCGAAACGAAATGGAATTTTCTCGAGTCCAATATCCATGATACTCGTAATTCCATCCGACTTAGTCTAAGCGAAGAATCAAGTTCAAGTAAAGAATATCGTAGTGAGGTAACTTGATATAGACTAAGCATGAAATAGACTAGAAATACCGACTATAACAAAATAGAACTTATAACCGTAAGTCGATTCGAGTGAGAAAAGATGAAATACTAGTCTATTCAATATGCGATAAATCTGAGTGATGAGAGACTCGTAACAGAGAACCAGCTTTTCGAGTCACTTACGGATAAGCAAGAAATATAAGAAATAAAAGCTGTATCACTTAGACAAGATACCATTTTACTCAAAGAAGTTTCGAGATACGAGAGAATGCCTTGGAATCAAAACTCTATAAGTATGAGATGGTTATACTCGATTCATTTAATGCATCTCGAAATGCTTGGAGAAGTGTCCGAGTCTTCATAGGTGTTAACCGATCTTAGACCCGGGAGCTTTATCTCTTTGATGACTGCATCGAAATGTAATAGTTGGTTTGAGTGAACCTTACCTCTTGTCCTTTGTCACACAACCGAGATATGCTCAGGAGATTATATTTGAGCCCTTTGACAAGGAGTACTAGATCGACTAAGTTGTCTCCTCGACCAATTCTGTTAATTCCAACTATCTTGCCTTTGCTATTGTCTCCAAATGTGACTTTTCCTCCTTTCATCCCTTCTTATTCTAAGAAGAGTCTTTAGTCTTCGGACATGTGGCGTGAGCATCCATTGTCTATGTACCAATGACCCTTTAGTTTCGAGTAACTTGCACAAACAAAAATAAACTAACCCTTCTTAATTCCTCTTACAAACCCAGTAATTGTATCTACTGTGGTCCTTTTCTAAGGAAGAGCACTTTTAGGAACCTATATTTGAATGATTTTAGGTTTGGTCCGATTCCGAGTCTTCTTTCTTGAGAACTCACTCTACGTCTCTTTCTTTTAAAAACCTTTCTTTTTGTAAACAAGTTGAGAAGGCTATTTTATGAAAACTACTCTATGCTCAGTCCCTTTTCTTTTTTAATGAATAGGACCATGCTCAGCCTTCCTGAACTTAATGGTTCTGGAGTCAGTTTTGAAAAGGTTTTTCTAGGAATTATCTTCCTCTTCAGACATTATATCCAAGACCTTCTTTTGAAATGAGATACACTAAGAACCAAGTAATAAATTGAGGTTTTCTGACCTTAAGTGAGCTTTAAAACCAACTCTTGAGACTCATTGAGCTGCTTGTTTCAATTGCTCATTCTCGGTTCTAAAGCACTCGGACTCAATCTTATTGTCTTGATTACTAGTCTCAAGCATTTTCAGATTTTATCTCAAGTTTTCTAAATCATTTTTTATGGAGGTTTTCTCAAGCATTAAGAGATTTCAGTTTCTCTTTGAATTGAGAAGACTCGGAATTAGACTTCTCCTCTAAAGTAAAAATGTATCTGGCAATATCATGCTTGGATAACTTAAGGAAGTAGTTGATTACCTCCCGAGGATCTTTTTCCTCAGCATCCGATGTATCGTTGTCTAACTCATATCCAACTTTTGAGTTTGATGGAGCCATTAGACACTTTGATTCATCACCAGTGTCATCATCTTCTTCTAACTCATCATCTCTTCATGTAGCTACCATAGCCTTTTTCTTCTTTCTATCCTTCTTTCTCTCTGGATAGTCCTTGACTATGTGCTCTTTGCTGCTACACTCAAAATAGCCAGAGTTCTTAGTTAAAGATAAAATTGAACAGGATTAGAATTTACCTTTCCTATCTTTCTTGTAGAACTCCCGCTTAGGCTTCTTCCGCCACTTTCTATATTTCATTATTTTCTTAAAGCCTAGAGCTTGAAGTGCCATGGGGTCTTCTTCTAAATCCGAGGAGCTCAAACTTGGACCTTGTTCTTCTGAGGCCTTGAGAGAAATGTTTCTTTTAGTGCCGACCTCAGCCTTCTTACGCCTCCGGATGT
The DNA here is from genome assembly GCA_021018815.1 of Talinum fruticosum. NCBI lineage: Eukaryota > Viridiplantae > Streptophyta > Magnoliopsida > Caryophyllales > Talinaceae > Talinum > Talinum fruticosum. The sequence goes on along the minus strand of JAITYX010000092.1, from coordinate 1,196,495 downwards.
AACTCATGGGTGAGCAGTTTCCCAATAAGTTCATATGGCTTGAGTTGAGATAGGTTCCGAGCTTCCTCTATAGCTGTCAGCTTGGGACCCCATCTTCTCTTGTGTAGACTCCTTACAATCTTTCTAATGACTTCTTCACGACTCATTTTCTTTCCAAGAGTGTTGAGATTGTTGACAATCTTAGTGAAGTGAATGTACATCCGAGTTATTTTCTCATCAAGCTTCATTTTGAACAACTTATACTTGTAGAGATACTAACTTATCTTAGCTTGCTTCACTTGGTTGGTACATTCATATGTACTGACCAGTGTATCCCAAACTTCTTTGGCTATGTCGCATGCATATACTATGTTGTATTCTCGCTGCATTAATTGTGCACGTCAATGTGTCCATACCCTTGACGTTCTTTATGTACTTCTCGTTCTCTTTAGCAAGTGAACTCAATCTTCACTTTAAGCACTAATTTAACTCCTTCCATCTTTATAGGAGTGTAGTTGACATTGCAGATGATGTTCCGGACCTACTCATCATAATCCCGAATAAAGCACTCCATGATCTTCTTCCAAGTGTGTGAAGTTTGACCCTTTGAACTTGGGTGGTCCGGTGAAAGATCTTTCTTCATCGAACTCTCCATAGTTAAAAGTCATCTTATCTTTAGACCTTGTATTTGTTAGATCCTTTGAGAAGGTTAGGCTTTGATACCAATTAAAGGTTTGCTCTTGACAGTTTGAATCACCCTAAGGGGGTGAATATGGTATGAAGGAAATTTTGCGGAACTACAAAGTTTTCTGAAAAGAAAACATTTAGAAAACTATTCCGAGTCTAGATTGGACTCGGATGTGATAAACACATAAAGTATATGGAAACTCTCCTGTGGTAGAAAACCACGGAAGGTGCTAATCCAAGCACTAAGTCAAATCCACTATTTTGAATCCACAAAAGACAAGGATCGACTCTTACTGAATTGTTCCTTTAAACAATTCAATTACAAGATTTTCCTCGACACAAAAGCTCCCTTATCTGTTCTAGTACTTCCTAACTAAGATAACCCTTACAGTTAAAAACAACTGAGTTGAGTTAACCCTTACAGCTCGGTCAAGGGACTTTACAGAGAATTGAAAGATGTAAGAGTGATTACAAGACTTTTCTCTTAAAAAATAATATATTTAAACTTGGTGAGCTGATATTGCTCGGTTATTATGTACATTAGGAGTAGCTCATAAATACTAAATTGATTTGGTTTCTGTATGCTCTAGAACGACATCAATTTAACTTGACTATATTGACATGATCTTGGTTTATATTATTGAATTATTACATATGAAACATCTTTAAATGTCAAGTTTATATTTGTGTATGAAGACTCGAGACATCGCTCTATATCTTTCCGAGTCATGCAAAAGGAATCGGGTATAACAATGTCATTCATATAGAGTTTTGATTCCAAGGCATTCTCTGTGTCTTAGAAACTTACTTGAATTAAATAGTATCCTTCCTATGCGATTCGGCCTTCACATATCTCTTTAATCGTTTTTAGTTAGCGACTCGTAAAAGTTGTTCTTTATTCCGAGTCCATTCTCACTCGGAATCGACTTGTGGTTATTTACTCTATTGGTTGCATAGTCGGCATTCATAGTTCATTTCATGCTTAGTCTATATCAAGTTCTTTCTCACTCGATATTTGCTATAGAACGTGTTTCTTTACTTAAGACTAAGTCATATGGAATTCCGAGTATCATGGATATTAGACTCGGAATATTCCATTTCTTTTCGACTCGGATAATCAATTGCGTAATTTCTCAAGATTATTTTGTTATCTCGTGTCTAACCTTGGACCAAAGTATTTTATACTTTGAGAACCAAAGGTGTTCTACTTTTGTAGGTTATTCAATCGAGGATATCTTTTCAAACTACAAAAGTAGCCGAGCTCGTAACGTCAAATCACCCGCAGATATGGCTTTTCACCTTCCCCGCTTTAGTCTCGGAAGATTGTGTCGAAGTCGTCCGCTTCAATATCCGGAAAACTGGAACGCCAAGCCTAACAAGTGGTTTTCACCTCGGTTTTCAAGACACAACCGATGGTTTTGGGACTTCCAAGAGAGTTAAACCGTTGTCCAACGTTCATATTTCAACGGATACTTTCGAGTGACTCGAAAGCCTTTCTCAACGGTCACAGAGGACTCTCGGTCAGCGAGATGGAAATAACGGCTACTCGCCTGGTCTTATCTATAAGAAGAAGCCACTTCACAAGACTTGAAGGTTGCCGAACATATTGTCTATACACTTACTTGATCAAAGTTATTGTATTTACTCTCAATCTTCAACTTACAACTCCCACTCGTAATTCATTACTTTCGAGTTGTAAGGTCTTGTACTTCGTTACAAACACTTCTTACATTCTTTGTAAGGTCCCTTGACTAAGTCTGTAAAGGTTAACTCAGCTTAGTTGTCCCTAGCTGTAAGGGTTATCTCAGCTAGGAAGTACTAGATCGGATAAGGTAACTTCGAGTCTAGGAAAATCAGTATAGAGTTGTCTAAGGGAGCAACTCGGGTTCCGTCAAGTTCACGGTATTTTGTGGACTCAAAATAGTGGATTTGACTTCGTGTCCGGATTGACACGGGCCGTGGTTTTCTGCCCCAGGAGGGTTTCCACGTAAAATCTCTCGTGTTCCTTTTCGAGTTCATTCTAGACTCGGACAGACCTCGATGCTCTTGCTTCTTCCGATTCATTGCTTTCGAGTCCAATTTTTTCGACTCGTTATTAGACTCGCATTCTATCTTTGCCTCTTTTCGCGCAAAAGTGTGTATTTTCGTAAAGAATTTTCTATCACCCTATTCACCCCCTCTAAGGTGACTCGGACTCTCCTTGAGCAAACCTTCAGTGTATAACCATAAAGTTATTCTATTGATTCCTTAGGCATATACTAGAGATATTAATGTTCATTTTAAAATGAGTTTTGAAATCATAACTTTCAAGCCAACTGTTTGCCCTTTTGTTGTACCATTTGCTCCTCGGACCTTATAATTAAGTGAGCAGATGTACAAAAATGATGGTAGCAAGTAGGTTAGAACCCATTAGTTTCTTTTCATATTTTTGGAACTTACTTTTGTTGATCTGTGGAGTGATTAAAGTTCATATTCATTAGATTGGATTTGTGTGCTTGTTCTTAAAGCCTAAAAGCTTCTTGAACAATATTTTGAATGTATGATTTAAAATAAAATAAAAAAGTCTTGCTGATACATGTAAGGAGAACTTCCGTATGAAAGTGATCATGTTTGGAAATACATGTCCGATTAAGTTAGATTATGTGTTAATTAATATTTGTGTCGTTCTCGTATATGGAATGGTTATGCCTTAATTATTTTAGATGCTACCTATTTGTTACAAATTCTGTGGACAAAATTCTATTAAGGAGGGAAGAAATATGTAATTTTAATTTAGGTGATTAAATGAGTTAAATTAATTAATTAGTTTAAATCAAATAAATTAGGTGGATTAACTAAAATATATGTGAATATATATTTGTAATTCTATTTTGGACAAATTATTATGTGTTTGCGTAGCTTTAGATGGTAAAATATATTAGTTATTTTCTACTCTCCACCTGAACCTAAATAAATGAAAACCTAAGACAACATATACAACCTATTTTGAGTTCAACCTAAATTATACTTAACTAAACAACAAACAAAAGAAAAAAAAGAAAAGAAAATAAAGGGGGTGGCTAGGTGTCAAGCATCGAGAAAATAGAAGTGTAACGAAAGGGATTTTCGCTAGTTTCCCTAGTGAAGCCACGACACGGAGGACCAACAGAGAGAAGGCAGTAAAGAGAGGAGGAGATGGAGGAGAGGTGGACAGAGAGCAAAAGAGCGAGAATCGAAAATAGAGCAAGAGCGAGTGAAAAGGGAGAACAAGAGCAAGAGGCAAAAAGAGTGAAAGATCAAGAATCGACAGGCAGAGAAGACATAGAGATAGAGAGACCGAGACAGAGATAGAGAACAAAGGGAGCGAGAGCAGCCAAGATAAAGAGAAAAGAGATCGGTAAAGAAAGGAGAGAGGAAGAAGAAAAATACTAGGAGAGTGAGAGCATGAGAAGAAAAGGAGAGCGAGAGCATGACCAATAGATGGAGGCAGAGATAGCAAGCGAGAGATAGGGATATAAAGGTCCGAGAGGCAAGAAGAGAGCGAGACATAGACCGACGTCGAGAGATTGAGAAGAAGAAGAAGAGAATGAGAGGATGAGAGCGACATGAGGGGAAAATAGCAAAAGCAGGAGACGCACAAAAGACGAACAAGGCAAGAAACCCAAATCTACTCCATTCATACAACTGTTCAAACAAACCCTAAGAATTCAAATAGGGTGGTCTTATGCTCTAAACTATATTAGATTCAAACTACAATGAATTGGTATTGAGAATTGATTCTTCATATGATTGAATTTCGATTTAAAATATATTGAGTTGTTTGATTATGTGAAATTATGGGATGAGTTCTTTAGAGTAATTTTGAATTGAGAAATTGAGTTAGTTGATTGATTCAATAGATGGATGAAATTGTGGAAATTGAATTTAATATAGGAACTAGTAGTTGTTTTTTATTGCTGTGATTCATGTAAAATTAAATAAGTGAATCAACATGTTAGGGAGATGCAATATGAGCATTTGAATCGAATATAACAGTTTGTGATAAGTTGTGACTGTTTGGGTTAAACCGTAACTATTTATGACTGTTTGTGGTTATTGTGGCTCGTGTGAAATTAAATTAGTGAATTGATAGGTGTAGGGAGAAGTAGTGTAAGAAATTCAGTTAAAATTAGTAGTTTGTGACAACTTGTGACAATTTGTGGCTGTTTGGGTTGTTTGTGGCTCGTGAAAATTCAACGTTGTTAGTTCATCCTAATTGCTATTTATTTAAGGTTTGAAAATAGAAAAATAGGTCGTGTTGGTTAGAACCAAACAGAGAAGGGGGTTGTTTGTTGATTAGGTTTGCTTTGTCCTCTCTTGGTTAGTAGAGTTTAGCTATCTCTTAGAAATTTTTGTAACTTTGAAGGTGAATTAGCTTAATGACTTTATTTTGTAACTAAAACCTAAGGTCGCGGTGAATGAAAACGAACTAAACTCGAATTTAATCAATCCCTAAACAAACTGAATATTGTGGATTTCAACCATGTATGTTGGATTGTGAGGCTTGTGTACGTGGGAAATTAGTACACTTATTTGTATGTTAAACTCTTCATTTAAGACATGAATATTAATAGGGATGTTGGAATACGAAATATAAGGGAAAGGGAAGTCAAAGATTCGGGTTATGCTAGTTATTAGTGTGATATTGTCGCTAACCCAACTGATTTGTTATGAATATGTGAAAGAATGTGCTAGCGTGAATGATTGAACTTGATGATGATTGTGAATGACTTATATTCAAACTTGATTTCGAATGAGGATTCATATGGTTTGTTTTAAAAGAAGATCAGCTTGTTTAAGCAAAATGATCCTTGAGTATGATTTTTTGATATTTGCTTTTCGACTTGAAAATGTGTTCTAAAAGAAGTGATATTAAGAGTAGAAGGATGGCAAACTATGCTATGTCCTTATGTTGTGAAAAGTTGTAGATACTGAACCGAGATTGTTATTTGAAACAAAACTTGATGGGTGAATGTGTTCAAACTGGTTTTAATTGATTTTGGGCTACGATTTTTTGGCACATTGGAAGGGCTTAGTCTTGCGTAGCAGCATCACGTGGTCCTTACATATCATGATGCCCATCAGCCTTATGTATTCAGGTTGATTCTTTCTTGATGATGAAAACAAAGTCTTCCAATAGTTTCACTAGAACTAGGTCCAGGGAGCCCGAGTCGTGGGGTTATATGCCACCCCGAAACCGTGTAATGCTAGTTCAAGTCTAAATCCCTAGAAAATTGCTTAGTTTTTCGTAAACCTTGCTAAGAAAATGTTGAGAAATGGTTTTTGTTTCAAGTTGTGTAAACTTGTGTGAATTTTACCTTTTTGGTGTAAGTACTTGGTAGGAGCTAGTATAGGTGAACGTTTCAATTTTTCATGTATTAAATGGAGGTTATAAAAATCAAAATGGTGTATTACAATGACATTAAATATGGATGCTAGTATATGTATTACTCTATGTAAAAGATTTCTGTTTTAAGTGTATAAGACCATGCAGTGAGAGGCCAGGTGCTCACCCCCCACATATGTACTCTCCAGCTACAAGTACTCCTTAAGGTGGTTTGTCTTGTACCTTTAGCATACTCTAGATACACTTGCGTTAATGCTATTACTGAGTGGCACAAGTTGGCTGAAATGTGCATTTTTATACCCTATTTGTTGAGACAAGTAAATAATATCATAGGTTAATTGGATTGTTTTTAAGTTTTAAAAATTGGTTGGACTCCAAGCATGTGACTATTGAGTTGTTAATCTCCGAGCAGGTGGCTTGTTAAGTTCTGTTATTCCTATTGTCGTTTCTTATGCAGGTGTAAAGTTTTAAGCCTACAGGTAATAGGTAAATTACAAATGGAACTATGTTGAAATTTTCCGTAAATTTTCAAAAATATAAGAAAAACATCCCTTTTAAGTGGAAGCCAATAAACCAAACTCGACACCTTTTAGCCTTAAGGCTTCCTTTCGTGGATCCCGATGATGGAATACTCCACTAGTGGGGTGTGGTGTTACAAAAATCCCCTTTAAAAAAAAAATTTCCAAAATAAAAACAGTGAAAAGCCATTAGCCAAACATTGCAATACGATGTTGCTTGTAAAATATGTAAAGTAATGGTCGATGCAATGGTGTCTTTATCGTTATTTTAAATTAGAAACTAGAAGTCCAAGTCGAACCCATCCCCCAACTCCAAGTTCAACCATTGGATGAGATCTTATTGGATGTAGAGTCACTTGTGGTTAGGTCTCGTAGGCTCATAACAATGAATGTATAACCCTGTGGGCATTAGATTATGGTTTTTTGTACTTTTTTATAATGTCTACGTCCTATTTATTGGGTCTCGATTGTCCCTATGGGCTAATGGTGAAGTCACGCTTCTTATTTAATAATGTAGTAGAATATTGTTGAGATCTCTATAAGGTGACCTCTTCTTGCTCTAGGTGCTCACATATATTGACGTGAATCATTTTATTAGTTAACTTAATAATATGTTCTTTTGGGTGGTTAATGAAGAAAAATCAACGTTCAACCAGTTTCAACCCATTCAACCACACTTCCTATAAAGGAAAAATTCAATACTTAACTACTTTTAACTACACTCAATTAATTTACTTTATTTCAAGATATGCAGTCATAACTCGGATATGAAGTGTTAGAAAGATTATTTGAACATGCGATAAACTCGAGTAGTGTCCGAGTTACTCGTAAACATCGGTATGAGATGATAGATGAAAATGAGTTTTTTGAGTTAGTTAGAATCGAATGAAAACTTAAACAAGAGTTTCTATGGTACTAAGAATGACTTGTAATCAAAACTTAGGCATTCATAATGATTCGTACTTAGATAGAAACTTAGGCATTCATAGTGAGGTTTGTATCTCGAGTCTTTATGTAGTACTCGGAATGATCTAGATTCGTAGTCCGAGTCTTCAATCTCCCCTTTTTGATAAAAGGCATTCATACTTAGAAACTTTATTAGTAAAATAATAATGAGTTTTTATTCTTACTCATTAGAATATCTCAGAATATAGAGTAATGAGTGAATTGATTCGTACTTAGAATATTTTTGTAGAGCGAGTCATATAATTAAGAATTGTGAAGAATTATATCGAGTGAAATAGAGGAAAAACAATATGAGCTAATATATCAAAGCAAAACTAAATAATAAAGAATTCAAACTCGGAAAGAGTGAACTCAAAAATCAGTATGCTTGAAAATAACACTTTATTCATTTATATATACGTAAAATAAGGAAAATACACGTAAAAGACGGTTAGAAAACTTCCTCTAAACAAGACAACAATTTTTCTAATATTAATCTCCCCCTTGCCTTTTAAAAAAAAAAAAAAATAGGGAAGAATGTATCCAACTGATACAATTGATGTATGGATAAAAAAAATTAAAAAAAGAAATTAGGAAGGTGGATTTTGGTCGTCTCGAGTTAAGGCGGATGAGCATGCAGTGCGCCTGCGTTGGTATGCTTGGGATGAGATCCGGGTGGCGGTAGCACTCGGTATCTCTGGAAGTGGCTCAGCTATGAGTGGCCGACCCAGAATTAGGTCGTCCGGAGGCTCATCCTCTTGGAATGTTGCGGAGGGAAGTGCTCCTTCCGGCTTGACTACTCGCGGATCGTCCAACATCTGCAGTGGTCTTCTGACCGACCCGGACTACTATTTGAGCTTATCGGCTTCGGTTGGGGAACAACAACACCTTGTCCCTCGGCTTCTTCCTTCTTCTCTCTTTCTTCCTCCTTCTTCTTTTCCTTCTCTTCCAGCTTTTCTTCCTCCTTCTCCTCGTAAAGAGCTACTTCGGCGGCAACTTCCTCTTCTTCTTCGTTGCCTCTCCGTAAGGAGACTTGGTAGGGCTCAAGGACTCTTCGGACGTGTCCGAGTTGTCCGGGTCCCGAGTGGCCTTCGATCACCTCTCTCGGAGGAGCTCAAGCATCTCCTGTTGCTTCTTAACCAAATTCTTCATTTTGAGGAGAACATCCCTGTTGCTCTCGAATTTGAGATTGGGTCATTTTCTGGTGATGGTCATGTTCTCAAGAACAAGTTTGAAGGAGCGGAGAGTGTCCTGGAATTCTATGGACACGTAGTGAGCTTGGCTAGCAGTGTGGTAGACAAAGAAGCAGCTGCTTGGAGGGGGACATGAGCTGGAAGCACTGCCAGGTGGAGGAGGGAGTGAGAGGTGAGTCCGAGTCCGAGGCCGAGGAGAAGGTTGCCTCGGCTCGGAGCTGTGGACCCGCACACCAGGTTGGGTTTCCTGGTACCCGTATCCCGTAAGCTCTTTTCGCCAACAACGATGGCAACCTCAAACACTTCGTTTGGGTTTGAGGGGAGTAGAACCTTGAATTGCTTAAAAACAAGGGTAAGAAGGGCTTCGAAAGAAAGAGGGCTAGATTTCTTTGATCGAGCCGGCACGATGGCCATTTGCTCAATTATAGCGGCAAAGAGTCACTCGTAAAAGATCCGTTGAGATGTGAACGTTATGCAACGACTCTTGACTCCTTAGGATGTCCCAATCTACCGGTGGTGTCTCGAAGAGTAGGGTGGAAACCACTGTTAAGCTTAGCATTGAAGATTTCCAGCTTTGGAAACAGACAACCCTAACATAGTGTCTAGGCCTGGTTCGAAGTAGAAAAGCCTTGTCCGGTGGTGATTGACAGCTTGAAGCCGGTTACTTTTGTAATTCAAAAATAGGATAACCTCATTTGGATAACCTACAAAGTAAACAAATTTTGGTTCTCAAAGTATAAAATACTTTGGTCCAAGATTAGGCACGGATAATAATTTAATTAAGATAATTAAGTGCATAATTATCTCGAGTCTTAGAAGAGTGGAATTTTCCGAGTCTAATATTCATTATACTTAAATTCCATCCGAGTTAGTCTAAGGAAAGATCAAGTTATAAAGAGAATATTAGAGTACGAGTACTTGATCTAGACAAAAGCAGCTCAAATAAACATGCTGACTTAGAGAGTTGAATTAATGTTGTAATTCAATTTAACTTGGAGTATGAAATCGAACTTAGTTTGAAAGTGTTAGTGAGATTGTTTGAACATACGGTAAGTCTCGGTGACGTTTGATTGGCTCGGAACCATTAGTGTGAATTAATGACCAAGAGTATGCTTTTGAGTCGATCGAATTGAATGAAAACATATGCAATAGTTTCGTAATGTTCGTAATAGTTTCTATAACTCTCGTAATAGTTTCGTAACACTCATAATAGTTTCTATAACACTCGTAATGACTTGTAATCAAAACCTAGAAGGGATGAGGTTTGTACCGATTTCTTGATAGTACTCGGAATAATATAAATGCAGAGTTTGAGTCTTCAATCTCCCCTTTTTAATGAAAGGCATTCCATACTCGGATAGAATCCGGAGTTTTCATTCTTACTCGGAGAGTATATCGTAGTTTAGAATAAAAATCACGGAAAGATAACTGAAGTGATTCGGACTTAAATTGTATGAGAGCTATTAGACTTAGATTGTATCGAGCTAAGAATAGAAAATCGTATGGAAATAAATGAAGTGATTCGGACTTAGAATGTTGCTCATATCAGAGCAGAGATAAATAAATAAGCGAATATATCAAAGCAAGATACACTAAGAAAGTGAAACTCGTAAAAGAGTTAAACTTAGAAGTAAGTACACGAAATCGAAACTTCATTCATATTCACATAAACACAGAAAATATATACAAAAAGGGTGAGAAAACTCCCCTAAACAAGACAACAAATTTTCTAAATATTCTCCCCTTGCCTTTCAGCAAAAACAAAATGAGGAAGAATGTATAAAGTAGATATAATTTGTTTGTCCGGACAAAAAAAAACTTAAAACAGAAAAAAATTAAGATGGTCGAGTGGGAGCCGTCTCGGGTTGAAACGGATGAACGTGCAAGTACGCCTGCGCTGGTATGAGCATGAAGATGTAGAAGATCTTGGCGGTGGCAGCACCGGTACCTCCGGGATGGGCTCAGCTGTGAGTGGCCGACCCGAATAAGGTCATCCAGAGGTTCATCCTCTTCGAATTCGATGGAGGGTGGTGCTTCCTCGGGCTTGACTGTCGCCGACCGACCTATGTCAACAGGGTCTTCTCGACTCACTCAGACCGCTGTCTCGGCTGATCGGTTCCGGTTGAGGGCGGGAGCACCTTGTCCCTCGGCTTCTTCCTTTTCTCCTCCTTCTTCCTCGCTTTTCTTCTTCTTCCTTCTCTCATTTTTCCTTCTCCTCGAAAAAGTTGCTTCAGCCGCAACCTCCTCTTCTTCTTCTTCTACCTCTCACGAGGGAGATTTGGAAGGATCACCGCATCAACCGAACTAATTGTTATCAAGACACATAAATGAGACATAAAAACACATAATCATGCAAGGTAATTTCACTTAGAAAAGCACATAATCATGCATTAATCATCCCAAGTTCATTCCTAATAAAGCAAAACCGATCCTCACTAAATGGCTTAGTAAAGATATCAGCTAGTTGAAGTTTCATAGGAATGAATTCAAGTTCAATATCACCTTTCTCAGAATGGTCTCTTAGAAAATGGTACCTGACCTCAATATGCTTTGTCATTGAGTGCTGAACTGGATTCTTAGTGATGCTGATTGCACTTTGATTGTCACACTTGATTGGAATTGATTTGAATGAAAGTCTAAGATCTCTCAAGTGTTGTTTGATCCATAGAAACCGTGCACAGACATACTCCAGCTGCAATGTACTCAGCCTCGGCTATTAATAGTGCTAATGACCAAGATATCGGGCATGCTCCCGAGGTGCTCTTTCTATAAACATTGTATCCAGTATAGTCAACATCCGAGTATCCAGTGAGAGTCGGCTTCGAGTCTCTTGAGAACCATAGACCTAGATTCTCGAGTCACCGCACGATATCTAAAGATTCTCTTCACCGCAATGAGATGTGATTCTTTTGGATTAGCTTGAAATCTTGCACACAGTACATACACTAAACATTATGTCTAGCCTACTGGAAGTAAGATGTAGCAGAGATCCAATCATACCTCGATAAAGTTTCGATATATTGCTTTACCTTTTCCGTCTCGAGTCTAGTTTTATATCGCTACTCATTGGTGTTGCTGCATGTTTTACATCTTGAAGTTTGTACTTCTTCAGACAACTCCTTGGTATACTTTGATTGATGGACATAGATCCCATCTTTGTCTTGCGTGACTTGTAGACCAAGGAAGAAATTGAGTTCTCCCATCATGCTCATTTGGAATTCTTGTCTCATTAACTTAGAAAAATCTCGACAGAGATTTTCATTAGTAGCTCTAAAAATTATGTCATCTACATGGATCCGAGCGATAAGAAAGTCTTTCCCTTTGGTTTTTATGAAAAGAGTTTTGTCAATCTGACCTCTTTTAAAATCATTTTTAACCAAGAAACCGCTTAGTCCATTATGCCAAGCTCTGGGAGCTTGTTGAAGACCATAAAGAGATTTTTACAATTTGAAAACATGATTTGGAAATTCTGAGTTTTCAAATCTAGGGGTTGCTCAACATAGAGTTCCTCCTGAATGAAACCATTAAGAAAAGCACATTTAACATCCATTTGATATAATTTGATATTCATGCTTAATGCAAATGCCAATAGGATTTTAATTGCTTCAATCTTAGCATTGGTGCAAAGGTTTCCCCATAAACAATTCCTTCTTCTTGATTGTATCTTTGAGCCATAAGTCTAGCCTTATTTTTGACTACCAACCCACCATCATCCAGTTTGTTCTTGAAAACCCATTTGGTTCTTATGACTGGGTGGTTAGAAGGTCGTTTGGTCGAGTCTAGACTTGGTGTCTTTCAAATTGATTAAGTTCCTCTTGTATGGCCTCTACCCGTTCAGGTTCATTTAGGGCCTTTAGTGCATTTCGGGTTCGATTAATGATATGAATGCAGTGAATGCACATAGATTTTGCAAAGAAGAACGAGTTCTTACCCCACTCGTTGATGTCAGACAAGATGTTTTCGAGTGGGTGACTCGAGGCATATTTGAATGCTCTACATGTTCTTTGGTTCACCAGGTTTGTAGGTAGAATTGGTTGATCTTCAGCGATCCGATCCGATTGAGCTTGCTCATCTCGATTAACCTTCAGCATTCTAAGTCGGCTCTTGAGCTGATTCATTCTAAGTCATGGTATTTTGAGTTACCTCATTTTGAGTTGCTTTCCTTGACTCTATTTGAGATTATCTTCAGTAAGATCATCATCTTGACTGAGCTTTAGATCCGAGAATGTTGACTTACTTGGTTTTCCATGATCAATCTCATCAAAAACAACGTGGATGCTTTCTTCCACTTTGTTAGTTCTTTTATTGAAAATGCGATAAGCTTACTATGAGATGAATAACCAAGAAAGATACCTTTATCTAACCGAGCATCAAACTTGGTCAGGTGATCCTTACCATTATTGTGAACATAGCACTTACATCCAAAGGGTTTGAAGTATGAGATGTTTGGTTTCTTTACCTTGTAGAGTTCGTATGGAGTTTTCTTCAAAATAGGTCCGATGAGGCATCTGTTCAGGTGGGTAGTTTACTATGTTGATTGCCTCAGCCCGTAAATAGTAAGGTAGATTGTGTTCAATCATCATTGTCCTGCCTATTTCTTCAAGAGTTCTGTTCTTTGTTTCCACTACCCCATTCTGTTGTGGAGTTTTGGGTGCTGAGAAGTTATGGGAGATACCATTGTTATCGTAGAAATCTGCAAATTCCGAGTAATCAAACTCCCTTCCATGATCAATTTGAATTTTTCCGATATGAGTCTAAGACACTACTTGAATTTTTTTACAGAGCATGCTGAACTCTTTGAAAGCTTCATTTTTATGCTTAAGAAAACAAACCCAGGTAAATCATGAGTAGTCATCAACAATCGCAAGTACATATGATTTAAAAGATATCAAGCACTTTGGATGTGGAAATTATTTTGAGAGAAAAGATGATCTCGAACTATTTCCCTTTTGTGCATGCTTCACATATTTTATCTTTCTTAAATGCACAGCTTATGCAATCCTCCAACTAAACCATGAGATGTAAGCTTTTTGATGGTGTACATGCTAACATGACCTAGTCTACAATGTCATGTCCAAGATTCATTATTTAGAGATGCTTTTAAACAAGACAAATTCTAACTTCGATCGGGGACGGGAATAGTGTAGGTATTACCCGATCTCCGACTCGAGAGCTTAGTCTCCTTGGTAGTTTCATCATAAATGTAGTAATTTGTCTCGAGTGAATCTTAACTCTTGACCTTTGTCACATAGTTGAGAGATGCTGAGTAGATTGTACTTTAATCCCTTGACAAGACTCGGGCCGACTAGATTGTCTCCATTTCCAATCTTGCCTATCCCAACTATCTTGCCTTTATCGTCATCTCCAAAGGTGACTTTGCCTCCCTTGTAATCTTTTAACTCGAAAAGAGTCTTGAGCTCCCGACATGTGGCGTGAGCATCCACTGTCTAGATATCAATGACCTCTTCTCCTTTTCTCGAGTTACACACAAGTCGAAACACACTAACCCTTCTCACTTCCTCTAACGAACCCAGTAACTCCCTCGTACTCCGGTCCTTTCTCGGGGAAGAAGACTCTTGGGAACCCAGATTTGAATAACTTTGGGTTTAGTCTAATTTTAAGTCTTCCTTTTTAAAAATTAAGTCTCGTATCTCTTTGTTTTGAAAATCTTTTCTTTTATAAACTGGTGGAGAAGGCTTTCTCATATAAGTCTGGTCCGGGCTCAGTCCTCCTTTCATTTTTATGAATAGGACCATGCTCAGCCTTCCTGAACTTTACAGTTTTGGAATCCTTTTTAAAAAGATTTGAGTAGGATTTAGATTCGTCCTCTATGTTAAAACCAAGTCCTTCTTTCCCGAAGGAGGCACATATAGAGCCTAAGAGCATGTCAAGGTTTTTCGACCTTGAGTGAACTTCAAGACAAGTTCTTGAGACTCATTGAGTTTTTGTTTCGGATGCTCATTTTCTCTTATGAGTGTCTCGGACTCAGTCTCATTGGCCTGAGTACTAGTCTTGAGCTCTCTTAAAGTAAGTCTTAGTTTTTCCAATTCATTTTTCAAAACAATGCTCTCGAAGTAAGTGACTCAAGTTGTTCTTTAAATTCGGAAGAATCGAATTGGAATTTTCTTCCAAAGTATAAATATATTTAGCTAAATCAACTTTGGAAAACTTTAGGAAGTATTCAATTACCTCCTGAGGATTTGTCTCCTCGTTGTCGAGTTGTCGAGTCCGACTCGGATTCGACTTCTAAGTCCGATAGTGCTATTAGACACTTTGAGTCATCCGAGTCTTCATCTTCTTCAGATGAATCTTCATCACTCCATGTGGCCATCATAGCCTTCTTCTTCTTTTTATCCCTCTTTTTCCTTGGACACTCTTTAACTATGTGATCTTTGCTGCCACATTCAAAATAGCCGAGTTCTTAGTTAAAGATAACTTCGAAAGGGAAGAGTGTTTACCTTTTCTATCCTTCTTGTCTTTCTTATAGAACTCTTCTCTTGGCTTTTTCTCCCATCTATTGTGCTTCATCATTCTTTTGAAGCCTCGAGCGATGAGTGCCATGGGATCTTCTTCGAGTCCGAGGAACTCAGATTCTCTTCTTTGCTTTCTAAGACCTTCAACGTAATATTCTTTTTAGTGCCGACCTCGACATCCTCTTCTTCTAGATGTATTTCATGGGTAAGTAGCTTCCCAATCAGTTCATCCGGCTTTAGAAGAGAGAGGTTATGAGCTTGCCCGATGGCGGTTACCTTTGGACCCCATCTTCTCTTGGGTAGACTCCTTAGGATTTTTCTACACATCTCTTCATGGGATATCTTTCTACCCAAAGATTTGAGATTATTTGTAATCTCAGTGAAGAGTATGAATATCTCGAGTGATGTTTTCATTTGGCTCTATCTTGAAGAGCTCGTATTTGTGAAGATATTGGCTTATCTTCGCTTGTCTTACTTGGCTGGTTCCTTCATATGTACTCGAACTTTGCTTTAGGCACAGGTCTTGTATCTTCCATCTTCATTGGAATGTAGTTGCCTTCTTGTATGATGCTCCATACATTTTCATCGTGATCCAAGTAGAAAGCATTCCATGAGCTTCTTTCAAGTGTACGAAATTTGATCCTTTAAACTTTGGTAGTTTGCTAGAAGATCTTCTTTCATCGAACTCTCCATTATTCTCAGCCATTTGATCTTTAGACCTTTGGATGGTTAGATCCTTTCTGAAAGGCTAGGCTTTGATACCAATTGATGGTTTGCTCCTGAAGAGTCTAAGTCACCCTAAAGGGGGGTGAATAGGGTGATAAGGAAATTTTAACAAAATGGAAGGGTTAAAGTTTAAACTGAATAATCAAGATAATCCGAGTCTAGATAGGACTCATAAAAGTGTAAATTCGAATTACGTGGAAACCCCTAGGGCAGAAAAACACAGCCAGTGCTAATTCAAGCACCAAGTCAAATCCACTATTTTGAATCCA
This sequence comes from Talinum fruticosum, assembly GCA_021018815.1. Lineage (NCBI taxonomy): Eukaryota > Viridiplantae > Streptophyta > Magnoliopsida > Caryophyllales > Talinaceae > Talinum > Talinum fruticosum. The sequence continues at coordinate 1,180,340 of JAITYX010000092.1, read as the reverse complement.
CAAAATACAGGAGACTCGACTCAATAAGAATTGCTCCCTTAAACAATTCCTAATAGAGTTTTCCTAGACTCGAAGTTCCCTTATCTCGCTCTAGTAGTTCCTAACCGAGGTAACCTTTACGAGTAAGGACAACCGAGCTGAGTTAACCCTTACAGCTAAATCAAGGGACCTTACTCGGAAAGTAAGAAATAGTTTGCAATTGATTACAAGACTTTACAACTCGGAAAAATGTTAAGTATAGACTTGGAGTTGTAAGAAGGAAGATTGAATGAGTATTATACAAAGATATATAATTCAGTAATGTTCAGCAATCTTTAAGTCCTGTGAAGTGGCTTCTATTTATAGATGACCAAGCAGATTAGGTGTTGTGACTATCTTCCGATTAGAAGTCCCTTGTGACCGTTGCAATGATTCTTCCGAGTCACTCGAAAAGATCCTTTGAGATGTGAACATTGTGCAATGGCTCTTGACTCCTTAGGATGTCCGAATCCACCGGTGGTGTCTAAAAAGTAGGGTGGAAACCACCGTTGAGCTTAGTGTTGAAGATTTCTAGTTTTGGAAACACACAACCCCGACATAGTGTCCGGGCTTGGTTCGAAGTAGAAAAGCCTTGTCTCGCTGGTGATTGATAGCTTAAAGTCGGTTACTTTTGTAATTTAAAAATAGGATAGCTCATTTGGATAACCTACAAAAGTAAACAAATTTTGGCTCTCAAAGTATAAAATACTTTGGTCTAAGATTAGGCACGAGATAATAATTTAATTAAGATAATTAAGTGCATAATTATCTCGAGTCCTAGAAGAACGGAATTTTTTGAGTCTAATATACATTATACTCAAATTCCATCTGAGTCGAGTCTAAGGAAAGATCAAGTTATAAAGAGAATATCGGAGTATGAGTACTTGATCTAGACAAAAGCAGTTCAAATAAACATGCCGACTTAGAGAGTTGAATTAATGTTGTAATTCACTTTAACTTGTAATATGAAGTCGAACTTAGTTTGAAAGTGTTAGTGAGATTGTTTGAACATACAATAAGTCCGAGTGATGTCCGAGTGGCTTAGAACCATTAGTGTGAATTGATGACCAAAAGTATGCTTTTGAGTAAGTCGAATCGAATGAAAACGTATGCAATAGTTTCGTAATATTCGTAATAGTTTCTATAAGACTCGGAATAGTTTCTATAACACTCGTAATGACTTGTAATCAAAACCTAGAAGAGATGAGGTTTGTACCTGATTCCTTTATAGTACTCATAATGATATAAATGCAGAGTCCGAGTCTTCACCCTAGAAAGTTCTGGAGCGGAACCTCTCCTAGGCATGGGAGAGGTGTTTGAGAAAAAGACAGTGAACTCGAAGAAAAGAAAGAGAGAGAGTACTGAGAGTGTTGAGAACGCTTGAGAACTTAGATTGTGAGAATAATTGTGCAAGAGTTTTAGGTTAGCAGAGAGTACAATGAGCGAAATGAACGAAAAGGGATGCTATTTATAGCTAAAGGAATGTCCTTCGAGTACTCGTTCGACCCAAATCTCCAATGGTCACCTCAAGCTCGTGTGTTTGTTCTCGCTCTTCAACGGTTAGAATTCTAATGTCTCCTAACGGCTAGTTCACTTATTGTTGCGCGCGGTAGAGAGAGAGAGAAATTTTAAAAGAAATTTATGAAATTCTCCACTAATCTAGAGATGATCTCAAAAGTTTAAAGTTCAATTTTCTAAAAACCGAGTTTGACTTAGCAAAGTTTCGAGTGACTCGTAAAGCACAACCGATAATAACTCATAGCTTAGCATCAATGGGTTAACCGAACTAATTGTTATTAAGACACATAAATGAGACATAAAACACATAATCATGCAAGGTAATTTCACTTCACAAAACACATAATCATGTATTTATCATGCCAAGTTCATTCCTAATAAAACAAAACTGATCCTCAACAAGTGGCTTAGTAATGATATCAGCTAATTAAAATTTTGTAGGAATGAATTCAAGTTCAATATCACCTTTCTCATAATAGTCTCTCGGAAAATAATACCTAACCTCAATATGCTTTGTCTTTGATTGTTGGACTGAATTCTTAGTGATGTTGATTGGACTCCGATTGTCACACTTGATTGGAATTTATTTGAATGAAAGTCCAAGGTTTTTCAAGTGTTGCTTGATCCATAGAATTTGAGTACGACATGCTCCAGACTGCAATGTACTCCACTTAGCAGATTGATAGGGTAACCGAGTCCGCTTCTTTGAGTGCCAAGATATAAGGGGTTAACCCAGAAACCGGCATGCTCCCGAGGTGCTCTTTCTATTAACCTTGTATCCAAGTATAGTCAGCATCCGAGTATTCAGTGAGGGTAAGTTACAAGTTACTTGAGAACCATAGATCTAGATTCCGAGTCCCTGCATGATATCTAAAAATTCTCTTCACCGCAGTGAGATGTGATTCTTTTGGATTAGCTTGGAATCTTACACATAGACATACACTAAACATTATGTCTGGCCTACTGGATGTGAGATATAGAAGAGATCCAATCGTACCTCGATAGAGTTTCGATCTATTGCTTTACTTTTTCGTGTGAGTCTAGTTTTATGCTCGCTATTCATTGCTTGTTGCTGCATGTTTTCTATCTTGAAGTTTGTATTTCTGCAACAATTTCTTGGTATACTTAGATTGATGGACATAAATGCCATTCTTTTCTTATTTGATTTGTAGAACAAGAAAGAAATTAAGCTCTCCCATCATGCTCATTTGGAATTCTTGTTTCATTAGGTTGGAAAAATCTCGACAGAGATTTTCATTAGTGGCTCCAAAAATTATATCAACATAAATCGAACAATAAGAAAGTCTTTCCCCTTGGTTTTTATGAAAAGGGTTTTGTCAATCTGACCTCTTTTAAAATTATTTTCAACCAAGAAGTCTGCTTAGTCTTTCATACCAAGCTCTAGGAGCTTGTTTAAGACCATAAATAGCCTTTTGCAACTTGAAAACATGATTTGGAAATTCAGAGTTTTCAAATCCTAGGGGTTGCTCAACATATACTTCCTCTTGAATGAAACAATTCGAAAAGCACATTTGACATCCATTTGATACAATTTAATGTTCATGGATGATGTAAATGCCAATAGGATTCTAAGTGCTTCAACCCTAACTCGGTGCAAAGGTTTCCCCACAATCAATTCCTTCTTCTTGATTGTAACCTTGAGCCACAAGGCTAGCCTTATGTCCGACTACGAACCAACGCTCATATAGTTTGTTTTTGAAAACCCATTTGATTCCTACGACTGGGTGATTAGAAGGTCATTTTGTAAAAGTCCGGACTTGGTTTCTCTCAAATTGATTAAGTTCCCCTTGCATGGCCTCTCGCCCATTCAGGTTCATTTAGGGGCTCTAGTGCATTTCGGGTTCGGTTAAGGATATGAATGTAGTGAATGCACATAAATTTTACAAAGAAGAGCGAGTTTTTACCTTTTTGTTGATGTCGGACAAGATGTTCTCGAGTGGGTGACTCGAAACATATTTGAATGCTCTACCTGTTCTCCGGTTCACCATATTTAAATGTAACACCCCGGAACCCATCCTAGGAGTATTACACCACCGGAGTTCCTCAAGGGAACTCCGAAGGCTTACTCAGGTGTTGGCTTAGCTGTCTTAACCCACTTTAAAGGTAAGGAATATAATTTCCTACAAGGGTTAGAAGTTTTCTAAACATTTTGGCGTAGTTTTATTTGAACTATGGCCCAACCCATAGGCTAAAAGCCTTAAAACCTGTATAAAAGTCACAATAAAACTCAACGAGACACAAGCCCGGAGTACACAGCTTAATGGCCACACGTAGGAGTATATTCATAACCACAAAACTTCACATTTCGAACTAGTTTACAACCCAAGTCATGAACTTAGCAAAAACTAGATTTACGACCACTTGAGATCAAAGTAGCCAGAGAAAGGTTGAATTGGTTGATCTTCAGTTATCCGATCTGTTTGAGTTTGCTCATGTGTTTGGCCTTCAACACTCTAAGCTGGCTCCGGAGCTGGTTCGGCTTGAGTCATGATATTCGGAGTCGCTTTCCTTTGACTCTGTCTCGAGCTTAGCATCAGCAAGATCATCTTCATCTCGACCGAGTTTCGAGATATGAGAATGGTGACTCACTTGGTTTTCCCTGATCAATCTCATCAACAACGCGTATGCTTTCTTCCATTTTGTTAATTCTTTTATTAAAAATGCGATAAGCTTTACTATGAGATGAATAACGAAGAAAGATACCTTCATCCGAAAGCGCATCAAACTTGGTCAGGTGATCTTGACCATTATTGTGAACATAGCACTTACATCTAAATGGTTTGAAGTGTAAGATGTTTGGTTTCTTTCCCTTGTAGAGTTCGTATGGAGTTTTCTTCAAATAGGTCCGATGAGGCATCTGTTCGAGTGTGTAGTTTACTATGTTGATTGCCTCGACCCAAAAATAATAAGGTAGATTTTGTTCAATCATCATTGTCCTAGCTATTTCTTCAAGAATTCTGTTCTTTCTCTCCACTACCCCATTCTGTTGTGGAGTTTTGGGTGCTGAGAAGTTGTGGGAGTTACCATTCTTATCGCAGAACTCTACAAATTCCGAGTAATCAAACTCCCTTCCATAGTCGGTTCAAATTCTTTTGATCCGAGTCCGAGACACTACATGAATATTTCTCGCAGAGCTTGCTCGAACTCTTTGAAAGCTTCATTTTTATGCTTAAGAAAACACTCCTAGGTAAATCGTGAGTAGTCATCAACAATGACAAGTACATAAGATTTTCCTCCGAGACTCTTTCCGAGGATTTCACCACATAAATCCATATGCAACATTTCAAGCACTTTGGATGTGGAAAACGTTTTAAGAGATTTAAAAGATGATTTGACATGTTTCTCTTTTGTTGCATGCTTCGAAATTTTATCTTTCTTAAAAGCACAGTTAGGTAAATTTATGACTAAACCATGAGATGCATGCTTTTTGATAGTATGCATGCTAACATGACTTAGTCTACGACGCCATGTCCAAGAATCATCACGCAGAGATGCTTTGAAACCGGATAAATTCCGACTTGGATCGAAAGAGTAATAGTGTAGGTATTACATGATGTCTTACCCGAGAGCTTAGTCTCTTTGGTGGTTGCATTAGAAATATAGCAATTTGTCCGAGTGAATCTTACCTCTTGACCTTTGTCACATAGTTGAGAAATGCTCGAGTAGATTGTACTTTAATCCCTTGACAAGATAGACTGGACTCGACCAGGTTGTCTCCTTTTCCAATCTTGCGTATTCCAACTATCTTGCCTTTACTTTCATCTCCAAAAGTGACTTTGCCTCCTTTGTAATCTTCTAACTCATAAAAGAGTCTTGAATCTCCCGACATGTGGCGTGAACATCCACCTGTCTAGGTACCAATGACCTTTTGTCCTTTTCTCGAGTTACTTGCAAGTTAGAAACACACTAACCCTTCGACTTCCTCTAATGAACCAAGTAACTCCCTTTACCGTGATCCTTTTCTGAGGAAGGAGACTCTTGGGAACCCAGATTTGAATTACTTTGCGTTTCATCCGATTATAAGTATTCCTTTTAAAAACCGAGTTTGTGCCTCTTTCTTTTTAAAATCTTTTCTTTTATAAATGGGTGGAGAAGGTTTTCTCCTATAAAATGATCTGGTCTCAGTCCTCTTTTCATTTTTATGAATAGGACCATGCTCAGCCTTTCCGAACTTCACTGCTCGGGAATCCTTTTGAAAAGATCGGAGTAGGAATTAGATTCCTCCTCTTCGTTAAAACCAAGTCCTTCCTTTCGAAGGAGACACATTGAGATCCTAGAAGAATGTCAAGGTTTCTCTAACTTTGAGTAAATTTCAAAATAAGCTTTTGAGACTCATGGAGCTTTTGTTTTATGAAGACTCCGACCTTGCATGATATCATTCCGAGTACTATCAAAAATTCAGGTACAAACTTCATCTCTTATAAGTTTTGATTACAAGTCATTCCGAGTACTATATAAACCATTCCGAGTGGTTTAGAAACTTTTCCGAGTGTTACGTAAACTATTGCATGTGTTTTCACTCGATTCCGATCGACTCGTAAAGCACACTATTATTCATCAACTCATACGGATGATTATGAGTCACTCGGATATCACTCAAACTTATCGACGTTCAAACATTCGCTCTAACATATCTAAACTCGGTTCGGATTTTATATTCTAAGTTCAAGTGAATTACTACGTTGATTCAACTCTCTAAGTCGACTTGTTTTGTTTGAATTATATATGTTTAGATTAAGTACTCTTACTATGATATTCTTTATCTAACTTGATCTTCTACTAGACTCGACTCGGATGGAATTTGAGTATAATGTATATGAGACTTAGAAAATTCCATTCTTCCAAGACTCAAATAATTATGCACTTAATTATCTTAATTAAATTATTATCTGTGTCTAATCTTGGACCAAAGTATTTTATACTTTGAGAACCAAAATTTGATTTACTTTTGTAGGTTATTTAAACGAGGTTATCCTATTTTTGAAATACGTAAGTAACCTGGCTTCAAGCCGTCAATCAGCCAGCAGACAAGGCTTTTCTACTTCGGCCAAGGCCTAGACACCGTGTCGTGGTTGTCTGTTTCCAAACCCCGAAAATCTTCAATGCTAAGCCCGACGATGGTTTCCACCTTAATTTTTAGACACCACCAGTGGATTGGGACATCCTAAGGAATCAAGAGCGGTTGCACAACGTTCACATCTCAACGGATCTTTTCCGAGCGACTCAAAAGAATCGTTACAACGTCATAGAGGACTTCTAGTTAGAAGATAGTCACAACGGCTAATCAGCTTGGTCATCTACAAATAGAAGCCAACTCGAAGACTTGAAGATTGCTGGAATCATTGTCAATACACTTACTTAAATAAAAGTCTTTGTATTTGTATTGAATCTTCTACTTACAACTCCAACTCGTACTTAACATCTTTCTAATTTGTAAGGTCTTGTAATCAGCTACAAATTCTCTTTATTACTTTCTTAGTAAGGTCCCTTGATTGAGCTGTATGGGTTAACTCAGCTCGCTTATCCTTAGCCGTAAAGGTTACATCTGTTAGGGAGTACTAGATCGGATAAGGGAACTTCGAGTCTACGAAAACTTTGTAAGGAGTTGTCTAAGGGAGCAATTTTGGTTGAGTCTGTCGACTGTATTTTGTGGATTCAAAATAGCGGATTTGACTTGGTGCTTGGATTAGCATTAGCCATGGTTTTCTGCCCCGTGAGGGGTTCCACGTAATTATGAGTTCACACTTTTTGAGTGCAATCTAGGCTCGGACAAATTCAAAATTTGTTTTAAACTTTAATCCTCCTTTCTGTGTTAAATTTCTTCATCACCCTATTCACCCCCTCTAGGGTGACTTAGACTCTCCAGGGGAAACCTTCAATTGGTATTAGAGCCTAGCCTTTCGTAAAGGATTTAACCATCCAAAGGTTTAAAGATCAAATGGCTCGTAACAATGGAGAGTTCGAGGAAGGAAGATCTTTCAACGGACCACCAAAGTTTAAAGGATCAAACTTCATACAATGGAAGAAGCTCATGTAATGCCTTCTACTCGGATCACAATAAAGATGTATGGAACGTCATACAAGAAGGAAACTACATTCCAATGAGGATAGAGGAAATAAGACTCGTGCCTAAAGCAAAGATCGAGTACACCATCGAAGAGGCGGAAAAGTTTAGAAAGAACTTTAAAGCAATGAACATTCTAGTGTGCACCATCAGCTCGTGAGGAATATAATAGAGTGTCAGCTTAAGACATAGAAAAAGAAGTGTAGGACACTCTTGTCAACACTTATGAAGGCACTAGCCAAGTCAAACAAGCGAAGATAAGCCAATATCTTCATAAATACGAGCTGTTGAAGATGGAGACAGAAGAAAACATCACTCGGATGTTCATCCGCTTCACCGAGATTACTAACAATCTCAAATCTCTGGGTAGAAAGATTTCTCATGAGGAAATGTGCAGAAAGATACTAATAAGCCTACCCAAGAGAAGATGGGATCTCAAGGTGACAACCATTGAGAAAGCTCAGAACCTCTCTCTATTAAAGTCGGACGAACTTATTGGGAAGCTACTCACCCATGAGATCCATCTAGAAGAGGAGGACGCCGAGGTCAGCACTAAAAGGAATATTGCGTTGAAGGCTTCGTAAAGCGGAGAAGAAAATCTGAGTTCATTAGACTCAAAAGAAGATCCCATGGCACTTATTGCCGGAGGCTTCAAAAGAATGATAACGCACAAGAAATGGGATAAAAGGCCAAGAGAAGAGTTCTATAGGAAAGATAAGAATGATAGAAAAGGTAAACATTCTTCCCCTTCAATATTATCTTTAATTAAGAACTCGACTATTTTGAATGTGGCAAGCAAAGATCATATAGTTAAACATTGTCCAAGAAGAAAGAGGGACAGAAAGAAGAAGAAGGCTATGATGGCCACATGGAGTGATGAAGATTCATCTCGAAGAAGATGAAGATTCGGACGACTCAAAGTGTCCGATGGCACTATCGGACTCGTAAGCCGAATTTGAGTAAGATTCCGGTCACTCGGACAATGAGGAAATGAATCCTCAGGAGGTAATTGAATATTTCCTCAAGTTTTCAAAAACTGATTTAGCTAAATATATTTATACTTTGGAAGAGAAGTCCAATTTTGATTCTTCTCGCTTTAAAAACAACTTGAGTCTATCACTTCGAGAGCATTTCTTTGAAAAATGAATTAGAAAACCGAGACTTACTTTAAGAGAACTCAAGACTAGTGCTCAAACTAATTAGACTGAATCCGAGTCACTCGTAAGAGAAAATGAGCATGTGAAGCAAAAGCTCAATGAGTCTTAAGAACTTGTTTTGAAGTTTATCGAAGGTCGAAAAACCTTGACATGCTCTTAGGGTCTCAATGTGTCTTCATCGTAAAAGAAGGACTTGGTTTTAACAAGGAGGAGGAATCTAACTCCTACTCGGATCTTTTCAAAAATGATTCCGTAACCGTGAAGTTCGGGAAGGTTGAGCACGGTCCCATTCATAAGAATGAAAAGAGGACTCGAGCCTAGACCAGCTTACAGGAGAAAATCTTCTCCACCAGCTTTAAAAGAGAAAAGATTTTCAAAAGAAAGAGACACAAACTCAGCTTTCTAAAAGGAAGACTCGGAATAAGAGCAAACCCAAAGTTATTCAAATCTGGGTTCCCAAGAATCTTTTTCATCGAAAAGGACAATAGTAAAGGGAGTTACTAGGTTCGTTAGAGGAAGTGAGAAAGGTTAGTTTGTTTCTGTCTTGTAGGTAGCTCTATAAAGAACAAAAGGGCATTGGTATATGGACAGTGGATGCTCACGCCACATGTCGGAGACTCAAGAATCTTTTATGAGTTAGAAGAGTACAAGGGAGGCAAAGTCACATTTGGAGATGATAGCAAGGGAAAGATAATTGGGATAGGCAAAATTGAAAAAGGAGACAATCTGGTCAGCCCAATCTACCTAATCAAGAGATTGAAGTACAATTTACTTAGCATCTCTTAATTATGTGACAAAGGTCAAGAGGTAAGATTCACTCGGACCAACCGCTATTTTTAGGAATAGGACCATGCTCAACCTTCCCGAACTTCACAGTTCATGAATCCATTTTGAAAAGATCCGAGTAGCAGTTAGATTCCTCCTCTTCGTTAAAACCAACTCCTAAAAACACATAAATTAAATAACAAAGCACCCTATAAAGAATTATTCAAACAAGAAGCATAAAGCATAAAGCATAAAGCATCAAGTTAGCATCGAGGAGGTCACCAACACCGTCACCTTCAAAGAGGATCTTCATTGCCATCAAATCCATCAAAGCTCGTCAACTCTCTAACATTCAAGAACAGCTAGACACAAGCACCCAGGAAAAATGTGGGGGCTCAAGATTGAAAGGGTTATACAACCACAACAACTCCAAGAATAATCTAGGGAAGACACAAATCATCTACCTTATAAAGGAGCTATTAGCATAGAAACTAAAAGCTCAAATTTCGAATAAGGCACATTACCTCATGGAACATCATATTTTCAAGCAAGCGGTCAAGGTTCGGGCACCCCAGCCGAACTACGGACTTTGCTACCCTAGTCCAGCTTCAAGCTCTCTCGCCAAGCTTTAGACTAAGTGCATGGTCAAGTTTAGGCACACAAATCTGAACTATAGGTCTCTAATAAGCCAAGTTTAGGAATTAACAACTCGGACTTCAAACTCCGCCAGCCATGTCAAGGTCCTTCTATTAGAATTAAAGTCAAAAGGTACCAAATTTCAAATGCATTAATTCCATCGATTCTAAAGCAACGCTAGTACCGGGTAAGTATCCTTTAGTGTCTACTTTGACTACCGTCTATCGGACTCAGTCAAAGAGGGGCCAACTATAAACACCAAAAAGTGTCGTCCTTTTCTTTTTTATTTATTTGTTGGCCCGATGATGAAATTTCAAGTCCTATTTGAGGATCCGGATCACGAGCCGTGCCTAATTAGTGTGACGAAGCCGATAAACCACAGAGCACCCCTAGCACCACATAAGTAGCTTTTTGCCTTTGGTTGATTCAAAAATCCCCTTTTCTTTTGGACAATCCAAAACCGGGCCAAGCCTCATGATCACAAGCATCAAAGTGTTATGTTTTGGCTCCAAGACAGTCCACCCGAGACTAGGAGCATGCATCCCGTATCAAAATTAGAACTCGCAAAAAATAAACACTTGCAAAAATATAATGTTTTCATTTTTGAAAAGTTGTTATGCCGTCACCTACCATCACCATTGAAGGTTTGCTCTAGGAGAAACTTAGTCACCCTAGTGGGGGTTGAATAGGGTGATGAGGAAATTTGAACAAAGAATGGAAGATTAAAAACCGAAACTAACTTTGAGAGAGTCTAAGTCTAGATTGAACGTAGAAAAGTGTTAACTCAAAATTACGTGGAAACCCTCCTAGGGAAGAAAACCAAGGTCAGTGCTAATCCAAGCACCAAGTCATATCCACTATTTTGAATCCACAAAATACAGTAGAAAGACTTAACCAGAATTGCTCCCTTAGACAATTCCTTACACGATTTTCCTAGACTCAAAAGTTCCCTTATCTAATCTAGTACTTCCTAATTGAGGTAACCTTTATAGTTAGGGACAACCGAGTTGAGTTAACCCTTAATCACTCAGAAAGTAAGAATAACTATTTGTGACTGATTTACCGGACCTTACAACTCATAAAGATATTAAGTACGAGTTGAAGTTGTAGGTAGAAGATTGAATGTGAATACAAAGACTTTTGCTTAAGTATGTGTATTTGACAATGGTTCCAAGCAATCTTCAAGTCTTGAGAGTTAGCTTTTATTTATAGATGACCAAGTAAATTAGCCGTTGTGACTATCTTCTTATTAGAAGTCCTTTGTGACCGTTGCAATGGCTTTTCCGAGTGATTAAAAAATATCCGTTGAGGTGTGAACGTTTGGCAATGACTCTTTGACTCCTTTGGATGTCCCAATTCACTGGTGGTGTTTGAAAAGGAGGGTCGAAACCACCGTTGAGCTTGGCATTGCAGATTTCCAGCTTTGGAAACAGACAACCCTAACACAATGTCTAGGCCTTGGTCAAAAGTGGAAAAAGCCTTGTCTCCTGGTGATTTAACATCTTGAAGCCGATTACTTTTGTAATTCAAAAGTACGATAACCTTGTTTGAATAACCTACAAAAGTAAATCAATTTGGTTCTCAAAGTATAAAATACTTTGATCCAAGGTTAGACACATATAATAAATTAATTTAGAGAATTAAGTGCATAATTATCTTAGTCCTAAAGGAGTGGAATTTTCTGAGTCTAATATCCATTATGCTCAAATTCCATCGGAGTTGGTCTAGAACTAAGTCAAGTTAGATGAGGAATATCGGAGTAGTAATACATAAACTTAGACAGGCATGGTTCAAACAAAGCATGGTGACTTAAAGAGAGGAATTAACACTGTAATTTAATCGAGGCTTAGAACATGAAGTTAGAACTTAGTTTATGTACGTTAGAGCAAATGTTTGAACATGTAATAAGTCCGAGTGTTATCCGAGTGACTCGGAACTGTGTGTGAACCGATAGGCAAGAGTATTACGTCGATCGGAATCAGGTGAGCACATATGCAATGGTTTCGTAACACTTAGAAAAGATTATGTATCACTAAGAAAAGTTTCTACAACACTTGGAATGACTTGTAATCAAAACTTACAAGAGATGAAGTCTGTACCGATCCCTTGGTGGTGCTTAGATTGACATTTATGCAAAGTATGAGTTTTCAATCTCCCCTTTTTGATGAAAGGCATTCCATACTTAGATAGAAACTTTGTGAATGATATAGATTTGGTTTTTCATTCTTTCTCAAGAATAAGTCGGAAAAACATGATAGAATTATATAGAGTAGATACGAGTTATTGAAACTTATATTCTATCGAGAAAATAAGCTTAGATTGCATTAAAAAACTGAAGTATCGAGTAAAAAAAAATATTACCGAGGATCGGAGCAATGATAGATCGAATTGTCGAATCAAAGCAAAGAAAAATTACTGAGCAAGAAATTGAAACTCGAAATAATGGAAACTCATAAAGTAATAAGCATGAAACTAAAACTTCATTAATATTCATAAAAGTATATACACAAAAAAGGGTGAGAGAAACTCCCCTAAACATGACAACAAATTGTTCTAACTATTCTCTCCCTTGCCTTTCAACAAAACAAAAAGAGGAAGAATGTATGAAGGAGATACGGATTTCTATGTCCGGACAAACAAATTAATTTAAAACAGAAGAAGAGAATTTCTAAGATGGAGGAGAAGGAGCAATCTGAGTTGAGGACGGTGGACGTGCATTGCGCCTTCACCGATAAGATCTAGAAGATGTAGACGAACGAGGTGGAGGCAGCACTGGTATCTCCGGAATGGGCTCAGCTCCGAGTGGCCGACCTAGAACTAAGTCGTCCGGAGGCTCATCCTCCCGGAACTCGACCGAGGGAGGTGCTGGCTCTGCTGCTAACTCGACCATGGTCGGCAGGGTCTTCTAACCCACTCGGACTACCGTCTCGAGCCGATCACTTCGGTAGGGGTTCGGAGCACCTTGGCCCTCGGTCGCTTCGGCTCCGGCTTCGCTTCCTTCTCCCCTTCTTCTTTCTTCTCGGACGGAGCTGCCTCAGCCACGAGCTCCACTTCTTCTCCTTCTTCTTCTTCTTCTTCCCCTTCGAGCGGAACTTGGACGGACTCAAGGATTCTTCGGATGTATCTAAGTCGACCGGATCCCGAGCCGCCTTGGAGTGTCTTTCTTGAAGGAGCTCAATCATCTCGCTTTGCTCCTTGACAAGTGCTTTCAGCTCAAGAAGCACCTCCTGTTGCTCTCGGATTTGGGATTGAGCAGCTTCAGATTGATGGTCATAGATCGAAAACAGTCTTGAATGACCGGAGGGTGTCCTTAAATTCAATTGGACACCGAGGAAAGCTTGTCCACGATGGCAGTGGACAAAGCAGTAAGATAGAATCCGAGAAACACCTGAGGTTGAGGCACCACCAGGTGGACGAGGGAGAGAGAGAGTAGGTTGAGTCTCAATCTGAGGCGGAGAAGGAGGCCTCGGCTTCGAGCTATGGACCCGGACATCCGATTGGGTCTCTTGGTCGCAAGAAGTTCTTTCTTGCCAATGACAATGGCAGACCTCGAAACCGCATTAAGATATGAGGGAAGAGGAACTTTGAATTTCTTGAAGATGAGGGTGAGAATAGCCCCGAAAGGAAGTGGGGTGGACTTCTTTGTCTAAGTCCGAGGAGGCACAGCTACCATTTACTCGACTATAGCACGAAAGAGGTCTACTTCGTAGCCCTCAAGAATGTCGTAAAGAGCTTTAAGATGCTTGGAGTTAGGGTTCTCCTTGCTTGAATGCTGTGAGAAGAAGATCCTCATCAGCAAAAACACGGACGACGAGCTTCGATTTGAGTTGAGTCACGGAGAAGTTTTTACGTGACCCGGGAATTCTTCGGCATATTTTTGAAGAATTCATCAGCAACCTCGTTGAAAGGTATGGGGTTGCTATAGAGGAAAAGAGAAGAGACTTTGAAGAGTCGGTGGAGAAGAGAGGTGTTGATGCGAACCGTGATATTTTGAACTCTAGAGGTGAGGATACCCTTAGAGCTAGATAGGTTAGAATAGAACTCGAAATGACTTCCGAGTAAATGAAATCACTAAAACAGAGGAAATTATAAACCCCTGTTGATTTGATGTGAGCCAACCACGAAAACTTTGTGGTCAAAAAGAATTTGTCATCCAACGTTAGATTTTGGGTGACAAGAGGTTTTGAAGGATTGGAGGGGCCTTCCCGGCTTTTGGTACGAGGTTTCTTGATGGCGGCACCAAGAAAGTCGGGTGGGAACCTCTTTTTGGCATGTTTGATGAGGAAAAGAGAAGAAAGATGAACTTTTGATAAGGAGTGAGAGAGAGAGAGAGAGATAAATAGCTCAACGAAAGTGAGCGAGTAAAAGGAAAATGAAATACGAGAGAGAGAGAGAGCCGAGAATGACAGAGCTTACTTGAGAATGCTTCCTCTTAGCTTGAGAGCGACGAAAAATTTCTTCGAACATAGAGAGAGTTTGCACGAGTTGAAGTAATTGAGAGAGTGAGAGTAAGTAGAGAGTAAAGTAGCGGAATGAAGGACAAAGGGTGCTATTTATAGAGAAATAATCGTCCTTCGGTGTTCGTTTTGACTCGGCTCTCCAACGGCCACCTTAGACCGGTGTGACTGTATCTGCTCTCCAACGTTTAGAATTCCAACGATTGTCTCCCAAAGGCTAGATGTCCGATCGAAGCGCAGAGAGAGAGAGAGAAAAGAGAGATTTTTTAAAAAATTTTCCGAAATTCTCCACCGACCTACGAGATGATTTCGTAAGTTTGGTGTCCATTTTTCTCAAATTCGAGTCCGACTAAGTCAAGTTTATGAGTGACTCGAAACCGCAAACAACTAATAACTTAGAGCTCAGTATCACTGGCTCAACTCGAACAAATTGTTATTAAGGAAAGAAGGCATATAACATATAATCATGCAAACTAATTTCACTCGAAAAGCTCATAATTATGCATTGATCATGCCAAGCTCATTCCTAATAAAGCAAAATTGATCCTTACTAAGTGGCTTAGTAAAGATATCAGCTAATTGAAGTTTGGTAGGAATGAATTTAAGTTAAATATCACCTTTCTCGAATGGTCTCTTAGAAAATGATACCCGACCTCAATGTGTTTTGTCTTTGAGTGCTCGAATTGGATTCTTAGTGATGCTGATTGCACTTTTATTGTCACACTTGATTGGAACCGATTTCAATAAAAGTCCAAGATCTCTCAAGTGTTGCTTGATCCATAAAATCTTAGCACAGTATGCTCCAGCTTGCAATACACTCAGCTTCAGCAGTTGATAGAGCTACCGAGTTCCGTTTCTTTGAGTGCCAAGATATCGTGGATTAACGCAGAAACCGGCGAGCTCCTGAAGTGCTCTTTCTGTCAACTTTGTACCTAGCATAGTCAGCATTTGTGTATCCAAGTGAGAGTCATTTCTAAGTCTCTTGAGTACTATAGACCTAGATTCCGAGTCCCTATAAGATATCTCGAATATTCTCTTCACCGCAGTGAGATGTGATTCTTTTGGATTAGCTTGAAATCTTGCACACGTACATACACTAAACATTATGTCCGGCCTACTAAAAGTAAGATATAGCAAAGATCCAATAATACCTCGATAGAGTTTCGATCTACACCTTTAGCTTTCTCGTCCGAGTCCAGCTTTACACTCGCCGCTCATGAGTGTTGCTCGCATGTTTTGCGTCTTGAAGTTTGTACTACTTCAGCAGCTCCTTGGTATACTTTGATTGATGGACATAGATGTCATCTTTTGTTTTGCTTGATTTGTAGACCAAGGAAGAAGTTGAGTTCTCCCATCATACTCATTTGAAATTCCTGTTTCATTAGCTCGAAAACTCTCGACACATAATTTCATTAGTAGCCCCAAAGATTATGTCATTAACATAGATCTAAGCAATAAGAAAGTCTTTCCCCATGTTTTTATAAAAAGACTTGTCAATCTGACCTCTTCTAAAATCATTTTCAACCAAGAAATTGCTCAGTCTTTCATACCAAGCTCCGGGAGCTTGTTGAAGACCATAAAAAGTTTTTGCAATTTGAAAACATGATTTGGAAATGCTGAGTTTTCGAATCCAGGGGTTGCTCAACATAGACTTCCTCTTCAATGAAACCATTAAGGAATGCACATTTAACATCCATTTGATACAATTTGATATTCATACTAGATGCAAATTCCAATACGATTCTAATAGCTTCGATTCTGTAACAGGTCCAAAGGTTTCCCCACGATCAATCCCTTCCTCTTGATTGTAACCTTGAGCCACAAGTCTAGCCTTGTTTCTGATACCAACCCACCTTCATCCAGTTTGTTCTTTAAAACCCATTTGGTTCCGATGTATGGGTGGTCGGAAGGTCGTTTGGTCGAGTCCAAACTTGGTTTCTTTCGAATTAATTAAGTTCCTCTTGCATGGCCTCTACCCATTCAGGTTTATTTAGGGCCTCTAGTGCATTTCTAGGTTCATTTAATGACATGAATGCAGTGAATGCACAAAGATTCTGTAGAGAGGGACTATCCCTACGTTTCATACCCTCGCCCCGAATCAAATTCACGAGTCAAAGACCGATGGAGTCATTTTTAGCCTCTTTTAGTTTTAGTTTTCCCATGCTAAGATTAGAAGTGCAAATTTTAACTTTTATTTTTGTTTGTTTTTCTTTCATAAAAACTTACTGGTGACTCCCTCTTCTCGATTTACATCTATTAATCGCCTTCCGGCTATTTCCGATCAAACAAGTAAGAAAACAGGTTCCGCATCCGCCAGCCAGGGCGGAGGCTAAAGCCGATCTTCTCAGCCCTAGCCTTTGACTAGCGCCGGCCACCACCGTAGCCTGCACCTCTTTGTAGGCGTGGCTCGGGTCCAAACCGGTGTTTTCACAGCAGTTTGGCCCTAGAGCCTCACGACCAAAACAAAAACCCTAATTTGTTTTTGTTAAGAGATAATATCCCGGACCTCTCAAAATAATTTCTAAAATAAAATAATTAATATAATCGCTATTCAAACTCTGCCTAATTGGCTTTAAATAAGATTTAATAAAATTCAAAAATCTTGAAAAAGGTTCATCCCCACATTACAAAATTAACTTTCTAAAACCATCTTCGAAATCAATATTTCAAATAGAGACCCGACAAAAGTGGGGAAACTCGGTGGGCCCCGGGCGACCGTGGTTCCTACAATGGGTAGGAATTAAATGTGATACAACTTTTCTACACAATACCAAAACAAGTAAATAATAAATTCAATAAATAAACCGTCATGAGGCCAAATTGGTGCCCTCGGGTTGTCCGACCTGTAGATCTATATCTAAAAGCGAAACAAGTGGTGAATCGAGAAAGAATTTTTATATGTCTTTATGAAGGTAGGTAGAAAGATGTGTTACTGATGGAGTATTTGGGTTCGGATGTAGGGAGTATGATTAAAGTAGGTCTGTAACCAAGAGATTAGAATACATGGAAATGCATTAAGTAGCCTTTAATTAGGCTTCCGCAGAGCATTTGGCATAGGAAATGGCCATATGCCAAATGACATCCTAAGCTCTCTATTTATAGGAGAGGATTAGGTCACAAAATTACCTAGGGTTTCTAATTAAACAGACGTCCGGAATAAGCATGAACGGGCTAGAAAATCACATAAAATAAATCGCACTAAAAGCAAGAGATAGAACCGGATCCTAGGATGCGCGACGCCGGACCTAAATAATGTCATTTTGGTCCTCCAGACTTCTTCCATGTTGCAGCAAGACTCCGAGTAAAACCCGGAATTTCAGGTGTGTTTAGACTCGTGCGTGCGCGCCGGACACAAATGTCATCATTTTGAGGAAATAAGTTTCGTGTCTCGGTTGGACTGTTTGGAGAAAAACACAACGTTTTGGTAATTCTTACCATGAAACGCGATGTTGGCCATACGGTGTTGTTTTGATATCTTCAGCTTCGTGCCTAGGTTGGACGCCGGTGATGAAACGCGGCGTTTGAGCATGGAATGCCCCCGGACACGTGCACCGACCTTTCATTTACTCCGGAGGTTTGACTCAAGCTTGGATCATCCGAAAGAAAAGGATTTTTGGACTGACCTAAGGAAAAAAGGGTATTTATTTGGTGCTAAAGAGTTTTTTTGGTTTACTAACTTTTGTCACGCCAATCAAATATCGTCTAGGATCCGAATCCTCAAATAACACTCGGGATTTCATCATCGAGTCGAAATGGAGGTGGTTGTTCTTAGGGATAAGATTATAGAGTACATGTAACCCTCCCCGTTGTTGCTACATTAGATAGGCTCAGGTCATTTATATATTGGTTTTGTTTTGTTTTGTTTGAGAAAATGGTATATTCGTTATTGGTTAATAAAGGGCGGGACTTATGCAGATTCAATAGGTACATTCCAAGTAATGGAGCCACTAAAAACATTGTTATTTTTGAGTTAGGGATGACTGATCAAGAGAGAGAGAGAGAGAGAGAGAGAGAGAAGCACTTTAGTGTGATCAAATGTGAATTTATCGTCCGTAGCATCGTTTTTGTGATCCTTGGGCCAGCAGATACTCATTGTGTTCAAAATGTTTAGAACAAGATTTTAGCTCATCATTCAATAAAATTGGGATGGGTTTGCTTAGTGTAGTGAAAGGCTTTGTAGCTCACCGTACGTAAGAGACGCCCAAAAGGACTTTTTTTGTTTTTTAATCACCAAAAGAACGTTTATTAGACTTGAGTATAATCATATCCCTTCTGTCTCAATGCTAGCTGAGAGTTTGAGGAGGTTACCCCTTGTTCTCCAATAGTATTTAGATTAATGTTTATTATTTGTAGATAATATGAGTTTTTATTTGGTTGATTTACAATCTAGTAAAATCGAACAATTCATTTTGTCACCTTGTTAGTAACAGGTGTTGTGTTTCCCCTACTTGAGTTCGGTTTCCATTTGCCGCTACTTGTAGTCTGTTTCACCTATTATTTATTCAAAGATTTTGACACTTCCACCTTGGCCCTTGAGTCCACTAGCATTACATGTAGCTCATACTTCTCCTTTTTTTGGGGGGTCTCATTCAGGCTCATTCTATACTATTGCTCTCTTGTTTCTAATATTTAAAGGTTATAAAGTTTTGTTTTCTTTTAAATTCTTGGTGGCGTTGTTGTTATTACACTCTCTTAATTTGTTAAACTGCTAATTGTATAATTAGTTGAAATTTTGGCATTTATATAGAATATTATTTTGATATATGTTGTTAAGACCGTGTTTGTGATATGGCCTATTAAGACTCTCTTTTCATAATCTTTTATGTGGGTTCCTTGTCTTTTCTAAGTTGAGAAATCTTTCATCTTCTAATTTGAGCTTCATTCCGTGTTCTGTAATAGCACAAAATTGTTGTGTTCGTGAATAGTAATTTTCTCGATGCTTTCTTGCTAGATTTCGTGGAAATGGGTAATTGGTAGCTGATTCATAGATTGCACATCCTTCCAATTTATGTCCTAATTGGGGGTTTTAGTGCTAAAAGCCAAATGCCCATCTCACTAAAATTCTTATTTCATGATTTTTCCCTTTTTATTGCTATTTTGCTAAGAGATTGCCTGCTTTCTCTATTGTTATAGCTATTCAACTATACATCTTTGTATCCTTTCAGGTGTTATAACTCTCTCTCTCTCTCTCTCTCTCTCTCTCTCTCTCTTAAGCACACATATTATGCCTATATATAGCTTTTTGGGTAGATAGATTGAGGTCCTTTCAATGGTGGGGTCGTGGGTTTTATCTCCTTTTTAATCTTTATCCGTTGGATTCTTTTTCTGCTTGTTTTTCCATTGTAGCAACATTTTAGGAATTGGTACCGTGAAACAAGAAATGAATCATTAAGTCTCCACAATGAAGGGATATTAGCATTTATGTGGTGATTACCCCAACTCGAGTTTAGCTAATTTGATTAGGAATTTTAGTGATGTTCATATTTCGAGATTAAATGAACTTTGTTTCATCTATTTTAGTGAATAATTTTTCATGTGTATAGATGTTTATTCTATTCTTAATTGAATTGCTGCACAAGATGCATGCTGGTAAGTGAACCGACTTTTAATGATGTTCATATTTGAGTTGGGTATGTGAATGTGGTTGTAGAAATTGGAATTTGCCATGCTTTTCTAAGTGTAATAATTATTTAAGCGTGATGAACGGTTTTTAAATGGCATATAATAACAGTAGTTATCTATTTATGTTTTTGGAGGAGAAGTTTAAAAAAAGGACTTGAAATTATTTGAAACCTCATGTTCAAATGATGTTGGGTCAAATGTTCAAGGAACTGAAGGCGGGAAACTAGAGAACAACCCAACAAGCAAAAATGAGATGAGGACAAATCATTTATTTGTTCTTTTATCGTATATGCTTTCTTTAGACATGAATATGTTGCATTATTTAATCAACTAGACTGTGTTATATTTTTATTTATGAACCCTATTTATGTATGAATAAAACCTATTTTCGATTTCCGATATCTGATTTTATATTTATTGAAAGTTTGCTCTTGGAGAGGTTAACTCACCTCGGAGCGAGGTTGAATAGGGTGATGGAAGATTTTAAATAAAATCAAACTCTTTTTGCGCAGAATTGAATAAGAAGCGAATTTTGAGTCTAGGTTGGACTCGGAAAGACAATAACATAGATATACGTGGAAACCCTCCTCGGGCAGAAAACCACGGATAGTGTCAATCCGGACACCAAGTCAAATCCACTAATTGAATCCTCAATTACAATGAATATGACTACCCAGATTTTTCGCAAACAAATCTATTACAATTTTTCCAAGCTCGAATTTACCTTATTTGATCGACCTAGTACTTCCAAGTTTTAGTGACCTTATCAACTTGGTATCCTCCAATTTTTCCCAAGATTAGAAGTTCTCTTATCTAACCTGGTACTTCCAAATTGAGGTAACCTCTACAATTTGGGATAACCGAGTTACATCCGAGTTAGAGAAAAGAGTAGAAGAGTTGTAAGAATTACAATACAACCGACTCGAAGAATACAACTCGTAATATTAGAATTACAGTTTGGGAGTTGTAAGCTAGAGAAGATGTTCAATATGGTCTCTCTTTTTCTTCCATTCCATAGTTGAAATCTTGTGCTAAGGCTTCTAAAAATAGTCTCCCTTGAAAACATAGTAGTTGAGCCTCCAACGTCTTTCTCTTGAAGCTATCTTAATCAACTAGTCGTTGTAACGGATAGTTTGAGTCACTCGATTTCTAGACCACCTTGAAATAGCCATTATGCCTTGGTCCTAGCTTCCAACAACTCTTTTTCCAACTTTTGTCAACTGCAAAAGCAGACAAAAATATTACCCAAAACAAGTAACACACAAGGTTGTCAGTAAGTTCTAAGGTTTTCCATAAATTCCAACTTTTTGTCGAGCAAGTGCTTTAATGGTCACAAACCTTTTGTTTTTGCTTTTTATTCAGATAATTGACATTAGAAACCTACAAAAATATTAAGCACAATGACTCTCAAAGTATTAATATTCTTTGCTCCATAATTAGATAAAGATTAGTCTAAATAAAGCATTTAATAACTAATTACCTTAATCTATTAATCTGGAATATTTCAAGTCTAATATTCAATAGACTCATATTCTAGATATGCCAAAACTCATTAATAAATCATTCAATCTTAATAGACACATGAGTTATTTAGACATTTTACAATTACACATGATTAAACAAATAATAGCGTAATTTTTGGGTTCAAGCATGATTCAAATAATTCAATCCCGTAACAAATGTTTTTCATGATAAAATAGACATGTTAAACATGAGATAGCATAGGCAAACTAAATGTCCGAGTCCGACTTAGTAGGTCGATTCCGAGATTTGAGTAGGTCGCTTTAACTTATTGTTAAGTTGTATTTTATACATATTTTTAGTACTTATTTAGTTTATATTATATAGTTTATATTATCTAATTTATCCTATTTTGTCCATTTACAGGTAATTATCGAATAAAGTGGGGAAGAAAGAAAAGATGTTAAAAGTGGGTTTTTAGCTATCGACAAGCGTCCATGAAAAGATATGAAGTCGATCCACAAATATACACTACCAAAAATCATCAAATTTTCCACTGTAAATCCAAGTGGGAAAAAGGAAATATTCAGTGGGAAAATGAAATTTCCCACTGTTTTGCCACCGAGAATGACAAGTGAGTAAAAGTAAGGTGGGTGATTGCAATTTCCCACTGTTTTCATTCGAGTGGGAAATTTTTCCACTGTTTATCCACTTTATCCCTTTCCACGAAATTTTTCCACCAGATATAATATGGTGGAAAATTTCCCACTGAACTTATTGCAGTGGAAAAGTTCCTACTGTTTTGAATACAAGTGGGAAAGTTCCCACTCAAGATTTTCAAGTAAAAATTTTCCACTATACTACAAACAAGTGGGAAAATTTCCACCATAGATTTAGTGTTAAAACAGTGAAAAATTTCATTTTCCCACTGAATATTTCCTTTTTCCCATTCGATTTTTTTTAATAAAAAAACTTGTAATTGGGAAACAAAGACAAAGACGCAAAGTGATGTTCGACTTAAAAAGGAGATGATCAATTGAGACAATCGTAGAATATAATCAAAAAAATGCGGGCAAAACTTTTATTGCACAAAAATGTGCATATAACATTATAACCACTAAAACAAATCGCTATATACTACTAGGATAAAAAATAAAAAAAGAGAGAGAAAAAACATTTGGCAGCAAAAATACAAGACCAAACCCAAAAACTCTTGTGGGAATCTTGAATAATAAACCACCACAAAGGTGTATTAAGTCCAAATGAGAAGCCTTCTGTTCTGGTCTTAACTCGAGTCATGCTTCTACCAAGCAGCAGTAGACCCGATACGCAGCCAAACCAATGATGGCTACAGCTGCTCCAACTGTGGAGGAAACAATGATGCTATCAAATTCAGGAAGAGGATCATAATCCACATCCAAAACGAATGAAAGAGAAAAAGAAAAAGGGCACATCGAATAACCATTGTTTATGCATTAGCGCATTAACAAAGTCGAAGTATTTTAGCATATAGATTATACCTGGATATTAGGACATGCACAAAATAAAATAACCGATGTTAGGATGAAATTTTGAGAAGAATATAGTCAAGAGATGTTAAGCAATGAACACAAATTTATCAAAATTATGCATTAGATTGGAAAAAGATTGTTGCAACAAGCTACCCGAAACACACATAAGAGAACGGTTCACTAGCTGGTTGTACTACTTCCTCGCTTCTACCCGCTTCGGCTTCAGGAATGCTCAAATGAGGACGCTTTGCTGAACCCGCTATTCTCATAAAGATGTTATTGAAGTCCCCCAATTTGGTACCGATTGGTATTGGGGCTTCAATACCCATATCTTGGCTCACTTGCAAGCGAGTGCAATTTAAAATCTCTTTTTCTTTATGGCAGACAGCATTGGTAGCGAAAAAGATGAATTGCTGGCTTCTATTCACACAAGTTTTACACAATAAAGCTCAAAATTATAGGTTTTTTTTTTTTCGGACACCTAAACCGTAGTTCAAGTAAATATGATGCTTCACAGTCCCTATTGGCAAATTATGGAAGAGTTGCTGTGAAGTTTATGTCCCACAGCTTGTCAAGAACTTTATTTACTTCACACCAATGCTCCTAGCCCACCATAGAAGACCAATGCCTTAACAATAAACCGATTCTTAACCCCACTTATATCAATAAGTTGTTATACGCATGCAAGTGTATATTGGGAAAGAAGTAAAAGGCCATGCTATGTAATGAACCATGGAGTTCAAACTCCGAGCAACTGAAATATGTACATTGTACAATAATCAAGGCAAACAAAACACAATCAAGTGAAAAAACATTCTAGAATGAAGAATACCCGAGTAGAATCATGGATTGCCATGGGATATGGATCCGGATCCCCTTTAGACAATTAGGAAGGCACCTCATACCCAGTATCTTCTCCATAACCGGCAAAATGCATAAGTGTCAGCATCGTCGTTCATCTTCACCCATCTTTCAGCACCAATGGTGCTGAACATGGCTCGAACTCAGCTTAGGCAAAACACTTGCAATCCTTTGGAGCATACTCGTGAGCAGGTAGAAGTGAGTTGCTACACCACAAACAGAACACCGATGGACAGGAGTGTGTAGCACAGCTTTTGTACCTAAGACCTGTGATATCGAGAGGTCAAGCACAGGAGTGCGTAGCACAGGACAAAAAGCATCCGAAACAGACGAGATATCCTCGATAATGAAAAATCAAACTCAAACATTGTGCATCAAACTTGCAAACATCAGGCTCCGCTATCGCCGGTGATATAATGATCTCTCACACAATACAAAACCCGCAACCCGAATTGCGAAAAAATAGTCAAGAGTAGTAAGATAACCTCAGGACTAGAACTAGAAGTAATAAACAGTCTCTACCTTCCTCAATTGTCTTACTATTCTCTAAGCGACAATCCAAACCAAGCTAACATCACCGAGTAAACTTATAAATAATATAAATATAAATGAAAAATAAGGATGTAAAGCAAGCATCCACCAAAAGGACTATGTACAACCAAAATGTAGACTATCCACGAAGATTGGCAAAAATTGCCACTATTCCAAAGTAGAGAGTCTTGATAATCTTATCCTTAAAACGATTAGAAGAAGTTTCCACTCCCTCAAATACTTCGATTTTCCTCACTCCAAATGCTCCAAAAATGGTACGTGGGATAAGCAAGGCTTTCTTCTCTTCAGCTTTTCTCCAAAGATAGCATTCCCAAGCCACAAGATGTTCCTTAGTAGAACTAGAAACAACCCAAGAGACACCCAAACAACAAAAGGCTAACTCCCACAAAGCTCTAGCAAAAGGGCAATGAAACAACAAATGGCTAACTCCCAAGCCACGAAGACATCTATTCACCAAAATCTATCTATTCCTCTAAACCATCAAAAGTTAAAATACTCCCATGACAAGCTTCCCACACAAAAAAAAGAAACTTTTAAAGGCGCCAGAGACTTCCAAATGAGCTTCCGAGGTAGATAACAATCCGAAGGGAGATGTAAAAAGCCCAATGGAAGCGAAGATCAAATAGAAAGACTTAACAGAGAAAACCCCTACGACCTCTTAATCGGTATACCAAAGCTTAAACAATCTGTGCAAGGTGTAAACTTCAACATTGTACAACAATATAAAGAAATGCAAAGGAGTATATACCGAACATGTACAAAGGCATATTTAGTGAATATGTAAACTCTAATTGAACAATAAATTAAAATTGACAACCTTCAACAATCCATACCAGACAAATTAACTAGCAAAAAACGCCTCTAAATTACACTCGAAATTGCAAAAGAAGGAAATAATGATAAATTCAACTGAAATTGCACAAATAAATCAAGTATCTCACAAGCAATTTATGGTCGTTCTTCAAGATTCGTGAAGAGTTCTTGGCCGTTCGAAGCTTTTGAAGTACACAGCTTTCATGGTGGTACGCGGAGTGGGAAAAGACCGGCGAACAAAAATAAAATCCGGTGCTTACAACTTGGTGTTTCGAGGGAGGGAGGAAGAGAGAAAACCTTCGCTGCATAGACGCCACCGTATGGCCGGCGACCGACCATCCGAACCCGGAATCGAAACGCCCGAACTTCTAAAACCATCGAGCGTAAGTGTTCGAGTCTTCCTCGGAGACACCCGGAGTGCCGTCGATCGTCGGCCACCTGCAGTAATGGCGGCGATGAGTTCCCGGAGACGGTGGCGAGGTTGCAGAGAGGTCGAGGCTTGGATCTCGGCGTGAGCTAGGGTTCGGCCCGGGGCGCGCAGACGAGAGGCGTGAGAGAGGGTGTGAGAAGAGAGATACTACACATTTGGGCTAACTATTGTTGACCTTGCAGTATTAACGCCTGGTGTTCGATTATCACTTTGGTCGCTATTTTTTTAAAAAATTTTTTAAGACACATTTTCACCAAAAAATTTTTTGGTGGGAATTGAAAAATTGAATTTACTAGTGAAATATTTGAGGAGAAAGAGCTGCTTTTAAAATTAAAAAAATGAGAAAATTCAAATAAATAAATGTTAGTGGGAAATTAGCAGGAAATAAATTTTAAATAAAAATTAAAATTGAGAAAATATTTGGTGGTGGAAAATCGGAGGGAATTCAAGTGGAATATTTTTCATTGAAAATATAATGGTGGGAAATCAGTGAAAAAAATCAAGTAGTGGAAAAACAGTGAAAAATTTTCCACTATGATTTTTCAGATGGAAAATTACAAGTGGAAAATTTGATGATTTTTGGTAGTGATAATATGTCATAAAATATTTATTTTATGATATTTTATTTTATGAAATCTTAATTTGAAGAGAAGAGTGAAGATAATCATACTCCTAAATCCATTAGGACTCCTCTTAGAGTTGCATGAGAAGAAGGAAACTTGGAAGAGAAGAAAACGAATCATCATAAAAGGACCCAATTTTCCTCGCGGCTTCCTCTTCTCGCTGGCTGCCCATCACGACTCTCGCTGGCTCCCCACAGCACCTCACGCTAAGCATCAATCACCTCCCACTTTCTTCCCCTTTGCCACCTCCTCGCTTAGATCTTTACTCCACCATCATCATAATCTTTATCATCACCTCACGTAAACCACATCACCCATCTCCTAATCATCTTCATCATCATCAAACGCCTAACGCCAGCCCCTAATCATCGCTAATCATCATCAACATCATCGTTCCGCGGCTGAAGAAATTTATACCGGAGGTATTATTTAGTATCGTAATTTTTACTAGTAAAGATTGAATTTTTATTGTTAGATTAATATTAAAGATGCTATTTTTATTTAGATTACATGTTTTAAATTACATTATGTTTGAGTAGTTTTTTATACTTGAAATCATGTTAAATTATTTATTTTGAAACAAAGTGTCGATCATTATTGTCTTATTGATTTTATCCATGATTCTATGATAATTTGTTCTTAACGTTTATGTTTTTATGTCTAATTAATTCAAGTGCTCGCTAATTAGTTTTATATAAATTTATATGATAGTTTAAAGGGTTTAAATATGTAATCGCTTGGTCTTTTAGACGTAAGTATCACCCTAATTAATCATGGATGGCTCATACCCATCTCTTTTAATTAGGAAATTATCATAGATCCTTTTTAAATCAATTTGCTAGTAGATTGGTTATTAGGTGCTAGGTGATGTTTTTCTAATGCTTAATGCTCGAATTTGATTAAATTCTAGTGCTAATACTAGGGTTATCAATATTAGTAGGGTTTATATTCGGGCTAGGCGTAAGTAAACTAATAACTAAGGAAAAATAGGGAAGATCTGCTAGTGGTTGTCTTCTACAGCTTTAGCTCATGGGTAGATCAATTTGTGTGTTAATGATAAATAATAATTTGCATGGTGGGCATAGATTATACTAAGTGCTTTTTATAAATTTGATATCTTTGATATTATTTATTTGTTTTTTAGTTATTTTCTTTAGTTTGTCAATTTTAATTTGTAAATTTATAGTCTTTTACTATCAATTTCGTTATCCCCTCCTTAAATAACAGTCTTTAAGGTTAGTTTTAAGAGTTTTGTTTTAATTTAATTTTGAGTCTTTATATATTTTAATTTTTAGATTATTTTTCGTCAGCTTTTATTATTTTTGAGTCAGTTTGTTAGAAATTAGTTTAAGAATAGTTTCTTTTATTAATTTTCATGTTTTATCTTCTTTTATGGTTTAGATAGAGTTCTAGTTTGATGTGATTAAATTTTATAATTTTTGGAATTAATTTGATAACTTTTCGATTCAATTTTTGAATTTAATTACTGTAGGTTTTTAGTTAAATAATTTCGTTACTTCGGTTTTAAATTTTAGTTTTATATTTTTTGGGTCTGGTTAGGTCTAGAAAAATAGTGTTAATATTCTGCATAATTTTAGTAGTTATTTTCGTAATTAATTTAGTGCAGAATTTGACTTATTTAATTTTCTATTTTAAAATTTGTTTATTTTCTCGCTTTATTTTTCTGTTTTAATTATTTTAAAAAATATACAAAAATATTTCTAGGTTATTATAGTTTTGTTATTATGTATAAATTATTTATTTATTTGTTAGATAATTTTTATGATTTTTAGTTACTGATTTTTTTTAATTTATATTATCTATTTTGTTTATGAGTAGTAAATTTAATTAGATTAAAGCTTGCATGTTATTATATCTTTCCTCGTGGATTCGATCCCTGCTTCCCTGTGCTATATTATTTATTATAAGCCTAAGTAGTGGTTTAATTTGTAGCTGAACGACAAGCTAACACTTAGTCCGTCGTAACTAACTCGCATTCTCGCTTTCCGAGTATAAGACTTAGTCGATAATCTTAATATACTTAAGTCCGAGTTCGATCAAGAATAAGTCATATTGGAATGATGAATTATAAAGCATATGACTTAGTTAAATGAATTTCTTTTAGGATGCTTCTTGTTTTATCCTAAATTTATATGAATGCAAGAAATCAAAACACATTTAAGGGGTTAGTTATTCATACCCGAGTCTTCATTTATGTCTTATTTTGTTTTATGTTAAATTATTTTTAAATTAGGTTAAACAACAGTAACTTCTGATTTTATTTTACCAAAAAAATTATTGAAGAACAAATTTGAATTACCGAACGTTTTCAAGATGGTGGGAAAGTCATGTAAAATTATTTTCCATAATTTCCAATCGAATAAAAAATGGTTGGAAAAATTACCAACCACTTTAAGAAAACGGTTGCAAAAATTACCAACCACTTCATGAAAATAGTTGGTAAATATGCACATGGTATGGTTTGTAAAATAGTCGAAATATTTACCGCTATTTCATATGGTTGTAAAATTAGTTGGAATTTCAACCGTATTATTACGGCTAGAATTCCAACCATTAATTGTGGTTGGTAAAACGGTTGGTAATTACCGACCATTTTGTGTAAATTGATTGGTAAAAATTTACAACTAAGGTTTTTCCCAAAAATGGTGGGAAAAATGGTTAGAGACTTTTTACCAAACATTTTATGAATTAAAATGGTCGATAATGTGGTTGGTAATTTAATATTTTCTTCTACTGTTGCTCTTGTGAAGTTATAAACATAGTGATGGGGATTTTCATAAGTGCGAAACTTGATGTATTGTAAGGTAAATTTAGGAGGTAGCTTTTCACTAGAAATGATTGTGAATCTCGTGAGGTCAAAGTAGTGACTTTTGGACATAGCGAACTCCCTTAGCATCCTCTCTCGTCCGATCTATACGTGCATCAAACATTGGTTTGGGGCCGGTTTCTAGGTATGAGGTGGTCCATTAGGTAGTGGACCGTTACGTGGTGGACCATTAGGTGGTGATCGAGCTTTTTCTTCTTCCTCTCGTCCTTCTTTGTTTTCGTACTTTTTGAAGAGTCTTTAGGATAAGGGCAAGATGAAAGTTTGCTTTGGAGAGTCAAAGTCACCCTAGAGGGGGTAAATAGGGTGATGAGGAAATTTGAACAAATTTAGAAACTTTAAGCTTAAAAAGATAAACAACCGATTCTAAGTCTATATTGGACTCGAAAAGTCCACATTCGTAAATACATGAAAACCCTCCCGGGCGAGAAAACCACGGCCAGTGCTCTGTCCAAGTACAAAGTCAAATCCACTATTTTGAATTCTCAAAATACAACGGATCGACTCTACCAAAATTGCTCCCTTAGACAATTTCTTACAATGTTTTCCTATACTCAAAAGTTCCCTTATCCGATCCGGTACTTCCTAACCGAGATAACCTTTACAGCTTAGGGACAATTGAGTTGAGTTAATCCTTACAGCTCATCCAAGGGACCTTACTCGGAAAGTAAGAGAAGTATGTAATTGATTACAAGACTTTACAACTCGGAAAATATTAAGTACAAACTTGGAGTTATAAGTTGAAGATTGAGTGAGTGATGCACTAAGAGAATAGTTTTAGCAATAGCTTCAACAATCTTCAAGTCTTGTGAAGTGACTTCTATTTATAGATGACCAAGCGGATTAGCCATTGTGTCCGGTTTCCAGATCGAAGTCTACACTAGTTGTGGAAAGGGCTTTTCTATGTCACTCGGAAAAGATCCGTTGGAGTGTAAACATTGGGCAATGGTTATTTACTCCAAAAGGTGGTGCAATAAACTATTGTTGTCCGAAAAGCAAGGTGGAAACCACCGTTGAGCCTATTATTGGATTTTTCGAGTTTTGGAAACAGAGAACCCCGACACGGTGTCCGAGTCCTGTCCAAAATTGGCTAAAACAATCTGCTTGTATTTAACAGACTAGAAGCCGTTGCTTTTGAAATTCAAAAGATATATTAGCTTTGTTTGAATGACCTACAAAAGAAAACCACATTGGTTCTCAAAGTATAACATACTTTGGTCCACGATTAGGCACAGATAATAATTAAAGTAGGATAATTAAGTGCTTAATTATCTTTGGCTTACAAAGGCAGAATATTTTGAGTCTAATATCAAAAAGGGTTCAAACTCAGTTCAGAATAATTCCTAGAAAGATCAAGTAGAAGAATATTTAAACACGTAAAAGTGATCTTGATCTATCAAATAAACTTCTAAGTAATAAACAAACTTAGACGAACTCAGTAGAGACTAACTCGGTTCCGAGTTAGCAAACACAATCGATATTATAATAAAACACGTTAAAAGAATTATTTTATCTTGTGATGGTTCAAGTATATTCTGAGTAGGTCGAATACCTCGATAGAGAAGATATAGAATAAAGTAATATTTGAGTCACTCGTAACAAAGATGAAAACTAATATATTAGTTTCTATGAAACTCGAATGACTTGCAATCAAATCTCAAGAGAGATACAAGTTTATACTTTAGTCTTGCACAAAATATACGGAGTTAAAATTTGAGTCTTCAATCTCCCCTTTTTGATGAAAAGCATTCCATTCTTAAGATAGAAACTTGTTAGTACAAATTAAGTTTTCAGTGTCAATGATATGTGATTTCTTCACGTATCGAGCAAATAGAGTGTAGAGAGATTCCGGATCAAAGCAAATATTAGAACCAATGCAAATTTCCGAGTAGAGGAGATAAATACTAAAGGAAACTCAGAAATGATCGTAACATAGAAAAAATAAACATTGACATTCATTCATAAAAAAATATTTACAACAAAAGGAGGGAAAGAAACTCCCCTAAGCCAAACATCAACTTTTCTATTTTTTCTCCCCTAGTATTTTAGCAAAAAGGAGGGAAGAAAAGTGGAAAGTAAATACACTTAATGTTGGACGCAAAAAAATTAAAAATAAGAAAAAGAAATAGATGAAGATGGTGGTGCTGGTTGGGTGGAGGAGGACGGACGAGCGAGTGCGCTTGCATCGGTAAGTCCGAGATGAAGTGGTAGAATGCGGCGGTGGTAGCACGGGGATATTAGGAAGCTGCTCGGACACTGGGTGGTCGAGTTAGGATAATGTCATCCTCTCGGTTCGTCTTCCTGGAAGACATAGGGGCTTCGAGTCAGCTGGTTTGGACTGTCCAACGTCCAAAGCATCTTTGATCCACTTAGATCCGAGGAGATCAGCTCAGGATCCGGCTCCATAGGCCCCTTGTCTTTTGGTGGTTCATCCTCTTCTTATCTTACTTCTTCCTCCTTGTTCTCCTCTTCGAGCCGACCTCACCTACCTCAGCTTACATCCTCAACCTCCTCTTCTTCTTCTTCTACCTCAACAAAGGTAGACTTGGTCGAGCTGGAGGACTCCTCGGATGTGTCGGTGTGATCTCGAGTCCTGCATGCCTTCGTTCCGTGCTCGTGAAGAAGTTTAAGCTACTCATATTGCTCGCTAAGAACCCCTTTGAACTCAAGCATAAGGGATTGGACGATCTACTGGTGAGTGACCATCCCTTGAAAAAGGGGCTTAAGAGAACATACAACTAACCGATGTTGGTCGGTTGTGAACACGAGTTTCTTAACTAAGGCAACAAATGCTCTAGCCTAGAGAGGAGGTTGAGATGATGAGGGGCCAGCTGAAGTAGATGGCGGAATGGGTTGAATTTCAGTATGGGGGAGGAGAGACATGTTCTAACTAAGAAGAGTGAGCCCTTCACCAGGCTTAACCTCATGGTATCCATACCCCGGAAGTTCTTTTCGGCCCAACATAATGACCGACCCGTAAACAGCGGAGGGGTATGAGGGAAGAGGGATTTTAAATTGCTTGAAGATGAGAGAGAGAAGAGCTCCGAAGGGAAAAGGAGCGGATTTCTTTGATTGAGCAGGCACTCGGTGCCATTTTCTCGATTAGGAAGGGAAAGAGGTCTACTTCATAGCCCTCTATGATATCAAACAAAACTTTGAGAACCTTGGTGTTTGGGTTCTCCTTGCTCGAGTGGTGAGCAAAAGAAGTGCACATCGGAATGTAACAAAGCAATCCGACCTCACTTTTCATCCGAGTCACGGAGAAATTTTTCTTTGCTCGAGCACTTCTTCGGCAAACTTGTCGAAGAAATCATCGACAACTTCGAGAAAAGGAATATGGTTTGGATTCGAAAGAGAGAAGTAACATTGACCAGTTTGTGGAGAAGAGGGAGGTTGATTATGACTGTGGTACCTTGAACCTTGGAAGTGATGACACCTCCGAGAGAAAGATTTGTTTGCATAGAACTTAGCCACGAGTTCGGGTAAATAAAATTACCGAAGCATAGATAGTTGTATACCCTAATTCTTGAATGAACTTGAGCCCAGAGAAGGAGGTGGTTTTGAAAAACTTGTCATCCAACGTGAAATCCTGGACAACAAAGACTTTTGAGGGGTCGGACGTACCCTCTTGAGTGGTTTTTCGGGCCTTCTTTGTAGCACAGTCAATGAACTTAGGAGTGAAACCGCATTTAGGCATTGTGAGAGAGAAGAGATGAGAGGTTACGAGAGAAGTGAGCGAGAGACAAAGAGAGAGCGAAAGCACTATGAGAGCAGGGGACGAGTTAAGAGAGAGTAGAGAATTTTGTGTAAGAGAAGTATGGCGCAAAGTGAAGAAATGAAGACAAATAGATGTTATTTATAGAGAGAATGGAAATGTCCTTCAGCCTTATTTCTTAAAGTTCAAATGATATTCTCGAGATAGACATGACGTATGGCAGTCCAACGGCTACAATTCCAACGATTGTCTCTCCAACGGTTTGAATTCTTTGAAAGTGAAGCGTGTCGAGAGAGAAAGAGAATTAAAAAATCATTCTCATATTCTCCATTCATCTAGAGATCTCAAAAGTTTGGTGTCCATTTTGATCAAAGACTCGAGTCCGACTTAGTATGGTTTCCGAGCGACTCGTAAAGCAATTAACCAATAGCTCAATCTCATTGTTAAGTGAATAGATCCATTTGCTAATAAAAACCAAATCACACAATTAAGCATATAAAACATATAATCATGCATTAATCGTGCCAAGCTCATTCCTAATAAAACAAAACTGATCTTGACTAAGTGGCTTAGTGAAAATATTAGCTAACCGAAATTTCGTAGGAATGAATTCAAGTTCAATATCACCTTTCTCAAAATGGTCTCTTAGAAAATGATACCCGACCTCAATATGCTTTGTCTTTGATTGCTGAACTAGATTCTTCATAATGCTAATTGCACTCGATTATCACTCTTGATTGTGATAAATTTGAATGAATGTCCAAGATTCTTCAAGTGTTGCTTGATCCATAGAATCTAAGCACAACATGTTCCAGTCTGCAATGTACTCGACTTCAGCAGTTGATAGAGCAACCGAGTTATGCTTCTTTGAGTGCCAAGATATAAGGGATTGACCCGAAATTGGCATGCGCCGATGTGCTCTTTCTATCAATCTTGTAACCAGCATAGTCAGCTTCCGAGTATCCAAGTGAGGGTTAGTTTTAAGTCTCTTGAAAAACATAGACGAAGATTCTTAGTTCTCGCAAGATATCTAAAATCCTCTTCACCGTAGTGAGATATGATTATTTTGGATTAGCTTGAAATCTTGCACATAGACATACACTAACGTAATGTGTGGCGTATCGTATGTGAGATATAGCAGAGAACCTATCATACCTCAATAGAGTTTCGATCTACTACTTCAACTTTTTCGTTCGAGTCTAATTTAATGCTCGCTACTCATGGGTGTTGCTCGCATTAAAGCTTGTACTTCTTCAGTAACTCCTAGGTATACTTATATTGATGGACATAGATACCATCTTTATCTTGTTTGATTTGTAGACCAAGAAAGAAATTAAGCTCTGCCATCATGCTCATTTGGAACTCTTGTCTCAACAACTCGGAAAATTCTCGCAGAGATGTTCAATAATAGCTCCAAAAATAATATCATCAACATAAATTAAAGCAAGTAAGGAAAGCTCTCCCCTTGGTTTTTATGAAAAGAGTTTTGTCAATCTGCCCTCTTTTGAAATCATTCTCAACCAAGAAACTGCTCGCTCTTTCATACCAAGCTCTAGGAGATTGTTTAAGACTATATAGAGCCTTTTGCAATTTGAAAGCATGATTTGGAAATTCTGAATTTTCAAATGCAAGGGGTTGCTCAACATAGACTTTTCTTGAGTTAAACCATTCAGAAAATCACATTTGACGTCCATTTGATGTAATTTAATATTCATGCTTGATGCAAATGCCAATACGATTCTAGTTCCTTCGATCCTAACAACTAGTGCAAAGGTTTCCCCATAATCAATCCCTTCTTCTTGATTGTAACCTTAAGCCACAAGTCTAGCCTTCTTTCGACTACCATCCCATCCTCATCCAGCTTTGTTCCCGAAAACCCATTTGGTTCCTATAACTCGGGTGGTCGGAAGGTCGTTTGGTTAAAGTTCAAAATTAGTTTCTCTCAAATTGATTAAGCTCTTCTTGTAGGGCCTCTACCCATTCAAGTTCATTTAGGGCCTTTAGTGTATTTTGGGGTTCCGTTAATCATATGAATGCAGTGAATGCACATAGATTTTGCAAAGAAGAATGAGTTCTTATCCTATTATTGATGTCAAAATAAAATGTTCACGAGTGGGTGACTTGAAGCATATTTAAATGCTTTACCCATGCTCTAGTTCACAAAGTTCGTTGGTTGAACTGACCGATCCGCTGTAGTCCGAGCTTGCTGTGTTTGCTCATTTTCTTGTCCTTCAGACATTCTAAGTCGGCTCTTGAACTGGTTCAATCTGAGTCATGATATTCTGAGTTGCCTCATTTTGAGTTGCTTTCTTCTAACTCGTCTCGAGCTCGGCTTCAAGCAAAATCATCTTCATCTCGACAAAGTTTCGGATCGGAGAAGGTTGACTCGTTTTTCCTCGATCAATCTCATCAAACACAATGTGGATACTTTCTTCCACTTTGTTAGTTATTTTGTTAAAGACAAGATAAGATTTACTCGTGAGATACCTTCATCCGATCGAGCATCAAACTTGATCAGGTGATCCTTACCGTTATTATGAATAAAGCACTTACATCTAAAGGGTTTGAAATATGAGATGTTGGGCTTCTTTCCCTTGTAAAGCATGTATGGAGTTTTCTTCAGGAGGGGTCTAATGAGGCTTCGTTCGGTGTGTAGTTTGATGTGTTGATCGCCTTAGCCTAGAAATAGTGAGGTAGATCATGTTCAATCATCATCGTCTTTTCTATTTCTTTAAGAGTTTAGTTCTTTCTCTCCACTACCTTGTTCTATTGAGGGGTTCTGGGTGCTCGTAACTTGTGAGAGATACCGTTCTTCTCACGTAACTCTATAAATTTTGAGTAGTCGAACTACCTTCCATGGTCGGCTTGAATTCTTCCGATCTCGAGTCCGAGACTCTACTTGAATTTTCCTACAGAGCTTGTTGAACTCTTTGAAAGCTTCATTTTTGTTCTTGAGAAAACAAACCCGGTAAGTCGTGAGTATTGATCAACAATCACAAGTACATATGATTTACCTTCGAGACTCTTCACACAGATTTCACCACATAAATCCATATGCAGCAACTCAAGCACTTTGCATGTGGAAACAGCTTTGAGAGGTTTGAGGGATGATTTGACTGTTTCCCTTTTGTGCATGCTTCACAAATTTTATCTTTCTTAAATGCACAGTTAGGTAAACCCCTAACTAAACCATGAGGTGCAAGCTTTTTGATAGTGTGCATACTAACATGACCTAGTCTGCGATGCCATGTCCGAGAATCATCATGCAATGATACTTTCAAACAACATAAATTCGACTTGGATCGGAAAGAGGAATAGTATAGGTATTACCCAATCGCTTACCCGAGAGCTTAGTCTCTTTGGTAGTTGCATCGAAATATAGTAGTTGGTCTAAGTGAATCCTACCTCTTAACCTTTATCACATAATCAAGAGATGCTCGAGTAGGTTGTACTTTAGTCCCTTGACAAGATAAACTAGGCCGACCAGGTTGTCTCCTTTCCCAATTCTGCCAATTCCAACTATCTTGCCCTTACTATCATATCTAAAAGCGACTTTGCTTCCTTTAAAATCTTCTAACTCGGAAAGAGCCTTGAATCTCCCGACTTGTGGCATGAGCGTCCCACTGTCTAAGTACAAATGATCTTTCATCCTTTTCCGAGTTACCTGCAAGTCGAATCACACTAACCCTTCTCACTTCCTCTAACGAACCTAATAACTCCCTTTATTGTGGTCCTTCTCCGGGGAAGAAGACTCCCGGGAACCCAGATTTGAATGACTTTGGGTTTGGCCTGATTCCGAGTCTTCTTTCTAGAAAACCGAGTATGTGTCTCTTTCTTTTGAAAATCTTTTATGTTATAAACAGGTTGAGAAGGTTTTCTCCGCATACTAGTGCTGGCTCAGTCCTCTTTTCATTCTTATGAATACGACCATGCTCAGCCTTCCCGAACTTCAC
Source organism: Talinum fruticosum (assembly GCA_021018815.1). Taxonomy (NCBI): domain Eukaryota; kingdom Viridiplantae; phylum Streptophyta; class Magnoliopsida; order Caryophyllales; family Talinaceae; genus Talinum; species Talinum fruticosum. The sequence continues at coordinate 1,143,318 of JAITYX010000092.1, read as the reverse complement.
AGTTCTTGAATCCTTTTGGAAAAATTTTAGTAGGAATTAGATTCCTCCTCTTCGTTAAAACCAAGTCCTTCTTTCCTTAAGGAGACACACCGATAGCCTAAAAGCATGTCAAGGTTTTTCGACGTTGAGTAAACTTCAAAACAACTCTTGAGACTCATTGAACTTTCTTTTCGGATGCTCATTTTCTCTTCGAGTGACTCATACTCAGCCTCATTACTCCGAGTACTAGTCTTGAGTTCTTTAAGAGTTAGTGTCAATTTTTCCAATTCATTTTTCAAACAATTGCTCTCGAAGTAAGAGACTCAACTTGTTCTTTGAACTAAGAAGAATCGGAATTGATTTATTTGGCCAAATCAACTTTGGAAAACTTGAGAAAGTATTCAATTACCACCTGAGGACTTGTCTCTTCAGTGTCCGAGTTTTCGAGTCCGACTCGATTCAGCTTCCGAGTCTGTTAGTGCCATCGGACACTTTGAGTAATCGGAATCATCATCTTCCTTAGATGAGTCTTCATCGCTCCATGTGGCCATCATATCTTTCTTCTTCTTTCTGTCATTCTTTCTCTTCGGATAGTCTTTGACTATGTGATCTTTGCTGCCACTTTCAAAATAGTGAGAGTTCTTAGCTAAAGATAACTTTAAAGGGGAAGAATATTTACCTTTTATGTTCTTCTTGAAGGTTTGCTCTCGGAGAAGCTAAGTCACCATAGAGGGGGTGAATAGGGTGATGAGGAAATTCGCTCGAGTTAAACACTAGATATGATTATGAGGAGAGTGTGAGTCAAGAATGAACTCGGAAAAACATTGACTCGTAAATAAGTGGAAGATGAAGATACAGATTGGAGAAAACTTTAAATCCGTCTCGAGTCTAGATTGGACTTAGAAAAGTATCAACTTAGAAGTTACGTGGAAACCCTCCTAGGGCGAGAAAACCACGGACCGTGCTAATCCAAGCACGAAGTCAAATCCACTATTTTGAATCCACATAATACAGTAGAATGACTCAACCAGAGTTGCTCCCTTACACAACTTCGTACAAGTTTTTCCTAGACTCGAAATTCCCTTATATGATCTAGTACTTCCTAACCGAGATAACCTTTACAGTTAGGGACAACTAAGATGAGTTAACCCTTACAGCTCAGTCAAGGGACCTTACTTAGAAAGTAAGAATAAGTGTTTGTAACAGATTACAAGACCTTACAACTCGAGAGAATATTAAATACAGAGTTGGAGTTGTAAGTAGAAGATTGAGTATGAATACAAAGACTTTTACTTAAGTTCGTGTATTAACAGTTGGTTCAGCAATCTTCAAGTCTTGAGAGTTGACTTCTATTTATAGATGACCAAGCAGATTAGCCGTTGTGACCATCTTCCGACTCGGAAGTCCATTGTGACGTTGTAATGGATTTTCCGAGTAACTTAGAAAATATCCGTTGAAGTGCGAACGTTGAGCAATGACTCTTGACTTCTTTGGAAGTCCCAAATCACTCGGTGGTGTCTTCAAAAGTAAGGTGGAAACCACCGTTAAGCTTAGTATTGCAGATTTCCGGTTTTGAAAATATACAACCTTGACACAGTTGTCCGGGCCTTGGTCGAAGTGGAAAAAGCCGTATCTCGCTGGTGATTTGACGTTTTGAAGTCTGGTTACTTTTGTAATTCAAAAATAGGATAGCCTCGTTTGAATAACCTACAAATTTAAATCAATTTAGTTCTCAAAGTATAAAATACTTTGGTCCAAGATTAGACACATATGATAAATTAACTAAGATAATTAAGTGCATAATTATGTGAGTTAGAAAAGGAATGGAATTTTCTGAGTCTAATATCCGTGAGACTTAAAATCCATTCAAGTCGATCTAAAAGAGAATCAAGTCAAATGAAGAATGACAGAGTAGACAGACTTGGTTTATAACAAAGCAAAATTCAAACGAAATATGCTAACTTAGAAGAGTGAATTATCAAGGTAATTCTTAGAACACGAAGTCAGATCCGAGTCTATGCAAAATAGAACAAGTGCTCGAACATGCGATAAATTTGAGTATTGTCTGCGTGACTTAGAACGAGTGTGTAGAAAGGCATGTAAGAATATACTTTCCGAGCCGTCGAAGCGGATGAAAACGAATACAATAGATTCTGTAACACTTAGAAAAGATGCTATATTACTAAGAAAAGTTTCTAAGCCTATAGAATGACTTGAAATCGAAATCTTATGAGGGCTGAAGTCTCGTACCTGATTCTTCGATGGAGCTCGGAATGATGTATATGTAAAGTCCGAGTCTTCAATCTCCCCTTTTCGATGAAAGGCATTCCATACTTAGACAAAACATTGTTAGTGATATAGATCCGGTTTTTCAATCTTGCTCGTAAAATAAGTCGAGTAAGATGTGATAAAATGATGTTCTATCGGAGCATATTTATCTATTAGAGCAACTAAGTTGAGATCAGAGCACGAAAGAAAATACTGAAAAACACATCAATGATTGGATGTTGATAACAGGATTAATAATCAAATGCATTTATTCATTAAAGAAAGGAAAATAACCGAGTATCGGTGCAATGACAGATACGGTTGACATGCTCGAGCCGAAATGGAAACTCAAAAATAATAAACTCGAAACAACTACTTTAAGCATGAAACTCGAAATTATTAATGAAATGTATTACTTCATTAAAGAAAAGATATGTACATAAGAGAGGGTGAGAGAAACTCCCCTAAACATGCCAACAAATTTTTCAACTATTCTCCCCTTGCCTTTCAAAGAAAAACAAAAGAAGGAAGAATGTATCAAGTACATACAGATTTGATGTTTGGACAAAAAAATATGAAAAAGAAGAAAAGAAAACTAAGAGGGAGGAGATGGAGCAGTCTGAGTAGAAGATGAAGGGCGAGTCATGCGCTTGCACCGATAAGATCTTGAAGATGTAGTTGAGCGCGGCGGTGGCAGCAGACTGGGATCTCTTGCATCGGCTCGCTTTGAGTGGCCGACCTAGAACTAGGTCGTCCGGAGGCTCATCCTCCTGGAACTTGACTGTTGTAGGGGTGTGCTCAGGCTGACCAGCCTACCGACCGACCATGGTCGGCAGGGTCGTCCGACCCACTCGGACTCACCGTCCGAGCCGATCATCTCCGAGCTGAGGTTCTTGAGCACTTAGACCCTCCGATGCTCGCTGCTCCTTGTTCTTCTTCTTTCTCCCCTACCTCGGATGGACCTCCCTCAACCGCAAGCGCCTCTTTCTCTCCTTCTTCTACGTCTTCGAGGAAGATTTGGCCGGACTCGAGGATTCCTCGAAGTGTCTAAGTTGACAGGATCTTGTGCCGCCTTGGATCGCTTCTCCCGAAGGAGCTCAATCAGCTCCCTTTGGTCCTTAACCAGGGCCTTCATCTTGAGGAGCACATCCTCGCTGCTCTCGGATCCGGGATTGGGTTGTTTTCGGTCAATGGTCATAGATCGAAGAACAGTCTTGAATGATTGGAGGATATCCTTGAACTTAGTGGACATTAAGGAGATCTTGTCCATGAAAGCGGTGGACAAGGCGGAACGGATGATATGAGAAACACCTAAGGTGGAGGCATCACCAGTGGAGGAGGTAGAGAGAGAGGGACCGAGTCCGAGTCCGAGGCGGAGAAGGTGGCCTCGGTTATGAGCTATGGACCGAGACACCCAGTTGGGTTTCCTGGTATACATACCCAAAAGTTCCTTTTTGCCAACTACTATGGCAGCCTCCGAAACCGCGTTAGGAACCGAGGGAAGAGGGACTTTGAATTGTTTGAAGATGAGAGTGAGGCGAGAGGGGTTGTCTTCTTGTTCCGAGTCCGAGCCGGCACAGCTCGCCATTTGCTCGATTATTGAGGGAAAGAGGTCTACTTCATAGCGCTCTAGAATATCAAACCGAGCTTTGAGATGCTTGGAGTTTGGGTTCTCCTTGCTAGAATGCTCGTGAGAATAAGGTTCTCATTAGCAGGAAACACAGTAAGATGAGCTTCGACTTTAGTTAGGTCACAGAGATGTTTTTGCGTGACCCGTGGAATTTTTTAGCGTACTTCTCAAAGAAGTCGTCAGTAACCTCATTGAAAGGTATGGGGTTGCTGTTCAAGAAAAGAGAAGATACTTTGAAAAGACGGTGGAGGAGGGAAGTATTGATGTGAACGGTGATGTCCTCGAACTCTGGAGGTGAGGATACCCTCGGAGCTAGAAAGATTTGAGTAGAACTCGGAGACGAGTTTTGGGTCGATGAAATCACTAAAACAGAGGAAATTATAAACCTCTATGGACTTAATGTCAGGTAACCACGAAAATTTTTTGGTTGGAAAGAATTTATCATCGAGCGTGAGATGCTCGGGTGACAAGAGGTTTGGAAGGATTGGAGGGGCTTTCCTTGCTTTTTGTGTGCGGCTTCTTGGTGGCGGAGCCAAGAAAATCGGGGTGGGAACCTCTTTTGGCATGTTTGTTGTTGAAAAGAGAGGAAGAATGTGAACTTTTGAGAGAGAGAGGAAGAAAGAGAGAGAGAAAGCTCGAGGAGAGTGGAAAAAGGAAAGAGTAGAAGAAGAGAGAGAGATTGAGAGCAACAGAGCCTACTTGAGATATTCTTCACTAAGCTTGAGATCACCGACCGTTGCTTTGATCGTAGAGAGCTTGTTCACGAAGATTTAATTACGAGAGTGAAAGTAAGCGAAGAGTAAAGTAGAGAAATGAAAGAGAATAAGCGTTATTTATAGAGAAGTAAGCCTCCTTCTATATCCGTTCGACTCAGCTCTTCAGCGGTCACTTCGACCGTGTAACTGTTCTTTTCTCCAACGATTAGAATTCTAGTAGTTGTCTCCCAACGGCTAGTTGTCCGATCACAGCGCGAAAGAGAGAGAGAAAAAGAAAGATTTTTAAAATAAATTTCTAAATTCTCCACTTGTCTAGAGATGATTTCGAAGTTGGAAGTCCATTTTTCTCAAAATCCGAGTCCGACTCAGCTATGTTCTTGAGTGACTCAGAAATTGCAAACAAATAATGACTCTTAGCTTAGTATCACTAGTTCAATTGAACTAATAAGTTATTAAAGAGAGTAAGCACACAACACATAATCATGCAGAGAATTTTCACACGTAAAAGCACATAATTATGCGTTTAACATACCAAGCTCATTTCTAATAAAGCAAAACTGATCCTCACTAAGTGGCTTAGTAAAGATATCAACTAATTGAAGATTGGTAGGAATAAATTGAAGTTCAATATCTCCTTTCTCAGAATAGTCTCTTAAGAAATGATACTTGACCTCAATATGTTTTGTCTTTGAGTATCGAACTGGATTCTTAGCGATGCTGATTGAACTCGATTATTACACTTGATTGGAATTAATTTGAATGTGAGTCCAAGATCTGTCAAGTGTTGCTTTATCCATAAGATCTGTGCACAACATGCCCCAACTGCGATACACTCATCTTCGGCAATCGATAGAGCTACTGAGTTTTGCTTCTTTGGGTGCCAAGATATCAAGATTGACCTGAAACCGGCGAGGCTCGTGAGGTGCTCTTCCTATCAACTTTGTACCCAGCATAATTAGCATCCGACTATCCAATGAGGGTTAGTTCCGAGTCTCTGGAGTACCCGTAGACCTAAATTCTAAGTCCCTGCAAGATATCTCGAATATTCTCTTCACCGCAGTGAGATGTGATTCTTTACGATTAGCTTGAAATCTTGCACACAGGCAGACACTAAACATTATGTCTAGCCTGCTAGAAGTAAGACATAGCAAAGATCCAATCATACCTCGATAGAGTTTTTTATCTATTGCTTTACCTTTTTCGTCTCGAGTCCAGCTTTATGCTCGCTACTCATAGGGGTTGCTGCATGTTTTGCATCTTGAAGTCTCGTACTTCTTTAGCAGTTCCATGGTGTACTTTGATTGATGGACATAAATTCCATTTCTATCTTGCTTGATTTGTAGGCCAAGGAAGAAATTGAGTTCTCCCATCATACTCATTTAAAATTCCTGTCTCATTAACTCGGAAAAATCTTGACACAAAATTTCATTAGTAGCTCCAAACATTATGTCATTAACATATAAAGGTGTAATCGAAAGTCTTTCCCCTTGGTTTTTAGAAAGAGAGTCTTATCAATCTGACCTCTCCCAAAATCATTTTGAACCAAGAAATTGCTCTGTCTTTCATACCAAGCTCCGGGAGCTTGTTTAAGACCATAGAGAGCTTTTTGCGGTTTGAAAACATGATTTGGAAATTCTGAGTTTTCAAATCCAGGGGTTGCTCAACATAGACTTCCTCTTCAATAAAACTATTGAGAAATGCACATTTCACATACATTTGATACAATTTGATATTCATGCTAGATGCAAATGCAAATAAAATTCTAATGGCTTTAATTCTGCTACAGGTACAAAGGTTTCCCCACAATCAATCCCTTCTTCTTGATTATAACCTTGAGCCATAAGTCTAGCCTTATTTCTGACTACCAACCCACCTTCATCCAGCTTGTTTTTGAAAACCCATTTGGTTCCTATGACTGGGTGGTCGAAGGTCATTTGGTCGAGTCCGGACTTCATTTCTTTCAAATTGATTGAGTTCCTCTTGTATGGCCTCTACCCATTCAGGTTCATTAAGGGCCTTCGAGTGCGTTTCACGGTTCAATTAATGATATGAATGCAGTGAATGCACATAGATTTTGGAGAGAGGAATGAGTTCTTACCCCACTGTTGATGTCGGATATGATGTTTTCAAGTGGGTCGCTAGAAGCATACTTAAAAGCTCTACCTGTTCTTTGGTTCACCAGATCCGTAGGTTGAACTGATTGATCCGCAAAAATCTGTTCTGAGTGAGCTTGTTCATCAGATTCTCCTTCAACATTCTCGAGCTTGTTCTTGAGTTGTTTCATTCTCGAGTCACTTCGTTCTAAGTGACTTCATTATGAGTTTCATGAATTTGATTCTTGAAGAGCTCATTTTCATCACGATCATCATCTCTGCTGAGCTTTAGGTCCGAGAATCATGACTCACTTGCATTTTCCTATTCAATCTCATCAAACACAACGTGGATGCTTTCTTCCACTTTGTTAGTTCTTTTATTGAAAATGCGATAAGTTTTGCTATGAGATGAATAACTAAGAAAAATACCTTTGTCCGACCGAGCATCAAACTTGATCAGGTGATCCTTACCATTGTTGTGAACAAAGCACTTACATCCAAAGGGTCTGAAGTATGAAATATTGGGTTTCTTCCCTTTGTAGAGCTCGTATGGTGTTTTCTTCAGGATGGCTCGATGAGGCATCTGTTGAAAGTGTAGTTAGCTGTGTTGATCGCCTCAGCCCTGAAATAGTATGGTAGATTGTGTTCAATAATCATAGTCCTTGCTATTTCTTTAAGAGTTCTGTTCTTTCTCTCCACCAGTCCATTTCGTTGAGGAGTTCTTGGTGCTGAGAAGTTGTAAGAGATTCCATTTTTATCACAAAACTCTGCAAACTACGAGTAGTCGAACTCCGTTCCATGGTCGGTTTGAATTCTCTAGATCCGAGTCCGAGACTCAACTTGGATTTTCCTGCAAAGCTTGCTGAACTCTTTTAAAGCTTCATTTTTATGCTTAAGAAAACACAGCCAGGTAAATCGTGAGTAATCATCAACAATGACAAGCACATATGATTTACCTTTGAGACTCTTGACAGGATTTCACCACATAAATCCATATGCAACATTTCAAGCACCTTGGATGTGGAAACCGGTGGAGAAGGCTTTCTCCTGTAAGCTGGTCCGGGCTCAGTCCTCCTTTGATTCTTATGAATGGGACCGTGCTCAGCCTTTCTAAACTTCATAGTTCCGGAATCCTTTTTGAAAAGTTCCGAGTAGGAATTGTATTCCTCCTCTTTGTTAAAACCAACACCTTCTTTTCGAAGGAGACACATTGGGACCCTAAGAGTATATTAAGGTTTTTCGACCTTGAGTAAACTTTAAAACAATATCTTGAGACTCGTTGAGCTTTTGCTTTAGTTGCTCATTTTCCCTTCTCGAGTAACTCGGACTCAGTCTCATTGGATTGAGCACTAGTCTTAAGTTCTCTTAGAGTAAGTCTCAGTTTTTCCAATTCATTTTTTAAAGAGATGCTCTCGGAATTAATTGACCTAAGTTGTTCTTTAAAGAGAGAAGAGTCGAATTTGACTTTTCTTCCAAAGTGAAAATGTACTTAGCTAAATCAACTTTAGAAAACTTGAGAAAGTATTCAATTACCTCATGAAGATTTGTTCCCTCATTGTCCGAGTGATTTGAATCTAACTCTGTTTCAGCTTCCGAGTCGAGAGTGCTATCGGACATTTTAAGTCATTTGAGTCTTCATCATCTTCGATGAGTCTTCATCACTCCACGTGGCCATCATAGCCTTTTTCTTTCTTCTGTCCCTCTTTCTCTTGGGACAGTCCTTGACTATGTGTTCCTTGCTTGCCACATTCAAAATAGCCAAAGTTCTTAGTCAAAGATAACTTTGAAGAGGAAGAGTGTTTACATTTTCTATCCTTCTTGTCTTTCTTATAGAACTCTTCTCTTGGCTTCTTATCCCATCTCTTGTGCGTCATTATTCTCTTGAAGCCTCTAGCAATAAGTGCCATGGGATCCTATTCCGAGTCGAAGAACTCAGATTTCCTTCTCTCGATTTCCGAGGCTTTCAGTGCAATGTTCTTTTTGGTGCCGACCTCTGCATCCTCCTCTTCCAGGTGGATCTCATGGGTGAGAAGCTTCCCAATGAGTTCATCCGGCTTCAGTAAAGACAGGTTCCGAGCGTCTTTGATAGCTATTACCTTGGGACCCCATCTTCTCTTGGGTAGGCTTCTAAGTATCTTTCTCGCACATTTCCTCGTGGGAAATCTTTCTACCCAGAGATTTGAGATTGTTGGTAATCTCGGTGAACCGGATGAACATTTGAGTGATGTTTTCTTCGACTCCATCTTGAATAGCTCATACTTGTGAAGATATTGGCTTATCTTCGCTTGTCCGACCTGGCTTGTGCTTTCATAAGTATTGACCAGTGTGTCCTACACTTCTTTGGCCGTGTCACGAGCAGACGATCGATTGTACTCTTCTAAGCCGATGGCGCACATCGGAATGTTCATCGCTTTAAAGTTCTTTACGAACTTTTCTGTTTCTTCAGCGAGTGAAATCAGCCTTTGTCTTGGGCACGAGTCTTGTTTCTTCCGTCTTCATGGGAATCTAGTTGCCTACTTGTATGATGTTCCAAACATCCTTATCATGATCTAGCAGGAAACACTCCATGAGCTTCTTCCAAGTGCACAAAGTTAGATCCTTTGAACTTTGGTATTACGTTGGAAGATCTTCCTTCATCAAACTCTCCGTTGTTCCGAGCCATTTGATCTTTAGACCTTTGGATGGTTAGATCCTTTCTAAAAGGCTAGGCTCGATACCAATTGAAGGTTTGCTCTCGGAGAAGCTAAGTCATCCTAGAGGGGGTGAATAGGGTGATGGGGAAATTCGCTCGAGTTAAACACTAGATATGACTCGAGGAGAGTGTGAGTCAAGGATGAACTCAAAAAACACTAACTCAAAAATAAGTGGAAGATGAAGATACAGATTGGACGAGAACTTTAAATCCGCTTGAGTCTAGATTGGACTCGGAAAAGTATCAACTCGAAGTTACATGGAAACCCTCCTGCGGCAGAAAACCACGGACAGGTGCTAATCTAAGCACGAAGTGAAATCTACTATTTTGAATACACAAAATACGGTAGAATGACTCAACCAGAGTTGCTCCCTTAGACAACTCCGTGCAAGTTTTTCCTACACTCGGAAATTCCCTTATCTAATCTAGTACTTCCTAACCGAGATATCCTTTACGAGTTAGGGACAACCGAGCTGAGTTAACCCTTACAGCTCCGTCAAGGGACCTTACTTAGAAAGTAAGAATAAGTGTTTGTAACATATTACAAGACCTTACAACTCGGAGAATCTTAAATACGAGTTGGAGTTGTAAGTAGAAGATTGAGTATGAATACAAAGGATTTTGCTTAAGTTCATGTATTGACGGTTGGTTCGATAATATTCAAGTATTGAGAGTTAGGTTCTATTTATAGATGACCAAGCATATTAGCCGTTATGACCATCTTCGACTAGAAGTCCATTGTGACCGTTGTCATGGATGTTCCGAGTCACTCGAAAATATTCGTTGAAGTGTGAACGTTGAGCAACGACTCTTGACTTCTTCGGAAGGCCCAATTCACTCGGTGGTGTCTTCAAAAGTAAGCTGGAAACGACCATTAAGCTTAGCGTTGCAGATTTCTAGTTTTGAAACGGACAACCCTAACACAATGTCCGGGCCTTGGTCGAAGTGGAAAAAGCTCGGTCTCGTTGGTGATTTGACGTTTTGAAGCCGGTTACTTTTGTAATTCAAAAATAGCATAGCCTCATTTGAATAACCTACAAAAGTAAATCAATTTGGTTCTCAAAGTATAAAATACTTTGGTCCAAGATTAGACACGAGATGATAAATTAATTAAGATAATTAAGTGCATAATTGTTTGAGTCGAAAAGGAATGCAATTTTATGAGTCTAATATCCATGAGACTCAAAATCCATTCAAGTCAATCTAAAAGAGAATCAAGTCAAATGAAGAATGATAGAGTAGACAGACTTGGTTTAAAACAAAGCAAAATTCAAACAAAATATGCTAACTTAGAAGACTGAATTATCAATCTAATTCTTGGAACACGAAGTCGGATATTAGTCTATGCAAAATAGAACAAGTGTTTGAACATGCGATATATCCGACTATTGTCCGAATGACTCGAACGAGTGTGTAGAAAGGCATGTAAGAATATACTTTCTGAGCTAGTTAGAAGCGAGATGAAACAAATCTAATAGATTCTCGTAACACTCGGAAGAGGTGCTATATTACTAAGAAAAGTTTCTAACGCTATAGAATGACTTAAAATCAAAAGCTTATGAGGGTTGAAGTCTTGTACCGATTCTTTTATGGAGCTCGGAATGATGTATATGTAAAGTCCGAGTCTTCACTTCTTATCCTTCTTGTAGAGCTCTTCCTTTGGCCTCTTTTCCCATTTCTTATGCTTCATCATTCCTTTGAAGCTTCGGGCAATGAGTGCCATTAGATCCTCGTCTGAATCCGAGGAACTCGGACTTTCCCCTCTACTTTCCGAGGCCATTCCGAGCAATGTTCTTTTCGGTGCTGACCTCGACATCCTTATCTTCCATGTAAATTTCATGGGTAAGCACCTTCCTAATCGGTTCGTCCGGCTTTAGTTGAGAGAGATTCTTAACATCCTCGATGACTGTCACCTTGGGACCCCATCTTCTCTTTTGCGAGCTTCATAGAATTTTTCTACATATTTCTTTATGAGAAATCTTTCGCTTAGAGATTTGAGATTGTTTATAATCTCGAGTGAAGCGAATAAAAATCTAAGTGATGTTTTCTTCTAGATCATTCTTGAACAACTCATATTTGCGAACGTATTAGCTTATCCTTGCCTGTTTTACTTGGCTTGTATGTTCGTATGTGTTGACAAGAGTGTCCTATACATCTTTGGCTATGTCGCTGGCTGATACTCTGTTGTACTCTTCGAGCTGATAGCACACATCAGAATGTTCATTGCTTTGAAGTTCTTTCGAACTTCCACGACTCTTCATTGGTGTACTCGAATTTTTCTTTACGCACATATCTTGTACCTTCCATCTTCATTCGAATGTAGTTGCTTTCTTGGATGATGTTCCAGACCTCTTCATCGTTGTCACACATAAAGCATTCCATTAGTTTCTTCTAGTGCACGAAGTTTGATCCTTTAAACTTTGGTGGTGCAGTGGAAGATCTTCCTTCGTCGAACTCTCCAATGTTCCGAGCCATATGATCTTTAGACCTTTAGATTGTTAGATCCTTCTTGAAAGGTTAGTCTCGAAACCAATTGAAAGTTTGCTCTTGGAGAGTCAAAGTCACCCTAGAGAGGGGTGAATAGGATGATAGGGAAATTTGAACAAACTTAGAAACTTTAAGCTTGAAAAGATAAATAATTGATTCTAAGTCTAGATTGGATTCAAAAATACATGGAAATCCTCTTGGGCCAGAAAACCACGTACGGTGCTAGTCTAAGCACCAAGTCAAATCCACTATTTTGAATTCTTAAAATATAACTGATCGACTCTGCCATAATTGCTCCCTTACTGTTAAGTCGTATTTTGTACGTAATTTTAATAGTTATTTATTTTATATTATATAGTTTATTTTATCTAATTTATCCTATTTTGTCTATTTATATGTAATTCTCAAATAAAGTGGGAAAGAAAACAAAATATGTTTAAAGTGGGTTTTTAGCTACCAATAATCGTCCAAGAAAAGATACGAATTCGGTCCATAAAAATAATATGTCATAAAATATTTATTTTATGATATTTTATTTTATGAAATCTTAATTTGAAGAGAAGAGTGAAGATAATTATACTCCTAAACCCACTAGGACTCCTCCTTAGATTTGCATGAGAAGAAGGAAACTTGGAAGAAAAGAATGAGGAATAACCTAGCTCTTTCACCTCCTTGCTTCACCATCTATATATATATATATATATATATATGTATGTATATATATATATGTATGTACTTTTAATCACTTATCATCACGGGGATGCTCTCTTGGCTGGCTGCCCATCACAACTCTCTCTTGCTGCCCATCCTTCGCTCACGCTAATCATTAATCACCTCCCATCTCCCCCTTTGCCACCTCCTGCATACCTTTTTTACCCACCATCCGCCAGCCCCTTAATCATAAATCATCATCACAATCATCAAACATGTTCGTACAATCCTCATCATCTACGTCCACCGTCAACATCATCGTTCCGCGACCAAAGTAATTTATATCGGTAGTATTATTTAATATTTTAATTTTTTTACTAGTAAAAATTGAATTTTTATTGTTACATTAAAATTAAAGACGCTATTTTTATTTAGATTACATGTTTTAAATTACAATATGTTTGAGTAGTTTTTTATACTTAGTATAATCTACATGAAACCATGTTAAATTAATTATTTTGAAACAAAGTTTCGATCTCTATTGTCTTATTGATTAGATCCATGATTATATGATAATTTGATTTTAATTTTTATGTCTAATTAATTAGAGTGCACGTTAATTAGTTTTATATGAATTCATATGATAGTTTAAAGGGCTTAAGTACGTAATCGCTTGGTCTTTTAGAAGTAATTATCACCCTAGTTAATCATGGATGGCTCATACCCATCTCTTTTAATTAGGAAATTATCGTAGATCCTTTTTAAATCAATTTGCTAGTAGACTGGTTATTAGGTGCTAGATGATGTTTTTCTAATACTTAATGCTCTAATTTGATCAAATTCTACTGTTAGTGGTAGGGTTATCAATATTAGTAGGGTTTGTATTAGGGCTAGGCCTAATTAAACTAATAACTAAGGAAAAACGGGGAAGATCCGCTAGCGGTTGTCTTCTACGGTTTAGCTCATGGGTAGATCAATTTGTGTGTTAATGATAAATAATAATTTGCATGGTGGACATAGATTATACTAAGGATTTTTATCAATTTGATATCTTTGATAACTATTATTTGCTTTTTAGTAGTTTTCTTTAGTTTAATAATTTTGATTTACAAAGTTACAATATTTTATTATTAATTTCATTATCCTCCCTTAAATAACAGTCTTTTAGGTTAGTTTTAGTAATTTTATTTTAATTTAATTTTCAGTTTTTATATATTTTAATTTTTAGATTATTTTTTGTCAGATTTTATTAATTTTGAGTCGGTTTGTTAGAAATTAGTTTTAAAATAGTTTCTTTTATTATTTTATGTATTTTATCTTATGTTAGGGTTTAGATAGCGTCCTAGTTTGATGTGATTAAAATTTAGAATTTTTGGAATTAATTTGATAATTTTTTAGATTTAATTCTTGAATTTAATTACTATAAATTTTTAGTTAAAAAATTTCGTAAAGTCGGTTTTAAATTTTATTTTCATAATTTATTTAGTGCACAATTTTAGTATTTATTTAGTGCACAATTTTAGTTAAAAAATGTTAGGGTCTGGTTAGGTTTAGAAAATTTGTGTTAATATTATATGTAATTTTAGTATTTATTTTCATAATTTATTTAGTGCACAATTTTAGTTTTTTAATTTTCTGTTTTAGAATCTGTTCATTCTCTCGCTTTAGTTTTCTGTTTTAATTATTCTTAAAAAAAGAAAAATATTTATGTGTTATTATAGTTTTTTTATGTATAAATTATTTATTTAGTTGTTAGATAATTTTCTATGATTTTTCGTTATTGATTTTTTTAATTTATATTTTCTATTTTATTTTTAAGAGTAGTAAATTTAATTAGATTAAAGCTTGCATGTTATTTTATATTTCCCAGTGAATTCGATCCCTAGTTCCCTTTGGTATATTGTTGATTATAAGCCTAAGTAGTGGTTTAATTTATAGATGTGTGACAAGCTAACACTTACACGGTTCCTTACAATGTTTTCTTAAACTCAAAAGTTCGCTTATCCGATCTACTACTTCCTCATTGAGATAACCTTTACCGCTAGGGACAACCGAGCTGAGTTAATCCTTACAACTCAGTCAAGGGACCTTACTCATAAAGTAAGAGAAATATGTAATTGATTACGAGACTTTACAACTCGGAAAATATTAATTACGAGACTTAGAGTTGTAAGTAGAAGATTGAGTAAGTAATGCACTAAGAGAATAGTTTTAGCAATAAGTTCGGTAATCTTCAAGTCTTGTGAAGTGACTTCTATTTATAGATGACCAAGCAGATTAGCCATTGTGTTTGGTTTATGGACTGAAGTCTTCACTCGAAAAGATCCGTTGCGGTGTAAACGTTGGGCAGCAGCTATTTGTTCCAAAACGTAGTCCAATCAACCGGTGTTGTCCGAAAAGCAATGCGAAACGACCGTTAAGCCTAGCGTTGGATTTTTCCAGTTTTAGAAACAGACAACTCTCACACGGTGTCTAAGTCATGTCTAGAATTGGCTAAAATTGTTTGCTTGGCATTTAATAGTTAGAAGTCGGTTGCTTTTGAAATTCAAAAGATAAATTAGCTTTGTTTGAATAACCGACAAAAGCAAACCATATTGGTTCTCAAAATATAAAGTACTTCAGTCCACGGTTAGGGACGAGATAATAATTAAATTAGGATAATTAATTGCTTAATTATCTTTAGCCTAGAAAAAGCGGAATATTCTGAGTATAATATCAAAAATGGTTCAAACTCATTTGAGAATAATTCCTAGAAAGATCAAGTAGAAGAATATTCAAACATAGAAAAGTGACCATGATATATCAAATAAACTTCTAAGTAATAAGCCGACGTAGACGAACTCGGTAGAGACTAACTCGGTTCTTAGTTAGCAAACACGATCGAGTATTACAATAAAATACGTTAAAAGAATTATTTTATCAAGCGATGGTTGAATTATATTTTAAGTAAGTCAGAACACCTCAATAGAGAAGATATAGAACAAAGTAATATCCGAGTCACTCGGAACCAAGATGAAAACTAATATATGTGTTTCTTTGAAGCTCGAGAATGACTTGTAATCAAAACTCAAGAGAGATAGAAGTTTATACCGAGTCTTGCACAAAATATATGGCGTTAAAATCCGAGGCTTCACAAGAGGTTTAGATATAGACTCTATTTTTTATTTATTTTAAGCCTCGGTGCGGGCTTCCATTTTGGTTGAGGATTCGTTGATCAAAGAGATGATGGGAAAAGGTTGTGGTTCTTCATCCTTTGGAGCGGAATTGCTTTTAGGTATTGCCCAACGATGGAAGATTATTTGGATCAATGTTAAGTGCACTGAGGTTAGTCGAATCTTGGAGTTGGTCGTGGTGTTGAACATGGAGATGCGATCTTGGACTCCCTGTTGAAACTTTCTAACCTTTGCGAATCCGGATTCCGGCGAAACCCTGTTAAGGTAGGCTTCCGTATTTTGTAGGCCAAAAGATAAATACTCAGGACCATGCTTGATGAAATAAGCTTTAGGGTGTGAACGGACTCAAGTGCTAGACCGAGGAGACTAGCAAAAGGAAGAATGTTCTTTATTTGGATGCACATAAAGAATGCAAATTGACCAAAATGAAAGACAATGATGCAAATGGAATCACTTAGATTGGGATGAATTTGATTTGGCTAATACAAATAATTACTCACTTATTTGAGATGAATGCAAATAAAAAAACTCTCCTAATTAGAGATGAATTTTAATTTCGCTAATGCATTGACTTTCCTAAAATAAGATGAAATTAATGCAAACAAAGTCACCTAATTTGAGATGAATTTTAATTTGGTTAATGCGTTAGCTTTCCTAAAATAAAATGAACTTAATGCAAACAAACTCATTTATTTCAAGATGAATTTTAGTTTGGCTACATGTAAATAAAGACTCACTTATTTGAGATGAATGCAAATAAAAACCTATCATAATTAAGGATGAATTTGACTTTGGCTAAATGCAAAACGACTATCCGAATTAGTGATGGATTGAGATGATGGACAAAATATGCAAATATCGTGATTAAAAAAAAAAGCCAAAACCTAAAACCTACTGAAAGGAGGATGGGGTCCACGGCAGGACCCACCTCGGCTGACCAGAGAAAATTGGAGCCAAGCTGTGCCCGGTAGTTGGGGATTAAAAAAGGTTGATACTAAAGATGTGTAGACCGACTCGAAATGCAATTACTTGACCAACCTAAAAAGGGAAGGTGATTTCGGACTTTTGGATAAGAATGCACAAAGCTGGATAGATTGAAGAAGGTAAATTATTGTATTATATTTTGCACCCATGCAAGTGTTATTTCGTAACCCAACCTAGACTAAAGGCTCACAAGAAAACTATTAAATAGTAAAAACAACCACATTCATTTCAAGCATGCAAATGTAACACAAGGCACAACCTAGACTCGTTAAGGTTTTATGGTCAAAAGAGGGATAATTCTAGGTAGAATGCATGGTGGCCCATAGTCCGAAAATTCTGTCCCTTCGGGATGCATAGTTGGACGTGAATAATTAGAATCTTTTGATCGAGAACCGAAAAAGCATGCTTTGAGTGGAGAGTAAGCAGCTCCCAGTATTAAGCGTAGGTGCACCCACCGAGGTAATGATTCAACGTCTCTGAAAATGTTCACTTAGGCTAAAGCCTAAAGGTCGAAATTAAAAGCAACTACGGTTCGAGGTCACTTAAACGCAGTGTATACAACAAAACACCATAAAAAAAAACTCACAATTTTGATTTTCAAGTCTCACCCTCTTCATAAGTGATGTTCCCATTGGAGTCACCACTGTAGGAACTAGCGCTCATCGCGCCTACCCCTCATAGGGGCTGGCGGGATCGCAACGAGTTTTCCCACGAAGCGTCGACTCTCTAAATTTTTATTAAGATTATTCTAAAATTTGATTTTTCAAAGTTCATTTGGAAAATGAGGTGTGCCTCTTCTTAATAGTATTTATTTTTAAGAATCTACTTTAAAAACAGTTTAAGCAAAATTGTGATTGGAAATTTTTATTAATCATTTTTAGTTTAGAAATTAATTTTAGAGAAGTCCTCGGATGTTATTTCGAGGTTAAAAGAAACGTAAAAATTAAAATCACATTCCGCCACAAAGCTCTAGGACAAAACAGAGGAATTTGGTAGGGCCGAGACCTAAGCCCGACCTCTAACCGGCGCTAATAACAAGCGGCATCGACTATAGGGTTATAACTCATGACTCGGCCTTGGCCCTACAGCTTCAATTGTCAAAATGCAACCTAATTTTACCATTTTTTAACCTCGAAATGCGTAGAAGTAGATAGAAAGAAAATAAAGACAAAATAAAGAGTCACTAGTTAGTTTTAGGGAATGAAAACTAAAAAAACAAAAAAATAGTCTTCTAATCTTAGTATGGAAAGACTAAGCTTGAAAGAGGTTTTGAAAGAGACTCCATCGGTCTTTAAGCCGAGAATCCAAGTGTTTTAGGGTGAACGTATGAAACGAAGAGGGATGCTCTCTATTTCGCCGGTCCACATACGACCTTTACTAATCAAAATAGTAAGTTAAAAATCGTGTTTAAGAATCAAGCAAATATTGTTCGATACATATAAATTAAATCAAAGATCGCATGTTAGGAAAGTGATAAACAAGTAGATAATGAAGCGATAAAGAAAGTAGTAAAGAAAAAAAAAGAAAGCGATAAGGAAATTAAAAGTTACAGCGAGTGGGGAAGATTTAAAAGCAATTACATCTTGTAGGAACCACGGCCTCGGGGCCTCTGCACCGGGGCACCACTGAGCCGAGCTTCCCACGAATTTGTTTTGGCATTAAGGTTTTGAAAATTGGAAAATTATTTAGGGTTTTTGAAGATGCGGTTTAGAAATTGGGGATGGACCTTTCATAACATTTTTCGAGTTTTATTAAATCGACTAGTCAAAGTTTGAATAGCGGTTTTATTAATTATTTTATTTTATAAATTATTTTAAGAATTCCTGAGATATTGTTTTAATCATTTGAAGATAAATAAACTTAAGATTTTGGTTACGCGCGAAGCTTTAGGGGTATATTAGTGGAAAGCACCAATCCGGCCCGAAGGCTCTGCGCGGAACCCACGGTGTAGGCGAGTGGTCCACACCTAGGGGTGGCCGGCGCTAGTCAATGCCTATGGTTGATGGAATCAACATCGGTCTCTTGCCACTTAGCGGATCTAGAACCTAAATTTTTTTATCCTACAAATCGAAGAAAGCCGGGATGCGGATTCAATAAGACCTATAATTTTGGGTTAGGTGGTCTTACGACCTAGAGTTAATTATTTAGTTTTAAAAAATAGAGTTGGTCGAATAACCAAGTTATGCTCGTGGTTAGGTATTCGTAAATTTATTTGAGCGAATTATTATTAATTCGCGTAACTATAATTAGTAAAATATACTAATCCCTTCCTCTGAATTTTTCGCCGGGCTAGCTAATAGACCCCGAGACCCCTTATGCATAGGTGTAACCCAAATGATGCTTATAAAAAAAAAAGGAAAAGAGGAATGAAAGAGGAGCAATTAGATGTTAAGTAATAGGAAGGAGATCGGTGTTAAGAAGAGGTGTGCTGGCAATTTGTGAAGGAGCCACGAGCAAAAGGAAGGAGGAAATAAATTAAAGGGAAAAGAAAAGAAGAAGGGATCGAGGGAAACGAAGAAGCACAAACGAGAGCAAGGGAGAGGGAGAGAAGGGATGATTAGGTGCACGCGAGGGTAAGGGAGAAGAGAAGCAGTGAGAGAGAGAGAGACAGAGAGAGAGAGAGAAAGAGAGTGAGTACGCGAGCCGGACAAGCGGCCGGAGGCCGGTGCCCCAAACGATGAATGGATGAAGGGCACCGAGCGTCGAACACGGAAGGAGAGCGAGGGGCTGAACCAGAGCAAATGACCGAGAGACCGAGCGGGAACCAGCTGAGATACAAATACCGTGAAGGGGAAGAGGAACGGCGGCCGGTGGGCAAGAAAGTAGTGGCCGGTGAACCGGCGAGCGAGAAAGTGAAGGGCGGGCGAGTAGAATGAGACTGAAAGATGGAGCAGAAGAAGCAAGAGATGAGAACCGGAGGCGGGGGAGCGAACTAGACAAGAACTAGAGTGAGAGAGCGAGAGATCCATAACCGAGAAACAGAACACGAGTAAGAGAAGAAAGGGGGCCGGCAGCAAGCAATTTAGTTAACTTAAAAACCCTAGAATTTGAGGTGGGTAGTCTTATACTCTAAACTATTAGTAATTTCGAAATCCAAATCAGTTTATAGTGATTATTGAATATGATTGTGAATATTGAACATGTATGCTATTGAACAAGTTTAGTAATTGCTGAATGTTGAACTAGGAGTCGTGAAGGGATTTGGTGGTCATTTATGCTCGAATTGAAAATCTAGGAATTGAGACGGAGTTAGGATGCTTGGGTCCAAGGAATAGTATCGAGATTTTAGTAAAGTTAGGGATGAGTACGTTGTGGTTTGGGAATAAATTGTGAATTAATATTTCAGATTGAGCCTTAGAGATTTACTGAGATTGCGGCATTAAGAAATGATTGCTAATATTGGGAAATAATAAGGGAAGTACACGAGAGGAGTATGAATTCATATCAAGTGATGCACCATTGAGGCCGAAGTGGGTGATTGTGCGGTTAATTGAGTTCGAAGTATATTTAAATCCTCGAGGTAGAACCGAACGGGAAGGTAAGTGAAGCTAACGGAAATTGAATAAAGAAAAGCGATTGAGAGTTATATCATTAAGGGTGGATGAACCAGAATTGATTAATCGAGATAGCGACATACAATGGGAGTTTTAGGCAGGGAAATGAAAAGTAGGGAATTGTAAGGTTAAGTTGAGTTTAGAATGTATCTAAGTCTTAGAGATGAAATTAAGTGGGAAGATGAACTTAGCAAGAGGAACTTAAGTGATAAAGTGAGATTAGGAGTCATATGGCTGAGTATGAGCAAAGGAAGTTAATTATGAAGTAGAGACTTAGAATGAGGAATTGGAGTAAAGACATGGAGTTGTGAGAAGTTGAGACGTAAGCAAAAGAAGTGGAGTCATAAAGTAAAGACATAGAATGAGGAATTGAAGTAAACACGAGAGAATTGTGAGAAGTTGAACGTTGAATTAGTTGGTATCGGCTTGTGGTTATTGTGGCTCACAAAATGCAAATCAATCGTACTAGAGTTGTGGATTAAGAAAGGTATAGTTGGAAAGAGTTAAGAATGACTCGCTTGCATTGAATGGTGGTTATTTGTGTTAAGTGACTGTTCTATGTGAGGGTCAAAAGTTGTTTTGAAAGGAGTTTTATATTTTACGTTGAATGATCCTTGAATGTAACTTCTTGTGAACTGCCTTCCAAACATGATTATAGTTTAAAGAAGCAAAACTTGCTTGAGAAAGTAAATCAGATTTAAGATAGTGAATTTATAAGGGTGATATGTGGTGTCATGTCTTCCTTGATATTAAACCAACTTGAGAAAGTTGTTTAAAACAGATGTGATGGCTGATTATGTTCAAATTATTTTGAATTGACTGGCTACGGATCGTTTAGCATATCGAAGGGTTCGAACTAGGGACGCCCAGCTAGAAACTTCGAGGGAAGGGTTCTAATAGGGGTCCTGTAGTGGCGGGATGCCCGATCTAAGACTTCCGAAGATAGGTCCCGGGATCCTTTTTGTTCGGGGTCGCACCACGGAATTAAAGAAGCGCTAGTTCGAATCCTCTAAAGGCCTAGAAAGTTGATTCGGTTCCAAAAGAATTGTTCGTGAATGTGAAATTGTGCTTTTAAATGATTGAAGAGTTATTATCTTTACGTTGCAAGAGATTTCACTGAAAGTATCTAGATTTGTATTATGTTATTACGTTTTCATCGTTTTCATTACTATGATTAATATGCATAAAGAATTTCTAATTTAAGGGTGTAAGACTTCGGTGAGCCCGTGGTTTAATGCTCACCCCCACAAATTTCCCCGCACTTTTTCCCCCGAGTGTTGTAGGTGCATTCTCAAGAGATGTGTGCGAGGACTTAGCTTATTTTGGACTCTGTTGATTGACGTTTGCTTGGTTGCTTGAGCGATTCGAATCGCGAATGTGCATTTCTTATGATTCTAAGTATTGTACTTGTAATTTAGCTCATGTAGTTTGTACCGAGTATAGTAAACCATTTAAATCGTTTTAAGTTATATCACGAGATTGGTTGGACTCCGACGTGTGGTCCATGAGTTGTATGCTTTGAGCGTGTGGCTCGTTGAGTTATATTATGCTTTTTATGCAGGGTTTCGGGGCTCTAAGCCTAAGGGATAGTCCACATTACAAGCGATGTAATACTCTTAACGGGTGTTTTAGGGCGTTACGGAATGATATCGAGCATAGATTTTAGTGACCTTAAGGTTACATTGCATATAGGCATCTAGGGGCCTTGTTTTGTGATTATGTGCCTTATTCGTGGCCAAGATACGTGTGGCCTTAAGTCTAACCTCCGACTTATCTCGTGATTACCTAGTCGACATAGTCGAATTCGTTGATTGTAAACCGCCTATTAAGGTGATGGGTGAGTGACTTGTGTGTGCTAATTGTGTGAGTACATGTGCCCGAAATCTTATTTTTGGTCCATTACTCGTTGATTCCGTTGAGTCTTAAATTAGAAACCTCTATCTTTAGGACTTCATTGATTTGAATTCTTATGTAACTAGTTGGAGGAAGAGTTTAGGGATCTGAATCATGAACTTATGTGCTTATAAATGTAAATGATTTATGCGTGCTAAGTATGTGACTCGAATGTGGCTAAACCTTAGTCCTGTTTCGTTATTCATTAGTTTTGTGGTGTGATTTGTAATCGTTAGTTGACTTAGGAACTTTACCTCTTAGAAGCATACGAGTATTCAATTATGTATTGGTTGTTTATATAATTATTTCCAAGGAGTTTAGAGAGTGGTAATTGATCTTAGATGGGGAAAAGAGGAGACATACGGTGCACTAGGAGAAGTGAAGCATACTTGGAGACTCCGACTCCGTTTGTTGATTTAGGTATAGAGGCCGCCTTTAGGAGCTGTCACTAAGGAATGAATTGAAATGACACATTGGTGAATATCATAGGGCTGAACACCTCGAGTGTTGAGGCATACTTGCATGTAATTACGGAAGTACTCATATGTGGGTACTTTGGAAGTTATAAATGAGAACTAGAAGCTATGGAGAAGAAAATTGAGCTTTCCCATCATGCTCATTGGAACTCCTATCTCATCAACTTAGAAAATTCTCGACAAAGATATTCATTAGTAGCTCCAAAAATAATATCATCAACATAAATATGAGCAATAAGGAAATATCTCCCTTTGGTTTTTATGAAAAGATTTTTGTCAATCTGACCTCTTTTGAAATCATGCTCAACCAAGAAAATGCTCGGTCTTTCATACAAAGCTCCGGGAACTTGTTTAAGACCATATGGAGCCTTTTGCAATTTGAAAAAATGATTTGGAAATTATTAGTTTTCAAATCAAGGGGTTGCTCAACATAGACTCCCTCTTGAATGAAACCATTCGAGAAAAGCACATTTGACATCCATTTGGTACAATTTAATATTCATGCTTAATGTAAATGCCAATAGGATACTAATTGCTTCGATCCTAGCAACCGGTGCAAAGGTTTCCCCACAATCAATCCCTTCTTCATTCTAACCTTGAGCCACAAGTCTAGCCTTATTTCGACTACCAACCCATCCTCATCCATTTTGTTCTTGAAAACCCATTTGGTTCCTATAACTGGGTGGTTAGAAGGTCGTTTGGTCAAAGTCGAGACTTGGTTTCTCTCAAATTGATTAAGTTCCTCGTGCATGGCCTCTACCTATTCAGGTTCATTTAGTGCCTCTAGTGCATTTACGGGTTTTGTTAATGATATGAATGTAGCGAATGCACATAGATTTTACAAAGAAGAACAAGTTCTTACCCCACTATTGATGTCAAACAAAATGTTCACGAGTGGGTGGCTCGAAGCATATTTGAATGCTCTACCTGTTCTCCGGTTCACCAAGTTTGTTGGTTGAAATGGCTGGGCTTGCTAAGTTTTCTCATTAGCGTGTCCCTCAACATTCTAAGCTGGCTCTTGAGCTGGTTCGGTTTGAGTCCTAATGTTACGAGTTGCCTCATTTTGAGTTGCATTCTTTTTACTCTGTCTAAACTTCGCTTCGAGCAAGATCATCTTCATCTCGACGAAGTTTCAGATTTGAGAAGGTTGACTCACTTCTTTTTCCTTGATCAATCACATCAAACATAACATGGATACTTTCTTCCACTTTTTAGTTCTTTTGTTAAAGACACGATATGCCTTACTTGTGAGATGAGTAACCTAGAAAGATACCTTCATCGACCAGAGCATCAAACTTGGTCGAGTGATCCTTACCATTATTGTGAACAAAGCACTTACATCTAAAGGATTTGAAGTATGAGATGTAGGGCTTCTTTCCCTTGTAAAGCTCGTATGGAGTTTTCTTCAAGAGGGGTCCAATGAGGCTTCGTTTAGTGTGTAATTTGCTTGTGTTGATTGCCTCGGCCTAGGAATAGTATTTTAGATCATGTTCAATCATCACCGTCCTTGCTAGTTCTTTAAGAGTTTGGTTCTTTCTCTCCACTACCCCGTTCTTTCTCTCCACTACCCCGTTCTGTTGAGGGGTTTTGGGTGCTTGAGAAATTGTGAGAACCATTCTTGTCGCGGAACTCCGTAAATTCCGAGTAGTTGAACTCCCTTCCATGCTCGGTTCGAATTCTTCGATTTGAGTCCGGGACTCTAGTTGAATTTTTCTTCAAAGCTTATTGAATTCTTTGAAATCTTCATTTTTTTCTTAGAAAAACAACCCAAGGTAAATCGTGAATAATCTTCAACGATTACAAGTACATATGATTGACCTTCGAGACTCTTCATAGAGATATCACCACATAAACCTATATGCAGCAACTCAAGCACTTTGGATGTGGAAACAGTTTTGAGAGGTTTTAAGGATGATCCGACTGTTTGCATTTTGTGCATGCTTAACGATTTTATCTTTCTTAAATGCACAGTTAGGTAAACCCCTAACTAAGCCGGGAGATGTAAGGTTTTTGATAGTGTGCATGCAAACATGACCTAGTCTGCGATGCCATGTCTAAGAATCATCGAGTCAATGATGCTTTCAAAAAAGATAAATCCTGACATGGATAATAAAGAGGAAAAGTATAGGTATTACCCGACCTCTTACATGAGAGTTTAGTCTCTTTGGTGGTTGCATCGAAATATAACGAGTTGGTTTGAGTAAATTTATCTCTTAACCTTTTTCACACAACCGAGAGATACTCGAGTAGATTGTACTTTAATCCCTTGACAAGATAGACTAGGCTGATCAAGTTGTCTCCTTTCCCAATCTTGCTAATACTAGCTATCTTGCCCTTACTTGTTATCTCCAAAAGTGACTTTGCCTCCCTCAAAATCTTGTAACTCGGAAAAGAGTCTTGAATCTCCGACATATGGCATGAGCATCCACTGTCTAAGTACCAATGACCTTTCATCCTTTTACGAGTTACCTGCAAGTCATAAACACACTAACCTATCTCACTTCCTCTAACGAACCCAGTACCTCCCTTTACTTGTAGTCCTTTTCTAAGGAAGAAGACTCTTGGGAACCCAGATTTGGCTGACTTTGGGTTTAGTACGATTACGTGTCTTCTTTCTAAAAGCGAGTCTGTGTTTCTTTCTTTTGAAAATGTTTTCCTTAAAAGCGACGAAGAAGGTTTTCTCCTGTAAACTGGTTTGGGCTCGGTCCTCCTTTCATTGTTATGAATAGGACCATGCTCAGCCTTCCCGAACTTCACGAGTTTTGGAATCCTCTTTGAAAAGATTTGAGTAGAAATTACATTCCTCCTCTTTGTTAAAACCAAGTCCCTCTTTCTTGAAGGAGACACACTGAGAGCCTAAAAGCATGTCAAGGTTTTTCGACGTTGAGTAAATTTCAAAATAAGCTCTTGAGACTCATTGAGCTTCCTTTTCAAATGTTGATTTTCTCTTCTAAGTGACTCGAGACTTAGTCTCATTAGTTTGAGTACTAGTGTTGAGTTCTTTTAGAGTTAATCTCGGTTTTTCATTTAATTTTTCAAGCTGTTGCTCTCAAAAGTAAGAGACTCAAGTTGTTCCTTGAGCTGAGAAGAATAAGAATTGGACTTTTCTTACAAAGTATAAATATATTTAGGAAATCAACTTTGGAGACCTTGAGAAAGTATTCAATTACCTCTTGAGGACTTGTCTCCTCGGTGTACGAGTTTTAGAGTCTAACTCGATTCAACTTACGAGTCTGTTAGTGCCATCGGACACTTTGAGTCATCAGAATCATCATCTTCCTCGAGATGAGTCTTCATTGCCCCATATGGCCATCATATCCTTCTTCTTCTTTCTGTCCTTCTTTCTCTTCGGACGGTTTTTAACTATGTGATCTTTCTTCGCTACATTCAAAACAGACCGAGTTCTTAGTTAAAGATAACTTTGAAGGGGAAGAATATTAACCATTTATGTCCTTCTTATCTCTCTTGAAGAACTCTTCCTTTGGCCTGTTTTTCCATTTCTTATGCTTCATCATCCTTTTGAAGCCTTGGGCAATGAGTGGTATTGGATCCTCTTCCGAATCCGAGGAGCTCGACTTTCCCCTCTACTTTTTGAGGCCTTCACCGCAATGTTCTTTTTGGTGTTAACCTCAACATCCTCTTCTTCCAGGTGAATTTCATGGTTAAGCAACTTCCCAATTAGTTCGTCCGGGTTTAGTTGAGGAGGTTATGAGCTTCCTTGATAGCGGTCACCTTGGGACCCCATCTTCTCTTTAGCGGACTTCTCATAAATTTTTACGCAAATTTCTTCATCGAAATCTTTACGCTTAGAGATTTGAGATTATTTGTAATCTCGGTGAAGCGAATAAACATCCGAGTGATGTTGTCTTACGGCTCCATCTTGAACAACCGATATTTGTGAAGGTATTGACTTATCTTTGCCTGTTTCACTTGGCTTGTACCTTCGTAGGTGTTGAGAAGAGTGTCCCACACACCTTTGGTCGTGTCGCGGTCGACACTATGTTGTATTCTTACGAGTCGATAGCACATATAAAAATGTTCATTGCTTTGAAGTTCTTTCTTAATTTCTTTGACTCTTCATTAGTATACTTGAATTTTTCTTTAGGTACGGATCTTGTACCTTCAATATTCATTGGATTGTAGTTGCCTTCTTGGTTGATGTTCTAAACATCTTCATCGTTGTCCAATAGAAAGCATTCCATCGGTTTCTTCTAGTGCACGAAGTATAATCCTTTAAACTTTGGTGGTATGGTGGTAGATCTTCCTTCATCGAACTCTCCAATATTCTAAGCCATCTAATCTTTAGACCTTTGGATTGTTAGATCCTTCTTGAAAGGCTAGGCTCGATACAAATTGAAAGTTTGCTCTTGGAGAGTCTAAGTCACCCTAGAGGGGGTGAATAGAGTGATGAGGAAATTTGAACAAACATAGAAAATTTAAGCTTGAAAAAGATAAATAATTGATTACGAGTTTAGATTGGACTCGGAAAAGTATACACTTAGAAATATGTGGAAATCCTCCTAGGGCGAGAAAACCACGAGACAGTGCTAATCCAAGCACCAAGTCAAATCCGCTATGTTGAATCCTCAAAATACAACGAGTCGATCGTACGAGAATTACTCCCTTAGACAATTCCTTACAATGTTTTCCTAGACTTAGCAGTTCCCTTATCCGATCTACTTCCTAAGTGAGATAACCTTTACGAGATAGGGACAAGCGAGCTGAGTTAACCCTTACAGACACGATCAAGGGACCTTACTCGGAAAGTAACGTAGTAAGTAATTGATTACAAGACTTTACAACTCGGAAAATATTAAGTACGAGACTTGGAGTTGTATATATAAGATTGAGTGAGTAATGCATTAAGAGAATTGTTTTAGCAATATGTTCATCAATCTTGAAGTCTTATGAAGTGGCTTCTATTTATAGATAATGAAGCAGATTAGCCATTGTGTTTTATAGACTAAAATCTTCACTAGTCTGTTGAAATGGCTTTTCTAAGTCACTCAAAAAGATTCGTTGGAGTGTAAACGTTAGGCAATGGCTATTTGCTACAAAAGGTGTTCCAATCAACTCGTGTTGCGTGAAAAGCAAGGTGGAAACCACCATTGAGCCTACCGTTGGATTTTTCCAGTTTGGAAAACGAGACGACCACGACACGGTGTCCAAGTCCTGGCCAAAATTGGCTAAAACTATCTATTGGCATTTAACGGCTAGAATTCGGTTGCTTTTGAAATTCAAAAGATATATTAGCTTTGTTTGAATGACCTACAAAAGTAAACCACATTAGTTCTCAAAGTATAAAATACTTTGGTCCACAATTAGGCACGAGATAATAACTAAATTAAGATAATTAAGTGCTTAATTATCTTTCGCCTAGAAAAGCGGAATATTCTCGAGTCCTAATATCAAAAGGGTTCAAACTCAATTCAGAATAATTCCTAGAAAGATCAAGTAGAAAAATATTCAAACATAGAAAAGTAATGTTGATCTATCAAATAAACTTCTAAGTAATAAATTGACTTAGAAGAACTCGAGTAGAGACTAACTCGGTTACGAGTTATCAAACAAAATGAGTATTACAATAAAATACGTTAAAAGAATTATTTGATCATACGATGGTTCTAGTATATTCTTTGTAGGTCACAATATCTCAATAGAGAAGATATAGAACAAAGTGATATTTGAGTCACTCGGAATAAAGATGAAAACTTAGATATGAGTTTCTATGAAGCACGAGAATGACTTGCAATAAAAACTCAAGAGAGATAGAAGGTTATACCGAGTCTTGCACAAAATATATGGAGTGAAAATCTGAGTCTTCAACTTTAATCCTTATGGCCACCCTAGTGTCCACTCGATGCTTACGAAGAAGGGGTATTCTCCAAGTCTTGTTGCAGGCCCAAGGGTATACCACCCTATTTTTCCACCACTTGAACCACCTAATAATTACAACTTTAGACTAGGATATCAACTCGCTTCTAAGGAAATGGCTCAAGCTAATTGGGAAATTCAAGCAAAGAGGACTGCACTGCACATAGTCCACTATATCAAGCCATTTCCTTTTACTCTAAATAGGTAGTTTCTAAGAGAAGGAGATAACTTCCCTTATTATGGTTTTCATGAGCCCTACTATATCAAGGAAAAAGGAATCCTAGTACCTAGTCCGGAGATTTTCAATGACTATATTCTTAAAAAAGAGGCACCTTACCTCCCTAAAAGGGATAGTCCACATCAAATTGGACCAATCTTATTGGAAACAATCTTTTGGATCTTCTGTTCGGACAAGAGGGTAACCTAGAAGGGAATTCAATCTCGGTACCATCACGAGCTATGTCGCACCGCAATTCAATCGAGTCCAGGTTCATCATTGATGTTGATATTGAAGGGTCCAAGCAAGTTACTTAGATTGACGCTAACGAGGGCCAGAAATTTAGTGTCGGTCTAGGAGCACATCCTCTTTGTGGGTCTAGTGGTAAGGCTCGTACTTCTTCTTCTTTTGGTTCCAATTCTTTTCTTAATTCCGCCATTTTTAATTCTGTTTCTAAGTCTAATGTACTTGTTGCTTGCATTTAATTAAGTGAATCTTTCCACTTACTCCTTGCCTCTTCTTACTCTTATAGGGTCAATTGATCAACCCTAAGAAGCTAAGATTGGGAAAACCTTGGATCGAGAAAAGTAAAAGAAATTTATTTTGCTACTTACTGAATTCATAGATGTCTTTGATGGTCCTATAAAGAATGTCCAGGTATAGATCCGGGTATAGCAAAACACAAAATTCTACTTCATAATGGTGCTAAGCTAGTTAAGCAGCAATTGAGGAGGATGAAGCCAAAATGAGGTTTGAAGATTAAGGATGAGGTTTAGAAACGAGTTAGAAGTTGGGTTCGTCAATGTAGTTCATTATCCTCAATAGGTAGCAAATATTATTCCGGTCTCGAATAAAGATGGCGGGGTTCGTATATGTGTTGACTCTAGGGATTTAAATAAGGCCATTCCTAAAGATGATTTTTGTTGCCTCATATTGATCTCTTGGTACATATTCTAGCGGGTCATCCTTTGCTTTGGCTCATGAACGGTTATGTTGGGTATAATCGGTGAAAATGGCTGCAGAAGATATGGAGAAGATGACCCCGATCACTCAATAGGGGACTTATTGTTACGTAGTGATGCCATTTGGGCTTAAGAATGTCAGTGCAATATATCGAGAGGACAACAACAACTCTATTGCATGATATGATCCATAAAGAAGCTGAATTTTACGTAGATGATATGATCATAAAATCCAAAGATAGGGCGGGCGCCTACCTAGCTTGAGAAAATTCTTCCATAGACTCACGAAGTAAAACATGCACCTTAATCCTTAAAAGTGCGCCTTTGGAGTGACTTCGGGTAATTTGTTAGACTATGTTGTTAGTCTTAGAGGAATTGAAATTGACTAATCCAACATCAAAGCCATTCAGGAGATCCCTCCGCCGAACACATAAAAAGAAATAAAGGATTTGCTAGGATGTTTAGAGTACATTAGTCATTTCATATCAAAGCCGACAATGGTCTATGAACCTATTTTCAAGAAATAAAGAAAGGATGTGAGCCCATTTGGGATACCGAGTACCAACAAGCATTGAAGAAGGTTAAGGTATACTTGGCTAATCCTTCGAGTGTTAGTTCTACCCCAATAAGGGAAACCATTACTCCTATGTCTCACCATAATGGAAATTGGTATGAGAGCTATGTTAGCTCAATGAGATAAGAAAGAAGAGTGCGCGATCTACTAAGTAAGAAGTTTCTAGATTATGAAACTAGATACACGCCATTAGGGAAGATATATTTGGCATTAGTCTAGGCTTTTAAGAAGCTTAAACACTACATGTTAGCCCACACAATACATATGTTAGCACCTATGGATCCTATTAAGTACATACTTGAGCAACCGACTATCGGCAGTAAGATAGTGCGATGGAGTGTCATGCTATCGGAATTCAAACTCAAGCTCGTTCCTCAAAAAGCGATCAAAGGAAGGATAGTGTAAGAATTCTTATTTGATCTGCCCATGCCTGAATCACAACCCGAACACCTTGACTTTCCGGATGAAGACATTTTGTAAGTATAGGTGGCCGTTTGGATAATGTACTTTGATTGGCCTTCCAATTAGAAGGGCTTTGGAGTACGAATTATTTTAGTCTCACTTGGAGGAAGCACATACTCCCATTTCAGTCAAACTAGAGTTTGATGTCACTAATAATGCTACAAAGTATGAAGCTTGCATCACAGGACTTGAAGCTACTTCATAGATCGGGGTGAAGAATATCGGGGTTTTCGGTGAATCCAGTTTGATCGTCAACTAGATTTTGCAAAGGTGGAAGGTACGTAGTGAAGCCTTGGCACTCTACCAAGCATACATGACAGAATTGTCTAAACACTTTAAGAGCATATCTTTCACTTACCTTCCCAAGGATGATACCAAATTTGCGGATGCACTAGCTCGGTTAATGTTTATGTTCAATATCCCTATAGGCATTCATTCAATGCTTATTCACATTGAGTGACGGAGTCATCCGGCACACATTTGTACGTTAGAAGTGTCTAATACCGACCATACTAGTTGATATAATGATATTTATCAGTATTTAGATAAGCAAGAGTATCCCTTGGGCTCCAAACCTAAAGCCCAATGAGCCATCAGGATGTTCACCGCCTAATCCTTCATCAATCGGGAGCAACTAGTCAAGAAAACCAGTGCAGGATTAGCTTACTTTGTGTCAACCAACATCAAGGAAGGCGCATCATGGATGAGGTTCATGGTGGGGAATGCGGACCTCATATGAATGATAGGATGTTGGTTTAGAAGGTGTAAACACTCGGTTATTGGTGGTCAACCATGACGTCGAGCTGTCATGATTTTGTAGAAGATGCAATAAATGTAAGGTGTATGCAAATTCACAACACTAAACACCATCATTTCTCACAACATTAGCTTCACTATGGCCATTTTTAGTTTGGGGTATAGTGATTATTGGAACAGTGACCCCTAAAAGAGCGAGCGATCATGAATTTTTATTAGTAGCAATCGACTACTTCACCTAATGGTAGAGGCGGCTTCTTATGCAACTTTGACATGAAAGTAGTGAGCCAAGTTCATTAGCTAAAATATCATCTGTCGTTATGGGGTGCCTCACGAGCTAATAAATGATAATGATAGCCATTTTAAGAAAGAAGTAGCAGATTTGTTCGATAAGTACAAAATCAAACATCAAAAATCTTCCCCGTATCACCCTCAAACCAAGGGTGCGATTGAGGCCACTAATAAGAATATTTGTAAAATAGTGGAGAAAATGGCGAGTTACTTATAAGGATTGGCGTGACAAATTACCTTTTGCCTTGTGGGGTTATAAAACTTCTATTAAAGTCTCTACGGGTGCAACGCCTTACTCTCTAGTTTATGGCATGGAAGCAGTCCTTCCGATCGAGACTGTTATTCCTTCATTAAGGATATTTGCTGAGAGCCAAATTCTAGAAGCGAGAATACGCCAAAGCATGCTATGAGGAGTTAGTATTATTTGATGAGAGGCACCTCAACACTTTACATAACGTCTAAATATACCAGGCCGCATATCCAGGGCATTTAATAAGAAAGTTAAGCCTCGAAATTTACAAATTGGGGATTTTGGTCCATAAGGAGATAAGAGCACTAATTCAGGACCTACGAGCAAAATTTAAGCCCAATTGGCAAGGTCCATTTGTACTTAGTGAGATCTTACTCAGCGGGCCGGTCAAATTAACTAATTTTGAGGGATAAGAGATTTTCTAGTACACCAACTTAGATCAATTGAACAAGTACTACGTCTAGCATGCCCTAGGCAGTGAGGCCAAGCCTAGCCCAACCAGGCTAGGTCATGGCGGCGCGAGCCACCACTCGGACAACGTTGGGCTGGCCGGGCCACAATTTTCCCTTTGATTCTGGTTTTCATCTTCAAGGTCCGATTATCTAGTTTTGCTATTTATTTACTTGGATTGCCCAATTAGGCGGACCTTAAGTATCTTTTATTTATCTTAAGCCCCGATCAAATTAGACGATCCAATTTATCTATTTTTATTTTTACCTCTATGTAAGAGATAAAAATAAAAAAGTATAGCATAATACATACTTTTATTTATTAAAAGGTAAGGCTACTACTTACCTAAATACATAGCTAATAAAGGGAAATAAGTACAAGCATATTACTTGTAAAAGTACTAATAACATTATTTTAAAGAGGCAAAACTAAACCTCCCTTTCTATCCTAACTTTTATCCTAAGAGTCCGAGCCCTAGTCTCTCTTTACTTTCTTTCCATTAGGCTCACTAGACTCAGCTTCTTCATCTCGGGTGTGTTCCTTGAGTTCTTGAATACGGCAAACTCTCATTTCCTCGGTTTCTCTTCGACGGGCGCGTTCAGCCATCCGAGGGTTTATTTCATGAATTTGGATAGGGACAGACTTCTTCGGGATTCATCTCTCTTAGTCTCGGTGCCTTCCGCCATTAGCGATCTACTTCTATTATCCACTCTAGATAATAGGGAAAACGAGTAGTGTTGGGTATCCCTTGAGGTGTCAACAAGTCTATAGGTGTCAACAACTTTAGCGAGACTCCTCTAGTATTCGGGCCATGACTTGGACCGTTTAGAGCTACCATGCCCTCTCGAACAAGTCAAAGGTAGTTGGCCAAATATAGTCCATTACGGGGATTATATGCTCTCTTCCCATCTATCACACTACACAACTTGGGAAATAATATGTGTTGGTTTCTAATCTCAGTAAATGTATGAATAGTTCTTGGGAGGGATGTGTTTTCCACCGAGACATCTTCTAGTGCTTAACATACCAAAGTAGATAGTTATTGTGGTTTTTGAAGTTTTCCTCCAACTAAGAAGCCGGAAATCAGCTACCACCGCCTTTTGTTTTTACTGGTAGAAGTGTGTCGCTAAGTTTAAGTTCACTTATGGAGGAGCTCGAATCGGCTTGGTGTGCTCTATTAACCGAGATCCGCACATCATAGATACAAAATCAAATATTAGTGTCCCGCACGGTCAAGGTCCAATATTTTAGGCCCAACAGGAGCAAAATAAAATAAAAATAAAAATAGCGATAGCCGGACGAAACGAAAGTTAGAGTCTTAATAGCTCGTCGCCTCAAAATGAGAATAGATTCGAGCATAAGGGAATGTGTTTCGATAATGCTTCATTAAATTGATCAAACTTACCCGGTTGCCAACAAGAATCAACCCTAAATTCTTATTGCTCGGTTTCAGCATGTATTTATATTTCTCATGAAGGTTTTCCGAGGATTTGGGTATAGCAGGTTTTGTTAACCAAAAATGCCGAATATGGCATCGAATTCATCGGGTAGGGGACACAGTTCCTTATCTTCAAACCTAAAGACATGATGGTAAGGATCCCCGATTACTCATCTTGTGCATCCACCGTGCTAACTCGGTCATAAAGCTCATGGTTTTATTTTTTAATAGAAGACAGGGATGCATTGTGCTCTTTGTTCGGTGGGCTGAAGGCTTTCGCGTTTGTATCTCTTTAGCACCGCAAGTGGATCCTATTTATACGAGTTTTTCTGGAGTTCTTAGAGTCCCATTGCAACTCCATCACCGAACAATCGCAAATGCTTTAGGATTTGCAGGTGGCGGAGCCGGCCACGACCTTGCTCATACCCGTTTCATGGTTTTCTTCGGCCCAAGCAATCCTCGGACCATTTTATCTCCTACCCTAGCCCATGGCGCATACCGTCTCCTTATTTGGTGTTGGAGGTTCTTTGTAGTTTATGGGCTTATGTTGCACGAATCAATCATAGTCCGAGATCCAAATCCTTAAACAGGACTCGGGATTTTATCATCGGGCCTACGGAATAAGATACGTAAATCAAGAGATAAGGGACGACACTTTTTAGGTGTCAACAATTAGCCCCCACTATGATCGAGTCTAAAAAGACCAGGGTCAAAGTAGACACTAAAGGATTCTTACCTCGATTTTTGTAAGGTATTGGGGAATGTTTGTAATTGGTTGTAATCAAACCTTAACTCCAAAATGGGGCTTGAACTTCATCGCGTTGCATGCGTTCTCGAGTCCGTTAAGAAGATCCTAAGCTTGGCTTGATTAGAGCTCGAAGCTTGGTATATTTTGTTGCTGAAACTTTGAACATTCTTTGACATGAAGCTTAGCTAAATAATCCGCTTTATTAAAATGCTTGTTAGCACGTAATTGAATTGACAAAAGTTTAGAGCTTTACCGAGTAATTCAGTTGAAAAATAGACCGATAAAACTGTTCAGAAAAAGCTTATTAGTGGGCTCGGGAGCTCTCACTTGTATGCACAAGGAGACAAAAGTCACATGCCTCGGTTTGACAAAGCTGCATAGGCTACGTCGGTAGGCTAGGCTACAAAAGTTGTCGTTGATTGGACCTTTTGGTTGCTTGTGGCCGGCTACGGGCGGCTTTTGGAAGGTGTGATCCCCTGCGTGCCTTGTCGGATTCTCTTGGTTCCCCACTATTAGCTTGACTCTTGTCTTATGTGCTTAGCTGCCTTGACTTAATTTTCCTATAACACGAGGTGTATGGTGTGTTTCATTTTCCACACTTACATCTCTTCTTGTTCATGCTCTCCTCTTGTCCTCTACTCATTTTGCTCTTTCTTAAAAACTAGTTGGTTATCGGAAAAAATATCTTGTCTTTAAAATGTCTAGAAGAAGATTCAACATGCTAGGAGTTCTATGGCGAAGAAGCTTACTCAAGAGTCCTTCCTTGAACGAGAATGAGCGCTCATAAAATGAATGGAATCCAAGTGATCTTCTAGTTAAGGCCAGCAATCACGTATCTTCGCTGGCTATCTCTCCTTCGGTAAGATGATTAGCTTAAACATCTTTATTTGCTCATTTAGAGTAACTCTTCAGCTAAGATCTCATAGGATTTTTGTCTTAGAGAAAGGCTTGATTCAAAGTAATGGAGCCATCCCCAAATTAATGGAGATATGCGGGAGGATGAACTTTCCTCTTGAGGAGGTCATGCATAATGCCGGGTTTGGACCTCTCTGCCTTGCTTTAAACCATATCACTAATAAAAGGCAGAAGCATCCCATTAGGGCCATTAGCGAGTGCTTTTAGGACACTACCAACACGTTTCCCCTTCCTTTTGGTGAGAAGACAATAACACCTTTTGATTTTGTTGTTTTATTCGGTTTAGGCTTCTCCGGAGAGCCTCTAGCCTATGATCGGAACCACTACAAAAGCTGTGACTATCTCCATCATCTCTTTGGCCCTGTGGCTGATAGATTTCTTCACGGTAATCATATTAAGTATACTCGACCTTTTGAGGCCTTCGAGGATTTTGGTATTTGGCCTCAATATTCTCCCCAATAACAAGTGCGGATGGTGCTTGCCCTTCTACTTAGTATGATCCTCTTCTCCGACCAGGCTTCTAAGGTACATTTTCACACTTTGGTGAACTTAGTAGACCTTGATAAAATAAAGGAGCTTAACTAGGGTGCTCCCGCATACACTTACCTCGGTGCTTGGTGTGTGGTATACAAAACTAGAGCTGAATTTAACTAATTATCTTCCTTTGAATGGCTTGTGGAAAATTTTTGAGATACGCTCAAATTCTCCTTTTCTCCAATATATATTTTTTTATCTTGTGTGGATAAAAAAAATGTTACTTGATTTGTAAAATGCGGTTGTGGTTGTACGAGTATTTCCCATATCTCTTTCCCGATTCAACGAATCATCCTGCATTTTCGGCCTCAGTATCATGGGCTAAGGTCTATTTTCAACGTCCTAAGATTCATGGGATAGACGTTTTTAAGATAGCCCTCAACCATGTGACCTCGGTATGCTTCTTTTATTCTCAAGATTTCCTCGAAAATATGCTAAAGAGAACTCCTTACCATACTTTTAGCTCTTTGACCTCGTCCACGGCCTATGCCACTTCTTATGGGGCCATCTATTATGGACTCCAACCTTGAATATTCACTGCTTTTTATTCGTTTTGTTATTGCCTTTCACTCTTGCTAGCTGATTTCTTGATAACCCTTATATATAGGCCAACTTCCCTCCGTGGGCCTAGCTCCAACTTCCTCAAAGTGTCCTTATGGTACAAGAATTGAGTCAAAGAAGGATCTTGTTTGAAGGTCCTTTTGGATTTTGCTTGGTATCTTAGGGACTCCTCAAATCTAGGTCAACACATGGCCTACGTTTGTTCTTGTTGATCCACCTCCAACCATGTTCTATTTTCGTTCCCTTCATCCAAATCGCAAGCCAAACACCGTGATTTTATAAATGAAGATATTTTATAAGTAGAGGTCGATGTTTGGACAATGTACTTCGACGGCGCTTCTAATCGAAGCGCTATGGAGCGAGGATTCTTCTAGTCTCACCGGAGGGAGCACATACTTCTATTTCACTCAAGCTAGACTTCAAAGTCACCAACAACGCCGCAGAATATGAAGCTTGCATCACAAGACTTGAAGCTCGCTGTAAAGATCGGAGTCAAGAATATCGGGGTTTTCGGTGACTCTAGCTTAATCATCAATTAGATTTCGCAAAGGTGGAAGGTACAAAGTAAAGCCTTGGCATCCTACCAAGCATATCTAATAAAATTATCTAAACGATTTGAGAACATCACTTTCACTTACCTTCCTAAGGATGATAACCAATTCACGGATGCATTAGCTAAGTTAGCATCCATGATCAATATCCCTACGAGGCATTCATTCAATGGCCGTTCACATTGAACGACGAAGTAATCCTACAAAGGTTTGCAGGTTAGAAGTGTCTAATACTGACTCGTACTAGTTGGTATCATGACATTTACCAATATCTAGATAAACAAGAGTATCCCTTGGCTTCCACACCTAGAGCCTAACGAGCCATTAGTATGTTGGTTGCCCAATTCTTCACCAATCGAGGCAATTGTACAGGAAAGCCAATTCTTGGATTAGCTTACTTTGTGTCAACCAACATTAAGCAAAGCACATCATGGAAGAGATTCATGGCGGGAGTGTGGACCTCATATGAATGGTAAGATGTTGGTCCGGAAGGTTCAATGACTCGGCTATTATGCGGTCGACCATGGTGGTAGGCTGCCATGATTTTGTTATAAGGTGCCATAAATGTCAAGTGAATGAAAATTTACAACACCAACCACCATCATTCTCAAACCCTTAGCTTCACTCTAGCCATCCTCGGTTTGGGGAATAGACATCATTGGCAAGGTGACCCCTAAGGGAATAGGTGGCCAGGAATTTGTACTAGTAGCAATCGACTACTTCATAAAATGGGTAGAGGCGAGCCTCTTATGCAACCTGGATTCGTAACATGTAGTCAAATTCATTACGCAAAATATTATCTTTCGTTACGGGGTGCCGTATGAGCTAATTGGTGATCATGGTAGTCATTTTAGAAAGGAGGTAGCAGATATGCTTGGACAAGTACAAGAACCAACATCATAAATCTTCCCCTTATTGGCCTCGGACCAACGGAGCAGTTGAAGGCAATAATAAAAATATTCGTAAAATAGTGTAGAAGATAGCAATTACTTAGAAGGATTGGCATAATAAGATACCTTTTGTAACACCCAAAACCCACCCTAGGAGTATTACATCACCAAAGTTCCTCAAAAGGAACTCCCAAGGCTCATCCAGTGCCAGTTTGACTTTCTAATTCCAACTTAAAGGAAATAAAGGTGATTGTCTATTTAGCTAAAAGTTTTCTAAAAATTTTAACGAGTTCCGTTTGTAATACGGCCTACCCCTAAGCGTAAAGCCTTAAAAACCCTGCATAAAAAACACAATATAACGTAATGAGCCGCACGCTCGGAGTATACAACTCAACAGCCACACGCCGGAGTCCAACCAATATGCATTAAGCTTAAAACAATCTAAATGGTTCATGATATATTTGATACAAATTATATGAACTTAATTACAGGATACAACACTTAGAAACATGGAATGCATGTTAGTACCTTGGGTCACTCAACAAACAACAATCACCAAACGACATGCCTAAATATGCTAAAGCACAAGGCACACTTTCCGACAGGGTACCTACAACACTTAGGAGGGGAATTTGTGGGCGTGAGCACCAATCCTCCGTCGAAGAGTCTTACACTCTTAAAATGGAAAGTACTTCACACATACTACCAATAATAATTATCTTGAGAATAAGAATAGCATAATAGGAATATAGATAATCATTGATGAAATCCTTTGGAGATGTAAATGGTTTAATAAACTTTTGGATTTTCAATGCAACTCTATCAAATTCGTTTAGCAAATCATTATTTAATTCTCTAATTGAATAAAGGAAATTTCAAACATCAAATAACTATTCAGCTACCTAGTTGAATGAAAGCATTTTCTCACGTCAAATCATTATTCAATTCGCTACTTAAATAAAAGCACTTTCTCAGAGTCAAATCATTATTCAATTCCCCAATTGAATAAAAGATGTTCTCGAGCATCGGATCCTTGTCTAGACACTAGTACCCTTTTCGCTTGGGTAATCGCAACCCAAGTTTGACCTTTCCGAATCCCGGGAAATACTAAAGTGCAGGAGGAACTTTTGT
The DNA here is from genome assembly GCA_021018815.1 of Talinum fruticosum. Taxonomy (NCBI): domain Eukaryota; kingdom Viridiplantae; phylum Streptophyta; class Magnoliopsida; order Caryophyllales; family Talinaceae; genus Talinum; species Talinum fruticosum. The sequence continues at coordinate 1,104,118 of JAITYX010000092.1, read as the reverse complement.
CAAGGAATACCGGATCACACGATATCCTAAGGTCGGACCACACGACCTAGTCCTCCTTAGTACCGGACCATTAACCCGGACCACACGAGGTCAATCGGGAAGTACCGGACCGCACGGTATCGTGTCGTGCTAGACTCCTGAGCTCTTCAAATCATTTAACAAAAATGCACTTACTTTAAAGAGGACATCCGGAAGACCGCATTTCTAAATTCCCGTTTAGAGTCATGCTTTTCACGAGAATCATCTCAATTGAGTCTTGTTTCAAGGAATAACCTTTCAAAGATTTAAAACCACCTCAACTTTCATTTCAAAGCATTCAAGTCACAACTATACCACATAACCATTGAAAACCCCGTTTATTTTCTAAAACCTTCAACTTCAACTCAATTGTCATAATTTTCTACAATCAAAAGCATTGGAAGTGTATTTTCGCATAATCAGAGCTTGTCTATTCAGAGTTGTAAACACAGGAAAACATAATGCATACAAGTCATATTAAAATCAACAAACATTTCTCACTTTGTGTCTACTCTAGAAACCATGGTCGGCCGAGGTCCGTCGAGCATCCCCACTTCTGTCGAGTCTCTTTTTCAAGATTGATTTTGAAGATGGTTTTAGAAAGTCAATTTTGAAATATGGGGATGAACATTTTATTAAGATTTCTTAATTTTATTAAATTGAGTTGAAATTAATTAAATCAGATTGATTGGCGATTTTATTAATTATTTTATTTTTGTAATTATTTTTTGAAGTCCTGGGATATGATCTCATAACTCGGAAAATTAAAATTAGGGTTTCTGTTTTCTACCGTGAGGCTCTAAGGCCAAACTGGTGTAAAAACATCGGCTTAGACCCGAGCCCACCTACCGACCACACGGTGTAAGGGGCAGCCTGCACATAATGGTGGCCGATGTCGGCTAGAGGCCACGGCTAATGAGATCAGCCTCGGCCTCCGCCTTGGTTTTGGCGGATCCAAATCCTGTTTTTCACTATTTAGTGAAAAAATAGTCGGGAAGCGGATTAATTAGAAATAAAGCAAATGAGAAGTCACCAGTCGGCTTTTAGTAAAGAAAAACTAACAACAAGCAAAAGCTTGCTCTTCCAATCTTAGTATGGAAAAAACTTGACTATTGGGCATGAAGCTCGACGCAGTTGTGTGTGAAACTTGACCACCATTGGGCTTGAAGCTCGACTAAGTTGTGTCCGAACATTGACTCGCTCTTGGGTCCGAGACTCGACTAAGTCGTGTCCGAACCTTGACCGGCTGCTGGGTTTAAAGCTTGGCTTCAATCTACTTTCATCGAAATAGAGACATATGCTTATCTTTATGGAGAAATTCTTGCATAGACTTGGTCGTTGTATGACCTAAAGTCCGCTTGCTTGAAAATATGATGTTCCATGAGGTGATGTACCTCATTCGAAATTTGAGCTTTCAGTTTGTGTGTTAATAGCTCCTTTGTAAGATAAACGAGTTGTGTATTCCCCTGAGTATTCTTAGAGGAGTTGTTGTTATGTAACCTTTTCGATCATGAGCCCCTATGTTCTTCTTAGGTGCTTGTTTCTAGCTCTCTTTGAATATTGGAGAGTTGACTAGCTTTGATTAGTTGATGGCATAGAAGATTTTCTTTGATGGTGACGGTGCTCGGTGACCTCCTCGATGCCGACTTGATGCTTGATGCTTCGCTTGATTAAATAATTCCTTGTAGGGTGCTTTGTTATTTATTTTTTGTGTTTTTAGGAGTTTTACTCATGCAAAGGAGATGAATGCAAGACTCTATTCTAAGAACAAATGCATTCTCTTATTAAGATGATGCAAAAAATTTTAAAAAGACAAAGACTAAATTTGTACTCGAGCCCTCACTCCCGAAAGTAAAGCCTAAATAAGGGTGGGCTGGAACTACGATGTACCGATGCTGATGGATCGTGTTCCTAACGGTTGGATGCTTGATCAAGTTGGCATTCTTCTCGATGATTTGGTGTCTTTTCTTAATGGGTTGATGTCTACTCTTTTGGATAGGGCGAAGTGGCTTTGATGCGGGAAATTGGAAATGGGAATTGGAAATTGGGTTCAAGATTAGGTTTGGGGTCGGACCTTATGGGCTTCCTATATATGTGCAATCACGAAAATCAGGCTTTCGTAGTTCGAAAGGAAGTGACTTGGGTTTGGTTTTTTGTTTTTTATTAGAAAATAGGGAAAGGAAATAGACATTACACTCGGATATCAAAAAGGGAAATGGACAAAGAACAAATATGAAAGGGAAATGCGCTCTTTATTGGTATCCTTGATGAGTAGTGGGCTCATATGATGGCCTTCTAGTCGGATGTTTGCTCTTCTTCTATGAGCAAGCTAGTATCTCGAAGTGTCTTGAAGTCCATGATGGGTAAGAACTTGAGGTGCTGATGATAGGCAAGTTGGAGGTTCTTGATGATGATTCTAACCTAATCCTTCTCGGATGGTCGATCAGCCATGTGGGCTGCTGTTGCCTCTATAGCAAGTAAGGAAGTCGGTGAAGCTCTCATTGTCTCCCTGCTTGATCGGCTCTAGATCTCGAGAGTGATAGTAGATTAGTATTGTAGGAGTATTGGTGTAAGAACTCCCTCCAAAGATCTTGCCAATTTATGACCTTCGGTGGGTCAATAGCACTTTACTATTTCGTGATGTGAAGGTTTGCTCAAGGAGAGTCTCGAGTCACCCTAGAGGGGGTCTGAATTGGGTGATGGAAGTTTTCGAGGAAACTTTAGCTTTTTGTCAAAAACAAGACAGAGATAGATTCCGAGTCTATCTACGAGGTCAGAAAAGTTTGGACTCGAAATGCTATCACAAATGGATAAGCAAGCTAAGCAAGAGTCGTAAACCGCCTGAGTCTAGAATGAACTCGGAAAGATAACACATAGAGATTACGTTGAAACCCTCCTGGGGCAGAAAACCACGGACCGTGCTAGTCCAAGCATGAAGTCAAATCCACTATTTTGAGTCCACAAAATACCGTGAATCGATCGAACCCGAGTTGCTCCCTTGGACAACTCTATACAAGTTTCCTAGATTCGAAATTCCCTTATCTCGATCTAGTACTTCCTAGCCGAGATAACCCTTACAGCTAGGGACAACTAAGCTGAGTTAACCCTTACAGCTTAGTCATTGGACCTTACAAAGAAAGTAAGAAAGTGTTTGTAATCGAGTACAAGACCTTACAACTCGTAAAGTAATGAATTATAGAGTAGGAGTTGTAAGTAGAAGATTGAGAGTAAATACAATGACTTTGCTCAAGTATGTGTATTAACAATAATTTGTGCAATCTTCTTGTCTTGTGAGGTGGCTTCTATTTATAGATGACCAGGCAGAGTAGCCATTATCTTCATCTGCCGACTAAGAGTCCTTTGTGATCGTTGACAAAAGCTTTCCGAGTCACTCGGAAAGTATCCGTTGTAATGTGAACGTTGGACAACGGTTTAACTCTCTTGGAAGTCCCAAAACCACCGGTGGTGAAGATGGAAACCACCGTTAAGTTTGGCGCTCCAGCTTTTCCAAATTTGGAAACAGACGGCTCGACATAATCTTCTAGGACCTGGAGCGAGAGAAGGTGAAAAGCCATGTCTCGCTGGTGATTTGACGTTACGAAGCCGGTTACTTTTATAGTTTGAAAAGTGTATCCTCGTTTGAATAACCTACAAAAGTAAATCAATTTCGGTTGTCAAAGTATAAAATACATTGGTCTAAGATTAGACATAGATAATAAAATTATTAAGATAATTAAACAATCGATTATCTCGAGTCGAAACGAAATGGAATTTTCCGAGTCTAATATCCATATGGCTCAAAATTCCATCCGACTTAGTCTAAGCGGAGAATCAAGTTATATAAAGAATATCGAGTGAAGTAACTTGATATAGACTAGGCAAGAAACAGACTAGAAATACCGACTATAACAAAATAGAACTTATAACCGTAAGTCGGATCCGAGCGAGGAAAGATGAAATACTAGTCTATTCAATATGCGATAAATCTAAGTGATGAGGGACTCGGAACCGAGTGAGATACGCATATCGGTTTTCCGAGTCACTCAAGAATAAGCAAGAAATACACGAAGTAAAAGCTGTATCAATTAGATAAGATACCGTATCACTCGGAAAAGTTTCTAGCAAACAGAGAATGCCTTGGAATCAAAATTCTATAAGTACGAGATTGTTATACCCGATTCCTTTTATACAACTCGAGAAAATTATTGAGCGAGTGTTTGAGTCTTCATGATGTCTTCACTAAATGTTCGTGGAAAGATGACATGGTATATGTCCTCCGGTACATTCTTTAAAGTCATTGCCCCCTCAAAGTTTCTCATATGATGGTGAGCGTTCTCGGCTCCATCAAACATGATGTTGGGTATGACAAACTTAGGGGTAGCTTACCTTTAGGGATTGAAGTGAATCCCGGGCCGGATAGTGGTGGCTGAACATCGAGGACTCCCATAACATCTTCTCTATCTGATCTATTCTTAGATCGGATCAAGGCCTCGGTTGAGGTTCGGGCGGGACCCTTCTCCTTCGTTTTCTTTCCCTTTGAACTTTGATTTCCTCTCTAGTTCTTTGCGTGTGAGACTAAGGGATTCAAATATAGACTCGATCTGTTTATCCTTGGCATCAAGCATAGCCTCTAGTTTTGCAATAGACTCCTTCAACATGGTCATGAGGGGAGTTTGCTCTAGTTGGTTCGCCGTTTTGGAGGAGGATTGTGTTTTGACCTCGGGCGACGCACTCGGTTTTACTAGTAAAGGTGCGGGACGTACCGATATGGTACGTGCTAATGTGGGACGTATCGGTGTCAACCATACCGATGTCGAAGTAGATTTCTTACTTCCTAGACGCTTCGTGCCAAGATTCCTAAGTTGCATATAAATTCCTATCCTGTGTCCCAAAAGAGTACGTGCTCGGGGTTGGCACGTTGAAGAACTTCTAGGTGAAATAGGGCTTAAGTGCTGGACCCGACGGACCATTGATCCTAAGTGAAAAAAAATGATCTCGCTCTTTTATTTGGTTGTACATAAAGGGATGCAAAAGAAATGGAATGGAATGTATGCATCGATGCTCATGACTTAATCTGGGATGAATCTATAACTTGGCTAGTGCATAACTAAAATACATAGAAGATTACTCGTAATGGAAGATGAATTTACTTTGGCTAATGCATAATTGGAATATATGAATGAATAATCCTAATGGAAGATGAATTTGGTTTAGCTAAATGAGAAATGAAAATGCAAAACAAATTCACCTAATTTTTGAGATGAATTTTAATTTTGCTAATGCAAATGAAAGATTCTCCTAATTAGAGATGAATTTAATTTGGCTAATACAAGATGACATGCAAGATTGGACTTACCTAATTTGAGATGAAATTTGAATTGGATAATGCAAAATGAAATGTAAGATTGGACTCACCTATTCCGAGATGAAATTTGCATTGGGCTAATGGAAAAGGAATGGACTCACCCTAATTCGGATGAAATTTAAATTAGCAAATGCAAAAATGAAATGAATGGACCAACCTTAAGATAAGTGATTTTGACTTTTGCTAAATGCAAAAATAAAATGAATGAACACCTTAATTGATATGAAATTTACTTTTAGCTAATGAATGAATGGACTCACCTCTTTTAAGATGACTTTGACTTTGGCTAAATGCAAATATAAAACAAAAGATTGGACTCACCCATTTGACATGATTTTAACTTTAGCTAAATGCAAAATGGAAATGCGAGACTCATCTATTTCGAGATGAAATTTACTTTGGCTAGATGCAAAAAGAAAATGCAAATATGGACTCACCTTAATTGATAAAAAGTTTGAATTTGGCTAATGCAAGATGAAATGCAAATATGGAATGAATGGACCGACCAATATGGGAAATGTAATTTTGGACTTTTTGGCTAAAATGCACATAATTAAACCGATTCAAAGTTTTAATTTTTATTTTTGTTTATGCACCAATACAACTATTATGCAGCATTCCTCACCAAGTCCTAAAGGCTCACAAGCGGAAGATTAAATCTAAAACACACACACTCATTCAAGCATGCAAATAAAGTCCGGGTGACACCTAAAAGTCAAAAGTTCTATGGTCAAAGAGTTTAAGAGTTTAGATACATGATGACATATAGTTCTAGAATTTGGTCCCCTATGAAGACTCGGACTTTACATCTCACCTCTCTCGAGTTCTATCAAGAGAATCAGGTATAAGACTTTCTCACTTATAAAGTTTTGATTCCAAGTCATTCCCCGTGTCTTAGAAACTTTTTTGAGTGATATGATATTTTCTCTAAGTGTTATAGAAATTATCTCATGCATTTACACATGACTCTGTATAACTCGAAAGCATATCTGCTCTCATCATGTTTCACTCGGTTCTAAGTCACTCAACACTAAGAAAGTATCGCATGATTCAAACACTATCTTTTCGCGCTCTAACTCTAGTATCTTAGTTTGAATTCATGCTCGATCTAGATCAAGTTTATTTCCTCTTATATTCTTTAGATAACTTGATTCTCTCGTTAGATCGACTCGATGGAATTTTGAGTATCATGGATATTAGACTCGAAAATTCCATTCATTTTTCTTACCCAGATAATTAGTAACATAATTATCTTATTTACAACATTATCTCGTGTCTAATCTTGGACCAAAGTATTTTGTACTTTGAGAACCAAATTGATTTACTTTTGTAGGTGATTCAAACGAGGCCATTCTAAATTTGAAATACAAAAGTAACCGGCTTGAAAACGTCAAATCACCAGCGAGACAAGGCTTTTTCCACCTCCGACCTAGCCTCGGACATCGTGTCGGGGTTGTCTGTTTCCAGAAATGGAAATATGCAACACTAAGCTAACGGTGGTTTCCATCTTACTTTTGAAGACACCGCCGGTGGTTTTAGGCACTTCCAAGGAAGTCAAGAGCCATTGTCTAACGCTCATAATTCAGCGGATATTTTCCGAGTGACTCGGAAAATCCTACACAACGATCACAAAGGACTTCCAGTCAAAAGATGGACACAAAGGCTAAGCTGCTTGGTCATCTATAAATAGAAGCCAACTCTCAAGACTTGAAGATTGCCGAATCTATTGTTAATACACATTCTTGATCAAAAGCCATTGTATGCATTCTCAATCTTCTACTTACAACTCCCATTCTATAATTCATTATATTCTGAGTTGTAAGGTCTTGTAATCAGTTAAAACACTCTCTTTCTTACTCTCTAAGTAAGGTCCCTTGACTTAGCTGTAAGGGTTAACTCAGCTCGGTTGTCCCTAGCGGTAAGGGTTATCTCAGCTAGGAAGTACTAGATCGGATAAGGGAATTTCGAGTCTAGGAAAACTTGTAAGGAGTTGTCTAAGGGAGCAACTCGGGGTTGAGTCGGTTCATCGTATTTTATGGACTCAAAATAGTGGATTTGACTTCGTGCTTGGATTAGCACGGTCCGTGGTTTTCTGCCCCATGAGGGTTTCTACGTACTTTCGATTTATTACTTTTCCGAGTCCATTCTAGAGTCGGACAATTTCAGAATTTTGTTTAATTTGTTTCTTGAATCTTCTCCGAATTCTAGGTTAGCTCATTTTCCGAGTTCACTTTTGACTCTCACTTGTCATTAGAGTAATATCTATTTCAAAATTCAAGCAAGTTTCATCATCACCCTATTTACCCCCCTCTAGGGTGACTTAGCCTCTCCCTGAGCAAACCTTCACCCTATGTGTTGCACGAGATAAGGATACCAACCAGAATTCTTGGTGCCTATCGATGAACCAAATAGTTTAGCCCAAGAGTGTGTGCTATAAGGGAGAAGGTATCATTTCCTCGGGAATCAAGCTTAGTTGAGACCGCCTAAGGGAACTAGTCGAGCCTTTCTCCGGAAAGGGTAAGCGGGAGGTACAACAAAGTTTTCCTAGGGGTCCAAAACATTATTTAAACTAGTTCAAAAGGTACATAAATGCAGAAAGCAATAAAAGAAAGCATAAAAGTAAATAATAAACCATTGAAGATCAAATATGTGCCCTCGGGTTGTCCCACTTGTTGATCTCGGATCTCGGATCTAGATCTCTTGATACGATGGTGGTGAATTGAAGAGGCTTTTTTGAGTATTTGTGAAGATAGGTAGGCGGATGAGTGACTGATGGAGTTTACGGGTTTAGAGGTGGTTTTAATGGAGAGAAGAGTGGGAATAGGCTCAAAAGGGACCAAAAGATCGAGTATAGAATGGAGTATTCAGTAGCTCTTAAGCGAATTTCAGCATAGTAACATTGAGGTTTGGAGCCATTGGGAGAATGAAAGCTAAGGCTCTCTATTTATAGGGAGATGTTAGGTCAAGGAATGACCTAGGGTTTGCATGCAGCTAGCCATCCAGAACAACTAAAAAAAAATCAAGCCAAGATATCACAAGATTGAACTGGATAAGAAGAGATAAAAGCATATAGGACTAGGAAGGCAGGCGCCAACCATTAAGGGATGCCTAGGGTTTCATGCCCTACTAAGCTTCCAAGGGAGTTTATAGAGGCAAAACACAGCGTTCCACTTACTATTTTGGTATTGCAGACGCCAGCCATAGCACCTTTCCAAAAATGGAAAGTTCTCATTATTGGTAGATTTTTATTTTTTGCGGGTTTCATTGTTGGTGCAAGATGCTTGCTCCTAGTCACAGGTGAACTGTCTTGGAGCCAAAATGCAGCACTTTGATACTTGTGATCATGAAATGCAGCATCTAACGTCGTATTCGGGTGTTCGGCTCCTTGTCCGGTTGGGTTGAAGTGAAACACACTGTTCTAAGCTAGGAATTCCTCGATACGAGGCATTAGACTTCGTTGTCTCTCGGAGGCTTGGCTCAATTTGGGATCGTCCGAAAGAAAAGGGGATTTTGGATCAACCCAATGCAGAAGGCTATTTATGTGGTATTGGGGTTCTTTATGGTTTATCGGCTTCCGTCAAACCAATCAAACACGGTTGTGATCCAAATCCTTAAACAGGACTCGGGATTTCATCATCGGGCCAACAAACAAAAACAAGAGAAAAGGACAACACTTTTTGGGGTCTACACCTATGCTTTTCGAGTCTTTCTAACCATAATTACTCGTTATTTACTTCTCTTGAGTCTCCAGTAGTCATTATTTCTCCCACTCAATCCTGACGTAACTCGAATAGCCACAATTCAACATAACAACAATTCTCAACTCTTTCCTGGCTATGCCTCTCTAACATGTCAAATTAATAAAATTTATTGAGTAAAATTGATTCCTTTTTACGAGCCACAATAACCACAAATAGTTACCACCTAACTCAAACGTCCCAACTCTTCACCAATTGTCATCTTTGCCTCAACTCATAGTATGTCCCAACATTACTAATCAAACTCTTTCTTGCCCATGCTTGGCCATATAACTCTTAATTTTAATTTACAACTCAAATTCCTCTAGCCCCACTTGTCTTCAAGTTTGATTCATTCTCATAGATTTAGAAATGTTTTAAACTCAGTTCAACCTAACAATTACCTGTTCTCAACTTCCATTCCTTAATTGTGCATCAATCAAGATGAACTCATACTCCCCTTTGTACTCCAAATCAATTTTTGCCAACATTAATAGTTATCTCTCAACCCCAAATATTCAAGAATTCCTTTAGGCTTAAATTTCCATCAAAATTTCCCAACAAACATTCATTATACATAATTCTTATCGAAATCATAACTTCTTCATCTCTAATTGCCAACTTAAATTTCCATAGTACTCCTTAAACCTAAACAACCTAACTCCATCAAAATTTCAAAAGTTCCCAATTCAGCTGAAGACTCAATCAAATTCTCTCGGGTTCTAATTCAACTATAACTACTTCGTAACTTCATTTTATAAGCGCAACCATTCAATATTCCCAACAAACATTCAATATTCACAACAGAATTCAATTGGGCTTTGAAATTACTATTAATTTAGAGCATAAGACCACCCACCTTGAATTATAGGGTTTGGGGAGCTGATTTAAGCTTCTGTCCTTCCTCCTCGTGGTCCCTTCCTCTCCCTGCATTCTCCCACCTCGCTCTGCTCCTCTTAGTCCCGCCTTGCTTCGGTTTCACGCTCCCCCTCAATTTGCTCTCGCTCGCCATTTTGCCTTTTTCTCTTCGGCCACTTTCTTGCTCGTCGGACATTCTTCTTTCGCTCACTTGTTCCGACGGCCACGCCGGCTTCCTTTTCCTAGCCTATCTAGCCCTCCAACCCTTGCCTTCGTTCTCTCTCTCTCTTGCTTTTCCCTTTCTTTTTGCTCTGCTCGGCCACCTAAGCCCTCGCTCTCCCTCTGTTCTCTCTTTACTTCTCTCCCTCTCTCTCTCTCTTTCTCTCTCTCTTTGACTACCCTTTCCTCTTCCTTTTTTTTCCTTCCCTGCTCCCGGTTCTGTTTCCCCCTTCTTTCCTTTTCCTTTCTTTTCCTCGGCTTCCCTCTTTATTTTCCTGAGTCCCTTTTTCCTCCTTTCTCCACTTGGCTCTTTTTTTTCCTTTTACCGTGGCATCATTACGGGATGCCACCAAACCCTTTACACTAATCTCCCTCAAAATTCTAACACCTAATGCTCTTCTTATTTGCCTTTCTTTTCTTTTTTTTTTTTTTTGTGTTAGGGATAATTTAGGTAAAAATAAAAATAATTAATATAAATGGTCTATAGTTTTTATCCATTCACGTTCGGCCCAAAAGAGCGATAATACGAGTAGAAACCACTTTTAATGACTATTAAAAGGACAAACCATCATGAAAACTGGACCGATGGTATGTTTATAAATAACGAGCACTTTTTAACACATATGACAACGGTTCTAATGTAAGAACCATCATCATAGGTTTTCCGAAACATTCAACTACGGTTCTTCTAATAGAACCAGTTGTTAAATGTGACATATGACAACGGTTATGTGACGGAACCGTGATCATATGTCTTTCGGATCGACTAAAAACGTGATCTGTTGTTTCCACACCCACTTACAACTCTTGATCTTATCGCTTTCTAAAGTTTTTCTCTCCTTCACGAACCTCCTCATCAAATCTAGAATTCGTTCCTCGTCGCCAGTTGACTTGAATTGGTAAGCTTCTCCTTACTCTCCTTTGTCTAGATCTCCTCGTTCTTGATCTTTCACTTCTTTATAGTTTCATCTCGTTTCTTTTAAGTGTAGATCTCCTCAAATTCTTATTGTCAAGTCTCTCCTCACCTTCGTTGTTGTCGGTTCTTAGGTATGAATCTCTATCCTCCCTTATTTTTCGCCTTAAGTTATTCAGGAAATTGTTTTATAGTTAAATGTTGAATATATTTGCGGTAATTATGTGAATATTGAGAATGTGGGTAATGTTTGAGATTGTTGAAATGTTGAATCTTTATTAAACTGTTGAATATTGAGAATGTGCGTAACATTTGTTTAGTTTATTAAGTTGAAAATTCGTGAAATGTTTGAGATTTTGAGAAATGGGTTTGGGAGTTTAGGATTTGTGATACTTATAACGAAATACGATAAGGATGGTAGATCAAAAGAGTTCATCCAAATTTGTTTAGGGTTTTAGAGAAATAGAAAGATAATTTGGATATAGGGTCATCCCGAAAAATCTTCTCATAAAGATAAATTTGTATCAAAATTTGTTTATTTTTATGAGGTGATGTTAGGGTGAACTCATTTACACATTATTGAAATTAGTATCCTAATATAGTTAGAGTTTGGAGAAATAAAAATATTTATGGTTTAGGGTTTGAGGAAATAGAAAAATTTGTGGTGATATATTTAAGTTTATAAATGTGAAAATGTAAAAAATTGGAAAGATATTTGGAGGTAATAAAGATAAATTTCTTATCAAATTTGTTTATTTTGATGAGTTGAAGTTGAGGGTGGACTAATTTATCCAATTATCAAAAATTTTTAATATTCTTTTGGGGTGCAAGTTTGTTGTATTATACATGATCGTAAACTATAGGCTACTTTTTTTTTTGAACTTTATGTAATTCATCGGACAATAATGAAATATGAACGAAATGTTGAAGCCACCCCTTTAATTTCCTTTAATGACGCAAGATATAACGGGAACCAGAATTCTCTTGTTGTGATTAACAATGAGGTCAATTTTACAAGACAAAACATGAAATGTACGTGCAACATAATCCGATTCACAAAGAAGGGTAGAAGGTCGACGAGTCAAATGGAAACAAAAGGTTATAAACATCAATGACTATTTTTTATGACCTATTATTTCCATTTGACTCATCGATCCTTCTATCCTTATTTGTTGATTAACCTATGTTGCATGTACACTCCATTTTTTCTTATAAAACCGACCTCGTTGTTAATCGAACAGCAGAATTAGGGTTCCTATATATCTTGCGTTATTAAAGGAAATTAAGGGGTGACCTCAACATTTCTTTCATAATTTCATTATTATCTTATGAATTATGTAAACTTAAAAAAATCATATCTACTTTATGATAAATGTATAATAAATCAATACTCGAAGTGAAAAGGAAATCATATATATATATATTATATTCGTGAACAATTCTCTTACATAACAAATAGAGTGAAAGAGCTATATAAATATAAATATTATATATATATATATGTAGGGTTTAACTATGAAAACGGTGAAAATATATATGTGAAAATGTAAAAAAATTAGAAACGTATTTGGATATAGGGATCTGCCCAAATAGATAAATTTGCTATCAAATTTATTTATTTTGATGAATTGAAGTTGGAGTCATCCATTTAGTTTGCTTTTACAACCTAAGATATAACTAAAACTGGAGTTCCTACAACCCTTATTAACTTTAGCAATGAGGTCGCATTCACTAGGCAAGACATGGAGTTTATGTGCAGCATGGGTCTATATACGAGAAAGGAAAAAAGGGGTAAAGGATTCGTCGAAGAAGAAGGTGATAAACAATAGGGAATTATTTTTAGTTTTGTGATAGCTTATCACCTTTTTCTCCAATGAATCCTTTATCCCTTTTTGTTTTGTTCGTGTACCGACTCACACTGCGAGATAAATTCTATGTCTTGCCTAGTGAATCCAACCTTATTGCTAAAGTCAATAAGGGTTATGAGAACTCCGGTTCTAATTATGTCTTGGGTTGTTAAAGAGAATTAAAGGGATAACCTCAACATTCATATTAATTTGTCCTATGCATTATGTAAAATTTCAAATAAAATCATGTCTAGATTATGATAATGTTTAATACATCGAAAATGGAAGCAAAAGGAAACCATATGTATATACATTAATATAATATATAAGTAAATAATTGGAAGAAAAAAATTCTTTAAATGATGAAGACTCGGACACTCGCTCAATATTCCTCCGAGTCATGCAAAAGCAATCAGGTATAACGATTCTATACATGTAGAGTTTTGATTCCAAGGCATTTTGTGTGTCTTAGAAACTTACTTGAGTAAAATTACTATTTTCTCTAAGTGTTTCGGCCCTCACTTATCTTTTATCGCTTTTCGGTTAGCGACTCAAAAAGCTGGTTCTTTATTACGAGTCCACTCTCACTCAGATTAATCGCATTTTGAATATACCAATATTCCGCCGTTGCTCACTCGGAATCTAACTTATGGTTATCTATTTTATCGTTTGCATAGTCGGCATTCATAGTTTATTTCATGCTTAGTCTATATCAAGCTTTTCCCTCTCGATATTCGTTATAGAACTTGATTCTTCGCATAAGACTAAGTCGGATGGAATTACGAGTATCATGGAGATTAGACTCGAGAAAATTCCATTTCTTTCGACTCGGATAATCAATTGCGTAATTATCATAATTATTTTATTATCTGTGTCTAACTTTGGACCAAAGTATTTTATACTTTGAGAACCAGAAGGTGTTTTACTTTTGTAGGTTATTCAATCGAGGATATCTTTTCAAACTACAAAAGTAGCCGAGCTTCGAACGTCAAATCACCAGCGAGATATGGCTTTTCACCTCCCTGCTTTAGTCCCGGAAAATTGTGTCGGAAGGCATGCGCTTCCATATCCGGAAAAGCTGGAACGCCAAGCCTAACGGTGGTTTCCACCTCATTTTCAAGACACAACCGATGGTTTTGGGACTTCCAAGAGAGTTAAACCGTTGTCCAACGTCCATATTTCAACGGATACTTTACGAGTGACTCGGAAAGCCATTATCAACGGTCACGAGAAGACTCTCGGCCAGCGAGATGAAGATAACGGCTACTCTGCTCGGTTATCTATAAATAGAAGCCACTTCACAAGACTTGAAGGTTGCCGAACATATTGTTTATACACATACTTGCTAAAAGTTATTGTATTTACTTTCAATCTTCAACTTACGACTCCCACTCTGTAATTCATTACTCTACGAGTTGTAAGGTCTTGTACTTAGTTACAAACTCTTCTTACATTCTTTGTAAGGTCCCTTGACTAAGTCTGTAAAGGTTAACTCGGCTTAGTTGTCCCTAAGCTGTAAGGGTTATCTCAGCTAGGAAGTACTAGATCGAGATAAGGTAACTTATGAGTCTAGGAAAACTTGTATAGAGTTGTCCGAGGGAGCAACTCGGATTCGATCGGTTCACGGTATTTTGTGGACTCAAAATAGTGGATTTGACTTCGTGTGCGGATTGACACGGGCCGTGGTTTTACGCCCCGGGAGGGTTTCCACGTAAAATCTCTGTGTTCTCTTTACGAGTTCATTCTAGACTCGGACTGACCTAACTGCTCTTGTTTCTTCCGTCGATTCATTGCTTTACGAGTCCAATCTTTTCGACCCTGTGTTTAGACTCGAAGCTGTCTTTGGCCGTCTTCTATCAAAAAGAGTGTGTTTTCGCGAAGAATTTTCTATCACCCTATTCACCCCCTCTAGGGTGACTCGAGACTCTCCCAGAGCAAACCTTCGATTGGTATCGAGCCTAGCCTTTCGGAAAGGATCTAACAATCCAAAGGTTTAAAGATCGGATGGCTCGAGAACACCGGAGAGTTCGACGAAGGAAGATCTTCCAACGAGGCCACCAAAATTCAAATGTTCAAATTTTGGTCACTTGGAAGAAGCTTATGGAATGTTTCCTCATGGATCATGATGAAGAAGTATTGGAAATCATACAACAAGGAAACTACATTCCAACGAAGACGAGATGAATTCAGAATCCTTCCCAAGACAAAGGCCGAGTTCACGCTAGCAGAAGCACGAAGTTCGGAAAGAACTTGAAAGCCATGAACATTCTCATGTGCGCCATAAGCTCGGAAGAATATAATCGAGTCTCTGCCGTGACTCTGCTAAAGAGGTGTGGGACACTCTGGTCAACACCTACGAAGGTACAAGTCGGGTGAGACAAGCGAAGATCGGTCGGTATCTTCACAAATATGAGCTTTTCAAAATGGAGCCGGAAGAGAACATTACTCGGATGTTCATTCGCTTCACTGAGATCACCAACAATCTCAAATCTCCGGGAAAGAAAATCTCCCATGAAGAAATGTGCTGGAAAATTCTCGAAGCCTACCCAAAAGACGATGGGGTCCTAAGGTGACTGCCATAGAAGAGGCTCGGAACCTCTCACTCTTGAAGCCGGATGAGCTCATCGAAAGCTTCGACTCATGAGATACATCCGCAAGAAGAAGATGCTTGAGGATGCTGTCAAAAGGAACATTGCGCTTAAAGCCTCGAGAATCCAAAGAAGCTAGTCAGAGCTCCTCGACTTGGAAGATGATCCCATGGCACTCATTGCAAGAGGCTTCAAGAGAATGATGAAGCATAAAAGATGGGACAAAAGACCAAAAGAAGAATTCTACAAAAAGGACAAGAGAGACGAGAAAAGGTAAGTTTTCTTCACCCTCAAAGTTATCTTTGTCTAAGAATTCTAGATGTTTTGAATGTGGCAGCAAAGACCACATAGTCAAGGACTGTCCAAAACGAAGAAGGGACGGGGAAGAAGAAAAAGGCCATGATGGCAACATGGAGCGATGAGGACTCATCGAAGACGACGAGGACACGAGATGACTCAAAGTGTCCGATGGATATCTCGACTCGAAGTTGAAAGAGAGTCGGACTCGGACTCGGACAATGAGGGAACCGATCCTCAAGAGGTAATAAACTACTTTCTCAAATTCTCCAAAGTTGATTTAGCTAAATATATCTTTACTTTGGAAGAAAAGTCCAATTCGATTCTTCTCATTTCAAGGAACAACTTGAGTCAATCACTTACGAGAGCACTTCTTTAAAAAACAAGTTAGAAAAGCTGAGACTCACACTCGAGAGAACTCAAGACAAGTGCTCAAGCTAATGAGGCCGAGTTTGAGTTACTAAAGAAAGAAAATGAGCGACTAAAACGAAGCTCACCGAGTCTTAAGATCCGGTTTTAAAGTTTACTCAAGGTTAGAAGAACCTTGACATGCTCTTGGGATCATAATGTGTCTCGTTTCGAAAAGAAGGTCTTGGTTTCAACAAAGAGGAAGAATCTAATTCTTACTCGGAATTGTTCAAAAAGGATTCCGAAGCTGTAAAGTTCAAAAAGGCTGAGCATGGTCCCATCCACGAAATGAAAGGAGGACTAAACCCGGACCTATTTACAAAAAGAAACCATTTTCTCCTGTTTCAAAAGGAAAGGTTTTTAAAAGGAAAGAGACACGAGACTCGGTTCTCGAGAGGAAGACTCGAGAATCGAGACAAAACCCAAAGTCATTCAAATCCGGGTTCCGAAGCACCTTCTTCTTCGAGAAAGGACCACGAGTAAGCAATGTTCTTGGGTTCGTTAGAGGAAGTGAGAAGGGTTAGATTCTCTCTGTTTTGCGAGTCACTCAGAAAAGATCAAAGGACACTGGTACTGGACAGCGGATGTTCTCGACACATGTCGGGTGACCAAGGACTCTTTTACGAGCTGAAGTCATATAAAGGAGGAAAGGTGACTTTTGGTGATGACGACAAAGGTAAAATAGTGGGCATTGGAAAGATTGGAAAAGGAAGCAATCTGGTGAGCCCGGTGTACCTTGTCAAAGGGCTAAAGTACAATCTACTTAGCATCTCCCAGCTATGTGACAAGGGTCAAGAGGTAAGATTCACCCAATCCAAGTGCTACATCACGAGATGAGACCACCAAAGAGATAAAACTCTCGGGTAAGAGATCGGGTAATACCTACATCATCCCTCTTGCTGACCCAAGTCAGAACTTATCCTGTTTAAAAGCATCCCTTCAAGATGATTCTTGGACTTGGCATCGTAGATTAGGTCATATTAGCATGCATACTATCAAAAAGCTTGCATCTCATAGTCTAGTTAGAGGTTTACCTAGCGTGCGTTTGAGAAGGACAAAGTATGTGAAGCATGCACCGAGAGGAAACAAGTCGGATCTTCATTCAAATCTCTGAAGACAGTTTCCACATCCAACGTGCTTGAATTACTGCATATGGACCTATGTGGTGAAATTCCTATGAAGAGTCTCGGAGGTAAATCTTACGTACTTGTTATTATCGATGATTTTTCAAGATTTACACGGGTGTGTTTTCTCAAGCATAAGAATGAAGCCTTCAAGGAGTTCAGCAAGCTCTGTAGAAAGATTCAAGTTGAGTCTCGAGACGCAGATTCAAAAGATTCGAGCCGACCATGGAAGGGAGTTCGATTACTCGGAATTCTCGAGTTTTGTGATAAGAATGGAATCTCTCACAACTTCTCGGCACCCAGAACTCCTCAGCGAGAATGGAGTAGTTGAGAAAAAGAATAGAACCCTTGAAGAGATAGCAAGGACAATGATGATTGAACACAACTTGCCTTACTACTTACGGGCGGAGGCGATAAACACGACCAACTACACTCTCAATCGATGCCTCATCAGACCCATTACTGAAGAAAACACCTTATGAGCTCTACAAAGGGAAGAAGCCAAATATTTCCTATTTCGGACCTTTCGGATGTAAGTGTTTTGTCCACAACAATGGTAAGGATCATCGACCAAGTTTGATGCTCGGTCGAGACGAAGGTATTTTTCTAGGTTACTCCTCTCATAGCAAAGCTTATCGTATCTTCAACAAGCGAACTAATAAAGTAGAAGAGAGTATCCACGTAGTGTTTGATGAGCTTGAACAGGAGAAACCAAGTGAGTCTTCATACTCACAGCTGAAGCTCGAAAGGATGATGATGAAGATGAGCCTACTAAGACTCGAGATTGAGACCACTCGGAACGAGGAAGCTCGAGAATGAGACAACTCAAGAGGTCGCTCGGAACGAACAAGTCAATGAAGAGGATCACTCGGAACAAGCTTACGAAGATCAAGCAATTCAGCTCATAAACCTGGTGAATCAAAGAACTGGTAAAGCATTCAAATTTACTCCCGAGTCATCCCCAAGAAAACATCATTTCGATATCAACGGTGGGGTAAGAACTCGTTCTTCTCTACACAATTTGTGTGCATTCACTGCATTCATCTCATTAACTGAACCCAAAAATGCACTAGAAGCCCTTAATGAACCTGAATGGGTAGAGGCCATGCAAGAAGAACTAAATCAATTTGAAAGAAACCAAGTCCGGACTCGACCAACCGACCTTCGACCACCCGGTTATAGGAACCAAATGGGTTTTCAAGAACAAAGCTGGATGAGGATGGAGTAGTAGTCGAAACAAGGCTAGACTTGTAGCTCAAGGTTACAATCAAGAAGAAGGAATTGATTGTGGGGAAACCTTTGCACCGGTAGCTAGAATTGAAGCTATTAGAATACTATTGGCATTTGCATCCTGCATGCATATTAAATTATATCAAATGGATGTTAAGTGTGCCTTTCTCAATGGTTTTATTGAAGAAGAAGTTTATGTCGAACGACCTCCTGGTTTTGAAAGCTCGGAATTTCCAAATCATGTTTTCAAACTTCAAAAGGCTCTCTATGGTCTTAAGCAAGCCCCTCGTGCTTGGTATGAAAGAGCGAGCGGCTTCTTGGTTCAAAATGATTTCAAAAGAGGTCGGATCGACAAGACTCTATTCATAAAGACCAAAGGGAAAGATTTTCTTATTGTTCAAATATATGTTGATGATATTATTTTCGGTGCTACTAATGAATTTACGTGCGAGAATTTTACGAGTTGATGAGTCAAGAGTTCCAAATGAGTATGATGGGAGAACTCAATTTCTTCCTTGGGTTGCAAATCAAACAAGACAAAGATGGAATCTTTGTTCATCAATCAAAATACACCAAGGAGCTGCTGAAGAAATATAAACTTCAAGATGCAAAGCACGCATCTACCCCATGAGCGACGACGTAAAGCTCGACTCGGATGAGAAAGGTAAAGCGGTAGATCAAAAACTCTATCGAGGTATGATTGGATCAACTGTTATATCTTACTTCAAGCGGGCCGAGATATAGTGTTTAGTGTTTGCTTATGCGCACGATTTCAAGCTAATCCAGAAAGAATCACATCTCACTGCGGTGAAGAGAATATTCGAGATATCTTGCGGGCACTCGAGAATCTAGGGCTGTGGTACTCCGAAACTCGAAGCCGGCTACGGCTGGGTACTCGAGACGCGGACTACGCGGGATACAAAGTTGATCGAAAGAGCACATCCGGAGCTTGCCAATTTACAGGTCAATCCTTAATATCCTGGCACTCAAGGAAACAAAACTCGGTAGCTCTATCAACTACGGAAGCTGAATACATTGCCGTTGGAGCTTGTTGTGCTCATATCCTCTGGATAAAACAACACTTGAAGGATCTTGGACTATTTCTCAACTCGGTTCCAATCAAGTGTGACAATCAAAGCGCAATCGGTATCACTAAGAATCCTATCCAGCACTAAAAAATAAAGCATATTGAGGTCGGGTATCACTTCTTACGCGATCACTCGGAAAAGGGTGATATTGCACTTGAGTTCATTCCTACTAATCTTCAATTAGCTGATATCTTTACTAAGCCTCTTGGTGAAGATCAATTTTGCTTTATTCGGAATGAGCTTGGTATGTTAAATGCTTAGTTACGTATTACGATTATTACATATTTGCGTGCTATGTGTTCTCGTTGTTCATAACCATTAGTTCGAGTTGATTCAGTGATCTTGGGCTGATAGTTATTTCGTGTTTCTAAGTCACTTAGAAATCTTTCTAAGTCAAACTCGGACGTAGAGAAATTTGGACATCAAATTTTACGAAACTATCTCTAGAACAGTGGAGAGTTTCGGATTATAATTTCAAAATCTTTTTCTCTCTCTTTCTCGAGCGCTGCGATCGGATCATAACAGTAGATTTCAAACCGCTTGTTTCTCAACCGTTGAAGAAGAACCGTCACACCGGTCTTTGGTGGCTGATGGACAAGGCGAGTCGAAACGGAGTTACTTAACGGATAATGGACGGGCGCGGTTATTTTCTATAAATAACGTCTATCCATCTTCATCTCGGTATTCTAAAACTCCTTCCCTCTCATACGAAAATCTTCTCGCGGAAGTTTTCTACGTGAACAGTGACCCTCGATCGTCCGCGAGCGTTGAAGAAGCTCTCTCTCTCTCGTAAGTCTCGACTTGCTCTATTCTCTTTTCTTCTACCATTTTCGTTTTCTTCTCTTCTACACCTTCTTCTCTCTCTCACTCGAAAAGCTTCATCTTTTCTCTCCAACTCTCACAATGCCTAAACGCGAAACCATCCCGACTTCCGGGCTTCCCCTCTTCCAAAAGCCCTGCACCAATAAGCCGAAAGCTCAACCCCTTCTAAACCCGTTGTCACCCGAGCACCTTGCGTCTGGACGACAAATTCTTCCCAACAACCAAATTCTCCTGGTTGTCCAACATCCAAACCACCGAGTCTACTCTTTCTTGTGTTTCAGCTGAGTTCATTTATCCTGAACTCGTTTCGAGTTTTATACTCATCTCACCCACTCCGAAAATGTTCTAACCTCTCGGGTTCGAACATTACCGTTCGATATCAACACCTCCCTCCTTCACCGATCTGTTCAAAGTTTCTTCTCTTTTCTTGAACAGCAACCCTATTCCTTTCACTTTGAAGTCGCCGACGACTTCTTTGAAAAGTACGCTAAAGAATTCCCTGGGTCCAGAAAGAACTTTTACGTGACTCGGTTGAAGTCGAAGCCGAGGCTTCTATGTTTTACGCTGATGAGAACCTTCTTCTCACGGCACTCTAGCAAGGAGAACCCCAACTCCAAGCACCTCAAAG
Organism: Talinum fruticosum; assembly: GCA_021018815.1. NCBI lineage: Eukaryota > Viridiplantae > Streptophyta > Magnoliopsida > Caryophyllales > Talinaceae > Talinum > Talinum fruticosum. Next base: position 1,082,976 of record JAITYX010000092.1, on the reverse strand, counting down.
CCCTCTTCGATATCCCGGAGGGATACGAAGTCGACCTCTTCCCCTCCATCCTTGAGCGGATGGCCGCTGTGCCGGCTCGACTTCAAACCAAGAAGAACACCTGCCTTCCTTTCGGTGCTCTTCTCACCCTTGTCTTCAAACAATTTCAAGTTCCTCTTCCCTCGACCCTAACACGGTGTACGAGGCGGCCATTGTGGTCGGCAAGAAGGAACTCCGAGGGTACGGATACCGGGAAACTAACCACGGTGTGCAGGTTCACAACTTCGGAGCTGAGGCCTCCTTCTCCACCTCGGACTCGGAAATCCACCCCTCTCCCTCTTCCCTCTACACCTTGTGCTGCCTCCACCTCCGGTGCTTCCAAAACTCTCTCTGCCCTCTTGTCCCCTTCCTTCCTGGACAAGATCGGCTCTGTGTCTTCGAACTCATGAGACATGCTCGGGGCTTTCAAGTCCGTCCTTCGGGGTCGATCATCAACCAAAAGACCGGTCGAGTCCCAAATTCGAGAGCGGCAGTCTCTCGTTCTTGAGATGAGAGAGCTGGTTAAGGAGCGAAGGAGCTGGTCGAGCTCCTCGAGAGAGACGGTCCAAGGCGGCTCGGGACCGGGATGACTCGGACGCGTGCGAGGCGTCTTCGAGCCCGAGCCCGACCTCCTCGGACAGCGAGGAAGTTGAGGAAGAAGAGGAAGAAGGCTGCGGATGCAGCGAGCGGATGCTTGAGGAACCTGCGGCTGAGGCCGGCCCTTCCGGGCAAAGGGAAGAAGAGGTCGTGGCAAGCTGCCGAGGGTCGGCCTGCTGCCCAAGCCCAAATCGTCTGTACTCGGCTCGGACAGCGATGCGAGTGGGTCGAAGACCTCGCTCCTCCGGCGAGTCGGCCAGAGCTGACCCCCTCCAGCCCCGAGGTCCCAAGGGAAGAACCCCTCGATCCACTCTCTCCGGGTCGGCCACTCGGAGCTGAGCCCCGAGAGCAATTCCGGTTCTCCCTTCGCCGCGCTCAAGCACATCGTCGAGATCGTATCGGCGCCGGCGCATCTCCGCCTCCACTCGAAATCCCCTCCTCCCTAGTTGGAGCCATGCACTGAGTCACAATTCCTTAGTGTCTCAGATTTTCTTCTTTAAAATTTTCTTTTGTCCGGACAACTAATGTGTATTACTTGTACTTTTCTCCCTTCTTTTTGTTACTTTGTTTTTCTTTGAAAGGCAAGGGGGAGAAATGTAGTCGAAGCTGGTTGTCTTATTTAGGGGAGTCCTTCCGCCCTTGTAATTTCTTTTTAATGGGGTGATGCATTTCATTATTAATTTACGAGTTCTCTATTTTTTACGAGTTAATGTTAAAGCATACTTTACTTTATCTTGCTCGGATATATTATATATTGCTCGATTTACTCAATATGCCTTTCTCACGAGCAAACTACTCGGAATCAATCTATTTTCCTCTAACAAAGTTTACGTTTAAGTATGGAATGCCTTTCATCAAAAAGGGGAGATTGAAGACTCGGACACTTTGCTCGATATTCCTCCGAGTCATGCAAAAGCAATCGGGTATAACGATTCTATACATGTAGAGTTTTGATTCCAAGGCATTCTCATGTGTCTTAGAAAATTACTTGAGTAAAATTACTATTTTCTCTAAGTGTTTCGGCCCTCACTTATCTCTTTTATCGCTTTTCGGTTAGCGACTCAAAAGCTGGTTCTTTATTACGAGTCCACTCTCACTCGGATTAATCGCATTTTGAATATACCAATATTCCGCCGTTGCTCACTCGAGAATCTAACTTATGGTTATCTATTTTATCGTTTGCATAGTCGGCATTCGTAGTTTATTTCATGCTTAGTCTATATCAAGCTTTTCCCTCTACGATATTCGTTATAGAACTTGATTCTTCGCATAAGACTAAGTCGGATGGAATTCGAGTATCATGGAGATTAGACTCGAGAAAATTCCATTTCTTTTCGACTCGGATAATCAATTGCGTAATTATTATAATTATTTTATTATCCGTGTCTAACCTTGGACCAAAGTATTTTATACTTTGAGAACCGAAGGTGTTTTATTTTTGTAGGTTATTCAATCGAGGATATCTTTTCGAACTACAAAAGTAGCCAGGCTTAGAACGTCAAATCACCAGCGAGATATGGCTTCTCACCTCCCTGCTTTAGTCCCGAGAAGATTGTGTCGAAGGCATGCGCTTCCATATCCGGAAAAGCTGGAACGCCAAGCCTAACGGTGGTTTCCACCTCATTTTCAAGACACAACCGATGGTTTTGGGACTTCCAAGAGAGTTAAACCGTTGTCCAACGTCCATATTTCAACGGATACTTTACGAGTGACTCGGAAAGCCATTATCAACGGTCACGAGAAGACTCTCGGTCGGCGAGATGAAGAGAACGGCTACTCTGCTTGGTTATCTATAAATAGAAGCCACTTCACAAGACTTGAAGGTTGCTGAACATATTGTTTATACACATACTTGCTAAAAGTTATTGTATTTACTTTCAATCTTCAACTTACAACTCCCACTCTGTAATTCATTACTCTACGAGTTGTAAGGTCTTGTACTTAGTTACAAACTCTTCTTACATTCTTTGTAAGGTCCCTTGACTAAGGCTGTAAAGGTTAACTCGGCTTAGTTATCCCTAGGCTGTAAGGGTTATCTCAGCTAGGAAGTACTAGATCGAGATAAGGTAACTTCGAGTCTAGGAAAACTTGTATAGAGTTGTCCAAGGGAGCAACTCGGATTCGATCGGTTCACGGTATTTTGTGGACTCAAAATAGTGGATTTGACTTCGTGTGCGGATTGACACGGGCCGTGGTTTTCTGCCCCAAGAGGGTTTCCACGTAAAATCTCTGTGTTCTCTTTACGAGTTCATTCTAGACTCGGACGACCTAACTCGCTCTTGTTTCTTCGATTCATTGCTTTACGAGTCCAATCTTTTCGACCCTGTGTTTAGAATCGAAAGCTGTCTTTGGCTCTCTTCTATCAAAAAGAGTGTGTTTTCACGAAGAATTTTCTATCACCCTAATCACCCCCTCTAGGGTGACTCGGACTCTCCCCAAGCAAACCTTCAAATGGGAAGATGGTAGAGGCTTTATTGAGGGAGTTAGTAATAGAATAATTCTTTTGACTTAACTCTCTCCTTCGATCATAGCGAAAATGAGTTACATAAGCAAAAAGGAAATACAGGCAAGCAATTTGCACTCATCGCCAAGTGACGCGGCGGGCGGAGGCACCACTTCAAGCATAGGCTCATCGTCTAGTCCTCCCCGGAGAGTAGTGAATCGGTGGAGGGCCTTTTCTCTCATTCACTCACCCGACTCAGCAGGACATGTAGTACCCTTAAGCTTGGGAGGTTGCAACTTCAAAACTCTATTCGGAGGATTAGTGCCTATCGGTGGATCCATTAGATTATCGTGCACATCAACCTTACCACTTCTCTCCCCAATAGTTATCTAACAAGGTTAAGTGACGTGGTCATTAGTGACTTTTCACCATATTACCCCAAGTGTGCCCACAGAATCTCACATGCATGTAAAATAAATCATATAAAATTCAATCGAGTCACACATATAGACACGTCGGTTCATAATTCAAGTCGGATAATTCATCTTTCGGTTAATCACATAAGCAATCAAATCAATGAAGTCTTAGAGGTAGAAATTTCTAGTTTAGGACTCTATGAAACCAACAAGTAATGAAATGGAAATAAAATTTCAGCCATACTCGGTCGTACACTTAGCATACACAACTCACTCACATGTGACCTTAATGGGCGGTTCATCGCCTAACCGATTCAACTAAGTCGCCTAAGTCAACGCTTATGAGTCAAAGGTTACACTTAATACCACACATATATTTGTCACAAATAAAGCACATAATCACGTAACAAGAATCCTATACAGACCTTATGTATTGCAAACTTAAGATTACCAAAATTTATGCTCTCAATACCATAAATGTAACACCCCAAAACCCACCCTAGGAGTATTACATCGTCGAGTTCCTTAGAAGGAACTCCTAAGGCTCATCCAGGTGTCGGTTGGACTTTCTAATTCTAACTTAAAGGTAATAAAGGTGATGGTCTATTTAGCTGGAAATTTTCTAAAACCTTTGGCGAGTTCCGTTTGTAATATGGCATATCCCCTAGGCTTAAAACCTTAAAACCCCTACATAAAAACAACAATATAACTCAACGAGCCACATGCTCGAGTATAAAATTCAACGGCCACGCACCGAAGTCCAACCAATATGCATTAAACTTAAAACAATCTAAATGGTTCATGATACATCCGATACCAACTATATGAACTTAATTACAAATTACAACACTTAGATACATGGAATGCATGTTAGGAACTTGAGTCACTCAGCAAACAACAATCCGCAAACGACATGGAGGAGTCCCAAATATGCTAAAGCACAAGGCAAACTTTCGGAGACAAGCACTCGCAACACTTGGGAGGGAAATTTGTGGGGGTGAGCACCAATCCTCTCACCGGATAGTCTTACACTTTTAAAAAGGAATGTACTTTACACGTACTACCAAAAATAATTATCGTTAAAATAAGAATAGCATAATAAGAATATAGATACTCATTGATTAAATCCTTTGGAGCTATAAATGGTTTTATTATTTTTTTGATTTTCAATGCAACTCAATTAAACTCATTTTGCAAATCATTATTCAATTCTCTAATTGAATAAAGGAAATTTCAAATATCAAATAGTTCTTTAGTTCCCTAATTGAATAAAAGCACTTTCTCACATCAAATCTTTATTCAATTCCCTAATTGAATAAAAGCACTTTCTCACATCAAATCATTATTCAATTTCCTGATTGACTAAAAGATGTTCTCGAGCATCGGATCCCTGTCTACACACTAGTACCCTTTTCGCTTGGGTGACTCGCAACACAAGTTTGACCTCGTTCACATCTCGGTCGCTTCCTTGCCTATCGGCCTTTGTTCTTCCACTTGGCGTTCCGACGGGCACGCTAGCTTCCTTTTCTTAACCTATCTAGCCCTCAAACCCTTGCCTTCATTCTCTCTTTATCTTTCTCTCTCTTGCTCGCTTTTCCCTTTCTTTTTGTTGTTCTCGGCCACCCGAGCCCTCGCTCTCCCTCTCGTTCTCTCTTTACTTCTCTCTCTCTCTCTATGCCTCGCCCTTTCCTCTCCCTTGCTTTTTGTAACGCCCCAGTTACCATTACTTAATAATTCCCTAATTCGAGAATATTAGGTAAGGTCGCAGCGGAAGTTAGCGGTCGAAGGCGTCACCGCCGCCCTAATAATAGGACAAGGCTAAAATAAAATACCATAGCACCCTGTGTTTATCGGTTATGCGTAAGTCTTTGAAAGCACTAAATGTTATGTTGCACGGGCCAAGCCCGGCAATATAAATAAACCAATCCCACAAGTAGAGTCCTGCTAAACCTTTATACATTAGACAAGCCAATACAACGAGTCGACGGTAGAAAATACGCAATATTTAATTACATTCCAAAGTCAAACCCGAATTTAACGAAGTTGAGAATCACTGTGAGCATCTAATCCCATCATAGCACAATGATAACGACATACCCAGCCATGTCTTGCTCCCATCAGGCTTCTTAGGCAATGGATCGTTCACGTATGTTTTTCCTAAAACAAAAACATTAAAATAATTCGAAAAATGAGTCGAAACTCAGTACGAACATTCCTGCACGATTAAATAATTTTGAAACACATTGATTGAGCGCGCGCATTTCAATTCATTTTAGTTTGAAATCGGGGGAGAGAATATAAGTAAAACTTGCTTGCCGGTTATTATCCGAAAGTGGAACCCCTTGATAATTGATACGATCGTTGAACAGGTGTCACCCCCGACCGATCGATAACCCGAGTTGACGCCGCGCTGGTATAATTGGCGGGCCTAAGCCCTTGGTAATTGATAATTGGGCGGGGACCACTTAATTAGGTGGCAAAACTTGCCTTGTAAATGATTCATTGTTATTTGTATATATGAGAAATGTTGAGATTTGATGAAACATGTGAATTTTCGAAAGGTACGAGCAATGAACGTACTCGAACCGAGAATGCTTGTTTCTCCCCTTTTCATAAAGTTTTAATTTACTGACTATCCAAGCAACTGAAGTGGCCACGGTTCGTTTCAAATAGATTTCCCTTGTTAATAATGCTTTTCTTGAGTTTTAATACTTGAATTCGTATAATCGTTGGCGATTTGATTCACTTTCTTTATTTATTAAGTAATCGATTAAACTAAAATTCTTGTTACTCAACTCCCTTGCGCTAATTCCGTTTAGATCTTAATTGAGCATATACTCGTTAAAGTAGTCGATTAGAACAAGCAATGATATTCACACGAGGTAATGCGTTACGGATTCAAATCAAGAAAATGAAAATACATATATGCATGTATATATATATATATATTTGTGCATATATACAAATACCTAAACATTTCGTAGTTAATATTGTTGTTATTATTATTGTCATGGTTATTGTTATTATTAGATGCAACTAATTCGATTAATTTGCCAAGCCCAACTTATCTTTCGATCCTTATTCCTAACGTAATTTTTTATTTCTCACTTCATCGAATTCAAGCCCATAGCAATTACTCAATCTACCAATGCCTTTCCATAGGGAGGCTTCACGATTAACCAATTTGCTCAAAATTCATACATATACCAACTTAAGGTCATGAGCATTACTTTCACCACAAAATTCACATTCAAAATCACAATTAGGCATGCTTAATATTTGAACTATCTTCTCAAACCTCTGCAAGTACACATTAGCTAGTTCAACTTATGCATATACTCGCCCTACGTTTGCTCAATATAGTCATTCCCCAAAATCTCGGAATCCATCCAATTACTCAATTACATAACCAAACATCCTTAATTTCGTTCTCTACCTTATAATTTCCTAAAAGAAATTACATTGATACACAATTAGTCCATCAACTGCCATACCTCAGTCATCCATACCAATCCGAATTTTCCCAAATCAATCCTCAAATTCACTTTACAAATATATTTCTAGATTATATACTTCAATTTACCACTACAATTGCTTAAATAAATAAAGAATTTGATAGCTTAGGGTTTAACGTTTACCTTCAAATTCGGAGAGGAGAAGTCGAGGAGGACAAGCGGGGGTGGCGGTGGCGTGGACGCCGGCTGCACCGGCAACCACTTGGCCGAGCGGCGACAAACTCCAGCGGCCGCTGCGGCTGGGGTTGGCTGCCAAGCGAACCGCGGCGATGGCTCGCGAAGGGAAACCAGGAACAGGGGAGCAAGGCACCGCGAGAGCGAGAACCCGCATGAGGCGCGACCGAGAGAGAGGAGGGAAACAGATGGCCGGCGCCGGTCGTCCGGCGGCATCGGTCCTTCCGGTGGCCGGAGTAGCAGCACCGACGCGGAGGAAGAGGTGGAGGAGGAAGCAGATGGAGCAGGGAAGCGAATTGAGAGAATTAGGAGACCGAAGCTTGCCCGACATTTCTATCCCCGATTCTATTTTATTTATTTATTTTATTTATTTTATATTTTTATTTTTGTAAACATTTCCAGATTAATCCAATTCTGGATTTTTCTAAAAAAGATCTGCTTAATTCACCATTATTATTATTATTATTTTGCTTTATTTTTATGTTTATTTTTATGTATTTATTTATTTATTTGTTATTTTTTTGTTACTCTTTAATTTTATTTTATCTTACTGCTGATGTTTATAACTTGTAAATATAATTGCCCGCTTGAAATATAATATTAGCGACCTTGTAATTATATGCCAACTCATGTAAATTTTTGAAATTTACATATGCGAAATTTTATAATCATCATTATGAGATTTTATCAAGGCCACTTCGTCGCTCGAGCTACATAACACGTATACATAAAAATAATTTAAATATGAAATATCGAATTAAAGTGCACGCGCTCAATTATATTAATCTTGTAATTAATAAGATAGATAATGTGATTTAAGGTCGGGTTGTTACACTTTTGTTCCCTACTCCCGGTTCTATTTTCCCCTTGTTTCCATTTCCTTTCTTTTGCTCGACTTTCTTTTTTGTTTCCCGAGTGCCTTTTTCCTCCTTTCTCCACTTGGCTCATGTTTTTGCCTTTACTATGGCTTCATTACTGGATGCCACCAAACCCCTTAACAGTAATCTCCCTAAGAATTGTAACACCTAATGCTATTCTTATTTCCCTTTCTTTTCCTTTTTTTGTGTTAGGGATTATTTAGGTAACAATAAAAATAGTTAATATAAACTGTCTCGAGTTTTTGCCCATTCGAGTTCGGCCAAAAAGAGTGAATATAGCTACTAATTAAACTATATAATTAACCTACTCAAAACCTCATGTCTCACACTTTTGCTTTGTGGGGTTATCAAACTTCCATTAGAACCTCTATGGGAGCAACGCCATACTCCCTAGTTTATGGCATGAGAGCAGATCCTTCCAATCGAGATTGCCATTCCCTTGTTATGGATAATTTCTTAAAGCCAAATTCCAAAAGAAGAATGGGCTAAAGTGCACTATGAAGAGCTAGTGTTATTGGATGAGAGGGACCTCAACGCCTTGCACAATGTCTTAATATACTAGGCGCATATATCGATGGTATTTACAAAGAAAGTTAAGCCTCGAAATGTACAAGTTGAGGATTTAGTCTTTAAGGAGATAAGAGCTACAATTCAGGACCCATGAAGGAAATTTAATCCCAATTAGTAAGGCCCATTTGTACTTAGGCGGATCATACCTGGTAGAGCGGTGAAATTAACTAATTTAGATAAGGAAGAGATTTTCCAAGTACACGAACTTAGATTAGTTGAAGAAGTATTATGTCTAGCACGACCCTAGACAAGTATGCCAAGCTCGACCCCACTAGGACAGGCTATGGCGGGCACCGGCCACCACCCCGACAACGGTAGATCGGCCAGGTCGCGTTCTTTCTTTTGATGTACAATTTACTTTTAACCGTCCAATTAGATGGTTCCCTTATTTATTTCTCAAGCGGTCCAAGAAGGTCGTTTGTTTGCATATTTTAATTTTGGGTGGTCTAATTTATTTATTTATTTGTACCTTTATGTGAGCAATAAAACATAAAAGTATAGCATAATACTTAATTTTATTAATAATAGGTAAGGCTACTACTTACCTATATACATAGCTAATAAAGGGAAACCATTGCATGCATACTACTTGTAAAACAATAATTAATTTGTTCTAAAGAGGAAAACTAAACCTCCTTTTCTTTTATTCTATCTTGAGTTCTATTCTAAAAGATCTAAACCCAAGTTTATCTTTACTTTCTTTCCTTTGGGGTCACTAGACTTCGTTGCATCATCCCGGTGCGTTCCTTCAGTTCCTCAATCCTCGCGAGCCCTCTTATCTTTAATTTCATTGGTTTCAACTTCTCTTCGGCAGACGTGTTCAGCCACCCGAGGCATTATTTTGTGAATTTTAAGAGGGGCAGTAACATGAACAGACTTCTTCAGGATCCAGACTTTCTAGCTTTGAATGCCTTACACCGTTAGGGATCCGCTTTTATTATCCACTCTAGATAATAGGGAGAAACATAAGTGTTAGGTTTGCTCGGAGGTGTCAACAACTTTGGCGGAGTTCGTTTAGTATTCGGGCTAAGATTTTGTTCAATTAGAGTTTCCAAACCCTTTAAACAATTCAAGGGTAGCAAGCTAGATGCAGTCTAACATGGGAATCATTTGCTCTGTTCTTATTTGTTGCAACACATGGTTAGGGAAATAGTAGGTGCTACTTTCTAGGCCCCATAAGCGTACAAAAGGATGTTACACGATGTGTGTTCTAAATCGGGACACATTCTAGTGCTTGATGTAAAATGTCTGTATCGTTGTCTGTGATTTTTGAGGTACTCCTCCCACCAAGAAGTAGGGTGATCAGCTACTACATCTTCCCGTTTTCGGTGGAAGAAGTGTACAGACTAGGTATGCATCGGTTTTTGGTGGAGCCCGAATTAACTTTAGATGCTCCATTAACCAGATCCGCACATCACAAATGCAAAATCAAAATAAGTGTCCTACATGGTCAAAGTTCAATGTTTTAGGCCCAACAGGAGGAAAATCAAATTAAAAGAAAATGTTTTTGGCAAAGAAAAAATGAAGAAGAGAAAAAACAGAAGAAAGCGACATGTGTTGAAGGCAACTTTGCCTTAGCGGCATCGTAGTGCAACCCTATGACCGGCGCCGCCGAGCGACTTATGCTATTCGGCCCCGTCAATAGTTATGTGCTTACTCGCAACAATAGGGGGCTCTTGGAAAAATCTTCCTCGAGTTCGCTTCAACCTGGTCTAAACCTATGATTGCCTCGATAATTATTAAGGGGGTTAGAGAAAATAATTCTCTAATTGTTCAACTAAACACCGTAGTGTCGCTAGTGCCATGTCCCCGTGACCTCCTACTAGTAGGAATCCACCTATTAGACAGATGATGAAGGCCTACCACCTTGGGATGATGATTGTCTCATAATAGGCATACATGTGTCGATAGTGCTTCCTTAGGTTGGTCAAATTTACTCGTTTCCCAATAAGAATCAACCCTAGATTCTTATTACTTATCTTTAGCAAGTATTTATAAGTCTCGTAGAGGTTTTCCGATGATTTGGGTATTACTGGTTTTGTACGCCTATAAAAGCCTAGTATAACATCAAATTCTATAGGCAGAGGGCACAATTCCTTATCCCCAAACCTAAATACACGATGGTGACGGTCGTAAAGGCCACAGCAGCCCTTATGAAAGTCCATTAGACCTTCACTTGGCGAATGCTGAAAAGGATATTTAGCTCATAATTTGATAACCCGGATCTGTCAATATTATTCATCTCATGCATCCTACGGGTTAACTCACTCATGAAATCCATTGTCTTTTAGAAGTAAATAGAAGACACTAAGTAATATTAGTTTAATTCATAGAAGGTTTTTGCCTTTGGCACTTTTCTTCAACACCAATGTGGATCCTATTTATAGGAGCTTTCAGGAGCTTTTCGAATCCTATTGTAACTAGATCACTCGTAGTCATCGGCGCCCGGATTTCGCGGGTGGCGGGCGCCAGCCACCTTATGGTCGAGCCCGATTTACAGTGTTTCTTTAGCACGGGCACTCCTTCAGCCGTGTTCTTTTCTACCCCAACCCTTTTATTTTTGGACCATGCACTTGATATTTTACCTTTTTCATTTTATTATTTTCTTTTGGGGAACAGGGGCTAGTGCATTTTTTTCGATTTGTCTCTATAAATTTCCTTAAGTCCTTTAGCATCATATTAAATTAAAGAATGTATTTCTTATAATTGAGTCTTGTATTTCATCCCATTGCATAAGAGTCCTTGTTACAAACCAAATACTAAATAAACAAACACCGTACAAGGGACTCCCTAATAATCAACAATGGAAGCAGACAAGGAATCTTCTAAGCATCACCATTAGAATCGTCATCAAAGATGTAATTCTCGAGGTTCTCCAAGACGAATGTGGAGAACCGACCACCTTCGTCATCTTGATAGGAGCTACCTCTGTGGTCTTAACATTTAGAAGCCTGATGGGTTGGCCCACTGTACAAAGACCGAGGGAAATAAAGAGGATTTTCGTGACGGTCGAAACCCGAAGGGGCAAGATGTTTAAGCTATCCTTAGAAAAGCTAAGTCCTCGCATCGAAAGCACTAGGCCCGAAGTGCTAAGTCCTACCTCGGTAGCACTCATATGATGCACACGCCATGAAGAACATCTTGAAGAACCTTGTCTAGCGAGTATTCTAGAAGGTGCTTGTTGGTCGGATGGGTGTGTTTGTGTGCCGGGTCCACTAGGAATTCTATCGAAGGGACGTACTCTAGATCGGTGCCTCTACAAGAATGACTAGGAAAATAACACTCACTAAAAGCTCAATAAAATTATGTAGCACTCCACTAATTAAAGAATTAATCGAAAAGTAGGGAAGGATCGCCCAGTTTTGAAGTTCTTGATTCCCCGGAGAGCAGATCGAACATTAATGGACATAGTCCGAGATTGTTCTCGGTCATACTATGAAAACCGAGACTTTGGTGTTAGTCGAAGATACTTTTAGCATACAACTAGAAGTCAAGAGTATGAAATTCTTACCCCTCGCCAATTCTTAGGGAAAGGATGCCTAACATATTCTTCTTCCAAGATTTTAAAAATTCGACGTAACGAGGAGATTCTTTGGGAAAAGTAACATCCACATCCAGGCATGGGATATGGATGTCCGCCAAGTATGAGCTACCAAAGATGAAGTTAATTTCCATACAAGAAATTAATCTATGATAAGGAAAGATTTGCGAACGCACTAGTTGGGTCATGATTCGTGCCGATAAATATGTATCGAACGTGTTCAAATTTAGAAATATGGTAAAATAGCACCTACTTGGTCATTTGGATGATGAGACCGAAAGTGGAACATGGTCGGAGGTGGATCAACCGGAACAAACGGAGGCCACGTGTTGAGCCGGCTTTGAGGTGTGACTTTCCCTCCAAGATACCAATAAAATCGAAAAGGACCTTCAAATAGGATCCTCCTTACAGTCAATTCCCATGCAACGATGAAACTTTGAGGGAGTTAGAGTTGGGCCAAGGATGAAAGTTAGCCTACATTCAAATATTGTCAAGAAATAAGCTAGCAAGAACGAAAGGCGGTAAGAAAACGAATGAAAAATAGTGCATAATCATGGCTGGAGTCCATCACGAGCAAGGCAACGGGTTATGCCATAGGCCATGGGCGTAAAGCTAAACAAAGTGATAAAAGGTCTCTAAATCATATATTGAGGCAAATTTTTATAATAAAGAGTCATACCGAGGTCACACGGTTGAGGGCTGATCTCAAGAAGTCTATTACAATGTTGAAGATAGACCTTAGCCCACGATACGGAGGCTAGAAATATCGGACAATTTGTTGAATCGGGTGAAAGATGTAGAAAACATTCATACAACCATGGCTACATTTTACATATCAAGTAAATTTTTTATCCACACAAGATGAAATATATTTTGGAGAAAAGGAGAATTTGAGCATACCTCAATAATCTTCCACAAGCCATTCAACTGTAAATAAGTGGCTGAATCCGACTTCGGCTTTGTGTGATGCACACTAGCAGGGAGGCCTCAAATGAGGGAAGTATATGCAGGAGTACCCAGTTGAGCTCTTTTATTTTGTCAAGGTCTGCTATGTTCACCAAATAGTGAACATGAACTTTAGCAGACTTGATTGGAGAAAAGAATCGTATTCAAGAGAAGAGCAAGCACGATTCGAACTCGTTGTTGAGGAGAGTGTTAAGGTCAAAACCTAACATCCTTAAAGGCCTCAAAAAGGATAAAATACTTCAAGAAATTATCATAGGGAAATCTATCGGCCACGTGACCAAAATGGTGACGAAGATAATCTCAAGTTTTATACAAGTTTTAGTCATAGGCTAAACGTTCACCGGAGAAGCCCAACCGAATAAAACAGACAAAATCAAAAGGTGTTATGGTCATTTCCTGGAAGGGAAGGTGAAAAGTGTTGGTAATGTCCAAAAAGCGCTCACTAATGGCCCTAATGGGATCCCTCCCCTTTTGTCGGTAAGGTGGTTCAAAGAAAAGTAAAGAGGACCCAACCGGGCATTATGCATGACATCTTCTAGAGGAAATTTCATCCTCTTGCATGTCTCCATGAATTTAGGGATAGCTCCACTACTCCGAATCGAGCATTTTCGCAAGACAAAAGTCCAACAAGATTTTTTAGTTCAAGAATTATTCTCAGTGAGTAAAGGAAGAAACTTAAGCCAACAAGCTTACTGAAGGAGTGATGGCAAGGGAAGAAGCATGACTCTCAACCTCTACCAAGAGGTCATTTTTGGGTTCCACTCATTTTATGTACGACATTTCCGCTTGAGGTAGTTATCTTGGACGAGTTTTTTAGGTCTTGACCTTCCGGTAGGATGAGCTTTTCTTCTAGACATTTTGAAGTGAAGACTTTGAGAACCAACTAGTTTTGAAGAAGAAGCAATGTAAGAGAATACAAGAGGAATGCAAGAGCAAGAAGAGTAAATGTGTAAATTGAACACACCAAGTACTCCTTTTTATAGGAAAAATTAGTTAAAGCAACCAACCATACAAAACATGGGGCAAACAAGTAGTGGAAGACGAAGGGAATCCGACAGAGCACACCGGGGCCAAGCCTACCAAAGGCTAGCCAACGCCAACCACGAGGTGCCATGATGTCCCATCGGCGAAAATTTTCCAGCCCTAGCCTCGTTAACCTAGCTTGTAGAGTCAATTCAACCGTGGCATGAGGCTCTTTGGCATCTTATGCATGCAAGTAGGAATTTTCGGGCCCACCAACCCGTTGTTTCGGATCCGATTTTCGAGTACGTTTTCGAGTGAATTATTGAGGTAAAACATTGAAGTTTTGTCAATTTGATTATACCCTAACAAGTACGTTACTATCGCTATTTAGCCAAGCTTTATATCAAAGAAGGATCAAAGTTTCAAGCATCAAAATATACCAAGCTTCAGGCTTTGATCAAGCTAAGCTTAGGATCCTCTTATCGGACTTCGTAACGCATGGATCGCGATCAAGTCTAGGCCCCATTTTGGAATTAAGGTTTGATTCTAACCAATTCTAAGCAAGTACACAATACCTAATATCAAAAGTCCACATAAGTACCCTTTAGTGTCTACTTTGACCCTTCGTCTTTTTAGACTCGATCAAAGTGGGGCTAACCTAAAAAGTGTCGTCTCTTATCTCTTTAATTTTGTATTTTATTTCGGTTGCCCAATGTTGAAAATCTTGAGACTTGTTTGAGGATTTGGATCTCGGATCGTGATTCGATTGGTGTGCCATAAGCCGATAAACCACAAAGAACCCCCACCACCAAATCAACATCCTTTGCCTTGGGTCGGTCCACAAATCCCCTGTCTTTCGGACGATCCAAGAACCGGGTAAGCCTTCGAGCCAATAGAGTCCAGAACCGTGTGCCGAAAAATTCGAAGTTCGGAATACTGGCTTTTACTTTTGTCCTATAAGATGAAGAGATGAAGACATGAAGATGGCATTAAAGTGTTGTATTTCATGATCACAGGGCATCAAAGTGCTCCGTTTAAGCTCCAATCAACCGGCCACACGACATTAGAAGCTTTTCCCCTCAAAACGATGTTGTGGCCAGCACTCGTAACCCCGGAGTTTTGAGTTAAATGTTGCGTTTTCGCTTGGATAATCTTTTGGAAACACAGTAGGCCATGAAACCCTAGGAGAGCTCGAGTGGCCAGCACTCACAAGCCGATTCTATTCTGTTTATCCTTTCTATGTAGTTTAATGTCTTAATTTATTGGCTCATTTTTGTTTCTACTATTTTAGATGGTAGGTCGCATGCAAACTCTAGGTCATTTGTGACCTAGGTCTTTCCTTAAAAATAGGGAGCCTTGGCTCTCATTCCCATATGGCTTTCTCCCATGTGTAATGCTGCAGTAAAACTAACCGGAGCACTCATACATCTCTTACTCTACTCATCATCATTGAATCCGTATAAATAGCTAAAGAACATTAAGTTATTCTAATCTCTAGGCACTTATTCAACTTATCTTTCCTATTCCCTACATACATAGTTCACAAAAACAAGCCCTTTAATTTGTTGTCGTCGCATCAAGAGATCCGAGTGTAGAGATCCAAATTAGTAAGGTGGGACAATCTGAGGGCATTCATTCAACCTTTAAACAGTTTATATTATTTTTATGCTTTGAAGACTCGGACACTCTGCTCAATGCTTTTCCGAGTTATATAAAAGGAATCGGGTATAACAATTTCATACATATAGAGTTTTGATTCCAAGGCATTCTCTCGTATCTCGAAACTTATTTGAGTAAAATGGTATCTTCTCTAAGTAACACCGCTCTTACTCATTACATTTATGGCTTATCCGTAGCTGACTCGAAAACCGGTTCTTTGTTCTAAGTCCATCTTCACTCGGATTAATCGCAGATTGAAAATACCGATATTCCGTCGAATCGACTCGTGGTTTTTCGTCCTATTTTTGTTATAGTCGGGATTATTAGCCTATTTCATGCTTAGTCTATATCAAGTTAATCCTCTCCGATATTCCTTATTGAACTTTATTCTTCGCTTAGACTAAGTCGGATGAAATTCCGAGTATCATGGATATTGGACTCGTAAAATTCCATTTCATTTCGACTCGGATAATCGGTTGCCTAATTATCATAATTATTTTATTATCTCGTGTCTAACCTTAGACCAAAGTATTTTATACTTTGAGAACCGAAGGTGATTTACTTTTGTAGGTTATTCAATCGAGGATACACCTTTTTCAAACCACAAAAGTAACCTAGGCTCGTAACGTCAAATCACCAAGCAGACATGGCTTTTCACCTTCCCTGCTTCAGTCCCGAAGATTGTGTCGAAGTTGTCTGTTTCCAAATCTGGAAAACCGAAACGCTAAGCTTAACGGTGGTTTCCACCTTATCTTTCAAGACACTCGCCAATGGTTTTAGGACTTCCAAGAGAGTTAAACCGTTGTCCAACGTTCACATTACAACGGATACTTTCGAGTGACTCGGAAAGCTTTTATCAACGGTCACGGAAGACTCTCGGTCAGCGAGATGAGGATAACGGCTACTCTGCCCGGTTATCTATAAATTGAAGCCACTTCACAAGACTTGAAGATTGCCGAATCTATTGTTAATATACATACTTGAGAAAAGTCATTGTATTTACTTTCAATCTTCTACCTACAACTCCCACTCTGTAATTCATTACTCTCGAGTTGTAAGGTCTTGTACTAAGTTACAAACTCTTTCTTACATTCTTTGTGAGGTCCCTTGACTAAGCTGTAAGGGTTATCTCAGCTTGGTTGTCCCTACCTGTAAGGGTTATCTCAGCTAGGAAGTACTAGATCGGATAAGGGAATTTCCGAGTGTAGGAAAACTTGTATAGAGTTGTCTAAGGGAGCAACTTGGGTTCGAGTCAATTCACGGTATTTTGTGGACTCAAAATAGTGGATTTGACTTCGTGTCCGGATTGACACCGTTCGTGGTTTTCTCGCCCAGGAGGGTTTCCACGTAAAATCTGAGTGTTATCTTTCCGAGTTCATTCTAGACTCGGACGACTTTACTCGCTCTTGTTCACTCGATTTATTGCCTTCGAGTTCAATCTTTTCGACCCTATTGATAGACTCGGAATCTATCTTCCTCTCTATTCTGCGCGAAAGAGTTTGATTTCACAAAGAAATTTCTATCACCCTATTCACCCCCTCTAGGGTGACTCGGACTCTCCCCGAGCAAACGTTCATGTTTTACTTACCGCTTTCTTATTGTGGATTAAAGTGATGTATCGGTTTTGATTCTTCCCCACCCAATGTAATCTTTACGTTTTCCCTTTTCTTTTCTTTTTTGATTTCTTTATCGCTTTCTTTGTCGCTTTGTTTATTACTTTTCCTTTGATTCTATGTGATTGCTTTTATTTATCGTATTAGCATGTTGTATGTTTGTGTGTAGTACGTGATTTTAATATACTACTCAAACTAGTAATGGCCATCTTCGGACGGGCGTAATGGAAAGGTTTTCCTTACATTTCGTACGCTCACACTCGAGCCAATTCTTTATTCAAAGACTCGATGGAGTAAATTTTAGCCTTTTCGGTCTTAGTCATTCCATAATAAGATAAAAAGAGCTATTTTTTTTTGTTAGTTTTCTTCTTAAAACTAACTCGGTGACTCCCTTTTATATTTTTCTCGTTAAAAATTACATCTCGATTAGTTTTTAGTTGTAAGGTAAAAAAAGGAACCTCGGATCTACCTACCAGGCCAAAAGCCAAGGCCGACCGTGTCGGTCGAAGCCTATGGACGGCACCGACGACCGCTGAGTGTAGGCTCCCGCCTCTTGGGTGGTCGGCGATCGAGGCTTGGGTCCAAACCGGTGATTTCACACCAATCTATACATGAAGCCTCACGGTAGAAATCCTAGTTTCTAATTTTATTTGTCCTTTAATTAGGAAATAATGTTCGGGAATTCTGAAAATAATTTATAAAATTAAAATAATTAATAAAACGCCAATCAATTCAATTTGATTTAACTTATTAATTCAACTTAATGAAATTCGGGCCTCTTAATAAAAGGTTCATCCCCATATTCTAAAATTAGTTGTGGTTCCTACACCCTCACGTTGTCCTTCTCCCACCCGTAATTCTCTTGGTGAGTGTTGTTTATGCATAATTAGGGTTGCTTCTAAAACTTAAAGGAATTATTGTAAAAGAATTCTATTATATTCTTGCATCACTTTAAAAATATCTTTACTCCTTTTATGATTAAAATTTTTATATCATGATTAGTAAAGAAAAAAACATCCACTCTTTCATTAATTAGGGTTCTTCTTCTTGTGCGTGGTTACACCTACTAACTTTTAGAGGATAGAAATTATTATTATTGTTGATTTATGAATATTTTTGTAGGTTTTATGCTAGGAAGGGTGTTGATGCATATATGCGATATAGATTCTAGAAGAACCCAGGATATTTAGCCGCACTATCCGAACGTTGAAAATCCGCCAAAATTTATATACTCATGTAAAAGGTTCAAAAACATAGAATATATAGATCTATGAGTTTTCTGCATGCTGGTTTTTGAATTGATTAATTTGGATTTAAATCGAGGGAGTCAATAATTTTCTCCCAAGATCTGCGTAGAATAGGGCGTGAACCGACCCATGTGATAAACTTGGATTTTGTATGGTATGTATGATTTTTGATTTTTGTTGATCATATGATAAATGTTGTAGACAGTACTTAGATCATTCTATATTATAGTCATTCATTGCAATCCAATATTGCGATTGGAAGTTATGTTGTCTAAAAGTTGAGGTCAAATAGGATATAATTGATTATAATGATTTTGGGGATTGTAAGATCATATTCGGGCTAAGGAGTTTATTTTGAGAATTGGGTCTTCTTGGATCATATATGCTATTTAATTGTGTAGGGTTAACTCGATTAATAATATTATATTTTGTTGTGTTTAGGCCTTTCGTTTAGTATCGGGCCCAAGTTAGGACTTCGTGGTTGTCCGGATAATGTTTATGCCATAAGTACGTTTTTATGTCCATTAAGTGCTCTGTGTACATTTGATATGTTTTTTATGCATTTCAAAAAGGGGATATTATCTCGGTCACTTCTACTCTTTACTTTCTTCCTAAGTCCTTTGAATGATCTATAAGGGCTAACTCGGCTCGATTGTCTCGTGGATCGTTAGGATCATCTCGATCAGAAGTACTAGATTAGATAAGGGAACTTCGAGTTTAGGAAAAACTTGTAAAGGAATTGTGTAAGGGAGGGATTCTGGTTAGAGTCAGTCGTTTGTAATTGAGGATTCAATTAGTAGATTTGACTTGGTGCTTGGATTAGCACTATCCGTAGTTTTCTGCCCTAGGAGGTTTTTCATATATTTCTTAGTGATTAACTTTCTAAGTCTAATCTAGACTCATAATCAATCTTTGTTTCTAATCTGTGTAAAATTGTCCGATATTTCTCAAAAATCATCTATCACCCTATTCACCCCCTCTAGGGTGACTTATCTTCTCCAAGAGCAAACCATCAATTGACATAAGAGCCTAACCCTTCAAGAGGATCTCATAACCTAAAAGTATAAAGATCTAATGGCTCAAAATAATGGAGAGTTCGATGAAGGAACATTATCCACTGGACCACCCAAGTTTAAAGGATCAAACTTTGCACACTCTGGAATAAAATGATGGAATACTTTCTATTGAATAATGACGAAGAGGTATGAAACATCATAAAAAATGGGAACTTCATTCTAATGAAGATGGAAGGTGTCGGATCCGTGCCTAATGAAAAGGCAAAGTACACTTCTCAAGAGAATGAGAAGTTCAAATGAACTTCAAAGCCATGAACACATTGATGTGTGCTATTAGCTCAAAAGAGTATAATAGAATTTCAACATGTGACACAGCCAAAGAGGTATGAGATACACTTGTCAACACCTATGAAGGAACCAGTTAAGTGAAGCAGGTGATGATAAGTTAATATCTTCACAAGTACGAGTCGTTCGGAATGGAGCCAGAAGAGAACATCTCGTCAAATGTATGCTCGGTTCATAATCTCAAGTCTCTAGGTAGAAAGATCTCTCATGAGGAAATGGTCGGAAAAATTATGAGAAGTCTCTAAAGAGAAGATGGGGTCCTAAGTTGAAAGCCATTCAAGAGGCTCGGAATCTTTCTTAACTTAAGCTTGACATGCTCATTGGGAAGCTACTTACATATGAGTTGCACCTCGAAGAAAAGGATGTCGAGGTCAACATAAAAAAAAAAAACATTGTACTCGAAGGCCTCGGAAAGAAAACGACAAAGTCCGAGCTCCCGAGACTCAAAAGAGGATCCCATGGCACTCATTGCTTGAGGCTTCAAAAAGATGATGAGGTGAAAAAATGAAAAAATAGGCCAAAGAAAGAGTTCTACAAGAAAGACAAGAAGGATAAGAAAGGTAATACTCATCTCCTTGTAAGTTATCTTTAACTATGAACTCGGCTACTTTAAGTGTGGTAGTAAGGAGCACATTGTCAAGGACTCGTCCACGTAAGAAAAAGGACAAAAAGAAGAAAAAGGCAATGATGGCTACCTAGAGTGATGATGAATCCTCTAAAGATGATGATTCGGACGATTCAAAGTGTCTAATGGAAGTAACAGACCCGTAAGCTAGATCCGAGTAAGATAGTGACAACTCAAATACTAAGGAAATAAATCCTCGGGAGGTAATTGAATACTTCCTTAAGTTTTCCAAAATTGATCTTGCTAGATATATCTTTGCTTTGGAAGAAAAGTCTAATTCGACTAGATATATCTTTGCTTTGGAAGAAAAGTCCAATTCGATTTTAAAGAACAACTTGAGTCTCTTACTACTACGAGTAATATGTTGAAAAATGAGTTAGAAAACTTGAGAGAATATATGAAAGTACTTGAGACCAATGCTCAAGACAATGAGACTTAGACTCGAATCACTTAGAATAGAGAATGACCAACTGAAAAGGAAACTTAATGAGTCTCAAGAGCTGGTGTTTAAAACTCACTCCCGGTAAGAAAAACCTTAATCTTTTACTTGGCTCTCGGTGTGTCTCATTTAGAAAAGAAGATCTTGGTTACAATGTCTGAAGAGGAATCTAATTCTTACTCGGATCTTTTCAAACCGATTCCAGAATTGTAAAGTTCAAGAAGGTTGACCATGCTCCCTTTCAATTGAATGAAAAGAGAACTCAGCGCAAACCAATTTATAGGAAAAAGCCTTCTCCACCTGTTTACAAAAAAACGTTTTCAAAGAAAAGAGACATAAACTCAGTTTTCTAGAAGGAAGACTTAGAATCAAACCAAACCAAAAATTATTCATATCCGGGTTCCCAAAAGTTCTCCTCGGAAAAACACCACGGTTAAGAAAGTTACTTGGGTTTGTGAGAGAAAGTGAGAAGGGTTAGTTTGTTTCTATTTGTAGGTGACTCGAAACGGAAGGGTCACGGGACTTAGACATTGGTTGCTCACTCAATATGTCTAGACATTCAAAACTCTTCTTAAGGTTAGAGGATCTAAAGGGAGGAAAAGTCACATTTGGAGACAATAACAAGAGTAAGATAGTTGGGATTGGCAAGATTAGTCAAGGAAACAACTCAGTCAGCCATGTCTACCTTATCAAAGGGCTTAAGTACAATCTTCTTAGCGTTGATTAGCTATGTGACAAAGGTCAAGAGGTAAGGTGCAATCGCATCTGCGACATTCCCGATGGACTCACCAAAGAGACAAATCTCTCGATCCGAGGTCAAGTAACACTTATACTATTCCTCTTTCATATTGTAGTCATAATTTTTCTTACTTAAAAGAATCTTGGAATGATGATTCATGGATATGGCATCGTAGACTAGGTCATATTAGCATGCATACCATGAAGAAACTTGCATCTCATTGATTGGTTAGGGGTTTACCTAACTGTGCATTTAAGAAAGATAAAAATCTATGATGCATGCACAAAAGGAATGAAAGTCAAATCATCCTTGAAACCACTCGAAAACCGTGTCTACATCCAAAGTGCTTGAGTTAGTTCATATGGATTTGTGTGGTGAAATTCTTGTGAAAATCTTAGGAGGTAAATCATATGTGCTTGTTATTGTTGATCACTATTCATGATTTACTCGTGTGTGTTTTCCGAGGAACAAGAATGAAGCCTTCAAAGAGTTCACTAATATTTGCAAGAAAATTCAAGTGGAGTATGAGACTCGGATTAGAAGGATACAAACCGACCATGAAAGGGAGTTCAATTACTCAAAATTTTTAGATTTACGTGAATAGAATGACATCTCGCCACAACTTCTCTCCACCAAGAACTCCTCAATAGAATGGAGTAGTGGAGACAACGATTAGAACTCTTGAAGAAATAGGAAGGACCATGATGATTGAAAATCATCTACCTTACTATTTCGGGTTGAGGCGATCTCATCGGACCCATTCTGATGAAGACACCCTATGAGCTATATAAGGGAAAGAAACCCGACATCTCCTACTTCGGACCATTCGGATGTGAATATTTTATACATAACATTAGTAAGGAACATCCGATTAAGTTTGATGTTAGATAAGATGAAGGTATATTTCTAGGTTACTCATCTCATAGTAAAGCTTATCGTGTTTTTAACAAAAGGACTAACAAAGTGGAAGAAAACATCCACATTGTCTTTAATGAGATTGATTTTGGCAGGATAAGCGAATCTACCATTTCGGATCTCAAGCTTAACAGAGATGAAGATGACATTGCTGAAGCTGAGCTTAAAAAGAGATAAAATAGAAGAACTAAGACAACTCAAAATTAGACAACTCGGAATAAGCAAACTCGGAATGCTAAGACTCAAAATGAACAAAATCAAGAGCTAGCTCGGAATGCTCGAAGAAAAAGCCAATGCAGAGACTCAATAAGAGCAACCAACTAGAGATCACCTCATTCAACCAAGAAACTTGGTAAACCGGAAGACCGGTAGAGCTTTCAAATATGCATCAAGTCACCCACCTGAGAACATACTTTCTTATATTAATAGTGGGGTAAGAACTCAATCTTCTTTGCAAAATCTATGTGCATTTTCTGCATTCATATCATTAATAGAACCTAAAAATGCACTAGAAGCCTTAACTTAACCTAAATGGGTAGAAGCCATGCAAGAAGAGCTAAATCAATTTGAAAGAAACCAAGTCTAAACTCCGACCAAACGACCTTCGACCACCCACTTATAGGAACCAAATGGGTTTTCAAGAACAAACTGGATGACGAAGGGTTGGCGAGTCAAAAATATGTCCGAGACTAGTTGGTCGAGGTTTAACCAATATGAGGGAATTGATTGTGGGAAAACCTTTTCACTGTTGTTAGGATTGAGGCAATCGGAATTCTCTTAGCATTTGCATCTAGTATGAATATCAAGCTTTATCAAATATATGTCAAATGTGTAGTTCTCAATGTTTATAATCAAGAAGAAGTTTATGTTGAGCAACCCACTTCATTTGAAAACTCGGAATTTCCAAATCATGTTTTCAAATTGCAAAAGGTAATGTTGTAGATCGAAACTCTAGAGAGGTATGATTGGATCTCTACTTTATATCACATCTAGTAGGTCGGATATCATGTTTAGTGTCTTGTCTTTATGAAAGATTTCAAGCTAGTCCTAAGGAATCACATCTCACTATGGTGAAGAGAATATTTAGATATCTTACAGGGACTCATAATCTTGGTCTATGGTTTTCAAAGAACTCAGAACTTACTCTCACTAGATACTCATATGGTGACTATGTCTGGATATAAGGTTGATAGAACTCGGTTGCTCTATCATATGCTCGTAGCTGAGAACATTGCATCTAGAGTTTGCTATGCTCGGATTCTCCGGATCAAGCAACGAGTTGAAGGTTCTTGGATTATCTTTCACATCAATTCCAATCAAGTGTGACTATCAAAGTGCAATTAGCATCACTAAGAATCAAGTACATCACTCAAAGACAAAGCATATTGAGGTCGGGTATCATTTTTGAGAGACCATTATGAGAAGGGTTATATTGAACTTGAATTTATCCCTACAAAATTTCGGTTAGGTGATAGTTTCACTAAGCCTCCGAGTGAAGATCAGTTTTGCTTTACTATGAAAGAACTTGGCATGAATAATGCATGATTATGTGACTTATTGCATGATTTATTCTTTGATGATGAAGTCTTATATGCCTTGAGTAGATAACAAATGGATCAGATGACTTACAATGAGACTCGAACTATGAGTTACAAATTTTTTGAGTGTTCTTAGTCACGCGAGACACTTTACTGAGTTAGACTCGGATGATGAGAAAAATGGACATAAAAATTCATAGATCATCTCTAGATAAATGGAGAATCTCATAAATGTTTGGAAAGTTCTTTCTTCTCTCTTTCTCTCTCTATCACGCGAACAGTCGGTAGAAACTAGCCGTTAGAAGAAAGTCGTTGGAAAAACTAGTTGTTACTGCACCGAGAGACTCAAAGGTCCGATAACCGTTACTCGGCAACCGATTTAGAAAGTCGGTTGGAAGCTTTCTCTTGGTATAAATAGCACTCGCTTCACTTTGTTTTCTCCACTTTACCTACTCATTACTTGCTCTCTCACTTGTCTTTCCTCTCGAAAATTCTCTCGCTCACTCGTGTTTGCTCTCTCTCTCTCTTATTCTCAATCTTCTCTATGCTCTACTCTTTCTCTCGTTTCTCTCAATCATTCTCTACTCTCTAACCATGTCTAACGGAGGAGCTACTCGGGAAGGACGTTCGGCCACCATGAAGGCTAGAACCAAGTCCATTCATGCCGACGCTTCGCAAGGAAAAGGCAAAGAGCCTACCTCAAAAGAACCAAAGACTTTGTCGCCCAAAACTTCATTGTAGACGACAAGTTCTTCCCTAAAACCTCCTTCTCTTTGTTGAAACACATCGCCAAAACCGGTATGTACAATTATCTTTGTTTACGTGAGTACATCTACCTAGACCTTGTGTCCGAGTTCTACACTCACATGACAGCTAGTAAGGACATCGTCGGTTCTCTCGTTCAATGTAAGACCGTTCAAATCAATCTTGGCCTACTTCACAAACTTTTCAAGGTGAAGACTCTCTTTGTCAACGCTAATCCTATTTCGTTTAATCAAATCATTGTTGATTTTCTTCACAAATATGCTAAAGAGCCTCCTTAGTCCAGAAAGAACTTTTATGTGGCTCAAATGAAGTAAGAAGTTAAACTTTCGTGTTTCATTCCGATGAGGATTTTCTTTTCTCGTTACTCGTCAAAAGAGAACCCCAACTCCAACGTACTCAAGGTTCTCGTATGACATTCGTGAGGGTTACGAAGTAGACCTCTTTCCTTTCATTTTAGAGTATATGGCAACTCTACCCTCTCGACTCTAAGAAGTATGCTCTATATGCCTTGGAGCTCTTCCGAGTGCTCGTTTTCACTCGGTCCAGTGTCCCTCTTCCTTCTAAGCCAAACTCTTGCTTGGAACATGCTGTTTGGGTTGGCGGGAATGAGATTTTGGGTCTAGGATACTAAGAAGTCAAATCTGGTGTCCGGGTTCATGCGTTTAAGTTATCTCGTCCTCCTCCAGCTCAAACTCAAACAGCTCCAGAGGTTCCACTCCTACCTTGTTGACCTTCTACTTCTCTACATGCTCCCTCTGTTGATCTTCTTCAAAAAGTGGCAAACAAGTTTGCTTCTTTGATCCAAGTCTCGAAGGTTTGCTCTTGGAGAGTCTTACTCACCATAGAGGTGGATGAATCGGGTGATGAGGAATTTTAACAAACTTGGAAGATTTGAGCTTGAAAAAGTACTCAAGACAATATGAGTCTAGATTGGACTCGGAAAAGTGTAAACTAAAATATACGTGGAAACCCTCCCGGGCCGGAAAACCACGAATAGTGCTAGTCTAAGCACAAAAGTCAAATCAACTATTTTTAATCCACAAAATACAGTAGACCGACTTAACTAGAATTTCTCCCTTAAACAATTCCTTATAGAGTTTTCCTAGACTAAGAAATTCCCTTATCCGATCTAGTACTTCCTAACCGACGTAACCTTTATAGTTAGGAACAACCGAGCTGAGCTAACCCTTACGACTCGGTTGAGGGACCTTACTCGGAAAGTAAGAAGATTATGTAACTAATTACAAAACTTTACAACTCGAAAGTATGAATTACAAGTCTGTGAGTTGTAAATAGAAGATTGAGTATGATGAAGGTTTGCTCGGGAGAAGCTAAGTCACCCTAGAGGGGGTGAATAGGGTGATGATGAAATTTGCTTGAAATTTAAAATACGTATGAATCCGAGGTGAGCGAGAGTTAAGGATAAGCTCGGAAAAGTACTAACTCGGAATTTAGTGAACAGTGAAGAAACAAATTAAGCAGAACTTTGAAACAATCCGAGTCTATAATGCACTCGTAAAAGTAATAACTAAGAAAGTACGTGGAAACCCCCAGGGCAGAAAACCATGGACCATGCTAATCCAAGCACGAAGTCAAATCCACTATTTTGAGTCCACAAAATTCAGTAGACCGAGTCAACCCAAGTTTCTCCCTTAGACAACTCCGTACAAGTTATTCCTAAACTCGAAATTACCTTATCTAATCTAGTACTTCCTAACTAAGATCACCCTTACAGTTAGGGACAACTAAGCTGAGTTAACCCTTACAGCTCGGTCAGGGGACCTTACTTAGAGAGTAAGCAAGAGAGTGTTTGTAACTGAGTAGAAGACCTTACAACTTAGAGAAATAATAAATACAGAATTGGAGTTGTAAGTAGAAGATTGAGAATGAATACAATGAGTTTTGCTCAAGTATGTGTATTAACAGTTGGTTCAGCAATCTTCAAGTCTTGGAAGTTGGCTTCTATTTATAGATGACCAAGCAGCTTAACCGTTGTGTCCATCTTCTAAATAGAAGTCCCTTGTGACCGTTGTAATGGATTTTCCGAGTCACTCGGAAAATATCCGTTGAGATATGAACGTTGGGCAACGGCTCTTAACTCTTTTGGAAGTCCTAAAACCACTCGGTGGTGTCTTGAAAAATAAGGTGGAAACCACTGTTGAGCTTAGTGTTGCAGATTTCCAATTATGGAAACAGACAACCCCGACACGAGTGTCTAGGGCTAGGTCGGAGGTGGAAAAAGCCTTGTCTGTTGGTGATTTGACGTTTTAATGCCGGTTACTTTTGTAATTCAAAATTAGGATACAAAATAAATCAATTTGGTTCTCAAAGTATAAATACTTTAGCCAAAGATTAGACACGAGATAATAACATAATTAATATAATTAAGTGCCTAATTATCCGAGTCGGAAAAGGAATAGAATTTTCGAGTCTAATATCCATGATACTCAAATTCCATCTTAGTTAGTCTAGAAGATAAACAAGTCAAAGGATCGAGTAAACAAACTTGATCTAGACTAAACAAAGTTCAAACTAAATATGTTGACTTGGAATAGTAAATTAACAATGTAATTCCTGTAACATGAAGTGAAACCTGAGTTTATGTGCGTGAAATAAAGTGTTTGAACATGCGATATTTCGAGCATTGAGTGACTCGGAACCGAGTGCGAAGTGGTGAGTACATATGATTTCTAAGTTAGTCGAGTCACGCATAAACATATATAATAGTTTCTATAACACTAAGAGAAAATGTTATATCACTCGGAAAGGCTTCTAATGCACATGGAATGACTTGAAATCAAAACCCTATAAGAGATGAAGTCTTATACCTAATTCCTCGATGGAACTCGGAAAAGTGTAAGTATAAAGTCCGAGTCTTCAATCTCCCCTTTTTATGAAAGGCATTCCATACTTAGACAAAAAACTTTGTTAGTGATATAAATCGATTTGCAAACTTGCTCGGAAGATAACTTAAGATTTCATAGCTATCGGAGCAAGAAAAGAAATAAATCCAAATAGATAGGAATTATTAATGAAATGCATTTACTTGATTAACATCAAAGAAAAATATTTACAGAGGGTGAGGTAGACTCCCCTAAACAAGACAACAAATTTTTTTCCTTATCTATTCTCCCCTTGCCTTTCAGCAAAAACAAAAAAAATGGGAAGAATACAACGAGAAGTACATATTTGATGTGTGGACAAAAGAGAAAGCATGAATGCTGTAAATAAAACACTAAGAAATTAAGGAGGGGATGGATCGGTCGGGGTTGTGGAGGAAGGACGAGTGGTGGGCCGGCGCTGATAAGATCTTGACAATGTGCTTCGGCGCGGCGGAGGAAGTACATGAATCTCTGGTATTGGCTGAGTTCGAGTGGTCGACCCGGAACTAGGTCGTCCGGAGGCTCGTCCTCTTGGAATTCCGTGACTCGGAGGGGTGTGCTCAGGCCGACTCGCTCGTTGTCTTTCCTTGGTCGGCGAGGTTCTTCGACCCACTCGGACTCGTTGTCCGAGCTAATCACTTCGGTTGCGCTTCAGGAGCACCCGAACCCTCGCTTGCTCCTCCTTGTCCTTCCGGTTTACCTTGATCGAAGGAGCTGCCTCGACCAAAGGCTCGTCTCGCTTCTTCTCCTTCTTCTTCTTCGTCTCCTCTGTCCGAGGAGGACTTGGCGGGGCTCGAGGATCCTCAAAAGTGTCCGAGTTACCCGGATCCCGAGCTGCCTTGGATCTTCTCTCTCGAAGGAGCTCGAGAAGCTCCCTTGCTCCTTTACCGAGCTTTCATCTCAAGGAGGACGTCCTGCTACTCTCTTATTTGAGATTGGATAGTTTTTCGGTTAATGGTCATAGACAGGAAGATAGTCTTGAATGACCGAAGAAGGTCCTTGAGTTCCAATGACACAAAAGAAATTTTGTCCATGAAGGCGGTGGACAAAATGGAAGAAAGAGTTTTGGAATCACCCGAGGTGGAGGCGCTACAAGGAGGAGCGAGGAAGAGACAGAGGCGTTTCGATCCGATTCCGAGGCGGGGAGGGGGCCTCGGCTCGAGCCGTGGATCCGGACACCAAGTTTGGTTTCCTAGTATCCGTACCCGAGAAGTTCCTTTTGCCAACTACAATGGCAGCCTCGAAACGGTGTTCGGATCCGATGGAAGAGGAACCTTGAACTGTTTGAAAATAAGAGTGAGAAGAGCACCGAAGGGAAGAGGGGTGTTGTTCTTGTTCGAGTCCGAGCCGGCACAACCGCCATTTGCTTGATGATAGCGAGAAAGAGGTCTACTTCTTAGCCCTCTAGAATATCAAAAAGAGCTTTAAAATGCTTGGAGTTGGGGTTCTCCTTGCTGGAATGCTTGTGAGAAGAAGGTTCTCATTAGCAAGAAACACGAAGACGAGCTTCGACTTTAGTTGGGTCACACAAAAGTTTTTGCGTGACCTAGGGAAGTCTTTAGCGTACTTTTCAAAGAAGTCATTAGCGACCTCATTGAAAGGTATTGGATTGTTGTTCAAGAAAAGGGAAGATACTTTGAACAGGACGATACGGGAGGGAAGTATTGATTCGAACAATGATGTTCGAACTCCGGAGGTTAGAATACCCTTAGAGCTGGAAAGATGAGTGTAAAACTCGAGAGACAAGTTTAGGATAGATGAACTCGCTCAAACAAAGAAAGTTGTAGACCCCGGTCGGTTGTATGTGAGGCAACCACGAAAATTTTGTGGTTGGGAAGAATTTATCTTCCAGCGCAAGGTGCTTGGGTGACAAGAGGTTTTGAATTTGAGGGGCCTTCCCGGCTTTTGTGCGGGGTTTCTTGGTGGCGAGCCAAGAAAATCAGGGTGAGAACCTCTTTTCGGCATTTTTATGGAGAAAAGAGAGAGTAGATAAGCTTGAGAGAGAGGAGAAGAGAGGAGCTCGAAGAGAGTGAAATAGAAAAATAAAAGAGTAGAAGAAGAAAGTGTTTGTAAGCAACATAGCTTACTTGAGATGTTCTTCACAAAGCTTGAGATCACTGGGTGTCTCTTTAATCACAGAGCGCTTGTTTACAAGGATTTGATTTTGAGAGAGAGAGTATGCAAAGAGTAAAGTAAAGAAATGAAGGAGAATAGGTGCTATTTATAAGAAAATATCCGTCCTTCGAGTATTCGTTCCGACTCGACTCTTTCGCGGTCACCTCGGATCGGTGTCATTGTTCTCTTCCTCAACGGTTAGAATTCCAGCGGTTTATCTTCCAACGGCTACTTGTCCGATCACGGCGCGTGAGAGAGAGAGAGAGAGAGAGAAAACTAAATATTTTGAAAATAAATTCCGAAATTCTCCACTTGTCTAGAGATTATTTCGAAGTTTGATGTCCATTTTTCTCAAAGTCTAAGTCTCGACTCGACCAAGTTTCCGAGTGACTCAAAAGCTGGAAATAGATAACAGCTATCGGCTCAGTATCACTGGATCAACTCGAACTAATGGTTATTAAAGAAGCGTAAGCACATAACACATAATCATGCAATGAGATTTTCACATGGAAAACACATAATTATGCTAACATACCAAGCTCATTCCTAATGAAGCAAAACTGATCCTCACTAAGTGGTTTAGTAAAGATATCAGCTAATTGAAGATTGGTAGGAATGAATTCGAGTTCAAAATCGCCATTCTTAGAATGGTCTCTTAAGAAATGATACCTGACCTCAATGTGTTTCATCTTTGAGTGCTCGAACGAGATTTTTGGTGATGCTAATTCCACTCGATTATTACACTTGATTGGAACAGATTTGAAAGAAAGTTCAAGATCTCTCAAGTGTTGCTTTATGCACAAAATCTAAGCATAACATGCTGTAGCTGCAATGCACTCAGCCTCGGCAGTTGATAGAGCTACTCGGCTTTGCTTCTTTGAGTGCCAAGATATTAAGGATTGACCTAGAAATTGGCAAGCTCCTAAGGTGCTCTTTCTATCAACTTTGTACCCAGCGTAATCAGCATATGAGTATCCATTGAGGGTCGGTTCTATGTCTCTGGAGTACCATAGACCTAAATTCCGAGTCCCTACAAGATATCCGAATATTCTCTTCACCGCAGTGAGATGTGGTTCTTTTGGATTAGCTTGGAATCTTGCGCATAAACAGACACTAAACATTATATCTGGCCTACTGGAAGTAAGATATAGCAAAGATCCAATCATACCTCGATAGAGCTTCGATTTATTGCTTTACCTTTTTCATCCGAGTCCAGTTTTATGCTACTGCTCGTAGGTGTTCGCTGCATGCTTCGCACCTTGAAGTTTATACTTTTTCAGCAGCTCCTTGGTGTACTTTGATTGATGGACATAGATTCCATCTTTGTCTTGCTTGATTTGTAAACCAACGAAGAAATTGAGTTCTCCCATCATACTCATTTGAAATTCTTGTCTCATTAACTCAGAAAAATCTCAACACAAAATTTCATTAGTAGCTCCAAAAATTATGTCATCAACATATATCTAAGCAATAAGGAAGTCTTTCCCCTTGGTTTTTATAAAGAGATTCTTGTCAATCTTACCTCTTCTAAAATCATTTTGAACCAAGAAATTGCTTAGTCTTTCATACCAAGCTCTGCGAGCTTGTTTAAGACCATAAAGAGCTTTTTGAAGTTTGAAAACATGATTTGGAAATTTTGAGTTTGCAAATCCAGGTGGCTACTCAACATAGACTTCCTCTTCGATAAAGCCATTAAAAAAAGTGCACTTAACATCCATGTGATATAACTTGATATTCATGCTAGATGCAAATGCTAACAGGATTCTAATGGCTTCAATTCCGGCAACAGTGTGAAGGTTTCCCCACAATCAATCCCTTCTTCCCGATTTTATCCTTGAGCCATAAGTCTAGCCTTATTTCGACTACCAACCCACCTTCATCCAGTTTGTTCTTGAAAACTCATTTGGTTCCTATGACTGGGTGGTCAAAAGGTCGTTTGGTCGAGTCCGGACTTTGTTTCTTTTGAATTAATTGAGTTCCTCTTGCATGGCCTCTACCCATTCAGGTTCATTTAGGGCCTCTGGTGCATTTTTAGGTTCAATTAATGAAATGAATGCGAGTGAATGCACATAGATTCTGAAGAGAGCAACGAGTTCTTACCCCATTGTTGATATCGGATAATATGTTTTTTAGTGGATGACTAGAAGCATACTTAAATGGTCTACATGTTCTTTGATTCACTAGATCCGTAGGCTGAATTGGTTTATCTTTAGAGATCTGTTCCGATTTAACTTGTTGAACAGTTTGTCCTTCATCATTCCGAGCGGGTTCTTGAGTTGTCTCATTCCGAGTCACTTCGTTACGAGTGAGTTCATTCAGAGATAGTTGGGTTTGATTCTCGATAGGCTCATTTTTATCAAAACGATCATTTTCGCTGAGCTTTAGGTCCGAGAATGATGATTCACTTAGCTTTTCCTGTTCAATCTCATCAAACACAACGTGGATACTTTCTTCCACTTTTGTAGTTCTTTTATTGAAAATGCGATAAGTTTTGCTATGAGAAGAATAACCCGGAAAAATACCTTTATCCGACCGAGCATCAAACTTGGTCGGGTGATCTTTACCATTGTTGTGAACAAAACACTTACATCCAAAGGGTTTGAAGTATGAGATATTGAGTTTCTTCCCTTTACAGAGCTTGTATGGTGTTTTCTTCAGGATGGGTCCGATGAGGCATCTATTCAAGGTGTAGTTTGCGGTGTTTATCGCCTCGGCCCGTAAATAGTAGGGTAGATTATGTTCAATCATCATTGTCCTAGCTATTTCTTCAAGAGTTATGTTCTTTCTTTCCACTACTCCATTTTTTGAGGAGTTCTTGGTGGTGAGAAATTGTGCGAAATACCATTCTTGTCGCAAAACTCTGCAAAGTTCGAGTAGTCGAACTCCCCTCCATGGTTAGTTCGAATTCTCTGGATCTTAGTCTAAGACTCAACTTGGATTTTTCTGCAGAGCTTCCTGAACTCTTTGGATGCTTCATTTTTGTGCTTAGGAAAACACACCCGGGTAAATCGTGAGTAATCATCAATAATAACCAATACATATGATTTACCTCCAAGACTCTTAAAAGGAATTTCACCACATAAGTCCATATGTAGCATTTCAAGCACCTTGGATGTGGAAACTGTCTTCAGAGATTTGAAAGATGATCCGACTTGTTTCCCTTTTGTGTATGCTTCACAAATTTTATCTTTCTTAAAGCACAATTAGGCAAACCTCTTACTAAACCATGAGATGCCAGTTTCTTAATAGTATGCATGCTAACATGACCTAATCTATGATGTCATGTCCATGAGTCATCAAGAAGCGATGCTTTTAAAAAGATAAATTCGACTCGGGTCGAAAGAGGAATAATGTAAGTGTTACCCGATCTCTTACCCGAGAGCTTGATCTCCTTGGTAGTGTCATCGAAATATAACAGATTGTTTGAGTGAATCTTACCTCTTGACCTTTATCACACAATTGAGAGATGCTAAGCTGGTGGTACTTTAACCCTTTGACAAGGTATACTGGGCTGACCGGATTGCTTCCCTTTCCAATCTTGCCTATCCTAATTATCTTGCCTTTGCTATCATATCCAAATGTGACTTTTCCTCTTTTGTACTCTTCTAACTCGGAAAAGAGTCCTAAATCTCCTGACATGTGGCGTGAGAATCCACTGTCATGGTACCAA
The DNA here is from genome assembly GCA_021018815.1 of Talinum fruticosum. Lineage (NCBI taxonomy): Eukaryota > Viridiplantae > Streptophyta > Magnoliopsida > Caryophyllales > Talinaceae > Talinum > Talinum fruticosum. The sequence continues at coordinate 1,049,327 of JAITYX010000092.1, read as the reverse complement.
TGCCCTTTTGATCTTTTCTGAGTGGCTCGCAAAACAGAGATAAACTAACCCTTCTCGCTTCCTCTAACGAACCCAATAACTTTCTTTATTGTGGTCCTTTTTGTGGAAGAAGGTTTTTCGGAACCCAGATTTAAATGACTTTGGGTTTGTTTTGATTCGAGTCTTCTATTTAGAGAACTAAGTTTGTGTCTCTTTCTTTTGAAAAGCTTTTCTCTTATAAACCAGTGGAGATGATTTTCTCCTATAAGCTGGTCCGGGTTCGAGTCCTCCTTTCATTTTCATGAATGGGATCGTGCTCAACCTTCCGAACTTTATAGTTCCGCAATCTTTTTGAAAAGCTCGAGTAGGAATTGGATTCTTCCTCTTTGTTAAAACCAACACCTTCTTTTCTAAACGAGACACATTGAGATCCTAAGAGCATATCAAGGTTTTCTAACCTTGAGTAAACTTTAAAACAAGATCTTGAGACTCGTTCGAGCTTTTGCTTTAGTTGCTTATTTTCTTTTCTAAGTAACTCGGACTCAGTCTCATTAGTGTGAGCACTAGTCTTGAGTTCTCCGAGTGTAAGTCTCGGTTTTTCCAACTCATTTTTTAAAGAAATGCTCTAAGAAGAAGTTGACTCAAGTAGTTCTTTACAATAAGAAGAATCGAATTGGACTTCTCTTCCAAAGTGAAAATATACTTGGCTAAATCAACTTTGGAAAATTTGAGAAAGTATTCAATTACCTCTTGAGGATTTGCTTCCTCATTGTCCGATTGATCTGTCTCGATCTGTGTTTCCACTTCGAATCGGAAAGTGCCATCGGACACTTTGAGTCATCCGAGTCCTCGTCCTCTTCGATCGAGTCCTCATAACTCCATGTGGCCATCATAGCCTTTTTCTTTCTTTTGTCCCTTTTTCTCTTGGGACGAGTCCTTGACTATGTGTTCCTTGCTGCCATATTCAAAACGACCAGAATTCTTAGTCAACGATAACTTTGGAGGGGAAGAGTATTTACCTTTTCTATCCTTCCTGTCTTTCTTATAGAACTCTTTTTTTGGATTCTTATCCCATCTCTTATGCTTCATCATTCTCTTGAAGCCTCTAGCGATAAGTGTCATGGGATCCTCTTCGAGTTAGAAGAACTCAAATCTACTTCTCTGGTTTCGAGGCTTTCAGCGTAATGTTCTTTTTGGTGCCGACCTCTGCATCCTCGCTCTTCCGAGCGGATCTCATGGGTGAGAAGCTTCCCAATGAGTTCGTTTGGCTTTAGTAGAGACAAGTTCCGAGCCTCTTCAATAGCTGCCACTATGAGACCTTTTCTTGGGTAGGCTTCTAAGTATCTTTCTACACATTTCCTCGTGGGAAATCTTTTTACCCAGAGATTTAAGATTGTTGGAAATCTCGAGTAAAGCGAATGAACATCTAAGTGATGTTTTCTTCGGCTCCATCTTCAACAGCTCACACTTATGAAGATATTGGCTTATCTTCGATTGTTTGACCTGGCTTGTGCCTTCATAGGTGTTGACCAGCGTGTCCCATACTTCTTTGGCTGTATCACGAGCGGACACTTGGTTGTATTCTTCGAGCTGATGGCGTACATCGGAATGTTCATTGCCTTGAAGTTCTTTACGAACTTCTCCGCTTCAACAACGAGTGAACTCGGCCTTTGTCTTGGAGTACGAGTCTTGTTTCTTCCATCTTCATGGGAATGTAGTTGCCTCCTTGTATGATGTTCCAAACATCTTCATCATGATCTAGCAGAAAACATTCCATGAGTTTCTTCCGAGTGCATGAAGATAGATCCTTTGAACTTTGGTGGTCTGCTGGAAGATCTACCTTCATCGAACTCTCCGTTGTTACGAGACATTTGATCTTTAAACCTTTGGATGGTTAGATCCTTTCCGAAAGGCTTTGCTCGATACCAATTGAAGGTTTGCTCTGGGAGAAGCTAAGTCACCCTAGGGGGTGAATAGGGTGATGATGAAATTTGCTTGAAATTTAAAATTCATATGAATGCGAGGTGAGCGAGAGTTAAGGATAAGATAAGAAAAGTACTAACTCGGAATTCGGTGAACGAGTGAAGAAACAAATTAAGCGAGAACTTTGAAACAGATCTCGAGTCTATAATGCACTCGGAAAAGTAATAACTAAGAAAGTACGTGGAAACCCCCCAGGGCGGAAAACCATGGACCATGCTAATCCAAGCACGAAGTCAAATCCACTATTTTGAGTCCACAAAATTCAGTAGACCGAGTCAACCCAAGTTGCTCCCTTAGACAACTCCGTACAAGTTATTCCTAAACTCGAAATTACCTTATCTAATCTAGTACTTCCTAACTAAGATCACCCTTACAGTTAGGGACAAGCGAAGCTGAGTTAACCCTTACGGCTTAGTCGGGGGACCTTACTTAGAGAGTAAGCAAGAGAGTGTTTGTAATCGAGTATAAGACCTTACAACTTAGAGAAATAATAAATACGGAATTGGAGTTGTAAGTAGAAGATTGAGAATGAATACAATGACTTTTGCTCAAGTATGTGTATTAACAGTTGGTTCAGCAATCTTCAAGTCTTGGAAGTTGGCTTCTATTTATAGATGACCAAGCAGCTTAACCGTTGTGTCCATCTTCTGAATAGAAGTCCCTTGTGACCGTTGTAATGGATTTTCCGAGTCACTCATAAAATATCCGTTGAGATATGAACATGGGGCAATGACTCTTGACTCCTTTGGAAGTCCTAAAACCACTGGTGGTGTCTTGAAAAATAAGGTGGAAACCACTCTGTTGAGCTTAGTGTTGCAGATTTCCGGTTATGGAAACAGACAACCACGACACGATGTCTAGGGCTAGGTCGGAGGTGGAAAAAGCCTTGTCTGCTGGTGATTTGACGTTTTAAAGCCGGTTACTTTTGTAATTTAAAATTAGGATACCTTGTTTGAATAACCTACCAAAATAAATCAATTTGGTTCTCAAAGTATAAATACTTTGGCCAAAGATTAGACACGAGATAATAACATAATTAATATAATTAAGTGCCTAATTATCCGAGTCGGAAAAGGAATGGACTTTTTGTGTCTAATATCCATGATATTCAAATTCCATCTTAGTTAGTCTAGAAGATAAACAACTCAAAGGATCCGAGTAAACAAACTTGATCTACACTAAACAAAGTTCAAACTAAATATGCTAACTTGGAATAGTAAATTAAAAATGTAGTTCCTGCAACATGAAGTCGGACCTTAGTTTATGTGCATGAAATAAAGTGTTTGAACATGCGATATTTACGAGCGTTGAGTGACTCGAACCGAGTGCGAAGTGGTGAGTACATATGATTTCCGAGCCGATCGAGTCACGCATAAACATATATAATAGTTTCTATAACACTCGGAGAAAATGTTATATCACTTAGAAAGGCTTCTAAGGCACATGGAACGACTTGAAATCAAAACCCTATAAGAGATGAAGTCTTATACCCGATTCCTCGATGGAACTCGGAAAAGTGTAGTGCAGTGCGCCTGCGGTGGTATGCTTATGATGATGTTGAAGATCCGGGCGAGCGGCAGACTGGTATCTCTGGAAGTGGCTCGGCTTTGAGTGGCTGACCCGGAATTAGGTCGTCCGGAGGATCGTCCTCTTGGAACGTTGCGGAGCGGGGTGCTTCTTACGGCTTGATTGCTGCGGACTGTCCAACATCCATAGGGTCTTTTGACTCACTCGGACTACTATATGAGCTTATCGGTTTCGGTTGAGGAATAGCAACACCTTGTCCCTTGGCTTCTTCCTTCTTCTCTCCTTCTTCCTCCTTCTCATCTTCCTTCTCTTCCTTCTTTTCTTGCTCCTTCTCCTCGAAAAGAGCTGCTTCAGCCACAACTTCCTCTTCTTCTTTTGTTGCCTCTCTAGAAGTAGACTTAGCGGGGCTTGAGGACTCTTCGGACGTGTTTGAGTTGTCTAGGTCCTGAGTGGCCTTAGATCGCCTCTCTTAGAAGAGCTCAAGCATCTCTTGTTGCTCCTTAACTAGATTATTCATTCCGAGGAGCACATCTTGTTGCTCTCGAATTTGAGATTGTGTTGTTTTTTGGTTGGTGGTCATGTTTTGAAGAACAAGTTTGAAGGAGCGGAAAGTGTCCTGGAATTCTTTGGACACGAAGTGAGCTTGTCTATTAGTGTGGTAGACAAAGCGGCAGCTGCTTGGAGAGGGGGACCTAAGGTGGAAGCACTCGCCAGGTGGAGGAGGGAGTGAGAGGTGAGTCCGATTTTGAAGCGGAGGGGAAGGTTGCCTCGGTTCGAGGTGTGGACCCAAACAATAGCTTGGTTTTCCTGGTACCCGTATCCGGGAAGCTTATGTCTGCCAACAACGATGGAAGCCTCGGACACCTTGTTTGGGTTTGAGGGAGCGGAACCTTGAATTGATTAAAAACAAGGGTAAGAAGGGCTTCGAAATGAAGAGGGTTGATTTCTTTGATCGAGCTGGCACGGTGGCCATCCGCTCTATTGTGGCCCTCGAGAATGTCGAACAAAGCTTTGAGAATCTTTGAGTTGGGATTCTCTTTGCTTGGAATGATGAGAGAAGAAAGTTCTCATCAACAAGAAACACAGAAGTCTAGCCTCAGTCTTCATCCGAGTCACGAGAAAAATTCTTGCGTGACTCGGGGACTTCCTTGGCATATTTTTGAAGAACTCATCAGTAACCTCGTTGAAGGGGATGGGGTTGCTATTGAGAAAGATAAAAGAGAACTTGGAAAGACGATGAAGGAGAGACAGATTTATGCGTACCACGGTGTTGCGAAATCTTGAGGTGATAATCCCCTCGAGCAAGAAAGGTTTTAGCGAGTACTCGATAACGAGTTACGGGTATATGAACTCATTGAAATATAGAAATTTATATACGCCAGTCATTTTGTTGTGTTTGAACCACGAAAAGGTTTTGGTTGGAAAGAACTTGTCATCCAACGTGAGATGTTGGCTAACTAGGATTTTGGAAGGGTAAGAAGGACCCTCTTGGTTTTTAGTTCTAGGTTTCTTTGTTGCGGACCCTAGAAAGTCCGGAGCGGAACCTCTCTTAGGCATGGTTGAGGTGTTTGAGAAGAAAGAGGGTGAACTCGAAGAAAAGAGTGAGAGAGAGAGAGAGTATCGAGAGTGTTGAGAATGCTTGAGAGCTTAGATTGTGAGTGTAAGTGTGCGAGACTTTTGGTTAGCACAGAGTAAAGTAGCGAAATGAATGAAAAGGGATGCTATTTATAGCTAAAGGAATGTCCTTCGGTATTCGTTCGACCCAAACCTCCAATGGTCGCCTTAGGCCGGTGTGTACTGTTCTGCTCTCCAACGGTTAGAATTCCGAGTGTCTATCACCCAATGGCTAGTTCACTAATTGATACGCGCTTGTAGAGAGAGAGAAAGAGAAATTTTAAAAGAAATTTCTGAAATTCTCCACTAATCTAGTGATGATTTCAAAAGTTTAAAGTCTAATTTTCTCAAAAATTGAGTCCGACTCGACAAAGTTTACGAGTGACTAAGAAAGCACAAACAGATAATAACTCCTAGCTCGGTATCACTGGGTCAACTGAACTAATTGTTATTAAGACAAAGAAAGGAACATGCAATACATAATCATGCAAGATAATTTCACTTAGAAAAACACATAATCATGCATTTATCATGCCAAGTTCATTGCTAATAAGAAAAATTGATCCTCACTAAGTGGCTTAGTAAAGATATCAGCTAACTGAAATTTTGTAGGAATGAATTCAAGTTCAATATAACCTTTCTCAAAATGGTCTCTCAAAAAATGATACCGACCTCAATATGCTTTGTCTTTGAGTGCTCGACTGGATTCTTAGTGATGCTTGATTGCGCTATGATTGTCACACTTGATTGGAATTGATTTGAATGAAAGTTTGAGGTCTTTCAAGTGTTGCTTGATCCATAAAATATGAGCATAGCTTGGTCCAGCCGCAATGTACATAGCTTTAGCAGTTGATAGAGCAACTACATTTTGCTTCTTTGAGTGCCAAGATATATAGGGTTGACCTACAAACTGGCATGCTCTCGAGGTGCTCTTTCTATCAACCTTGTATCCAACATAGTCAACATCCGAGTATCCAGTGAGGGTCGGTGTTGAGTCTCTTAAAAACCATAGACCTAGATTATGAGTCCCTGCAAGATATCTCAATAGAATTTCGATCTACTTGCTTTACCCTTTTCAGTCCGAGTCCGGTTTCATTCTGCTATTCATTGGTGTAGCTGCATGTTTTGCATCTTGAAATTTGTACTTCTTCAGCAATTCCTTAGTATACTTAGATTGATGGACATAAATGCCACCCTTTTCTTGTATGATTTATAGACAAAGAGAGAAATTGAGTCATCCCATCATGCTCATTTGGAATTCCTGTCTCATTGACTAAGAAAAATCTCGACAGAGATTTTCATTAGTGGCTCCAAAAATTATATCATCAACATAAATCTGAACAATAAGAAAGTCTTTCCCCTTGGTTTTTATGAAAAGGGTTTTGTCAATCTAACCTCTTTTAAAATCATTTTCAATCAAGTACCTGCTCAATCTCCCATACCAATCTCTCGAGAACTTGTTTAAGACCATAAAGAGCCTTTTGTAACTTGAAAACATGATTTAGAAATTCTGAGTTTTAAAATCCAGGGGTTGCTCAACATAGACATCCTCTTGAATGAAACCATTCAGAAAAGCACATTTGACATCCATTTGATACAATTTCATATTCATGCCTGATGCAAATGCCAATACGATTTTAATTGCTTCAATCCTAGCAGCTGGTGCAAAGGTTTCCCCACAATCAATTCCTTCTTCTTGATTGTAACCTTGAGCCATAAGACTACCCTTATTTCTGACTACCAACCCACCATCATCTAGTTTGTTCTTAAAAACCCATTTGGTTCCTATGACTGGGTGGTGAGAAGATCGTTTGGCCAAAGTCCACGCTTGGTTTCTCTCAAATTGATTAAGTTACTCTTACATGGCCTCTACCCATTCAGGTTCATTTAGGGCCTCTAGTGCATTTCGGGTTCGAGTTAATGATATGAATCTAGTGAATGCGAGATAGATTTTGCAAAGAAGAACGAGTTCTTACCCCACGATTGATGTCGGATAAGATGTTTTCAAGTGGGTGACTCGAAACATATTTGAATGCTCTACCTGTTTTCCGATTCACCAGATTTGTGGGTTGAACTACTCGATCTTCGATTATCCGATCTGTTTGAGCTTGCTCGTATGTTTGGCCTTTAACATTCCGAGCTGGCTCCGGAGCCGGTTCAATCCGAGTCATGATATTCTAAGCAACTTTCCCTTGACTCTGTCCGAGTTCAACTTCAGCAAGATCATCTTTATCTCGACTGAGTTTTAGATATGAGAATGCTCGACTCACTTGGTTTTCCCTAATCAATCTCATCAAAAACAACGTGCATGCTTTCTTCCACTTTGTTAGTTCTTTTATTGAAAATGCGATATGCTTTACTATGAGATGAATAACCAAGAAAGATACCTTCATCCGACCGAGCATCAAACTTAGACAGGTGCTCCTTACCATTATTGTGAACATAGCACTTACATCCAAATGGTTGGAAGTATGAGATGTTTGGTTTCTTTCACTTGTAGAGTTCGTATGGAGTTTTCTTCAAAATGGGTCCGATGAGGCACCTGTTCGGTGTGTAGTTTGTCTGTGTTGATTGCCTCGGCGTAGAAGTAGAAAGCCGATTGTGTTCAATCATCATTGTGCTTCCTATTTCTTCAAGAGTTATGTTCTTTCTCTTCACTACCCCATTCCGTTGAGGAGTTCAGGGTGCTGAGAAGTTGTGGGAGATACCATTTGTATCGCAGAACTCTGCAAATTCTAAGTAATCGAACTCCCTTCCATGGTCGAGTTCAAATTCTTCTAATCTGAGTCCGAGACTCTACTTAAATTTTCCTGCAGAGCTTGCTTGAACTCTTTGAAAGCTTCATTTTATGCTTAACAAAACACACCCTTGTAAATTGTGAGTAGTCATCAACAATCACAAGTACATACGATTTACCTTCGAGACTCTTAACAGGGATTTCACCACATAAATCCATATGCAATATTTCAAACACTTTGGATGTGTAAACAGTTTTGAGAGATTTGAAGGATGATCCGACTGTTTCCCTTTTGTGCATGCTTCACAAATTTTATCTTTCTTAAAAGTACGAGTTAGGTAAACCTTTGACTAAACCATGAGAAGCAAGCTTTTTGATAGTATGCATGCTAACATGACCTAGTCTACGATGCCATGTCCAAGAATCATCATGAAGAGATGCTTTTAAAAAGATAAATTCGACTTGGCTCGAAAGAGGAATGGTGTAGGTATTACCCGATCTCTTACCTTAGAGCTTAGTCTCGTTGGTGGTTGCATCGGAAATATAGCAATTTGTCCGAGTAAATCTTACCTCTTAAGCTTTGTCACACAGTTGAGAGATGTTGAGTAGATTGTACTTTAATCCCTTAACAAGATAGACTGGGCTAACCAAGTTGTCTCCTTTTCCAATCTTACATATTCCAACTATCTTGCCTTTATCGGCATCTCCAAAAGTAACTTTACGTCCTTTGTAATCTTCCAACTCGGAAAAGAGTCTTGAATCTGCTAACATGTGGTGTGAACATCCACTATCTAGATACCAATTACCTTTTGTCCTTTTCGAATTACATGCAAGTCGAAACACACTAGCTCTTCTCACTTCCTCTAATAAACCCAAGTAACTCCCTTTACTCGTGATCCTTTTATGAGGAAGAAGACTTTTGGGAACCCATATTTGAATTACTTTGGGTTTGGTTTGATTATGAGTCTTCCTTTTAAAAAAGTGAGTCTCGTGTCTCTTTCTTTTGAAACTCTTTTCTTTTATAAACGGGTGCGAAGGTTTTCTCCTATAAACCGATCCGGGCTCAATCCTCCTTTTATTTTTATGAATAGGACCATGCACAGCCTTCCCGAACTTCACAGTTCGGAATCCTTTTTAAAAGATCCGAGTGGGAATTAGATTTCTCCTCTTCGTTAAAACTAAGTCCTTTCTTTCTAAAGGAGACACATTGAGAGCCTAGAAGCATGTCAAGGTTTCTATGACCTTGAGTAAATTTCAAAACAAGCTCTTGAGACTCATTGAGCTTTTGTTTTAGATGCTCATTTTCTGTTACGAGCGTCTCGGACTCAATCTCATTAGCTTGAGTACTAGTCTTGAGTTCTCTTAGAGTAAGTCTTAGTTTTTCTAATTCATTTTTCAAACCAATGCTCTCGAAGTGAGAGATTCAAGTTCTTTAAATTGAGAAGAATCGGAATGGGCTTTTTCTTCCAAAGTATAAATATATTTAGCTAAATCAACTTTGGAGAACTTGAGGAAGTATTCAATTACCTCCTGAGGATTTGTCTCCTTAGTGTCCGAGTTGTCGAGTCTAACTTAGATTCAGCTTCCGAATTGTCGGACACTTTGAGTCGTCGGAATCTTCATCTTCTTCAAATGAGTCTTCATCACTCCACTTGGCCATCATAACCTTCTTCTTCTTTCTGTCCCTCTTTCTCCTTGGACAGTCTTTGACTATGTGATCTTTGCTACCACATTCAAAACAATCGAGTTCTTAGTTAAAGATAACTTTGAAGGGGAGGAGCGCTTACCTTTTCTGTCCTTCTTATCTTTCTTGTACAACTCTTCCCTTGGCCTCTTTTCCCATTTCTTGTGCTTCATCATTCTTTTGAAGCTTCGAGCAATGAGTGCCATGGGATCTTCTTCAGAATCCGAGGACCTCAGATTTTCTCCTCTAGCAATGAGCATCAATTTTTGACTATGTGATCTTTGCCGCCACATTCAATATTTAAAACCGAATTTACGAATTTACTTAACTAAAAACCTACAGTAATTAAATTTAATAATTAAATCTAAAAAATTACCAAATTAATTCCAAAAATAATAAAATTTAATCACAACAAATTAGGACTCTATCTAAACCCTAAAAGAAGAGAAAACACGAAAAATAATAAAAGAAAATAGTTTTAAACTAATTTCTAACAAACCGACTCAAAAATAATAAAAACTAACAGAAAAATAATTGAAAAATTAAAATATATAAAGACTCAAAATTAAATTAAAATAAAATTGCTAAAACTAACCTAAAATACTGATCATTAGGGGGATAATAAAATTGATAATAAAAGACTTTAAATTTGTAAATAAAAAATTGACAAACTAAAGAAAATAACTAAAAAGCAAACAAATACTTATCAAAGATATCAAATTTATAAAAACACTTATTATAATTATATCAACAATGCAAATTATTATTTATCATTAACACACAAATTGATCTACCCATGAGCTAAACTGTAGAAGGCAACCACTAGCGGATCTCCCTATTTTTCCTTAATTATTAGTTTACTTAGGCATAGCCCTCATATAAACCCTACTAATATTGATAGCCCTAGCATTAGCACTAGAATTCAATCAAATTAGAGCATGAAGTATTAGAAAAACATCATCCGACACCTAATAACCAATCTACTAGCAAATTGATTTAAGAAAGATCTATGATAATTTCCTAATTAAAAGTGATGAGTATGAGGCATCCATGATTAACTAGGGTGATACTTATGTGCAAAAGATCAAGCGATTACGTACTTAAACCCTTTAAACTATCGTATGAATTCATACAAAACTAATTAGCGTGCACTCTAATGCATTAGACATAAAATCATAAATATTAAAATCAAATTATCATATAATAATGGATCTAATCAATAAGACAATAAAAATCGAACCTTTGTTTCAAAATAAGTAATTTAACATGGTTTGAAGTAGATTATACTAAGTATAAAAAAACTACTCAAACATAATGTAATTTATCTTTCCCAAGCAAGTGAAAAACTAAACATTTCATTGTTATCGGAGAGTTTATTCATTACCCTCACAATACCTATTTCATTTAAGCAAAAGCCAAAAATTATCCATCTTTTTCAAACATGTACATTCCGGTCAAGAGTCTAAAACGTCTTAGGATGGGAAAAATTAAGGTGCGAGTATGGTTATAGAGACACTTAATCTGAAGATAACTCACTAAAAATCGATAATAAACTTGTTTTGCAAACTTCTTCTCTTTTCTTTTTTAACATATATATAACTCCATGCAAGCACCTATTCGAGGCCCATATAGGGTCTTAGAAATATAACACTCCCTGTCTCCCACTCACCCAAATAGAGGTGCTTGGAGTTAATACTCTATTTTTCTTTTTCTTTTCGTTGGTATGGTTCGAGCCATTGACCGGCCCAAAAGGGGCATGACTCTCCCGGCATAGGTTACTCCATTCATAAGGCCCAATTTGAGACCTAAACTTAAGGGGAAATGGTGCCGAGCCACCAACTTCGACTCATGTTGTTAGACTAACATTTTTTTATAGAAAAAAGTTTATTTGTTGGCATATTTTGAGTTGTAAATGGCCCTTAACGGGGTTGACTCTTCCAGTACAGGTCTTTTCCATAAACAAGCCGCTTAAGGGGAACAAATGAGGATCAACTTAAACAACTCTTAATAACAATTAACATGTTAAAATTTCTCACCTATAAAGGGAAAGAAAAACAATAAATAGAAAACTTTAAGCAAGTTAACCTAACATATATTCATGTTAATGCATTTCTTTATAAGAAAGATTTTTTTCCAAAAAAAGAGATAAAAATAAATGCATAAAATTAAAATGCAGGATGCATTCCCCACACTTAATTCATGCATTGACCCTAATGCATGCAGAGTAAAAATAAAAGCAAAAATAATAGAGATAACATAAACTTCCCTGAAAAATGTTGGGTTGCCTCCCAACCAGCGCCTTTGTTTATCGTCTTTTGGCTCGACATCTCCGTAGCTCAAGGATCATTCAGTTGCATTTCCCACACTAAATTGATCCGGTCTCCTGCATACTTGCAATTAGTGGGAATTTTCTTTTGGAAAAGAGCAGATGTATTCTCCCCCACACTTATCTTTTTGTTCCTTTTCAATTTTAATTTGTTCGTGAATAGATCTCTAAGGAACTTAGCATAATGAGGTTCCCGTTTCATGGTATCTAGAAGAGGAATGTTGATTTCTGCCTTCCTAGATATTTCTATGATATCTTCAATTTCCTCATCTATCTTAGGAGTTGTGCTTATCAATCTACTAGGAAAAGGTGGGATAGACTTGTAAAGATCTTTCTTATTTGCACCTATTTCCTTAGCATTAGAGGCCTTATCTTTGTTTTGGTCAAGTTCAGATTCCTTGACCTCTAATTCTGGCTTTACCTCTATGTTTTGACATTTAGAGGCCTTATCTACTAGGAAAAGGTGACATTTATATCAATCTACTAGGAGTTGTCCTAGGTTCCTCTAACTCTTTCTCGCTATTAAGTGTTTTGACATTTATATTTTCTTTTGCATCCTAGAAAGGTTGAGATTGTATTTGGGCTTGCAGGTTATTAATTATTGTACCATTGGCGATCTGTCTCTCTTGAACTTGCTTAATGGTCATCTCTATGTTTTGGAACCTAAGGTCAGTCTCCTTTTTGGGTCATCCATCTTTTTAATGATTTGCTCTAAAAGATAATTAGTTTTGTCCTGAGCAATGGATTGATCAAATTCTAGGGGTTTTCTTCAAATCCATAACTAAGATTAGAGTAGTCACTCCATTCTTCATAAGTGTTCGAGAATGGGTCATGGTTCATTTGACCTTGGTTGGAGAAAATAGCATTCACATGCCCTCTTTGTTGAGTAGGGCATGCATTAGCAACATGACCCTATAAACGGCAAATACTACAAACTACTGCTTCTTCTCTCGTGGACCAATTTGTTCAACATAATAGTAATTTGGGACAATTGGGTCTCTATAGATGGACCTAAATTGAACTTATTAACATTCCTAAATTGGGTATCTCCAATTCCAAATTGTTGAGTATTTTGGGCCATAGTATTAAACAATTCTCTAGCTTGAGCTGGTGTCTTATTAAACAAGGTCCCTCCACTAGCAACATCTACCATATTTCTATCTATTGGCAATAAACCTTCATAAAAATATTGAATCAATAAATGCTCGTAAATTTGATGTTGGGGACAACTAGCACATAATTTATTAAAACGCTCTCAATATTCATAAAAAGTCTCCCCAGTCATTTGTTTAATGCCATAAATTTCCTTTCTAATGGACCCAATCCTAGATGCAGGAAATAATTTCTCTAAAAATGCTTTATGAACTTGGGTCCATGTAGTGAATGTTGCAGAGGGTAGGTAATAAAACCAATCTTTAGCCTTATGTCTGAAGTGAAAATGGAAATGCTCTCAACTTAATTTGGTCTTAGGTGATTCCCTCAATTTGCATAGTGGAACATGTAATAATAAACTCATTGATATGACGATATGGGTCCTCACCAGGCAGTCCATGAAATTTAAGTAACATATTTAAAAATCTAGAGTTCAATTTTAGTGGGCTGTCCAATGCAGGATATGAGATAGGTAGAAGTTGTGTATCCAAGTTAGGTGCAGCAAGTTCACGTAAAGTAGTCATCTCAATAATTTCAAAACTTACGAAACATAATTAAAAACACTTACTTGGCTTTTAACTTCATCAAATGTATACTCCTTGTTAAAATAAATCAAAACACTAAAAAAAACTATTAAAGTCACAAAAAAGTAATAAAAGTAATTAATCTAAATGAGATAAGAATTAACAACTATTATTTTCTTTCCCTGGAAACAAGCGTCAATAGAGAGTCTTAATCACCATAGAGGGGGATGAATATGGTGATGAGGAAATTTTAACAAACTTGGAAGATTTGAGCTTGAAAAAGTACTCGGGACAATCGGAGTTTAGATTAGACTCGGAAAAGTGTAAACTCATATATACGTAGAAACCCTCCCGGGGTAGAAAACCACGGACAGTGCTAGTCCAAGCACCATGTCAAATCCACTATTTTGAATCCACAAAATACAGTAGATCGACTCAATCAGAATTGCTCCCTTAAACAATTCCTTACGAGTTTTCCTAAACTCATAAATTCCCTTATCTAATTTAGTACTTCCTAATTGAGGTAACCTTTAAAGATAGGGACAATCGAGCTGAGTTAACCCTTACAGCTTAGTCAAGGGACCTTACTCAGAAAGTAAGAAGAGTATGTAATCGATTAAAAGACATTACAACTCGGAAAGTATGAATTACAAGCTATGAGTTGTAAATAGAAGATTGAGTATGAATATAATGACTTTTGCTTAAGTAATGTGTTTCAACAATCATTCCATCAATCGTCAAGTCTTGAGCGGTGGCTTCTATTTATAGATGACTAAGCGAGATAAGCCGTTGTGACTAATTTCTGAATAGAAGTCTTTTGTTACCCGTTGTAACGGTTTTTCTTAGTCACTTAGAAAAGATCCATTGAGATGTGAATGTTGTGCAACGACTCTTGACTACTAAGGGTGCTCTAATTAACTAGTGTTGTCTAAAAAGTAGGGTGGAAACCACCGTTGAGCTTAGCGTTAAAGTTTTCCAGTTTTGGAAACAGACAACCCCGACACAACATCCGAGCCTTGTTCGAAGTAGAAAAGCCTTGTCTGTTGGTGATTGATAGCTTGAAGCCAGGTTACTTTTGTAATTCAAAAATAAGATGACCTCGTTTGGGTAATCTAGAAAAATAAATAATTTTGGTTCTCAAAGTATAAAATACTTTGGGCCAAGATTAGGCGCAAATAATAATTTAATTAAGATAATTAAGTGCATAATTATGTCCGGCCTAGAAGAGTGGAATTATCTAAGTCTAATATTCGTTACACTCAAATTCCATCGGAGTCAATCCTGAGAAAGATCAAGTTATAAGAGTGACAACTTCGAGTATACGTACTTGATCTAGACAAATAATTCTCAAACAAACATACCGACTTAGAAAGATGAATTAATGTTGTAATTCACTTTACTTCAGAATATGCAGATCGAACTCGGATAAGAAGTGTTAGAGAGATTATTTGAACATGCGATAAACTTGAGTGGTGTCCGAGTGACTCGAAACATCAATGTGAGAAGATAGATAAAAACGTGTGTTTTGAGTTAGTCGAATCGAATGAAATTTAAACAGGAGTTTCTACGGTACTTAGAATGACTTGTAATCAAAACTTTGGAGGGATGAGTATTGTACCTTTGTCTTTATATAGTACTCGGAACTATCTAGATTCAAAGTCCGACTCTTCATAGGTGAAGGTTTGCTCTTGGAGAGTCTTAGTCACCTTAGAGGGGGTGAATACGGTGATGAGGAAATTTTAACAAACTTGGAAGATTAAAGCTTGAAGGAATAATCAAGACAATCCGAGTCTAAATTGAACCCGGAAAAGTGTGAACTCGGATATATGTAAAAACTCTCCTAGGGAAAAAACCACGGCCGAGTGCTAATCCAAGCACTAAGTAAAATCAACTATTTTGAATCAACAAAATACGATAGACCGACTCAACCAGAATTTCTCCCTCAAACAATTCCTAACAGAGTTTTCCTAGACTTAGAAGTTCCCTTATCTCGATCTAGTACTTCCTAACCGAGGTAACCTTTACGAGTTAGGGACATCCGAGCTTAGTTAATCCTTACAGCTCGGTTAAGGGACCTTACTTAGAAAGTAAGAAAGAGTATGTGACTCGATTATAAGACTTTACAACTCGGAAAGTATGAATTACAAGTTAGGAGTTGTAAATAGAAGATTGAGTAAGAATACAATGACTTTTGCTTAAGTAATGTGTTTCAACAATAATTCCAACAATCTTCAAGTCTTTAGAGGTGGCTTGTATTTATAGATGACCAAGCGGATTAACCGTTGTGACTAATTTATGAATAGAAGTCCTTTGTGACCGTTGTAACGGTTTTTCGAGTCGCTCGAAAAGATCTCGTTGAGATGTGAATATTGTGCCATGGCTCTTGACTTCAAAAGGTGCTCCAGTCAAGTGGTGGTGTCCGAAAAGTAAAGTGGAAACCACCGTTGAGCTTGGCGTTGAAGATTTCTAGTTTTGGAAACAGACAACCATGACAATTAATTTTGTTTCTCAAAGTATAGAATACTTTGGTCCAAGATTACCCAGAGATAATAATTTAATTAAGATAATTAAGTGTAAAATTATCTTAGGCCTTGAGAAGTGGAATTTTTTAAGTCTAATATTGATTACACTCGAAGCCATCGAGTCGGTCTTAGGAAAGATCAAGTTATAGAGAAACATATCGGAGTATAAATACTTGATCTAGTCAAATAATTCTCGAACACACATGCTCTCTTAGAAAGATGAATTAACGCTCGTAATTCACTTTACCTTAGAAAACGAAGTCGAACTTAGATTAAAAGTGTTAGAGAGATTATTTGAACATGCGATAAATCTATGTGGTGTTTGAGTGACTCAAAAACATCGAGTGTGAGTTGATGACCAAGAATGGGTATTCCGAGTCGATCGGAATCGAATGAAAACATATGCGTAGTTTTTACATTACTCAAAATGACTTGTAATCAAAACATAGAAGGGATGAGGTTTCTACCTGTGTCCTTAATAGTAGTCAGAATGATATAAATTCGAGTATGAGTCTTGAATCTCCCTCTTTTTGATGAAAGGCATTCCATACTCGAGATAGAAACTTTGTTAGTGAAATAATCAAGACTTTTCATTCTTACTTATTTGACAAAGAATATATCGGAGCTTAGAATAGAATATTGCAGAAACATAGAATAATAAATTAAGTGATTCCGACTTAGAATATTGCTCGCAGATAGCTCATTTGATGAAAAATTGTGAGTAGTTATATCAAAGAAAAAATAGAGAATTGAGCTGATATATCGAGCAAAAATAGAGAAATGAGCTCATATATTAGAGCAAAACAAAATAAGACATTTAAACTCGAAAGCAATATGCCCGAAATTAGAAACTTCATTCATATATATATACAACAAAAAAACCATACAAAAGAGAAGGTGAGAAAACTCCCCTAAATAAGACAATAAATCTTTTTAAGTATTCTCCCCTTGGCTTTCAAAGAAAAAAAAAAAATTCAAAATGGGGAAGAATGTATCAAGTTGATACAATTTGTTTGTCTCGGACAACGAAAAAAATGAAAACAAGAACAAGAAAAAGAAATCAAGATGGTGGAGTGGGAGCGGTCTAAGTTGAGGCGGATGACCGTGCTATGTGCCTACACTAATACGCTTGTGAAGACGTTGAAGATCTTGGTGGTGGCAGCACTGGGATCTCTAGAATGGGCTCGGCTCCGAGTGGTCGACCCGGACTAAGGTCGTCCAAAGGCTCATCCTCTTGGAACGTTGCGAGAAGGAGGTGTTTTTCCCGGCCCGACTGTTGCTGACTGTCCAACATCGGTAGGGTCTTCGAGTCACTCGATCGTTGTCCGAGCCGATCGGTTCGATTAAGGAGCGGGAGCACCTTGTCCCTCGGTTCGTCCCGCTTCTCTCCTTCTTCCTCTTTCTCTTCTTCCTTCTCTTCTTCTTCTTTCTCCTAAGAAGGGGCTGCTTCAACCGCAACCTCCTCTTCTTCTTCACCTGCCTCTCCGGATGGAGACTTGGCGGGGCTCGAGGACTCTTTAGATGTTTCTAACCTATTCGGTTCCTGAGCTGGTTTAGAGCGCCTTTCTTTGAGGAGCTCAATCAACACCTGCTACTCCTTGACCAAAACCTTCATTTTGATTACCACATCTTGCAGCTCTCGAATTAGAGATTGGGTTTTTTTGGTTGATGGTCATAGACTTAAGGACGATCTTGAAGGAGTGGAAAGTGTCCTGGATTTCCATGGAAACAGAGGAGAGCTTGTCTATCATCGTGGTAGACAAAGCGACAGTGATAGAGGAAGGCGGACCTAAGGTGGAAGCACCGCCGAGTTAAGGAGGGAGTGAGAGAGGAGTATGAGGAGAGGGTTGGCTCGGTTCGAGCCGTGAACCCGCATACACCGGGTTGGGTTTCCTAGTATCCATAGCCCGAAGCTCTTTTCGCCGACTACTATGGCAGCCTCGGACACTTCATTAGGGTTTGAGGGGAATGAGACCTTAAATTGTTTAAAAATGAGAGTGACAAGGGCTCTGATAGGGAGAGGAATGGATTTCTTGGTCCGAGCCGGCACAGAGGCCATCCGCTTTATAATGGCTAGGAAGAGGTCTACATCGTAGCCCTCGAGAATGTCAAACAAATCCTTGAGAATCTTTGAATTCGGATTCTCATTGCTTGAATGATGAGAAAAGAAGGTTCTCATCAGCAAGAAGTATAGAAGATAAGCCTCAGTCTTCATCCGAGTCACGTAAAAGTTTTTGCGTGACTCGGGGATGTCCTTGGCATATTTTTCAAAAATTCACCAAGCAACCTCGTTTAAGGGGATATGGTTGTTGTTGAGGAAAAGAGATTAGACTTTGAATAGACGATGGAGAAGAGAGAGGTTGATACGAACTATCGTATTGTGAACTCTGGAGGTGATGATCCCTTCGTAGCTGGAAAGGTTTGAGTAGAACCGAGCTACGAGTTCCGAGCAAATAAATTCGCTAAAACAGATGAAATTGTATACCCTCGTGGTTTTTATGTGTTTCAACCATGAGAATTTTGTGGTTGGGAAGAATTTGTTATCCAACGTAAGGTGTTGGGTGACAAGGATCTTCGAGGGGTTAGAAAGACCCTCGTGGCTTTTTGTTCTAGGTTTCTTGGTTACGTAACCAAGAAAATCCGGAGCAGAAACTCTTTAGGCATGGTTATGAGATTTTTAGAGGGAAGAGAGTTACCTCGAAGAAAGAGAGAGAGAGAGAGAGAGAGTACTGATAGCTTGAGAGAATTGAGATTGCTTGAGAACCGAGTTTGTACAAGTAAGTATGAGAGAGTAAATCTTAGCAGAGAGTAAAGTAGCAAAATGAAGGAAAATAGATGTTATTTAAAGTGAAAGAAATGTCCTTCACTATCCGTTCTAACCAAACTCTCCAACGGTCGCCTCAAACCGGCGTGTTTGCTCTGCTCCCCAACGGTTAGAATTCTAGTGTCTGTCTCCCAACGGTTAGTTCACTAATCGACATGCGCGAGAGAGAGAGAGAGAGAAAGAGAGATTTTAGAAGAAATTTATGAAATTCTCCACTAATCTAGAGATGATTTCGAAGTTTGAAGTCCAATTTTCTCAAAACCGAGTCCGACCGAGTAATGCTTCTCGGCGACTCGAAAGCGCAAATAGATAATAACTCCTAGCTCGGTATCACTTGGTTAATTGAACTAATTCTTATTAAGACATAGAGAACAAACATGTAACACATAATCATGCAAGATAATTTCACTTAGAAAAGCACATAATCATGAGTTTATTATGCCAAGTTTATTCCTAATAAAGCAAAACTAATCCTCACTAAGTGGCTTAGTAAAGATATTAGCTAATTGAGGTTTTGTAGAAATGAATTCAAGTTCAATATCACCTTTCTTAGAATGGTCTCTCGGAAAATGATACCCGATCTTAATATACTTTGTCTTTGAGTATTGAACTGGATTCTTAGTGATGCTGATTGCACTATGATTGTCACACTTGATTGGAATTGATTTGAATGAAAGTCCAAGGTCTTTCAAGTGTTGCTTGATCCATAGAATCTCGAGCACAGACATGCTCGCAGCTGCAATGTAGTCAACTTTAGCAGTTGATAGAGCAACTGAGTTTTGCTTCTTTTAGTGCCAATATATAAGGGATTATCCTGAAACTGGCATGCCCCTAAGGTGCTCGTTTCTATCAACCTTATATCCAGCATAGTCAATATCCGAGTATCCGAGTGAGGGTCGGTTGTGAGTCTCTTGAGAACCATAAACCTAGATTCCGAGTCCCTGCAAAATATCTAAGACTTCTCTTTACCATAGTGAGATGTGATTCTTTTGGATTAGCTTGGAATCTTACACATAGACACACACTAAACATTATTTCTAGCCTACTAGATGTGAGATATAGCAGAGATCCAATCATACCTCGATAGAGTTTCTTATCTACTGCTTTACCTTTTTGGCCCGAGTCTAGTTTTAAGTCTGCTACTCATTGGTGTTGCTACATGTTTTGCATCTTGAAGCTTGTACTTTGTCAGCAACTCCTTGGTATACTTAGATTGATGGACATAGATTCCATCTTTCTCTTGTTTGATTTGTAGACCAAGGAAGAAATTGAGTTCTTCCATCATGCTCATTTTGAATTCTCGTCTTATTAACTCGGAAAAATCTCCACAGAGACCTTCATTAGCAGCTCCAAAAATTATTTGACATAAATCTAAACAATAAAAAGTCTTTCCCCTTGGTTTTTATGAAGGGAGTCTTATCAATCTGACCTCTTTTGATATCATTTTCAACCAAGAAACTGCTCGAGTCTTTCATACCAAGCTCTCGGCACTTATTTAAGACCATAAAGAGCTTTTTGTAATTTGAAAACATGATTTGAAAATTCTAAGTTTTCAAATCCAGGGGTTGCTCAATATAGACTTCCTCTTTAATGAAACCATTCAGAAAAGCATATTTGACATCCATTTGACATAATTTAATATTCATGCTTGATGCAAATGGCAATAGGATTCTAATTGCTTCAATCCTAGCAAGCTGGTGCAAAGGTTTCCCCACAATCAATCCCTTCTT
Source organism: Talinum fruticosum (assembly GCA_021018815.1). Taxonomy (NCBI): domain Eukaryota; kingdom Viridiplantae; phylum Streptophyta; class Magnoliopsida; order Caryophyllales; family Talinaceae; genus Talinum; species Talinum fruticosum. Next base: position 1,028,725 of record JAITYX010000092.1, on the reverse strand, counting down.
GTTAATTGTAACCTTGAGCAATAAGTCTAGCCTTATTTCGACTACCAACCCATCCTCACCCAGTTTGTTTTTGAAAACCCATTTGGTTCCTATGACTGGGTGGTCGGAAGGTCGTTTGGTCGGTGTCCGGACTTGGTTTCTTTCAAATTGATTAAGTTCCTCTTGCAGGGCCTCTACCCTTTCGGGTTCCGTTAGGGCCTCTAGTGGATTTCTTGGTTTAGTTAATGATATGAATGCAGTGAATGCACATAGATTTTGTAAACAAAAACGAGTTCTTACCCCACAACCGATGTCGGACAAGATGTTTTCGAGTGGGTGACTCGAAGCATATTTGAATACTATACTTGTTCTCTCGGTTCACCGATTTATAGGTTGAATTGGTTGATCTTCGGTGATCCGATCCGATTGAGCTTGCTCATCCGATTGACTTTCAGCATTCCGAGCTGGCTCAAGAACCGCTTTAGTCCGAGTCATGGTATTCCGAGCTATCTTATTCGAGTTGCTTTTCCTTGACCCCTGTCGGATCTCGAGCATCGTAAGATCATCTTCATCTCGACTGAGTTTCAGTTCCGAGAATGTTGACTCACTTGGTTTTCCCTGGTCAATCGCATAAAAACAACGTGGATGCATTATTGTGAAATTAGTACTTGCATCCGAAGGGTTTGAAGTACGAAATGTTGGATTTCTTTCCCTTATAGAGCTCGTATGGAGTTTTCTTCAGGATGCATCTAATGAGGTATATGTTCAATGTGTAGTTTGCTATGTTGACTGCCTCGACCCATAAATAGTAAGGTAGATCTTGTTCAATCATCATTGTCCTTCCCATTTCTTCAAGAGTTCTATTCTTTCTATCCACTACTCCATTCTGCTAAGGAGTTATGGGTGCTAAGAAGTTGTGCGAGATACCATTCTTATTGCAAAACTCTTCAAATTTTAAGTAATCCAACTCCCTTTGATGGTCGGTTCGAATCTTTCCGTTCGAGTCCGAGACTCAACTTGAATATTCCTACAGAGCTTGTTGAACTCTTTGAAAGCTTCATTCTTGTGATTGAGAAAACACACCCGTGTAAATCGTGAGTAATCATCAACAATTACAAGTACATATGATTTACCTCCGACACTCTTTATAGGGATATCACCACGTAAATCCATATGTGACATTTCAAGCACTTTGGATGTGGAAACAGTTTTGAAAGATTTGAAAGAAGATATGACCTATTTCCCTTTTGTGTATGCTTCACAAATTTTATCTTTCTTAAATGAACAGTTTGGCAAGCCTCGACTAAACTATAAGATGCAAGCTAACATGACCTAGTCTACGATGCCATGTCTAAGAATCATCATGCAGAGATGCTTTTAAACAAGATAATTTCTTACTAGGGTCGAGAGAGGAATAGTGTAGGTGTTACCTGAGAGCTTAGTCTCCTTGATAGTTACATCAAAAATATAGCAATTGGTCCGAGTGAATCTTACCTCTTGACTTTTGTCACACGAGTTGAGCGATGTTGAGTAGATTGTACTTTAATCCCTTCACAAGATGAGACCGAGCTGACAAGGTTGTCCCCTTTTCCAATCTTTCCTATTCCAACTACCTTGCCCTTACTGTCATCTCCAAAGTGACTTTGCCTCCTTTCTAGTTTTTAAACTCGGAAAAGAGTCTTGAATCTCCCGACATGTGACGTGAGCATCCACTTGTCTAAGTACCAACGACCTTTTGTCTTTTTCTCGATTACTGCAAGTCGAAACACACTAACCCTTCGACTTCCTCTAACGAATCCAAGTAACTCCCTTTACTGTGGTCCTTTTCTTAGGAAGAAGACTCTTGGGAACCCGGAGTTTAATTACTTAGGGTTTGGTCCGATTCCGAGTCTCTTTTTAGAAAGCGAGTCTATGTCTCTTTCTTTTATGAACCGGTGGTGAAGGTTTTCTCCTTTAAGCTGGTGCTGGGCTCAGTCCTCCTTTCATTCTTATGAATAGGACCATGCTTAGCCTTCTCGAACTAAACTATGAGATGCAAGCTTTTTGATAGTATGCATCCTAACATGACCTAGTCTACGATGCCATGTCTAAGAATGATCATGCGAGAGATGCTTTTAAACAAGATAAGTTCTTACTAGGGTCAAAGAGAGGAATAGTGTAGGTGTTACCTGAGAGCTTAGTCTCCTTAGTAGTTGCATCGAAATATAGCAATTGGTCCGAGTCAATCTTACCTCTTCACCTTTGTCACACAGTTGAGAGATGCTTGAGTAGATTGTACTTTAATCCTTCACAAGATAGATTGGGCTGACCCGGTTGTCCCCTTTTCCAATCGTGCCTATTCCAACTATCTTGCCCTTACTATCATCTCCAAAAGTGACTTTGCCTCTAAAGACTCGGACTCTATACTTACACAATTTCGAGTTCCATCTAGGAATCAGGTATAAGATCTCCTTTCTTATAGGGTTTTGACTTCAAGCCATTCCATGCACCTTAGAAACTTTTACGAGTGATATAGCATTTATTCCGAGTGTTGTAGAAATTACTTCGTATGTCTTTGTGTGACTCGACTCGACTCGGAAAGCATACTTGTACTAACTCAATTCGGGTTACTCAACACTCGGAATTATTGAATGTTCAAACACTCGTATTCACAAACATAAACTCAGGTCCGACTTTATGTTCCAGGAATTACAATGTCAATTTTCTATTCCAAGTCGACTTGTGTTCTTTGAACTTTGTTTTAGATCAAGTTCGTTCACTCGATATTCTTTATCTAACTTGATTCTCTTTTAGACTAACTCGGATGGAATTTTGAGTATCATGGATATTAGACTTCAAAAATTCCATTCCTTTTCCGACTCGGATAATTAGTCATTTAATTATCTTAATTATATCATTATCTCGTATCTAACCTTGGACCAAAGTATTTTATACTTTGAGAACCAAATTGATTTGCTTTTGTAGGTAATTCAAACGAGGCTATCCTATTTTTTTTACTGCAAAAGTAACCTGGCTTCAAAAAGGTTAAATCACAAGTAGACAAGGCTTTTTCCACCTCTCGACCTAGCCCCGGACAATCGTGTCGGGATTTTCCGTTTCGAAACCGGAAATCTGCAACACTAAGCTCAACGGTGGTTTTCATCTTATTTTTCAAGACACCACCGAGTGGTTTTGGGACTTCCAAAGGAGTCAAGAACCGTTGCTCAATGTTCATATCTCAACGGTTATTTTCCGAGTGACTCGAGAAAATCCTTTACAACGGTCACAAAGGACCTCCGAGTCACAAGATGGACACAACCGCTAAGCTGCTTGGTCATCGATATATAGAAGCCAACTTTCAAGACATGAAGATTGCCGAATCTATTGTTAATACACATACTTGAACAAAAGTCATTGTATTCATTCTCAATCTCCTACTTACAACTCCAATTCCGTATTTCATAACTTTCGGAGTTGTAAGGTCTTGTACTTAGTTACAAACACTTTCTTTCTTACTCTCTAAGTAAGGTCCCTTGACCGAGCTGTAAGGGTTAACTCAGCTCGGTTGTCCCTAACTCGTAAGGGTGATCTCAATTAGGAAGTACTAAATCGGATAAGGTAATTTCGAGTCTAGGAAAAACTTGTAAGGAGTTGTCCGAGGGAACAACTCGAGGTTAAGTAAGTATACGGTATTTTATGGACTCAAAATAGTGGATTCTACTTCGTGCTTGGAATAGCACGGTCCGTGGTTTTCTCGCCCCGGGAAGGTTTCCACGTACTTTCTAAGTTATTACTTTTCCGAGTATATTCTAGACTCGGACAGCTTTGAATTCGTTTAATCTGTTTCCTCATTGCTTACTCGAATTCCGAGTTTATGCTTTTCGAGCATATCCTTGCCGCTCACTTACATCGAGCCTTATTTGTTTTAATTTTCAAGCAAGTTTCCTCATCACCCTATTCACCCCCTCTAGGGTGATTTATACTCTCCAAGAGCAAACCTTCAATTGGTATCGAGCCTAGCCTTTCGTAAAGGATCTAACCATCCAAAGGTTTAAAGATCAAATGGCTCGGAACAATGAAGAGTTCGATGAAGGATGATCTTCCAGCAGACCACCAAAGTTCAAAGGATCTAACTTTGTGCACTCTGGAAGAAACTCATGGAATGTTTCCTGTCTGGATCATGATGAAGATGTCCGGAACATCATACAAGAAGGAAACTACCTTCCTATGAAGATAGTAGAAACAAGACTCGTGCCCAAGATCAAGGCAGAGTACACCACCGAGGAAGCAGAGAAGTTCGGAAAGACCTTGAAGGCAATAAACATTCCGATGTGCGCCATCAACTCGGAAGAATACCCGAGTGTCTACCTATGATACAGCCAAAGAAGTATGGGACACACTGGTCAATACTTATGAAGGTACAAGCCAGGTCGGACAAGCGAAGATAAGCCAATATCTTCATAAATATGAGCTATTCAAGATGGAGCTAGAAGAAAACATCACTCGGATGTTCATTCGATTTACAGAGATTACCAATAATCTCAAACCTCCGGGTAAAAAGATTTCCCACGAGGAAATGTGCAAAAAGATACTCGGAAGCCTACCCAAGAAAAGATGGGGTCCCAAAGTGACAGCTATCGAAGAGGCTCGGATCTTGTATCTACCGAAGCCGGACGAACTCATTAGGAAGCTTCTCACCCATGAGATCCACCGGAAGAGGAGGACACAGAGGTCGACACCAAAAAGAACATTGCGCTGAAAGCCTTAGAAACCAGAGAAGCGGATCCGAGTTCCTCCGACTTAGAAGAGGATCCCATGGCACAATAGATGGGATAAGAAGCCAAAAGAAGAGTTCTATAAGAAAGATAAGAAGGATAGAAAAGGTAAATACTCTTCCCCTTCAAAGTTATCTTTGACTAAGAACTCTGGATGTTTTGAATGTGGCAGCAAGGAACACATAGTGAAGGACTGTCCCACGACAAACGAGGGACAGAAGGAAGAAAAAGGATATGATGGCCACATGGAGTGACGAGGTCTCATCGGAAGATGATGAGGACTCGGATGACTCAAAGTGTCCGATGGCACTTTCGACTCGAGAATCGGAAACGAGTCAAACTCGGATCAATTAGACAATGAGGAAGCAAATCCTCAAGAGGTAATTGAATATTTCCTCAAATTCTCTAAAGTTGATTTAGCTAAGTATATCTTCACTTTGGAAGAGAAGTCCAATTCGATTCTTCTCATTTTAAAGAACAACTTGACTCAATTTCTTACGAGAGCATTTCTTTAAAAATGAGTTGGAAAAGCTGAGACTTACACTAAGAGAACTCAACACTAGTGCTCAATCCAATGAGGTCGAGTCCGAGTTACTCGGAAAAGAAAATGAGCAGACTAAAATAAAAGCTCAATGAGTCTCAAGATCTTGTTTTAAAGTTTACTCGGGGTTAGAAAAACCTTGATATGCTCTTAGGATCTCAATGCGTCTCGTTCGAAAAGAAGGTCTTGGTTTTAACAAAGAGGAGGAATCAAATTCCTACTCGGAACTTTTCGAAAGGATTCCGGAACCGTAAAGTTCAGGAAGGCTGAGCACGGTTCCATTCATAAAAATGAAAGGAGGACTGAGCTCGGACTAGCTTATAAGAGAAAACCATTTCCTCCGGTTTATAAAAGAAAAGTTTTTCAAGAAAAAGAGACACAGACTCAGTTCTCTAAACAGAAGACTCGGAATCGGACCAAACCCAAAGTCATTCAAATCTGGGTTCGAAAACCTTCTTCTTGAGAAAAGGACCACGAGTAAAGGGTGTTACTCGGGTTCGTTAGAGGAAGTGAGAAGGGTTAGTTTGTTTTCTCTTTGCGAGGCACTCGTAAAAGATCAAAAGGACATTGGTACCTGGACGGTGGATGCTCACGCCATATGTTAGAAGACTCGGGACTCTTTTCCGAGTTAGAAGAGTACAAAGGAGGAAAAGTCACTTTTGGAGATGACAGGAAAGGCAAGATAATTGGGATAGGTAAGGTTGGAAAGGAAGGCAATCTGGTCAATCCAAGTATACCTTGTCAAAGGATTAAAGTACAACCTGCTTAGCATCTCTCAATTGTGTGATAAAGGTCAAGAGGTAAGATTCACTCGGACTAACTGTTACATTTCGATGATACCACCAAGAAAATCAAGCTTTTAGGTAAGAGATCAGGTAACACTTACATTATTCCTCTTTCGACCCGAGTTAGAATTTATCTTGTTTAAAAGCATCACTTCCCGATGACTCATGGACATGGCATCGCAGATTAGGCCATGTTAGCATGCATACTATTAAGAAATTGGCATCCGATGGCTTAGTTAGAGGATTGCCTAATTGTGCTTTCAAGAAAGACAAAGTTTGTGAAGCTTGCATAAAAGGGAAACAAGTTAGATCATCATTCAAATCCTCGAAGACAGTTTCCACATCCAAGGTGCTTGAATTGCTACATATGGACTTATGTGGTGAAATTCCTGTTAAGAGCCTCGGAGGTAAATCATATGTACTTGTTATTGTTGATGATTACTCACGATTTACCTAGGTGTTTTTCTCAAGCACAAAAATGAAGCATTCAAAGAGTTCAGCAAGCTTTACGAAACATCCAAGTTGAGTCTCGGACTCAAATTCAAAGAATTCAAACCGATCACGGAAGGGATTTCGACTACTCGGAATTCTCAAAGTTTTGCGACAAGAATGGTATCTCTCACAACTTCTCGGCACCAAGAACTCCTCAACAAAATGGATTAGTGGAGAGAAAGAACAGAACTCTTGAAGAAATAGCTAGGACAATGATGATTGAACACAATCTACCCTACTATTTCTCGACTAAGGCAGCTTAACATCGCAATTACACCTTGAACAGATGGCTCATCAAACCCATTCTCGAAGAAAACACCTTACGAGCTCTATAAAGGGAAGAAACCCAATATCTCATATTTCAAACCCTTTGGATTTAAATGTTTTCTTCACAACAATGGTAAGGATCACCTGACTAAGTTTGATTCTCGATCGGATGAAGGTATTTTTCTGGGTTATTCTTCTCATAGTAAAGCTTATCACATTTTCAATAAAAGAACTAACAAAGTGGAAGAAAGCATCCACGTTGTCTTTTATGAGCTTGAACTAGAAAAACCAAGTGAGTCAACATTCTTAGACCTAAAGCTCAGCAGAAGTGATGATCATGATGAAAACAAGCCTATCAGGAATCAAACCCAACCAGCTCGGAATGAAGTCACTCGTAACGTAGTGACTCGGAATGAGACAACTCAAGAACCCGCTCGGAATGATGAAGGACAAACCGATGAACAAGTTCACTCGGAGCAAACTTCGAAGATCAACCAATTCAGCCTACAAATATGGTGAATCGGAGAACAGTGTAGAGCATTTAAGTATACTTCTAGTCATCCACTAGAAAACATATTATCCGATATTAACAAGTGGGGTAAGAACTCGTTCCTCTCTTCAGAATCTATGTGCATTCGCTGCATTCATTTCATTAACTCGAACCCAAAAATGCACTAGAGGCCCTAAATGAACCTAAATGGGTAGAAGCCATGCAAGAGGAACTCGATCAATTTGAAAGAAACCAAGTCCGGACTCGGACCAAACAACCTTCGACCACCCAGTCATAGGAACCAAATGGGTCTTCAAGAACAAACTGGATGAAGGTGGGTTGGTAGTCGAAACAAGGCTAGATTTGTGGCTCAAGGTTACAATCAGGAAAGAGGGATTGATTGTAGGGAAACCTTTGCACTCGTTGCCGAATTGAAGCCATTAGAATCCTGTTAGCATTTGCATCTAGCATGAATATCAAGTTATATCAAATGGATGTTAAGTGTGCTTTTCTCAATGGTTTTATCGAAGAGGAAGTCTATGTTGAGCAGCCCCTGGATTTGAAAACTAAGAATTTCCAAATCATGTTTTCAAACTTCAAAAAGCTCTTTATGGTCTTAAACAAGCTCCCACGACTTAGTATGAAAGACTGAGCAATTTCTTGGTTCAAAATGATTTTAGAAGACTAACCCATCCCCTCCTTAATTTCTTAGTCTTTTAATTACGAGTGTTTCATTTTTTTTGTCCGGACATCAAATATGTACTTCTTATTGTATTCTTCCCATTTTTTTTGTTTTTGCTAAAAGGCAAGGGGAGAATAGATAGAAAAAATTTGTTGTCTTGTTTAGAGGGAGTCTCTCTCTCACCTTGTGTAAATATTTCTTTCCGTTAAATTAATGAAGTACTACATTTCATTAATAATCTCAAGTTTCTTGCTCCGATATGTTATTTACAACAATGCATCCATCTCGCTTTTGCTCTATTTCTTACTCCGATATGATAGCTCTTGCTATGAACTCTTAAGTTCTTTTCTAAGTAAATTTGCAATATCACTTACAAACTTTCTATCTAAGTATGGAATGCCTTTCATCAAAAAGGGGAGATTGAAGACTCAAACTCTATACTTACACATTTTCGAGTTCCATCCAGGAATCAGGTATAAGATCTCCTTTCTTATAGGGTTTTGACTTCAAGTCATTCCATGCACCTTAGAAACTTTTCCGAGTGATATAGTATTTATTCCGAGTGTTCTAGAAATTATTTCGTATGTCTTTGTGTGACTCGATCGACTCGGAAAGCATACTTATACTAACTCGGCTTTGAGTTACTCAACACTCGGAATTATTGAATGTTCAAACAGTCGTATTCACAAACATAAACTCGAGTCCGACTTCATGTTCCAGGAATTACAATGTCAATTTTCTATTCCAAGTCGGCTTGTGTTCTTTGAACTTTGTTTTAAATCAAGTTCGTTCACTCGATATTCTTTATCTAACTTGATTCTCTTTTAGACTTACTCATATGAAATTTTGAGTATCATGGATATTAGACTTCAAAAATTCCATTCCTTTTCCGACTCGGATAATTAGTCATTTAATTATCTTAATTATATCATTATCTCGTGTCTAACCTTGGACCAAAGTCTTTTATACTTTAAGAACCAAATTGATTTGCTTTTGTAGGTTATTCAAACGAGGCTATCCTATTTTTTTACTGCAAAAGTAACCGGCTTCAAAAAGGTCAAATCACCAGCGAGACAAGGCTTTTTCCACCTCCGACCTAGCCCCAGCACATCGTATCGGGATTCTCTGTTTCCAAACCGGAAATCTGCAACACTAAGCTCAACGGTGGTTTTCACCTTATTTTTCAAGTCACCACCGAGTGGTTTTGGGACTTCCAAAGGAGTCAAGAACCGTTGCTCAACGTTCATATCTCAACGGTTATTTTCACGAGTGACTCGGAAAATCCTTTACAACGGTCACAAAGGACCTCCAGATCACAAGATGGACACAACGGCTAAGTCTGCTTGGTCATCTATATATAGAAGCCAACTTTAAAGACTTGAAGATTGCCGAATCTATTGTTAATACACATACTTGAACAAAAGTCATTGTATTCATTCTCAATCTCCTACTTACAACTCCAATTCGTATTTCATAACTTTCCGAGTTGTAAGGTCTTGTACTCGATTACAAACACTTTCTTTCTTACTCTCTAAGTAAGGTCCCTTGACTGAGCTGTAAGGGTTAACTCAGCTCAGTTGTCCCTAACCTGTAAGGGTGATCTCAATTAGGAAGTACTAGATTAGATAAGGTAATTTCTAAGTCTAGGAAAAACTTGTAAGGAGTTGTTCGAGGGAGCAACTCGGGTTAAGTAAGTATACGGTATTTTATGGACTCAAAATAGTGGATTTTACTTTGTGCTTGGAATAGCACGGTCCGTGGTTTTCTCGCCCAGGAAGGTTTCCACGTCCTTTCCGAGTTATTACTTTTCTATTCTAAACTCGAGGCAGTTTGAATTCGTTTAATCTGTTTCCTCACCGCTTACTCGAATTCTAAGTTTATCTTTTCGAGATCGTATCCTTGCCACTCACTTAGATCAAATCCTTATTTGTTTTAATTTTCAAGCAAGTTTCTTCATCACCGTATTCACCCCCCTCTAAGGTTATTTATACTCTCCAAGAGCAAACCTTCAGCCTCTTTTCTAGTCTTCTAACTCGGAAAAGAGTCTTGAATCTCATGACATGTGGCGTGAGCATCCACCGTCTAAGAAATAATGACCTTTGTCTTTTTTGAGTTACCTCCAAGTCGAAACACACTAACCCTTCTCACTTCCTCTAACGAACCCAAGTAACTCCCTTTACTGTGGTCCTTTTGTTAGGAAGAGACTCTTCGGAACCCAGAGCTCAATTACTTTGGGTTTGGTCCGATTCTGAGTCTTTTTTAAGAATTCCGGCAAAGATCCTACCACTTTGTGACCTTGCTTGGGTCAACTACATTGTACCATTTCATGACATCCGTGTTAAATGTCCATGGGAAGATAATGTGATAAGTGTCCTCCAGGTACATTTTTCAAAGTCATTGCCCCCACAAGGTTTCTCACATAATGGTGAGGGTTCTATGTTCCATGAAAATTAATGCTAGGCATGGTAAACATAAGGGGTAGCTTGCCCTTAGAGATTGAAGTGAATCCCTGGGCCGGATAGTGGTTGTTGAACATCGAGGACTCCCGCAACATTTTCTCTATCCGATATATTCTTGGATCGGATTGAGGCTTGAGTTGAGGTTCGGGGCGAGATCCTTCTTGTTCTTTTTCTTTTCTTTTTGGACTTTGATTTCCTCTCCAATTCTTCGCGAATGAAGCTAATGGATTCGAGATATAAACTCAATCATCTTATACTGGGTATCAAGCCTAGCTTCTAGCTTAGCAATAGACTTCTTGAATAAGATCATGATGGGAGTTTGCTCGGGCTGGTTGGCCATTTTTAGAGGAGGATTTTGTTTTGATCTTGGACGACGCACCGTTGTCACAAGTAAAGAAGGGAGTACTCGTATGTTACGTGCTAATGTGGTACGCTTCGGTGTTGACCGTACTAGTGTTGATGTAAATTTCTTACTTCCTAGACACTTCGTGCTAGGGTTCCCGACTTGCATAGGATTTCCTTTCCTGTATTCCGAAAGAGTACGCTCGGGATTGGCTCGTGGAAGAATTTTTAAGGGAGATGGAGCTTAAGTGCTTGACCCGAGGAACGACCGATCCTAAGAGAAAAGAAGATGATATGCTCTTTTATTTGGATGCACATAAAGGGAATGCAAACCAAATGGAATGGAATGTGTGCAACGATGCTTATGACTTAATTTGGGATGATTTTATGATTTGGTTAGTGCGGATATGAAATGCATAGATGATTACTCCCAATAGAAGATGAATTTAGTTTAGCAAAATGAGATATGGAAATGCAAGACATAATCACCTAATTTTGAGATTAATTTGAATTTGGCTAATGCAAGAATGAAATGCAAATGCCGACTCACCTAATTTGAGATGAAATCTAAATTGACTAATGCAAGAATGAAATGCGGACTCACCTTAACCGAGATCAAATTTATTTTGGCTAATGCGGAAATGAACTACAAATGGGCACTCACCTAATTTGAGATGATTTTTATTTGGCTAATGCAAAAGGAAATGCAAATATGGACTCACCTATTTTGAGATGATTTTGACCTTGGCTAAATGCAAAAAGGAAATGCAAATATGGACTCACCTTAATTGAGATGAAGTTTAATTTAGCCTAATGCAAATGAAATGACTCATCCTAATTGGGATTAAATATATTTTGGCTAAATGCAAAATGAAACGACTCACCCTAATTGGGATTAAATTTATTTTGGCAAAATGCAAAAACAGGAATGCAAATGTGGACTCACCTATTTTGAGATAACTTTGACTTTGGCTAAATTCAAAAAGAGCAATGCAAACATGGACTCACCTATTTTGAGATGATTTTGACTTTGGCTAAATGCAAATATGGACTCACCTATTTTGAGATGATTTTGACTTTGGCTAAATGTAAAAAGGAAAAGCAAATATGGGCTCACCTTAATTGAGATAAAGTTTATTTGGGCTAATGCAAAAATGAAATGAGTGGACCAACCTTAAGAGGGATGGAATTTTGGACTTTTGGCTAAAATGTACATAATTGGACTGACTAAAAGTTTTTACTTTGATTTTTATTTTTGCACCTATGCAAGGATTATTCAGGACTCCTCACCTATCCCTAAAGGGTCACAAACAGAAAATGAAATCAAAAAACACACACACTCATCCAAGCATGTAAATGAAGGTAAGGTGGCCTAATAATCCAAAAGGTTCTATGGTCGAGAGAATTCAAAAGGTTGGATACATGGTGACACGTAGTTCGAAATTTGGTTCCCTATGGGTTGCACGGATAAGGATACCAACTAGAATTCTGGTGCCTCTAGGTAAACCAAAAGGTTTAGCCCAAGATGGCTTGGTACGAGGGAGGAGGTACTGTTTCCTTGGCAAATCAAGCCTAGTTGGGCCCGCCGAGGAACCAGTGGGAGCCTTTCTCCAGAAAGGGTTAAACAATGGGTACAATAAAGTTTTCCTAGTGGTCCAAAATAATATTTAAACTAATTCAAATGTTGCTAAATGTAGGATGTCTAAGGCAAGCATATTATTATAAACACAATACTAAAACTTTCATGTTTTGCCCTCTTAATAAAAAGTTTTATCCCCAGTGGTGTCACCACTATAGGAACCACGACCGGTCGGGGTCCGTCGAGTTTCCCAACTTGTATCGAGTCTCTTTTTTTAAAAATTAATTTTGAATATGGTTTTTGAAATGACTTTTGAATGTGGGCATGAACCTCTTATTAAGATTTCCCCAAATTTATTAAATCTGATTTAGGCAAAGTTGAATGGCGGTTCTATTAACCTTTTTATTTTATAAATTATTTTTAGAATTCCTGGAATCTTATTTTCTAATTAAGGAATAAATAAAATTAGGGTTTTGGTCCTGCAGTGAAGCTTTAGGGCCAGATTGATGTGAAAACACTAATCTGGACCGAAGCCTCACCTGGCGAGCACACAGTACCCGGCAAAGCGGCGCCGGCCGAGCGAGAGGATAATGGAGTCAGCCTTGGCTTCGTGGCTGGTAGGTAGTTCCGGAACCTCGTCTTATTGTTCTTGCAACCAGAAAACACTAAGATGCGGATTTGAATAGAAATAAATGAAAGGGAGTTGCGAGTTAGTTTTTATGAAGGGAAATTAACAAAACAAAAATTTGCTCTTCCAATCTTAGTATAGGAAAACTAAGACAAGAACAAGCTAAAAATGACTCCATCGGTCTTAGAACCCGAGAATCGGATTCGGGGCGATGGTACGAAACGTAGGGACAAACCCTTTCGCTCTACCCTTCCGAAGACGACCATTATTAGTTTGAATAGTGAATTAAAATAATGCAAAACAAACAAGCAAGCGACAACATGCGCAAAGAACTAAAACTACCAAAACATAACGAAGGAAAATGATACGGGCGGAAAGCAAAGAAAGCGGTAAAGAAAGAAATGGTCAAGCGAAAGGAAAGTAGAAAATAAACAGATTACATAGGGCATGGAAGAATTTTAAAAGCGATACATCTTGAATCCACAATACAAAAAGCAATAATAGAAAGCATAAAAATAAAATAAGTCGTTGTTAGGATTGAATCCGTGCCCTCGGGTTGTCCCACTCGCTGATCTAGATCTCGGATCCGGACCTCTTGATGCGGCGGTGGTGAATTGAATGGGCTGTTTGTGAGTATTTTGTGGAGGTAAGTAGATAGAAAGATGAATGATGGAGTTTAGGGATTCGGATGTAGGAAGTAGGGAAGGAATGAGATGAAAAAGGACCAAGACATCAAAATACGGATAAGAGTATTGAGTAGCTCTTAGGCGAGTTTCAACAATGTGAGGCTAAGACACAAAGCCAGTATGGGAATGAGAGCCAAAGCTCTGTATTTATAGAGAGACATTACGTAAAGCAATGACCTAGGTTATGTCTCGGCCAGTCGTCTAAAGCTAGAAGCAAAGGATATTGCAATGTGATAAGACCGAGATAAAGCAAAGGATAGAACCGGCCGGAACCGGATAAATGCGGTGAGGCGAGCATCGGCCAACCAATGTTACCTAGGGTATCATGCCCTAGTGTGCTACACCGGGAGTTTGCAAGCTGAAACGCGACATTTTGAGGCAAAACGTATGATAGAAGGCGTCGGCCATGTTAGGCTTTCTAGGGTTTCGTGCCCTAGTGTGTCTGTCTCAGGATTCCTTAGCCAAAACACAACATTTCATTTATGGTTTCTAGAAGGTAGGATTCGGCCATGTTGCACTTCTTAAGGAGATTATTGGCTCTTAGTCTCGGGTGGACTCTCGTGGGGCTTAAACGCAACACTTTGATTCTCGTCATCATGAAATGCAACGTCTAACGTCGTCTTGAGGTTTTGAGATCCTTGTCTGGTTGTACTAAAGTAAAATGTTGTATTCGAAACTTGGGATTTCCGGAGCACAATATTGAACTCTGTTATCTCCGAAGGCTCGGCCGAATTTGGATCGTCCAAAAGAAAAGGGGATTTTTGGATCGATCCAAGGTAGAAGGCTATTTATGTGGTGCTTGGGGTTCTTTGTGGTTTATCGGCTTCCGCGGCACCAATCAAATCCGATCGTGATCCAAATCCACAAACGAGGACTTGGGATTATCATCATCGAGGCCAACAAAAAAAACACAAAGAAAAGGAACTCGAGACACAACTTAGAACTATCGCTTGAGTAAGTAATCACTCTAACACCTTTATTCCGAGCATTGACTTCATGTTTTAAGTGAAAATGAATTATAACGTTAATTCTAATTTCTAAGTCAATTTATTTATGGAGAATTATTTGCTTGATCAAGTTTATGCATCCTGATATCTCATTCTTTCTAACTTGATCATTTTAACGATTGACTCAAGATGGAATCCGAACCTAATGGATATTAGACTCAAAAATTCCACTCTTTTAGGCTGAAGATAATTAAGTGCTTAATTAGTTTGATTTAATAATTATTTGTGCCTAATCTTGGACCAAAGTATTTTTATACTTTGAGTACCACTTTTTATTTTCTTTTGTAGGTTGTTTAAACAAGCTTAAGCTACTTTTTAATTACAAAAGCAAATGGTTTTAAGCCGTTAAACACCACCGGACAGAGATTAACCCTTTCTTGACATGGCTCAAACACCGTGTCGGGATTGTTTGTTTCCAAAGCTGGAAAACTATAACTTTGAGTCTAATGGTTGTTTCCACCCCATATTTCAATCACCACCAGATGATTGGACCATCTTTTGAGCCAAGGATCACTACACAATGTTCCCATCTCAACGAGATCTTTCCGTTACAACGACTAATGAAGCTCACTAGTCTAAAACAACTCTCAACGGTCATTCTATCTTGCTGATTATAAATAAAAGCCACATCACAAGATTTAAATATTGCTCAACATATTGCTAAACATTTTCTTAATGCATTCTTACTCAATTTTCATCTTACAACTCCTAATCTGTAATCTCTTACTTTCGATTAAAGGTTGCTCTTGGAGAGTCTTAGTCACCCTAGAGGTGGGTGAATAGGGTGATAAGGAAATTTTAGCAAACTTAGAAACTTTAAGCTTGAAAAGATTGAATAATATAATCTAAGTCTAGATTGGACTTAGAAAAGAGTAAACTCGGAGATACGTGGAAACCCTCCAGGGCGGAAAACCACGGACAGTGTTAGTCCAACCACCAAGTCAAATCCACTATTTTGAATCCTCAAATTACAATAGATCGACTCAACTAGAATTGCTTCCTTAGACAATTCCTTACAAAGTTTTCCTAGACTCGAAGTTCCGTTATCCGATCTAGCACTTCCTAACTGAAGTAACCTTTACAACTAGGGACAACCGAGTTGAGTTAACCCTTACGGCTCGGTCAAGGGACCTTATCGATAAAGTAAGAAGGGTATGTGACTCGATTAAAAGACTTTACAACTCGGAAAGTATGAATTACAAGCTATAAGTTGTAAGTAGAAGATTGAATATAAAAACCATGATTTTTGCTTAAGTAATATGTTTCAACAATAATTCCAGCAACCTTCAAGTCTTGTGAAGTGGCTTCTATTTATAGATGACCAAGCGGATTAGCCGTTGCGACTAGTTTCTAAACGAAATCTTTCCTGGCCGTTGTAACGGCTCTTCTAAATCGCTCGAAATGATCCGTTGGGATGTGAACATTGTGCAATGGCTCTTGGTTCCTAAAGGTGGTCAAATCCACTAGTGATGTCTCGAAAAGTAAGGTGGAAACCACCGTTGAGCTTAGCGTTGAAGTTTTCCGAGTTTCGAAACAGACAACCCTAGTACGTCATCCGAACCTTGTTCGAAGTAGATAAGCCTTGTCTGCTGGGGATTGAGAGCTTGAAGCCGGTTGCTTTTGTACTTAAAAAATGAGATAACCTCATTTGGATAACCTATAAAAGTAAACCACTTTGGTTCTCAAAGTATAGAATACTTTGGTCCAAGATTAGGCAAAGACCATAATTTCATTAAGATAATTAAGTTCTTAATTATCTTAGGCCTAGAAGAGTGGAATTTTCTGAGTCTAATATTCAATATACTCGAATTCTATCGAGTCGAGTCTTAAGAGAGTTCAAGTTATAAAAGTGAAAACATCATAGTATAAGGACTTGATCCGGACAAATAATTCTCAAACATATAAACCGACTTAAAAAGATGAATTAACACCGTAATTGACTTTGCTTTGAAATATGTAGTTAGAACTCGGATAAAAAGTGTTAGAGAGATTATTTGATCATACGATAAGTCCGAGTGGTGTCCGAGTGACTCGAAACATGAATGTGAGAAGATAAACAAGAATATGTTTTTGAGTCGATCGAAACGAATGAAAACTTATATAGGAGTTTCTATAACACTCGGAATGACTCTTGTAATCAAAACTTAGGAGGGATGAGGTTTGTACCGAGTCTTTATGTAGGACTAAGAATTATCTAGATTCGTAGTCGGAGTCTTCAATCTCCCCTTTTTGATGAAAGGCATTCCACACTTAGATAGAAACTTTTTAGTGAAAAATTAGTTTTCATTCTTACTCGGTAGAACATATCGGAATAATAAGTAGTAAGTGAAATGATTCGTACTCGGAGAAAGCATTTCAAATACTATCACTACTTAGAACATTTCAATGGATAACACATTTAGCAAAGAAATAATATGAACATCTATATCGGAGAAAAAAAATGAACATATGTATCGGAGTAGAAAAAAATAAAAGATCGAACTCGG
Source organism: Talinum fruticosum (assembly GCA_021018815.1). Classification (NCBI taxonomy): domain Eukaryota; kingdom Viridiplantae; phylum Streptophyta; class Magnoliopsida; order Caryophyllales; family Talinaceae; genus Talinum; species Talinum fruticosum. The sequence goes on along the minus strand of JAITYX010000092.1, from coordinate 1,011,548 downwards.
AAAGAAAATTCATTCATTTATATAAAAGAAATATACAAGACAGAGAGTGAGAGAACTCCCCTAAACATGACAACAAAAATTTTTCCGTTGTTCTCCCCTTACCTTTCAGCAAAAATAAAAATAGGGAAGAACACATCGAGTTGATACGGTTGATGTCCGGACAAAAAAAAAAGAAAAGAAATCGGGATGGTGGTGCTTGGGGGTGGTTGAGCGAGCGGGGTGCCGTCGTTGGTATGTTGAGATGACGTTGAAGACCGGGCGGGCAAGCACTGGGATCTCTAGTACCGGCTCGGCTCCGAGTGGCTGACCCATAACTAAGTCATCAAAAGGCTCATCCTCTTGGAAAACCACGGAGGGGGTGCTTCTTCCGGCTTGACCGCTGTGGATCGACCACTCGTCCGCGGGACGTTCTAACCCACTCGGACTGCATGCCGGGCCGATCGGCTCCGGTTGAGGAACTTCGAGCACCTTGTCCTACGGCTTCCTCCTTGTTTTCTCCTTCTTCCTCCTTCTCCTTGTCCTTCTCTTCTTCCTCCTTCTCCTTAGACCGAGTTGCTTCGATCATAGCTTCTTCTTCTTCTTCTACCTCTCCGGAGGAGACTTGGCGAGGCTCGAGGACTCCTCAAAAGTATCCGAGCTGCTCGGGTCCCGAGCAACCTTCGTTCTCCTTTCGCGGAGAGATGAAGTTGCTCCTGTTGCTCCTTGACCGGGCTCTTCATCTCAAGGATCAAATCCCGGTGCTCTCGGATTTGAGACCGAGCCATTTTTGGTTTATAACCATATTTTGAATGGCATTTTTATAAGAGCGGAGAGTGGCCGGAAATTCTTTAGTCATATATGAGATCTTGCCTATCAAGACCGAAGACAAGGTAGCCGAGGCTGCAGGAGGAGGACCTGAAGTGGAAGCACCACCAGGTGGAGGAGGGAGAGAGAGGGAGTCCGAGTCCGAGGACGGAGGGAAGGGGCCTCAATTCGATCCATGGACCCAAACACTAGGTTTGGTCTCCCGGTACCCATATCCCGAAGTTCCTTCCTACCAACAATGATAGTAGCCTCGGACACTCGCATTGGGGTCTCGGGGAGGGAACCTTAAACCGCTTGAAAACCATAGTTAAAAGGGCTTCGAAGGGAAGAGGAGAGGTTTTCTTGGATTGAGTCGGCACAAGTGGCCATTTGCTCAATGATGGCTGTGAAGAGGTCTACATCATAGCCCTCGAGGATATCAAATAAAGCTTTGAGAATCTTAGAATAAGGATTCTCTTTGCTTAAATGATGAGAGAAGAAAGTTCTCATCAAAAGAAAACAGAGAAGTTTGGCCTTAGTCTTCATCTAAGTCATTGAGAAATTCTTTCTTCACTTAGGGATTTCCTTGGCATATTTTTCAAAGAATTCATCCGCAATCTCGTTGAAAGGGATGGGATTATAGTTGAGAAAGAGAGAGGAAACTTTGGAAAAACGATGGAGGAGAGAAAGGTTGATGCGCACAATCGTGTCGTGAACTCTTGAGGTGAGGACTCCCTCGAGTAGGATAGATTAGAATAGAACTCAGCAACGAGTTCTAGGTAAATAAACTCACTGAAGCAAAGAAATTTGTAAACTCTAGTGGTTTTTATATGATTCATCCACGAAAACGATGTGGTTGGGAAGAACTTGTCATCCAACGTGAGGTGTTAGGTAACAAAGATTTTTGGGGGTTAGAGGTGCCCTCTTGGGTTTGCTTGGTGCGAGGTTTCTTGGTCGTAGACCTTAAAAATCTTGGGCTGAACCTCTTTTAGCCATGGCTAATGATTTTGGAGTGAAAGAGAGTGAACTCGAAAGACAGAGAGAGAGAGAGAGAGAGAGAGAGTACTCGGAGCTGTGAGTACGAGAGTGAGTAAGCAAGAGAGTAGGTTAGCAGAGAGAGAGAGAGAGTAAAGTAGTGAAGTGAAGGTACAGGGATGCTATTTACAGCAAAAAGGAATGTCCTTCAAAATTCAATCCGACCTAAACCTCCAACGGTTGCCTCGGATAGGTGTGATGTTTCTGTCTCCAACTGTTAGAATTCTAGTGACTTTCTCCCAATGGCTAGTTCATTGATCGATACATGCAGTAGAAAGAGAAAAAAGAGAAATTTAAAAAAAGTTTTGAAATTCTCCACTAATGTAAACATGATTTCAAAAGTTTGAACTTCATTTTTCTTAAATACCGAGTCTAACTCGGTATGGTTTCGAGCGACTCGTAAAGTGCAAACATATAATAACTCCTAGCTCGGTCTCACTAGGTCAATTGAACCAATTGTTATTAAGACAACGAAAGAGAACATATAACACATAATCATGCAAGACAATTTCACTTTGAAAATTACATAATCATGCATTAATCATTCTAAGCTCATTCCTAATAAAGCAAAGCCGATCCTCACTAAGTGGCTTAGTGAAAATATTAGCAAACTGAAATTTTGTAGGAATGAATTCAAGTTCGGTATCAACTTTCTCATAATGGTCTCTCGAAAATGATAACCGACCTCAATATGCTTTGTCTTTGAATGCTGAACTGGATTCTTAGTGATGCTAATTGCACTCGATTATCACACTTGATTGGAATTGATTTGAATGAAAGTCTAAGATCCTTCAAGTGTTGCTTGATCCATAGAATTTGAGCACATAACGCTCCAGCTGCAATGTACTCGGCTTCAGTACTTGATAGAGCAATTGAGTTTTGTTTCTTTAAGTGCCAAGATATGAGGGATTGACCCGAAACCGGTACGCTTCGATGTGCTCTTTCTATCAACTTTGTATCCAGTATAGTCGGTATCCGAGGATCCAGTGATGGCCTATTCCGAGTCTCTTGAGAACCATACACCCAAATTATGAGTCCCTGCAAGATATTTAAAGATTCTCTTCACCGCAGATGAGATGTGATTCTTTTGCATTAGCTTGGAATCTCGCACACGGACATACACTAAACATAATGTCTTGCCTATTGGATGTGAGATATAGTACGGATCCAATCATACCTCGATAGAGTTTCGATCTACTGCTTTACCTTTCTCGTCCGAGTCCGGTTTCATGCTCGCTACTCATTGGTGTTACTTGCATGTTTTGCATCTTGAAGCTTATACTTCTTGAAAAACTCCTTGGTATACTTCGATTGATGGACATAGATTCCATCTTTATCTTCTCTAATTTGTAGACTAAGAAAGAAATTAAGCTCTCCCATCATGCTCATTTGGAATTCCTATCTCATCAACTCGAAAAATCTCGACAGAGTGAAGGTTTGCTCGTGGAGAGGCTAAATCACCCTAGAGGGGGTGAATAAGGTGATGATGAAATTTGCTTGGAAATTTAAAATAAATATGACTCTAAAGAGAGTGAGTGTCAAAGATGAACGCAGAAAATGAACTAACTCGGAATTCGGAGATGATTGAAGAAACAGATTAAACGGAATTATGAAATTGTCTAAGTCTAGAATGTACTAAAAAAAGTAATAACTCGGAAAGTACGTGGAAACCCTCCTGGGGCAAAAACCACGGACCGTGCTAATCAAAGCACGAAGTCAAATCCACTATTTTGAGTCCACAAAATACGATGAGATCGACTTAACCCAAGTTGCTCCCTTAAACAACTTCTTACAAGTTTTCCTAGACTCGAAATTCCATTATCCGATCTAGTACTTCCTAGCCGAGTTCACCCTTATAGCTCGGTCAAGGGACCTTACTTAGAAAGTAAGAGAGAAAGTGCTTGTAACTAAGTACAAGACCTTACAACTCGAATATAATGAGATACGTAATTGGGAGTTGTAAGTAGAAGATTGAGAGTGAATACAATGACTTTTGATCAAGTATGTATTTTTACAATTTAATTCAGCAATCTTCAAGTCTTGAGATTTGGCTTTCATTTATAAATGACCAAGCAGCTTAGCCGTTGTATCCATCTTCCGACTGGAAGTTCTTTTATGACCGTTGTGTAGGATTTTCCGAGTCACTCGAAAATATCCGTTGAAATGTGAACGTTAGACAACGGCTCTTGACTCCCTTGGAAGTGCCTAAAACCACCGGCGGTGTCTTCAAAAGTAAGGTGGAAACCACCGTTGAGCTTAGTGTTGCAGATTTTCATTTCCGGAAACAGACAACCCCGACATAGTGTCCGAGGCTAGGTCGAGGTGGAAAAAGCCTTGTCTACTAGTGATTTGACATTTTGAAGCTCGGTTACTTTTGTATTTCAAATTAGGATAGCCTCGTTTGAATAACCTACAAAAGTAAATTAATTTGGTTCTCAAAGTATAAAATACTTTAGTCCAAGATTAGACACGAGATAATAATATAATTAAGATAATTAAGTGACTAATTATCCGGGTCGAAAAGGAGTGGAATTTTCTGAGTCTAATATTAATGATACTCAAAATTCCATCCGAGTCGATCTAAAGAGAATCAAGTCGATAAAGAATATCGGACTTGATCTAGACTAAACACAATTCAAACTAAAATATTAGACTTAGAGCGCGTAAAAGATAGTGTTTGAATCATGCTATATATTTGAGTGTTGAGTGACTCGTAACCGAGTGAAACATGGTGAGTGTAGATATGCTTTCCGAGTCACACGAGTCATGCATAAATGCATGAGATAATTTCTACAACACTTAGGGAAAATACCATATCACTTAGAAAAGTTTCTAAGGCACAAGGAATGACTTGGAATCAAAACTTTATAAGTGAGAAAGTCTTATACCCGATTCCCTTGATAGAACTCGAAAGGTGAGATGTAAAGTCCGAGTCTTCACGGAGATTTTCATTAGTATCTCCAAAAATTATATCATCAACATAAATATGAGCATTAAGAAAGTCTCTCCCCTTGGTTTTTTTTGATGTAGTGAGTAATAGGCTCCGGTTGTTCGCTGTTCAAGAATTCTTGCTTAGGCAGTTCATACCATCCATACATAGTGTTTTGATCTAAGATTTCAATTCTTCGATTAATCACATAATATCCCCAGTAATTTTTATACGCGGATTGCATTTAATTTGAATTGAAAGAATATCCCAAAAGAATTTGATGAAAAGAGTTTTGTTAATCTGAGCCCTTTTGAAGTCATTTTCAACCAAGAAACTGCTCGGTCTTTCATACCAAGCTCTAGGAGCTTGTTTAAGACCATAAAGATCTTTTTGCAATTTGAAAACATTATTTGCAAATTCCGAGTTTTCATATCTAGGGGTTGCTCAACATACACTTCCTTTTGAATGAAACCATTCGGAAAGGCACATTTGATATCCATTTTATACAACTTAATATTCATGCTTGATGCAAATGCCAAGAGGATTCTAATTTCTTCGATCCTAAGCAATCGGTGCAAAGGGATCCTAGCAACCGGTGCAAAGGTTTCCCCACAATTAATCCCTTGTTCTTGATTGTAACCTTGAGCCACAAGTCTAGCCTTATTTTTGACTACCAACCTATCCTCAACAAGCTTGTTCTTGAAAACCCATTTGGTTCATATGACTGGTTGGTCGGAAGGTCATTTGGTTAAAGTCCGGACTTGGTTTCTCTCAAAATTATTAAGTTCCTCTTGCATGGCCTCTACTCATTCAGGTTCATTTAGGGCCTCTAGTGAATTTACGGCTTCGATTAATGATATGAATGTAGTGAATGCACATAGATTTTATAAAGAAGAGTGAGTTCTTACCCTACTGTTAATGTGAGACAAAATGCTCGCGAGTGGGTGGCTCTGAGCATATTTGAATGCTCTACTCGTTCTCCGGTTCACCAAATTTGTTGTTTGTAGTGGCTGATCTTCAATGATTTGATCCGGACGAGTTTGATCAACTCGCTTGACCTTCGAGCATTTTGAGATGGCCCTTGAGTTGGTTCGATCCGAGTCATGATGTTTTGAGTTGCTTCCTTTTGATTCCATCTCGAGCTTAACTTCGATAAGCTAATCTTTATCTCTACTTAGTTTCGGATTTGAGAAGGTTGACTCACTTGTTTTTCCCCGATCAATCTCATCAAACACAACATGGATGCTTTCTGCCACTTTGTTAGTTCTTTTATTGAAAACACGATATGCTTTACTATGAGATTAATAACCCAGGAAGATACCTTCATCCGATCGAGTATCAAACTTGGTCAAGTGATCCTTACCATTATTGTGAACAAAACACTTACACTCGAAGGGCTTGAAGTATGAGATATTAGGTTTCCTTCAATTGTAGAGCTCGTATGGAGTTTTCTTCAAGATGGGTCCGATGAGGCATCCGTTCGGTGTGTAGCTTTCTGTGTTAACTACCTTAGCGAAGAAATAGTAAGGTAGATCATGTTCAATCATCATTGTCCTTGCTATTTCTTCAAGAGTTCTGGTTCTTTCTCTCCACTATTCCATTCTCGTTGAGGAGTTCCGGTGCTAAGAAGTTGTGAGAGATACCATTGTTATCGCAGAACTCGCAAATTCCGAGTAATCGAACTCCCTTCCATGGTCGGTTCGAATTCTTTTGATCCGAGTTTGAGGTTCTACTAGAATTTTCCTGCAGAGCTTGCTGAACTCTCTGAAGGCTTCATTTTTGTTCTTAAGAAAACAAACCCGGGTAAATCGTGAGTAGTCATCAACAATCACAAGTACATATGATTTACCTCCGAGACTCTTTATAGAGATTTCACCATATAAATGGATATGCAACATTTCCAAGCACTTTGGATGTGGAAATACATTTGAGAGATTTGAAAGAGTATCCGACTCGTTTCCCTTTTATGCATGCTTCACAAATTTTATCTTTCATAAATGCACAGTTAGGCAAACCCCTAACCGAACCATATGATGCAAGGTTCTTGATAGTGTGCATGCTAAACCTAATCTACGATGCCATGTCCAAGAATCATCATGCAAAGATGCTTTTAAACAAGATAAATTCTAACTTGGATCAAAAAGAGGGATAGTGTAGGTATTACCCGATCTCGTACTTGAGAGCTTAGTCTCTTTGGTAAATGCATTAGAAATATAACAATTTGTCTTAGTGAACCTCACCTCTTGACCCTTGTCGCATAATTGAGAGATAGATTGTACTTTAATCCCAAGATAGATCGGGCTGACTAGGTTGTCTCCTTTCCCAATTTTACCTATTCCAACTATCTTGCCCTTACTCGTCATCTCCAAAAGTCACTTTGCCTCCTTTATAATTTTCCAACCGAGAAAAGTGGCGTGAGCATCCACTGTCTAAGTACCAATGACCTTTTGTCCTTTTCGAGTTACTCGCAAGTTAGAAGCACACTAACCCTTCTCATTTCCTCGAGCGAACCAAGTAACTCTCTTTACTCGTGGTCCTTTTCGAGGAAGAATACTCTTTGGAACCCGGATTTGTTTGACCGTAGGTTTGATCCGATTATGAATGTTCCTTTCGTAAAACCGAGTCTATGTCTCTTTCTTTTGAAAATCTTTTCTTTTATAAACAGTGGAGAAGGTTTTCTCCGTAAACCGATATGGGCTCAGTCCTTGTTTCATTCTTATGAATATGACCAGGCTTAGCCTTCCCGAACTTCACGGTTCGGAATCCCTTTTGAAAAGATTTGAGTAGAAATTAGATTCCTCTTCTTCGTTAAAACCAAGTCCTTCTTTGCTTGAAGGAGACACATTGAGAGCCTAAAAGCATGTCAAGGTTTTTCGACCTTGAGTAAATTTTAAAACAAGCTCTTGAGACTCATTCAGCTTTCTTTTCGGAGGCTCATTTTCTCTTCTTAGTGACTCGGACTCTGTCTCATTAGCTTGAGTACTAGTCTTGATTTCTTTCGGAGTTAGTCAAAGTTTTTCGAATTCATTTTTCAAACCATTTCACTCGAAGTTAGAGACTCAAGTTGTTCTTTGAACCGAGAAGAATCGGAATTGGACTTTTCTTCCAAAGTATAAATATATTTGTCTAAATCAACTTTGGAGAACTTAAGGAATTATTCAATTACCTCATGAGGACTTGTCTACTCGGTGTCCGAGTTATCGAGTCCGACTCGGATTCAACTTCTAAGTCCATTATCGCCATCGGACATTTTGAGTCATCGGAATCTTCATCTTCTTCGGATCGGTCTTCATCACTCCATGTGGCCATCATAGCCTTGTTCTTCTTTTTGTCCCTCTTTCTCCTTGGACAGTCTTTGACTATGTGATATTTGCTCGCCACATTCAAAGCAACCAGAGTTCTTAGTTAAAGATAACTTTGAAGGGGAGGAACTTAGACTTTCCCCTTTGCTTTCTAAGGCTTTCGGTTCAATGTTTTTTTTTAGTGCCGACCTCGGCATCTTCTTCTTCCAGGTGAATTTCATGGGTAAGTAACTTCTCAATCGGTCGTTTGGCTTCGGTTGAGAGAGGTTCTGAGCTTCCTCGATGGCTGTCACCTTGGGACCCCATCTTCTCTTTAGTAGACTTCTTAGAATTTTTCTACACATTTTTTCATGAGAAATCTTTTTACTCGGAGATTTGAGATTGTTTGTAATCTTAGTAAAGCGTATAAACATTTGAGTAATGTTTTCTTCGACTCCATCGTGAACGAGCTCATATTTGTGAAGATATTGACTTATCTTCGCTCGTTTCACTTGGCTTGTTCCTTCATATGTGTTGACAAGAGTGTCCCATAGATCTTGAGCTGTGTCATAGGCCGACACTCTGTTGTACTCTTCTAAGCCGATAGCACACATCGGAATGTTCATCGCTTTGAAGTTCTTTTTGAACTTTTCCGACTACTCATTGGTGTACTCGAACTTCTCTTTAGGCACATATCTTTTACCTTCTATCTTCATTTGAATGTAATTGCCTTCTTGGATGATGTTCCAAACATCTTCATCGTTGTCCAAAGAAAAAGCATTCCATTAGCTTCTTCCAGGTGCAGGAAGTTTAATCCTTTGAACTTTGGTGGTCCGGTGGAAGATCTTCCTTCATCAAACCGTCCGATGTTCCGAGCCATCCGATCTTTAAACCTTAGGATTGTTAGATACTTTTTGGAAGGCTACGCTCCGATACCAATTGAAGGTTTGCTCTTGGAGAATTTGAGTCACCCTAGTGTGGGGTGAATAGGGTGATGAGGAAATTTTAGCAAACTTAGAAACTTTAAGCTTGAAAAGATTGACAATATAATCCGAGTCTTCGCTCGGTTGTAAAGAAAGTCTTATAATCACTTCTACTCTTTACTTTCTTTCTAAGTCCCTTGACTTAGCTTTAAGGGGTAACTCAGCTTAGTTGTCCATGACTGTAAGAGTTATCTCAATCAAGAAGTACTAGATCGGATAAGGGAACTTCTCACTCTAGGAAAAACTTGTAAAGGAATTGTGTAAGAGAGCAATTTTGGTTAGAATCAATCTTTTGTAATTTAGGATTCAATTGGTGGAGTTGACTTGGTTCTTATATTAGCATTGTTTATGGTTTTCGCCCCGGGAGGGTTTCCATGTATTTCGAGCACTTAACTTTCTCAGTCCAATCTAGACTCAAAATCGATTTCTTATTCCGTTATGTGCAAAAGAGTTTAATTTTTCTCAAAAATCTTTCATCACCCTATTTACTCCCCCACCCTTCTAGGGTGATCGAACCTCTCCAAGAGCAAACCTTCATAAATTGATTAGTTTTAGCATGGGTTGGGCTTTATTGAAACCAGTGTTACTCACAATATATTAAATATAAAACTAGAATATTAAGGCATGTTACTCTAACACTAAAACATATTAGCCTTCCTATGTTATTGCATTCATATGAAACCTTTGGTACATCACATGAACCTGATTTTCCATGTCTAATGTGGTGAGACATTTGGTAAGTCTCATGGAGTTGGTGTCCGATGTACGTGTTTGATGAGACCATTGGTAGGTCATTCATCAATAAAGTGAATGTCAGTTATGTTTTTGTATTTATGGAAGGAGTATTTTTACTGGTGGATCTTTTGAGATTGAGACTTATTGTTTAAACTGTTTGATGTATTTCCTTCTCACCTAAAAAATAATTGAACGAGATTTGAATTATATTTAACTGTTAGGGGAGGACATTAATTAGTTTTGTTTCATTATTTGATGTATTTTGTTTTCAGGTACATATGCATTACATGGGGACAGGGATTAGATTAAGGCAATAGCAAAGAATAGTTCAGATGGCCAAGACTCTATTTTTATTTACTACAGGCAATGGAGGATTTTAAATTTAGTGTAACACTTTAGATATGTTTATTAATTTGTTTTAATAAATTTCTTTGTTAGATTGACCCAACAATTACTCTTTAATGCCTTATCTTTCGTAGTAATTAATTTTTACGTTCATGTGTTTTAAAAACTAGTTTTCAAGTGTCTTATATTTGCTGGAAACTAATTTCTATTAGGCACTAGTTCTAAGGGAATAGATTTTCTAGGGATTTTTCCTTTTAATTTTTACTACAAGTTTTTTAAAATTTTCACTTTGGACCCAAAATTCGGATAGAAAATGCAAAACTCTAAAGTGAAGGGGCTTTTTGTGAAAATGCTTGTTTTTGTGTTTTTAACTTCTTATAATGACTTATACTAGTTATCACAATCTACTACTTATATCATAAAAGTTATATTTGATACAATTATAGATCCATCATACTTAGCAAACTAATTGAACTTAATTAGTGAGTTTTGACCATTACTTAAACTTAGTTGCCGTTGAGTTCCTCTAACTTCTAGTTTAGAGAGATTACTAATATTAATCCCACCTTCCTTAGATCAGGTACAAAGTAGATAAGTTTTGTTTCCTACCTCAAATCGTAGTCACTAATCAAATTTTTTATATTTTTAATAATAATGGGACTTTAATCAAGAAATTACAATATTTATGTAACACCCCGAACCCCACCCTAGGAGTATTACATCATTAGAGTTCCTCGAGAGGAACACTTAAGGCTATCTAAGGTGTCGATTTTCTTTTTTAATTCCAACTTAAAGGTAATAAAGGTGATTTTATACTTTTCTTGAAAATTTTCTAAAAATTTCAGTGAATTCCATCTATAATATGGAGTATCCCCTAGGCTTAAAACCTTAAAAACCCGCATAAAAATCACAATACAACTCGACGAGTTACACGCTCAAAGCATATAAGTCAACGACCATACGCTAGAGTCCAACCAATATGCATTTACAACTTAAAAACAAACTAATTTGCCTTGGATACAACCTATACAACTATATGAACTTAGTTACAAGTTACAATAATTAGAAATATATGCAATACATGTCCTAGCACCTTGTGGCACTTATTGATAACGCTACGCACATGAATCCAAGGTAGGACAAAGATACGAGGGCAATTCATCTTAAGGTAGTACCTCCAACTCGGAGAGAGATATGGGGTGAGCAAACCACTAGATCAGTGGGTAATCCTATCCTGAAAAATTTCACATTTACACATTATACATATGTGACAACCATAGAGTAGTAGCAAAAAGTTCATCAACCACATTGTAACTTCCAATCCATATTTTCTATCTCTAGTTTAACGCTTAACGTGTTCCATATAATATTCAAGTAAATATTTCTCATATCATCAAATGACCTACTAAATGAATCAACCATTATCGAAACCAGGTAAAACTCTAGTTATTCAATACGCACACAAGTTCACGCAATCTAATGCTAAAATCATATTTCCACATTTTTCTCAAACAAGATTCTACACTTATCAACAATTACTCGAACATCGAGTCTCTTTCCGAGGAAACCCTCTTGAGCTTGAAATTATAAACATTTCAATCATTTACAAACAAGTTTTGAAATCATTAACTTATGGGTACTAAATCAACATTCTAGGCTACAAACTAGAACTAGCACCACACAATTTCTCCGGGGTGGGACCCCTAACTTAGGCTCCCGGGACCAAACTAGAACGTTGGATAATGGAAAAAGGACCCCGGTTAGAACCCTTCCATGAAAGTCTCTAATCGGGCATCCTAACATGCGAGGAACCCAGTTAGAACCCTTCTCGGTACTAAACGATCCTAGCCCACTTGATTCACACTCGGTAGACGACACAACATCACTTGCCACCCTTCCAAACTCGGTTTTATTTCTTTAGAACATATTTTCAAGTTTGAAAAGCAAATATCAAGAAATCATATTCAAAGTTTATTTTGCGTAAAACATTCAAATGTTTTTAAAACTAACATTTTGAGCATCATTTGGGATCGAGTCGGTTTACAAGCCAAGTATCTCCATATTAAGATTCAACATCCCAAGCTAGCATATTTACTTAACTATTCACCCAAGTATTTAACGCCTTCTTATATTCATCCATATTATACTCGAGCAAGACTATCACATTCTCATATACATAATTCTCGCCTCCCTCCATTTCAAAAAGCCACAATCACTTCCAAATCATTTTGAATTGTTCCCACATTTAGTTTCACATATAACGTCTTCCCAAGATGTCCCATTGTTATTTCAATTTCATTTCAACTTAATAATTACAAATAGTCACCTGTATTTGACCCAATAGTTATTGATGTTCTATAGTCAAACCTCAATGATACTCACTATAGATACATACTCCATTAATACTCCAAATTCCCTGCTCATTTTCCATTATCCAACGTTCATTGTTTACTAAACTCAATTTAGTTTCAAGCACAACGAGCTCGAGAAACTAAAACTCCTCTCAGCTAAAATAACCACAAGCCATAAAATTGCACAGAATCACAAAACTACCACAAATGGTTATAATTTCAACCCAAGAAATCACAACTCATCACAATTTGTTGAATTCAATTCAAATTCTTATATTATCTCTCCCTAGCTTGTCAATTCACCAATTAAATTCACACGAGCCACAATAATCACAAATAATTAACACTCCTGATTTTTAACTCAATTCCATAATTTCATCCGTCTATCTAATCAAACCCTTTATTTTGATTTTCAGTTCATGTTACTTCAATGATAACTTCACATAATTAAATAACTCAATCACCTCAACGGAATTTCAATCACCATATAACAATCTTAGAAATCCAAAAATTAACAACAATTCAGTTAAATTCTAGATTTCCATAAATTTAAGAATTAGAATTACCCAACTCGAAATCTAGGGTTTGGATTCAATTTGGGCTGGTCTTCTTCTTCCTCTTCATTCCTCTCATTCCCTTCTTGCTTTTAATCTTGCTCTGGCTACTTGTCCATTCCTTTTTCCGCTGGTTGTCCACGCTCGCCGGCCATGGCTTTCCTATTCGCAGGTCACTATCTCTTCCGTTCGCTCGTCGTCTTCCTCTTTGCCTGTTATTGTTCCTCTTTCGGACGACCTCTCTAGCCTTCGACCTCCTACCCTCTTTGTCTCGGTCTTTGAACCTTTATCTCGCTCTTTCTTGCTCTCTACGACTCACCCTCTTTCCCTCTCTCTCTTTCTTTGTTCTTCTTCCTCCTCTAGTTTCCCTCTCTCGTTCCCTCGCTATCCCTGTCTGTTTGATCCTCTTCTTCTTTTCCCTCTGCTCTGTTTCTGGCTATGCTCCATCTCTCTCTCTCTCTCTCTCTCCCATGTCCTTGCTTGAGGGAGCCACCCAAAAGGCCGCTCCCCTATGTCTTATTCCTTTCTTAGCCTAAAGTCAACATCTGCCCCCTCCTTTTAACCCCCTTTTTTATTTAATTAGGCATAGTTTAAATTAAATTAGGATAGGTCATATAACTTAACCCAAGTCCTTCACCTCTTCGGGGTTTAGGTGGAAGTCAAAAAGAGGATTTAATATATTTTACTAACGATAGCTACACGAACACATAATAATTTGCTTAAATAAAATTACAAATATATGTTCCGGTATATATTTTAGTTATTTAACCTTAATTAAACTAATTAATTACTTTAATTCCTATAACTAGCTCAACTAAAATTACGATTATTACAACTTAGGACATAACATTTGATTGAATAATGTTCCCTAGTGAGAAATTTCTATAATCGGAGATGTTTAATCATAGAGAAATGGAGAACCTCGACTTCTCCTTTGCTCAAGTTGAGCTTGAATGACCGTGTCTCTTATGAATGCTAAGTTTCTCCTTATATAGAGGAGTTGTGATACATAGGATGCCCTACTGGCTATACTATAAACAGTATTCAAAAATGGCATGATGGCGTTCTAGAATTTTTTAGAGTATTTGACACTTGTATTCTTAGCTATCATCATTAACATTCTACATCCCTTCATCTCCAATTGCTCTTTCCAACTCATCGTTTTTCTTCTTGTCATAAGAATTTTCCAGCTCCATTATAATAAAACATGTAGACATAGTTTTTCTTCTTGTCATAAGATTTTCCAGCTCCACTTCCAAATAGATAATTATCAATATCTTGAAAATTGCACCATTATCTTCTAAGTATTCCTTCTATTAACTTGTATATCCAAAGGTCGTATTTTCATAATGCATTAATTTACGACCTCTTTCAATCATAGACCACATTTGGTGATACATATTGAAGAATCCCATGGCTCTTGCTAGAGTGAGATTAGTTACTAAACTCTACCTTTTCGAAATCCAATTGTACTCTAAGTCAGTTGGATCATCTAAAATAAACTACTTGAACTAATAATAGTTGATTTAATTTTTCCATCTTCAATTTCAATAACAACACACTGAATACAAATATTAATACTAGCCTATATAGGTGCAATTTTCGATCCTTTGTTTATAATGAAAATCCAATGAATATTTTTAAACATGTACTTTTAAAACCTAGTTAATTATGAGAAAAATATGGAATTCCTCCTCTAAAACAAGCTACCATTCTATACTTCCGTGAAACTAATTTTGAATCATTAAGTCAAATTGTATAATGTATTCTTACTCCTACTCCAGAGATGTCTTACGGAGTTACTCGGAATCCATATGATTCTCATATATCATAGGAGTAATTGTTCTAGTTGTTGATGACGTTTGCATACCGTTCTCTTAACCATCTTTCGTAAATATATCCTCTTATTTTATCCTGAATGTCTACTAGGGTTTTTAAGTAGTGAATTTCCATTTGTAGGAGGCATAGTCTTTTTGCTATTAAGTAGTGGGAATAAGCCTTCATGAATTGACATCTTTTTCTTGAAAATTCAACTAAAGTATCTAGTATGTTTCTACTAGAAGGTGACATATTTTCTATAGTGATGGTACTTCTTCATTTATTTTATTCCAATTGGGCCGAAATTCAACTACATTCAACATAGGGTAACTCTCGTGTAAGACTCGTAGGCCAAAGGGTTATGCGATCCCTATATATGTTCAATAGAGTTGGTTAAACCATAATATCCAATGCAGAAACCTCCCTTATGCTTGTATATTTGATAAATTATTTTTCACAAAACCAAGTATACCTTTACAATTAGTTCTAATAAGAAAAGGTTTTGAGGATACAAAGATTAAGAATTTTTCAATTTCCCTTAGCACTGCTGAGAATCTCTTGTTCCATTGTAGAATAATTGCATTAAATTTTGCTAAGATCTTCACTAATATATTTGCGAAGTTTTTCTCCTTCTTTGATTTTCGGTGTTGCACTCTGTCTCCATAATTAGATCATCTTAATCATTAGGCAAATTAAGAATAAAAATATTTTTGCATAGCGTTTTGAATCTGCAAGGTCTTTGATTCATTAGTGGTCTAAGTCCAACTTACCTCTTTTCTAAACTTTTGTTGTAAAGGTTTTCTTAACTTTGTAAGATCTTTGACAAAATTTGAAGCTTATGTGAGACATGTCGAAACCTTTTTAATTGTTTCCTACGTTCAATTATTTTAGGAAAGTTATCTATTTTTTTCTATGATATGCTTCTATAAATTTACTTATCCAACCTTAATCTCTATACCGGGAATTCTATTTTTTATTCGAGCATAGATGCATTTATTTTTTCCAAGAATATAGTATCCTGATGAATACATCTTCGAGTAACAATCAAGACATCATTTTTGTGTTCCTCTATAGTCTTATAGAAAATAAAGATATCATCAATATAAACTAGAAAACAATGATTTAGGTTTACCTCTCTCTTAAGTAATGCTATTAGAGTTTGAGCTTAAGTATATCCCACAAAAGGCAATCGCAACAAGAAGAATTCAACTTAAGGGAGAGTCATCTCCGAATTTCTAGCAGAATTACTAATGGAGGAATCACTATAAGAAGAATTCAACTACCCGTTATAGGAACCACGAATCCCCACAGGGGCTCAAGCTTCCCACGAATTAGCGGGTTGTTTTTAAAATTTATTTCCTTTTGGTTTTTGAAGATGAAAATGATTTTAGGGTTTTGATTAATGATTTTAGAAAGTGGGATGAACCTCTTATTTAGATTTCTGAATTTTATAAATCATGTTAAAATCAATTACATTAGATTAAGTTGCGGGTTTATTAATTATTAACCAAAAAATAAAGTAAACTAGTGTTTGTTGAATCTGCTGGGAGGGTTTAACGCCAAACTAGTGTGATGACACGGGTTTGGATCCAAGCCTCACCTGGCGACCACTCGGTGATGGTTTCCGCTAGCATCCACTAGTCGGTGGCGCCAGCCAGGGGCCACTATTGAGGTAGTTAGCCTCGGCCTCTAGCCTGGCTGGGAAATCCAGAACCATTTTTCATTATTCGATTAGAAAAGCAAAGAAGCAAATTAAGGATAAATAAATCATAAAAGGATTGGCCGAGTCTATTTTTAGAAATGAAAAACTAAGATAAATAAAATAAATAATTGCTCTTCCAATCTTAGTATGGGAAAGCTAAGTTGAAAAAGGCTAAGAAAGTGAATCCATCGGTCTAGAACCGAGAATCGGATTCAAGGGGAGGCTACAAAATGTTGGGATAATCCCTTCGGTTCCGCTCATTAAACAACAACCTTTTCAAATTTTATTAGTGAATCTAAATAACATATTAAACACAAGCATGCATCATGCAATGCGGTATTAAAAGCAACCAAAACATGATAGCGAAAGCAATCAAAAACAGATATGAAAAGCGATAAAGAAAGCAAAAGAAAAGGCAAAAAGGAAACAAAAGCGAAAACTAAAAGAATTACATCGGGTGGGGAGGAATTAAAAGGCAATACAACTTTTCTCCACGAGTACAAAAAGCGATAAAAACATTAAATAAATAAATAAATCATTGTGAAGGCTGAATTAATGCCCTCATGTTGTCACATGTGCTGATCTCGATCTCAAATCTAGATCTAATTATGAGACGTCGGTGAGTCGATAAGGGCTTTTTATGAGTTTTTGTGTTGGATTTGGAGAAATATAATGCAAATAAGCTGAAAAGAGACTAGGAGATCGGAATACCGATAGACGCATTCAATAGCTCTAAGTCTAGCTTTAGCAGCGTAATGCTAAGGGTTGAGTTGTTCGGTTTAGTGTTCAGCAGCGTGACGCTAAGGAATAAGCCATTGTGAAAATGAGAACCTAAGCTCTCTATTTATAAGGAAAGGCTAAGTCACAAAATGACCTAGGGCTTCAATTCAGGCGATCGTCCAAAGTGAACCAAAATCAGCAAAAGAAATCCCAAAAAATCGGGCCAAAAATTAAAAGATTTAACCGAGATAGAACCGAATCCCATGGTTGGGGGTGCTGGCTATACGGCATCGTTCAGGGTTCTTGAGGTCCTTTTGTGTTGCAATAGAATTCTTGGGCAAATGCAGCGTCGTAGGTGAAAACGAACATGGTACACAGCGCCGGACACAACTTCGTTTTGAGGGAGGAAGCTCCGTGTTTCGAGCGGACTGTCTTGAAGAAAACGCGGCATTTTGATTTTTCATCATGAAACACGGCGCCGAATAGGACGTCATTCCGATGTCTTTAGTCTCCGTGCTCGGGTTGGACACTCGGTGGTGAAACGTGGCATTTTGAGCTTGGAATTTCCCTTTATGCGGCACCAAAATTCAATTGTTTATAGAGGTTTAACCTATTATTGGACTATCCGAAAGAAAAGGATTTTTGGATAGACCTAAGACAGAAGGCCATTTTATTTGGTGGTAAAGGGTTCTTTATGGTTTATCGGCTTCCATCACACCAATCAAATACCATCCATGATCCGGATCCTCAAAAAGGAATTGGGATTTCATCATCGGGCCAACAATATAAAATATAAAAATAAAAGAGATAGCGGATGACACGTTTTAGGTGTCTGCGAGTTAGCCCCCACTTTGACAGAGTCCGAAACACGAAGGGTCAAAGTAGACACTAAAGGATACTTATCTCGCTTTTGTGCATTGTTTCGAATGCTTGACTTGTTTTGTTGTGTTTGGAATTGCTTGCAGTCAAACCCGAACTCCGAGACGAGCTTGGACTTGATCGCGATGTATGCGTTCGAAGTCCGATAAGGGAATCCTAAGCTTGGCTTGATCGGGGCCTAAAGCTCGGTAAACGTTTTATGCTCGAAACTTTGCTCGTTCTTTAACATGAAGCTTGGCCCGATAATCTTACGTACTAATATGCTTGTTAGTGGATAATCATATGAAAGTTGAGTATTTTACCTGAATAATTCAATCGAAAAGTAAAAATTTGATCTGCAAAAGCTGATATAGCGGGTCTAAGCATCCACTTGCATGCACATGGTGCCAAGAAGCCACTTCGCATGCCCGATGCAACTCTTCAAGCTAGGCCACCAGCTAGGGCTGCAAAGCTGCTGCCGTGGCTGGCGCCTGGGCTAGCCTTTGGTAGGCCTCGGCCCTCGAGTTGTCTGTCGGATTCTGTTGGTCTTCTCTTGCTTTTTTACCTTGTGTGTTTGGCATGCCTTGACCGAATGGGTCCATAAAAGGGAGTTTACTTGTGTTCATTTTGCACACTTCACTTACTCCTCTCTTGTTTGCTTTAGCTTTATTTTTGTTGTGTTCTTGCTTTGCTCTTTGAGAAAACTAGTTAGTCTTCAAAACTCAATTCTCCAAGTACGTCTAGAAGAAAGGCTCATCCAACCAAAAGAACTCATGCTGAGAAGTTGGTCCATAACAACTTCTTAGAGCGAGAATGGCACCCTCACGATGAATGGATCCCAAATAACCTCTTGTTGGAGGGCAAGAATCATGTCTCTTGGCTCGCCATTACTCCATCGGTAAGCTTGTTGGCTTAAACTTCTCTATTTGCTCACTTAGAGCAAGTACTTCTGCGAACAATCTTTTAGATTTTCATCTTGCGTGAAAGACTCAATTTGAAGTAGCAGGGCAATTCGAAGATTGTAAAAACATATAGAATGGATCCCAAATAAAGCTTGAACTATACTTTTCATGTTGCATTGGACACAAGTTGATGTCTTTTCTCCCTCTACTACTTATTTTGTAGTTGAAAATATAGATTATGTTTAGGGATGCCATAGTTACTTGTTGTGAAAGGACATCAAGATTTATGTGGAAACCCAAAATTGGGAAAAAGATTAAGTGTAAGACCCGTAATTTTAGGTTAGGTAGTTATATGAACTAAACTAATTAGTTAGCCTTAATTAATTAAAGTGGGTCGAATAACTAAAATATATATACGCATGGATATATTCGTTAATTTATTTTAGCGAATTATTGTCAGTTCGTGTAATCATAATTAGTAAAATATATTAATCTCTTCCTCTTGGCCTTGCTAAATAAAAACCCGAGATCGCTTATGCTACGTATGTGGGTTTAATTATTGTAGGGATTAACAAAAGAAAAGGGGAGGGGGAAAAGAAAGAGATAATGAAAGCGGATATTACATGGGCTAAGAATGGGATTAGTGTAAGGTTAAGTGTGTTAGCGTTACCTAATGAAACTAGCAAAAAGAAAAAGAGGAAATTAAGTGAAAAGAAAGGAAAAAGGGCTCGGGGAGCTGAATCAAAAAGAAGAGGAGGAATAGAGGGGAGGGGGAGGCGAAAGTGGAGGTCGAAAGAGAGCACAAAGGGAGAGGGAGAGAGCGCGAGAGCTAGGAGGCTCGTGGTCCGTGGCCCGCCCGAACGGCAAGGATGCCACGACCGGTGAGCAAAGGGAGAGAAAGCTCGGGGATTGAGGAGCCAAACACATATGCGAGAGAAGAGAGAGACTCGGTGAGACAAAGGAAAACAGAAAGAAAGCAAAGGAGAGCAAGAGGCCGAGGAGGTCGGCGAGCCAACGGACCCGAGGGCAGCAGCTGGCAACACAGGTAGTGAGAACCCAAAATAGAGATAGACAAGAGAAAGTTCGAGAGGCCGGAAGCGGGAAAAAGGAACGATGACAAAGGAGGAGGATCGGAAGGCGAGCAAGCGAGGGCCGGACCAAGAGGTAGTGAGAACGAGAAACGCCGAACCGAAGCAAGAGGAAGTGAGAGTCCTAGAACCGACTCGATATTAAATGCAGAATGCGAGTGACTGTAAAAGGGGCGAGCGGCAAGCAATTCAATCAATTCCAAACCCTAAAATTTGAGGTGGGTAGACTTATACTCTAAACTATTGGTAACTTCAAAACCCAAATGGATTTATTATGAATATTGAATGTTTGCTTGTGAATATTGAATGGTTGTGCTATAGGAAGTAGTTAGGGCGAACTTAGAACCCGAGAGAATTTAATTGAGTATTAAGGGGCTGGATTGGGACATTAGAGAATCCGATTGAACTAGATTGTTAAGACCTTATGGGCGATATAGGGAGTTCGAGTTAGTGACATTGGAATTCTTGTGATTTCGGTTATAAAACATCGATTAAGGAGATAGTTGAATCGTTTATGACTTCCTGAAGTTTCGAGTTGGATTCTAAGTAATTATCTTGTGAATTGGAGATTTTAAGCAAAAGTGGAGTAGAGGTGCATCCCAATTAATGTATAATTAACGTATGGAGGTAGAAAGCGATCGTTGGGGTAAATTGAGTTAGAGATAGACCTCAATCCTTGAGTTTGACCTAAACTTGAAGATAAATGAAACTAAAGGAATTTGAGTGGTGCAATGAGAATAAGAGTTATATAGTTAAGTATGAGTAGGGAAGAGTTGAATAATAATATGGTAAGGATGATATTTTGTGAAGAGTTGCGACCTTTGGGTTAAGCTATAATTATTTGTGGATATTGTGGCTCTTGTGAACTATACTAGTGAAAGGAAAGATTAGGAAGATACAATATGCGGGTTTGAATTGAATATGGTACTTTGTGATGAGTTTTGACAATTTGGGCTAAATTATGATGGGTTGTGATTATGTATGGTTTTACCGATTGTGGTTATTATGGCTGAGAGGAGTTTTAGTTGCTGAGTTCGTTGTGCTTAAAAATTAATTGAGTTAAGGAATTCGAATGTTGGAGTGTGGAAAAGGAGCGGGAATTTGGAGTATCAAGGGAATAGGTATCTATATTGAATGATTTTGACTTGGAAAACAAAGTGAAGCAAGAATTACGTATATGGGAAATAGGAGACTTGCTTGAATAGAATATGGATGAATATGAGATGTTAAGTACTTGGGTGAATCCTTGAGTTAATGTTCTAGTTTGGAATGTTGAGTCTTAGTATAGAAATGCTTGACACGTGAAGTGATTTGATTCTAAACAATGCTCGAAAGTTAGTTTTAAAAAGAGTTCAAATGTTTATGCATAATGCTACTTGAGTGTGATTATTGAGAAATACTTTTCGAACTTGAAATGTGTTCTAAAGAAGTGAAACCGAGTTGAGAAAGTGAATTTAGAGGGGTGGCACGTGGTGTCATGCCTTCTATGATATTGAACTGATTTGAGATTATGGTTTGAAACCAAGTTTGATAAGTGATTGTGATCACTTCACTTTTGAATGGATTTTGGGCTAAGGATTTTTAGACCGGAGGAAAGAGGTGGTCATGTGTATCGGGCCACGGGGTCCTTGCGTATCAGGATACCCATCAACTAAAGAGGTTGATTCTTTCCTGATGAGGAAAGCGGAGCCTTCCGGGTATTTGACTAGAGATAGGTCATGGGAACTCGAGTCAAGGGTCGCGCCCGAGAAAACCGTCCGGTGCTAGTTCAACTATTTTAAAGCCCCGAAAAGATATTCGATCTATGACTAAACGTATTTGAAAGAAAGTGCAAGTGGTTGCACCACCTTGTTTAAAGTGATTCAATTCCCAAAATGATTAGAATTCGTGCTTTGGAATTATTAAAATGTCACGATCTTTAAGTTACAAGAGGTTTCGAAGATTTCATTGAAAAGTATCTAGATTTGTATTACGTTATTATATTTTCATCGATTTTATTTTTATGAGTAGTATGTATAAAGAATTTCTGTTTTAGGAGTGTAAGACTCTCCGGTGAGCATGTCGTTTGCTCACTTCCATAAATTTCCCTCTTTTTCCTCCCTAGTGTTGCGGTACACTCTCGTAAGGCGTGTCTCATACCTTAGCATATTCCGGACTCTGCGTGCCATTTGCCGACCGATGTTTGCTGAAGTGACTCAAGTTGTTAACGTGCATTTGTTGTATTTCTAAGTATTGTAGTTTGTAATTTAGTTCATATAGTTTGTACTAGAACCGTAATGAACCACTTAGATTATTTTAAGTTTTAACGCATGATTTGTTGGACTTCGGCGTGTAGTCAGTTGAGTGGTATACTCTCGGCTTGCGGCTCATTGAGTTACATTATGATTTTTATGTAGGGTTTTAAGGCTTTAAGCCTAGGGGATAGTCCATATTACAAACATAACTCTACCAAAATTTTTAGAAAATTTTCAAACTCTTTTGGAAAATTACCTCGATTACCTTAAGTTGGAATTAGAAAGCTAAACCGACACCTTAATGAGCCTTTGGAGTTCCTTGTGAGAAACTTTGGCGATGTAATACTCCTAGGGTTGGTTTTGGGGTGTTACTCTAACGACGTAAAATCGAGCAACGGAATCCACTATATGATAAAGATGAGAGCACAACCGATCTCAAAGCAATGTGCCCAAAAGAAATCAAATAAAAGGAGACAAATTTCAAATGGCATGGGAGCTCAACGAGATAAATATATAGGCCTTCTTTGGTTCTTGGAAAATAATTAGAAAGAAAGTTCAACGAAAAAAGATTGAGAAGGAAAAATGTTTGGAGAAATTTTTTTCTCGTTCTTATTTGGATTATAGAAAAAATAGTAGGAAAAAAATGATGTTCCAACAATCTTTTCTTCCCCTATTCGAATATAGGAAAGTTGATCAAAGACAAAAATTCTAAGATTGTGAGTTGGTAATTTCATCATACTACCTTATAAAAGTTCTCGTATTACTCCAAGTTTAATATTGTCATGTTCTTCTCTATATTGTTACTTTATATTAAGGATGTGGTAATTTAACTAGTAGTAATATTTCTCATAATTTGTATAAGAATTTTGGCTTATGGAAGATCACTGAGTTATGTTGTATTTCTTTACTTGTTTCCATTATATTCTTATCTTATGTGGATAAAAATCTCACTTGTTTTGAAAAAATTGTAGCCGTGGTTGTATGAATATTTCCCACACCTTTGGCCCGACTCAACAAATCACCCTACAATTGCGGCCTCGGTATCGTAGGCGAAAAACTAACTTAAACAATCCAAAGCCCATGACATAGGCTTTTTAAAGTCCGCTCTTAACCGTGTGGCTTCGGTACTTAAATTTACCTCAAAATACACCCCAGAAAAAATTTCTTAACGTCCCATCTCGCTACTCTTGCCCATGGCTATGCCTCGACAATCGAGTCATTCGGTTTGGGTTCGGTTCGGGTTACTTCGGTTTGGTTAACTTCGAGTCAATCTTGTTCGGGTCCGATTTGGTTTCGGGTTCGAGTCAACTTCGGTTCGGGTAAACTTCGAGTCGATCTCGTTCGGGTTAGTTAGGTTCGGGTTAACTTCGGGTGGATCTTGTTCGGTTTCGGTTTGGGTCGGCTTCAGATCGGTTCAACTTCGAGTCAATCTCGTTCAGGCCGGGTTCGGGTTCGATTCGGGTTAATTTCGGATCGAGCCAACTTCGGGTTGTAATTGGGTCACTTTTTGGGTCAAAATCGATTCAAAATTGTACCCACCAAAAAGTTGTACCACTATAGGCACAAAAGTCCATCCCGAGAGACCCAACAAAAAAATGTGGGTTGGGCCACTTTTATTCCGGTTAAATTGATTCGGGTCCGATTCGATGCGGGTCATTTTGGGTTCGGTTTGTAATCGGGTCAATCATATTTCCGGTCGGTTCGGTTTTGATTCGGGTCATTTCGGTTCGAGTCGAATCTGGGTTCATTAGATTTCGAGTCGGTTCGATTCGGGTCCGTTTATTTCGGTTTTCGAGTCAAAATCGGTTCAATTGTTTTGGATGTCGGTTCAATTTGGGTTTCGAGTCATTCGGGTTGACCCGTTTGGTTCGGGTCGGCTTTTCTAGGGCTCCTCACGGCCTGTGTCTGGTTCGATGGTCACAACCGTGGTGGCGGCGCCGCCACTAGCGGGCATTTAGCCACCCAAATGTTGTTAGTTTTTGCTTTTTCTTGCTTGTCTCCTTATAAATCCCGTGTGTGCAGTCCAATTTCCATCCTTGGGTCGAACTTCAACTCCCTCCAAGTGTAGTCGTTGCATGGGAGTTGAG
The DNA here is from genome assembly GCA_021018815.1 of Talinum fruticosum. NCBI lineage: Eukaryota > Viridiplantae > Streptophyta > Magnoliopsida > Caryophyllales > Talinaceae > Talinum > Talinum fruticosum. The sequence continues at coordinate 987,143 of JAITYX010000092.1, read as the reverse complement.
CGAGAGGACGATCTTATTTGACGATCCTTTTGGGTTTTGCTTGTACCTTGGCAAGAGAGTTGCCCCCTCAAATCTAGGATAATACATGGCCTCCATTCGTTCCTTATGATCCACCTCGGAGCATGTTCTATTTTTCTCCCTTTCTCAACAGGAGCAGGAGGAAGCAACCACCGGGTATCCCTATACTCGTGTTTCTACATTTGCATACATCCTATGCATATCATTTGGGATAGATTATGATCCGATTGGTGAGTCTACCTCTCTTCCCCTTTCTCTGTTTTTGTGCGATTGAATTTCTTGTATGCAAATTAACTTCATCTTTTGTAGCTTCTTCGAAGGATATCCACATTCCAAGTCTCGATGTAGATGTTTCTCAACCTGGGGAATCTCCTCGTTATATTAGAATTCCTAAACTTTCGAAGAGGAGTGTGTAGGTCATTCCTTCCCTAGAAATTGGCAAGGGGTAATAGTTTTATGCTCTTTACTTTTAGTTGCATGCTAAAAGTTCCTAACACCATTAAATCATGTAGTATGATTGGGAGCAATCTTAGATCAGTCCGTCGATTCCGATCCGCCCGTAGGGGTATCCGAGAGTTATTCACTCGAAAGACTTTCCAAACCTTCCAGGTGAGTCTTAGTTAGTGTAAATGCTAACTTCACCGAGCTTTTAGTAGATGTGCCAATTCCTCTCGTTATTTTTGTAGAGGCTTCGATCTAAAAATTCTTCATCGGGAGGCCTCCTTGGTGGAGCTTAAGCACATTCATCCGGACAACAAGCGCCCTCCGGTGGTACATCGAGAGTGGAACGTCCCGGCGCTCTTCACGGCGTGTGCATCATCGGAGCGCTTCGAAGCGGGGCCTAGTGGGAACCCGATATGGGACCCGATTGACTTCCACCGAATGTCTTATAGTTGGTATTCTCATAGAGCTTCTCAATCTTGGGAACATAGGGCTAGCTTGTTGCACACTGGTGGAAACGGATGCTTTTCCACAGCCATCTTGGAGGACTTCGGGAATTATCTCTTTGATTATGCTTCGATGACGAGGATTAGTCGATCCCTTGTAGAGTTCTTTGTTGTTTAATGTTTAATATTTTGTAAAATTCATTAACTCTATGCAATGGGATGAATGTAAGGGCTCGATTCTAAAATGCTTTCTTTATTAATGTGATGCAAAAATTCTAACAAAAATACAAAGAAAAATTGAATAAAAAATTGCACTAGCCCCCATTCCCCCAAAAGAAAATAATAAAAACAAAAATGGGAATTAGTAAGTGCATGGTCCGAAATAAAGGGCTTGACCAAAAATGAGCCAGGAGAAAAAACAAATAATGGCCTAAGGAGTGCTTGGGCTAAAAAATTAATGTGGACCGGCAGGCCTAGAAGGCTTAGCCGGCGTCTACCATAAGGGAGACCGAGGTGCTAGTGCTCTTCGGTAGTGTGGCACAATAGGACTCTTGATCCTAGAACCGTTATCAATTGGACCCTTGCTAAATATCGAAAATTGTGCCTTCTAAACTTTCTTCCGCAATTCTCTCGGAAAAATAGATCCTAAGAATATTCCTTAGTGCCTTCAATTTCCTTCTTTTTCCTTCAAAGATGAATTTCATAACTAAGTTATCTCGTTGGATGCATGAGATGACAAACACCGAGAGGGTATGTTTGTCACAATATGGGCGAGAATACTTTGTTTAGCATTTGACAAGTGAAAGTCTATTGGACTTTCCTAAGGGTTGTTTTAGCCTACTAGCATTCACACTACCACGTTTTCAGGTTTGGGGATAAGGAATTGTGTCCCTTGCTTGAATAGTTTGATGCTATTATGGGCGTCCAATGCCGTACTGAAACCGTTATGCCTAAATCCTCCGAGAACATGCACGAAACTTATGAACTCCTTCCGAAGTTGAATAATAGGAATTTAGGGTGGATTCTTATTGGGGATCAAGTGGACCTAATGAATCTAATGAAGCATTACCGCATGATGTGCTCATCATCGAGTCCATCTGCATTCGTAGATGTCGAGCTATCGTCACTTGTCCGATAGGCGGTTTATGATCGTAGGAGGCCATAGGAATATGGCGGATACAACACTACCGAGCTTTGTTGAGCGGTGGAGGATTACCGGTCTTTCACTTCACCGATAGTCACTAAAATGCTTATAGGGTTAGACCGGGTTGAGGCCAATCCGGAGGAAGAATTTAATGGGAGCCCTCGGATATTGCAGGTAAGCAAAACATAACAACAAGACCAGCCGGTGAAACAAAGTCGGCGACGCCCGCCATGGAGCGGCTGTCTCGACATCGCCAAGGCTGAAAAGCCTCCGGTTTTTACCCAAAGTCTCGGTTTCTCGTCCTTTCATCTTTTCTCTTTCTCTTTTTTATTATTATTTATTTTGTTCTTGTTCGGTCTGTAAATAAGGTTGAATTCAACCGTGTAGGACTCTTATGATTTTTTTATCTATTGTATGTAGATTGGGTTAATGGAGCATCTATAAGTTATCTAAGCTCCTGCAAAGTGGACACATATTTGGCGATACACTTCTATCATTGGAAGCAGTTAGACATAATAACCGATCATTTTGCTTCTTAGTGGTAGGATTGGCTTAAAAACCATAGTAGTACCATTGAATGGTACAATAAACATTGCAAAGGGTCCCGATTTAGGACACATATTAGACATCAACCCTTTGTACGCCTATTGGGTCTAAAAACCAGTACTTACTACTTCCCTGACCGTGTATTGCATGAAATGGGACGAGAGTAAGCAATTCCTCATCCGGATCTGTGTTTGGCCTGCCACCTATGAACTGTTCAAAGGTTTTGGCAATTCTAGGCGATTTAAGTCATGGCTCGAGTATTAGATGAACTCGCCGAAGCCGCGGAAACCTAGAGATGAGCCCACTACTATGGCACCTGCATATTATCTTGAGTGGATAATGGAAGTAGATCCTAAACGTCGCAAGGCATTGAAGGCTCGAGATTTGGATCCCTAACAAGTTATTCTCTATACCGCACCACTCCAAATTCGCGATTTAAACCCCCAAATAGATGAACAAGCCCGAAGAAGGGAATTAGAGGCTACGAAGCTAAAGAGAGGAGTTCTCGTAAAAGAGAGGAGTTCTCGTAGGATTGAAGAGTGAAAGAAACGCACCCATGATAACGGGCTGAGTCTACTAATCCGAAAGGGAAGAAAGTGAAGATAGAGTAGGGCTTAAAATTTTAGATAGAATTTTTATGTAGAATAAAAGAATTTAGTTTTGCCTCTTTGGAACAGCTTTTATTTTCCTAGAATGCTTGTTTTGTTTTTCCCCTTTATACCAGCTATGTATTCGAGCAAGTAGTAGGCTTACCTTTTATTAATAAAAGTATGTTTCATGCTAACTTCTATGTTTTATTTTATTTATCGCTCACCTAGAGGAGTAAATAAATTGGACGGGCTTTTGGACTATCCTTAAAATTAATCTAAACAATTGAGGAATTAATTATACTAATGCGCCATCTAATTGGACCGCCCAAAACAAATAAATAAGAAGACCGTCAAAACAAATAATTATAGAGATAAAATTAGGGAGATTGTTTGACCCGGTCAGCCCACCATTGTCCGGGTGGTGGCCGACGCCTGCCATAGCGTGGCCTGGTTGGGCCAAGCTTGGCCTCGTTACGCCATCCGTTTAGTTAACATGCTACATGTCATATTTCTTAAGCTGATCCAAGTTTGTTTGCTGAAAATTTTCTTCACCACCCAAAACTGTCAATTTTACTACTCCTTATGGCAATATTTGACTAAATACAAATGAGCCTTGCTTGTTAGGTCTAAACTTTCCTCGAGGATCCTGGATTGGTGTTCTAATTTCCTTAAGGACCAATCCCCAACCCGCAAATTTTGAGGCTTTACTTTCTTATTAAATGCCCTTTATATATGTTCCTGGTGTATTTGGACATTATGTAAGGCGCCGAGGCGCCTTTCATCTAGGAACATTAACTCTTTATAACGTTCGTTAGCTCGCTCCGCTTCGAGAATCGACTCTCGCCTATGATTCGCAATGAGGGAATGACGATTTCTATTGAAAGGACTGCTTCCATGCCATACACTAGGGAGTAGATTGTTGCTCCCAACGAGGTTCCGATAGATGTTCGATAGCCCCATAAAGCGAAGGGCAAATTGTCGAGCTAATCCTTATAGCCAACAGGCATCTTCTCCACTATTTTGTGGATATTTTTGTTAGCCGCCTTGACTCGCTCCATTGGTCCGTGGGCGATAGTGAGAAGATTTATGATGTTTAATCTTGTATTTCTCCAAGTACTTCTACTACTTCTCTATTGAAGTGACTACCATAGCCACTAATCAATTTGTGGGGTACCTATATCAACAAATGATGTTTGAGTAATGAACTTGGGCTGCATGTTTTGACGTCAAGGTTGCATGAGAGGCTACTTCTACCCACTTGGTGAAGTAGTCAATTACTACTAACACAAATTCATGACCACCCGTTCCTTTAGGGGTCACTTTGCCAATAATATCAATGCCCCAAACCGAGAATGGCTAGGGTGATGCAAGTATCGTGAGGAACGATGGTGGTTTGTTTTGTAAGTTTGTATACACTGATAGTTGTGGCACTTTGCCAAATTCATAGTAGTTTGCTGCCATGGTCGATCAATAGTATCCTAACCTCTTAATCTTCTGAACCTACATCTTTCCTTTCATAGGGGCCCACATTCCCCACCATGAATTTCATCCACGATGCGCTTTGCTTCATGTTGGTTGACATAAAGTAAGTTAATCCCTGTGTTGGTTTTCTTGTACAACTGTCCTTGGTTAATGAAAAATTGGGCTGCTAGCATCCTCATGGCTCACTGAGCCTAGGAGTGGAGTCCAACAGATATTATTATTTATCTAGATATTGATAGATGTTATGGTACAAATTAATTTAGTCCGTACGAGACACTTCTAGCGTGTATACGTACGCAAGCTTACTCTATGTCGATTGGCATTGAATGAATGTTGTTAGGAATATGATCATGGATACTAATTTAGTTAAAGCATCCACGAATTAATTGTCATCCCTACAAAGGTATGTGAACGAAATACATTCAAAATGCTTTGATAATTCAATCAAATGTGCCTAGTAGGTTGCTAAAGCTTTCCTGCGTACCTTCCATTTATTTTTGCGAAATCTCATTAATGATCGGACTTGGATCACCAAAAACCCCGATGCTCTTGGCTACGATATCTATAACATCTTGAAGTCTTGTTATGCATGTTTGATATTCTACGAGTGTTATTGGTGACCTTAAAATCCAATCTATACACTATATAATGCCAATCTTTTCAAAGTTTGAAATGCTGCAACCGGAGTAAATTAAGGAGTTTCATCCAATAAAAAAATAAATAATTTATCATTTAAAAAATAAGTTTCCACTCATCTATGGACTCTAATAATAATAATAATAATAATAATAATAATAATAATAATAATCATAATCTATACTATATATAATAGCAATCTTTTCAAAAAGATGACATGGCGGTCTGAGAGTGAATTTAGGAGTTTCGTTCAATAAAAAATAATAATTTATCATTGAAAAAAAAAGTTTCCACTCATATATGGACTCTTTTTTACTCCATGCCAAAAAAATCAAATAATAATAATAATAATAATAATAATAATAATAATAATAATAATAATATATAATTTTCAAAAAAATTAAACAAAATTAAAAATAATAAAATAAAAACATAATCTTAAACAAAAAGTTAAACAAATAATAAAATGCACTAAATAAATACAAAAATAAATAATTAAAATTACCAAAATATCAAAACTATTTTATGGACCTAATAGCCTAAAAACCTAAAATATAAATGAAAAAACTAAATTTATATATTTATTAAATTAAAAACATGTTTTAACTTAAACAGTAAATAAGTCTGAAAAATTATCAATCAGTTATGTAATATAAAATTATCTAATCTTAATATAGAAATTAAATAATAATTAATCATTCTAATTAATTCATAAAAATATAAAACAGAAAATAAAAACAGAACTAAGTAGAAAATTAATAAATAAAAAGTATACAAAATTATATAATAAATTAAATCAAAAATATAAATATAAAAGTAACCTAAAACCCAAAAATATTTTTTTTATAGTTTTCCAAAAAAATTAAACAGAATTAAAAATAATAAAATAATAATATAATCTTAAACATAAAGTAAAACAAATAATAAACTACACCAAATAAATGAGAAAATTAATAATTAAATTACCAAAATATTAAAAAAAAATTTGGACCCGAATATATCCTAAACACCTAAAATCAAAATGAAAAAACTAAATTTATAAATTTATTAAATTAAAGACTTGCTTTAACCTAAATTAGAAAAAAACTAAAAATTATCAAATCAGTTATAAAAACTAAGAAAATTAATACTAATAGATTAAAAAGATTCTAACTAAACCCTGTAATAATATAAAAATAAAATTAACTGAAGAAGACTAATTTTATTCTAACTTCTAACAAACTCGACTAAAAAATGACAAAAACGAACAGAAAAGTAATCTAAAAATTAAAATATATTAAGACATCAAATAAAATTAATATATATAGTTATGTATTTATTTATTTATTTAGGGTTTGGATTGTATATTAGCTCTCATTTATTTTTATGTATATTGATATGCAATATTATTTTGGGCCCGAAATATAATAATTTTGTCTAACATTATTAATTTTTCATTGTTGATGGTGTTTTTTACTTGGTGTCATAAAATTGTATTAGTTCAAAATATATTTATTATAAAAAATTTTAAATTAAAATCAACAGGAACGTGTTATAAAAATAATATTTAAATATTTAAGTATATAAGGAAGCAATTTGGTTATTACCTTCATCCTATGTACGTAATGATTTAATAAACCTTAATAAATCATAAATTAATATAATAAAAATATAACAACTACATATATACTTGATATTAATAATTAAAAATACCTACACGATAGAAAATTATGATTCAAATATGTTGTGGAATAAAACGTAATGAGTAAAAAGTTATGAATTATATTGCTTTAGTTCGTAATTTGTGTACTTTAAGTTTATAATTTGTGTTGTATTTAAAGGATTGCAAACTTAATATGCCAACTTCTATTAAGCCCATATGATTTCGAATAAATTTATTTGTCTCAAAATTTTTGCACAACATACGGATCATTTTTTTGTTACAAATACAATTTATTTTAGTTTCTTCCCGACATGTCTATTTGTGACTTATTATTGACAAACATATTTAAATCATATCTTTTACTATTGTAAGTTTTCTAAATTATTAAAAGATTAGTTATTGTTATCAAACCTCCCCGCCATCTTGAAATAGAATTTTATGTTACTCTTATTATGTTAATTAATTGAGAGGAAGAGTTGTTTTGCGAGGGAAGCAATTGGTTGTTGATCGAGTAAAACATGTATTTATAAAATCTCAAGTGTACCAATATTTTTGCCCCATTGATTCACTACTAAAATAACGATCAATTTTCAATATAAGTACAAAACGCAGATGATTTTGTTACCTTACGCTGCGAATTGACCTATCATGCCCTTTACTATGATACAAATTACCTATTATTGTTAAATACATTTGGATCACTTCTATCATTATAATATTTTTCACTATTAATCTCAATATAAGTAGTTATTATATGTTTAATTATCTTTGTGTGAAGAGGTAAGTAAGAATGGATAAATCATTGTATTCACCTTATAATTTTTTAAAAATAGGATCCCATTATGGGTAAATGTATACTTTTTAAGAGTTCGTGTAATATTTAAGTCCATAATGTTTTAGTAGGTTGGTTGCATATAAATATTTATCTAGGCGTCTATTAAGTTAAATTAGTATTAACTTTGTAAATAGTTATGAATTATAAGTTTGATATTCTTTTATTGATTTGATGTACTTTGTATTGTAATATTAATTAGTGACATTATGATATTTATTGTCATTTATAGGTCATCTACCTCAATATCTATCAATCATATATTATTCCTTTTCCTACTAATATTTACCTTTTGATACCCAAACATATTGTCATACTATTTTTATAATTGTACGAGTTAGGATTGTTTAAATTGTTTGATTCTTAGAGGGGCTCGACTTCTTAATATTTCAAATCACGTGTGTAATCTTAAAACCTTAATGATATTTTTTAACATTCTTTTTTATTTATTATTTTAGATTATTTATTTATTCATTTGAAATTTAGAATGATTGGAAGATGAATGTGTGTTTGGCTCTAATGATTTTTATGTGTTGGGTTCGATAACTTTGATGAGTCACGAAAGCGTTTTCGTTATGAGGGGATAACATGTACAAGAATGTTGTTGAAGGTGAAATCATTCAATAAAATCAAATGATCGAGAAAAAGAAACTCACAAGTACAACATTGCTGCGTAATTTAATAATTTCTTAAGTTATGTATTATACAATATTGTTCCGTGCATAGCACGAGTCCAGTACTAGTTTGATCGAAATGGGAGTATGTGCTCCCTCCGACAAGACTAGAAGGATCTCTACTCTAAAGCCCTTCGATTAGAAGCACTCGTCAAAGTACATTGCCCATATGTCCACCACTTGCTTGTAAGATATTTTCATCTAGAATGTCGAGGTATTCAAGTTGCGATTCGGTTACACGTAGATCGGCTAAGAATTCTTACACTACCCTTCCTTTGATCACTTTGTAAGGGATACATACTTGAGTTCAAATTTAGATAGCATGATGGTCCATCTAGCTATCTTGTTGCTAATGGTTGGTTGCTCAAGGATGCACTTGATAGGATCCATCGGTGTTACCACATGTACCATGAGGGCCAACATGTAGTGTCCGACCTTCTTGGTAGCCCGGACTAGTGCCAACGATGTCTTCTCTAATGGCGTGTATCTAGTCTCATAATCTAAGAACTTCTTGCTTAAATAATATACTCGCGTACTCTTTATTTCCGTCTTATTGAGCTAGCATGGCTCTCATAGTTGTCTCCGTCGCAGCGAGGTATAAAAGTAAAGGCTTCCCTGGTTAGGGTGGAACTAGCACGAGAGTGCTAGCTAGATATTCCTTAACCTTCTCGAATTCTTTTTGGCACGTCATTCCAAATAGGTTGAGACCCTTTCTTCAACCTTACGAAAATGGGTTCACAAACCATAGTCAATTATCATATGAAACGACTAATGTATCGTAAACGTCCTAAGAAACCCGAGTATCTCTTTCTCTATTTTCGACGGTGTAATTTCCTAAATAGCTTTGATCATAGATAGATTAACTTTTATTCCTCTCGAGACTTACAATATAGCCTAATAGTTTGCCCGAGGTTACCCCGAAGGCACACTATTGAGGATTAAGGGGCATGTTGTATTTTCTAAGTCTTTCGAAGAAATTTTCTTAGGCTAGGTAAGTGTCCCGCCCTATCCTTGGACATAATGATCATGTTGTCCACATAGACCTCGGCTTTATTCTGGATCATGTCGTGTAATAGCATTGTAGCTGTCCTCCGATATGTTACGCTCGCGTTCTTGAGCCTAAATGGCATCACCACATAACAAGTATGTCCCCGATTGAGTGAGGAAGGTTGTCTTCTCCATGTCTTCTTCGACCCTCTTCACCTGATTGTGCCCAAGCATAGCCATCCATAAATGAGACGATAGCGAGTCCGTTGTGTTATCTAGAAGGATGTCGATATGAGGCGAGAGGAAATCATCTTTGGTACTTGCCTTGTTTAAATCTTTAAAGTCTATACACATCGTAACCCCGCCGTCCTTCTTCGTAACCGATACTATGTTTACTACCCACCGAGGACAGTGGACTACTTTGATGAACCCAGCTTGTAATTGTTTATGAAGCTCTTCCTTAATCTTAAGTGCGCATTTAGGTTTCATCCTTCCGAGCTTCGCTTATCTAGCTTGGCGTCTTCGTAAAGTGGAATTCTATGTTCCACTATACTTAGATCTATCCCTGGCATGCCTTTGTAGGACCATGTGAAGACATCTATGAACTCCGGAAGGAGTGAAGTAAATTGCTTTTGCTCTTACTGGATCTAGTGTTTTAACTAATTTTAACCTCTAAGGATTGACCAACCGATCCTAGATTAATTGTTATTGTTTCATCTATTATTGGTGAGCAATTTTCATGATCTTCCATAGCTTTTATTAATTCTTTAGGGATTTCTTCTTCATCATTAGAGGCAAAACAATTAAAAAGGAGAAGGCAGTGAGTAAGCGAAAGGTTTATCTTATTAAATTAGGAAATGAGTACATCGGACTTGGAAATAGAAGATGCGGTATTAAAAATAATAGAATTAGAAGCAACAAGAACTGAAATTAAAGCCTTACTACTAGACTCGGTAATGGGATGCTTTCCTAAACTAATAGCAAACTCTTGGCCCTCCTCAGCATCGATCCAAGTAATGTGCTTAGACTCTTCGGTGTCAACGTCGGTGATGAAGCCGGACAGATTGAACTGCGAGTGTGACATGGCTCGAAACAGGATAGAGACCAAATTCCCCTCTAGTTTATTCTCCTGTTCGAATAGTAGAACGAAGATGTTATTCCCAGCCAAATTGGTCTAGTCTTGTGTGGACTGTCCCTCTTCAAGGAAGTAGGCTGCCTCATTTCCTAGTATATAGTAGTCATTAAAGATCTCTAAGCTAGGTACCATAATACCCTTCTCTTTGAGGTAATAAGGCTCAAGAAAACATACTAAAGGAAGTCATCCAATTCTTTCGAAATTACCCGTTTGGAGTATGAGGAAAGAGCTTGAAGCACCGGACTGTGTGAAGTGCGATCCTCCTAGTCCGAGTTTCCCACTTGGGTTCGACTATTCCTTAACAAAAGGTTGATAGCCTAGCATAAATTTATAGTTGTTAGTTGGTTGGAGTGGTGGAAAGATAGGGTGCTATGCTCTCTAGTATGTAGCTAGGCCTGGAAAATATCGCTTCTCCCTAAGCATCAAGTGGACACAATGGTTTCCATAAGGATTGAAGTTAAGCGGTGCTTTATCCTTGTCTAAGTCGGTGAAAGTCTCAAATCCAGAAAGCTCCTAATCATCGACATTGTGCTCAATTTCGACGACCGATTCTTTGGAGGTGATAGTAGCACAAAGATTGTCCACGTTGACGGTTACAACCTGACCTTTAATAATCATCTTAACTTACTTGGTTCAATGTACAGGACACTTCTCGATGGTCATGTAACCAAGGGTGTCCTAGAAGGAGGTTGAATGTAGTTGGGATGTTTAGGACTTAGAAGTCAATGTTCTTCACCACGGGCCCTACAATAATTGGTAAGGTCAACGTTCCTAAGGTTGTTCTCTTAGAATTGTCATAAGCCTAGAAATGAACGAGTCTATTTAGAGAATTGTTACTCTCTAATGCCTAATCTTTTGGCGGTCCTGCAAGGACAAAGGTTCATAGTAGACCCATTGTCCGCCAACGTTAAGGGGATGAACTTGTTAATGCAAGTTACAATTAAATAAAGGGCGTTGTTGTGTGCAACGCCTTCTTCAAGGAGATCTTTCTTAACAAAAGTGATGCTTCCTTCCCTACTATTGACCAATCCTACTACTTCCCGAGGCGTGGTTTCGGGAGAGACCTCGATCTTGCTAAGTGCGTCAATTAAGGCTTACCTATATTTCGAAGTAGATATGAGTTTTCGGATAGAGATGTCGAGTTTTAAGTTTTGAAGTTATTTTAGGATAGGGTCTTCTTCTTTAGCATATTCAGGTTCTTTTGGGGCTTCGTGAGTCTGTTGTGGACCCATGGGTGAATTATGTCGTCCAACTCTAGTAAGAAATTGGATTTCTAGACCTTTACGTTCTTTCCAAATGTCTTTTTCTTCTAAGGGTGGTGTGCCCCATAAGAAATCGTCGTTATATCTATTATCTTTAGTTCATACATATCTTCTTCATCACTTACCCATAATCCATGGATTTCTAGGTCGAAAGAAGGTAAGCTAAGAAGTGGTCGAGACTTATTGATGTCTTTAATTAAGACAGATGGGTCCCACTAACCTGGAATGGGTGCTGAGAAAATAGCTTCGGTACCGCTGTAAGGATTCTTATTGTGGCTTGGTTTATGAGCTCCTTAGGAAAAGGGAGTTGACCATTACGGAACATAATCTCCAGTTTGTTCTTGAATATCCAAGCATTGCTTGGTGTCGTGTCCTCGTGCACGATGGTATTTGCGAGAATTTTCATGCATCCTAGTTTTTAAACTATTTCACAGTTTCGATCCTCGCTCTTATGGGAAGCAATTTTATCTTCCCTTTGGCCAATAGGTAGTGAAGGGCTTGAGTGTACGTGCTATCAATTGGAGTGTAGCCATTATACATGTTGAGGGCATCGACATATGTACCCTAGCTAGTATTGTCTCGATTAGAGGTTTTCTTATCTTTAGACCGATAATTACCTCTATACCCAGTCACGACTTTTGTGGTCGTGGTAGACAGCTTCATCTTCTATCACCATACTAACATCTCTAAGGGTTAAAAAGTTCATAATTGGTAGGAATTTGAGATGCCGATTATAGGCAGGCTGAAGGTTCTTCACGATGATCCTTACTTGGTCCTTCTCGGAAGGTTGGTCTACCATGTGGGAAACCTTTGCCCTTCATCCGGTAAGATAGTTTGTAAAGCGTTCTTTCTTAATTTTGTTTATCAACTCCAAGTCTCTAAGTGTGACTGGTAGATCGGTGTTATAGGAGTATTGGTGTAAGAACTCCTTTTAAAGATAAGTCCAATTGGTGACCTTGCGTGGGTCAACTGCATTATACCACTTCATTACGTCGGTATCAAAAGTCCATGGGAAAATTATATGTTAGGTGTCTTCTAGTTTGTTCTTAAGAGTCATTGTTCCTAAGAAGTTGCGAACATGGTGACGAGGATTCACGGAACCATGAAACATGTTGAACTTAAGGGGTAGTTTCCTTTTAGAGATTGAAGTGAAATCCTTATTGTTAAAGTAGCGACTACTGAACATGGATGACTCCCTTAACATTTGTTATATCTAATCTATACATGGATTAGGCTTGGATTCATACTTGGGAGTAAATAAAGGAGATGCACTAGGTGGAGGTCGAGGACCTCCTTGAATGTTTTCTCTTAGAGAGTCTTAGTCACCCTAAAGGGGGTGAACAGGGTTATGAGGAAATTTTAACAAACTAGGAAGATTAAAGCTTGAAAGGAATAATGAAGACAATTTAAGTCTAGATTGGACTCGGAAAAGTATGAACTCGGATATATGTGGAAACCTTCCTAGGGTAGAAAACCATGGTCAGTGCTAATCCAAGCACCAAATCAAATCCACTATTTTGAATCCACAAAATACAGTAGATCGACTCAACCAGAATTGCTCCCTTAAACAATTCCTAACAGAGTTTTCCGAGACTCGGATATTCCCTTATCTAATCTAGTACTTCCTAACTTAGGTAAGTTTTACAGCTAGGGACAACCGAGCTGAGTTAACCCTTACGACTCGATCAAGGGACCTTACTTAGAGAGTAAGAACGAGTATGTAACTGATTACAAGACTATACATCTCGGAAAGTATGAATTACAAGTTGGGAGTTCTAAATAGAAGATTGAATATGAATATAATGAGTTTTGCTTAAGTAATGTGTTCAGCAATAATTCCAAGCAATCTTCGAAGTGGCTTCTATTTATATATGACCAAACATATTAGTCGTTGTGACTATCTTCCGAATAGAAGTCCTTTGTGACCGTTATAACGGTTCTTCCGAGTTGCTCAAAAATATCCGTTGAGATGTGAACGTTGTGCAACGGCTCTTGACTCCAAAAGGTGCTCCAATTAGCTGGTGGTGTCCGAAAAGTAAGGTGGAAACCACCGTTGAGTTTGGCGTTGAAGATTTCCAGCTTTGGAAACAGACAACCCCGACACAACGTTTGAGCCTTGTTCGAAGTAGAAAAGCCATGTCTGCTGGTGATGGACAGCTTGAAGCCGGTTACTTTTGTAATTCAAAAATAGGATAACTTCGTTTAGATAACGTACAAAAGTAAAAATTTTGGTTCTCAAAGTATAAATACTTTGGTCCAAGATTAGACACATATAATAATTTAATTAAGATAATTAAGTGTAAACTTATCTTAGGCCTGGAGAAGTGAAATTTTACGAGTCTAATATTCATTACACTCGGAATCTATTAGAGTTAGTCTTAGGAAAGATCGAGTAATAGAGAAAAATATCGGAGAATAAGTACTTGATCTAGACAAATAAATCTCGAACATACATGTTGACTTAGAAAGATGAATTAACGTTGTAATTCACTTTACCTTAGAAAATGAAGTCGAACATAGATTAAAAGTGTTGGAGAGATTATTTGAACATGCGATAAATCTAAGTGGTGTCCGAGTGACTCGAAACATCGGTGTCGGTTGATGAACAAGAATGTGGATTCTCGGTCAATCGGAATCGAATGAAAACATATGCAATAGTTTCTATATTACTCGGAATGACTTGTAATCAAAACTTATGAGAGATGAGGTTTGTCCCTAAGTCCTTGATAGTACTCAGAATGATATAAATTCGAGTCCGACTCTTCAATCTCCCCTTTTTAATGAAAGGCATTCCATACTCGGATAGAAACTTTGATAGTGAAATAATCAAGAGTTTTCATTCTTACTCATTTGACAAGGAATATATCGAGCTTAGAATAGAATAACGCAGAAAAATATAATAATAAATGAAGTGATTTGGACTTAGAATATTGTTGCGAGATAGCTCATTTGATGAAAAAATGCAAGTAGTTATATCGAGCTAAATAGAGAAATGAGCTGATATAACGGACCAAAACAAAATAAGACTAAACTAATAAAGAAGTTATACACGTAAAGCAATATGCTCGAAATCGAAACTTCATTCATATATATACAAAAAAACATATAAAAGAGAGGGTGAGAAAACTCTCCCTGAACAAGGCAACAAAATTTTCTAAGTATTCTCCCCTTGCCTTTCATAAAAAAAAAAAAACAGAATGGGGAAGAATGTATCAAGTTGATACAATTTGTTTGTCCGGACAAAAAGAGAAGAAAAAAACAAAAACAAGAACAAGAAAAAGAAATCAAGATGGTGAAGTGGGAGCGGTCCGAGTTGAGGCGGATGAGCGTGTTGTGCGCTGCGTTGATACACTTATGAAGACGTTGAAGATCTTGGCAGTGGCAGCACTAGGATCTCCGGAATGGGATCAGCTCCGAGTGGCCGACCCGGAACAAGGTCATCCAGAGGCTCATCCTCTTGGAACGTTGCGAAGGAGTTGCTTCCTCCGGCTTGACTGCCGCTAACCGTCCTACATCAGCAGGGTCTTCCGAGTCACTCGGATCGCTATTTGAGCCGATTAGTTCCGGTTGAGGAGCAGGAGCACCTTGTCCCTCGGCCTTCGTCCTTCTTCCTCTTTCTCTTCTTCCTTCTCTTCTTCCTCCTTCTCCTCGAAGGAGCCGCTTCAGCCACAACCTCCTATTCTTCTTCGCTTGCCTCTCTAAATGGAGACTTGGCAGGGCTTGAGGACTCTTCGGATGTTTCGAGCTGTCCGGTCCCGAGCCGCTTGGAGTGCCGTTCTTTGAGGAGCTCAATCAACTCCAGCTGCTCCTTGACCAAAGCCTTCATTTCGAGGAGCACATTTTACTACTCTCAAATTATGGATTGGACCGTTATTTTGTTAATGGTCATAGACGTAAGGACTCGTCTTGAAGGAGCGGAGAGTGTCCCAAATTTCCATGGACATAAAGGAGAGCTTGTCTATCATCATGGTAGACAATGTGACACCGACAGAGGAAGGTGGACCTAAGGTGGAAGCACCACCAGGTGGAGGAGGGAGTGAGAGAGGAGTCCGAGTCTCGAGTCCGAGGCGGAGGAGAGGGTTGCCTCGGTTCTAAGTATGGAGCCAAACACCTCGTTGGATTTCCCGGTATCCATAGCCAATAAGCTATTTTCCGCCCACTACTATGGCAGCCTCAAACACTTCGTTAGGGTCTAACGGGAGCGGGAACTTGAATTGTTTAAAAATGAGAGTGAGGAGGGCTCCAAAAGGGAAAGGAGTGGATTTCTTGGTCCGAGCCGGCACAGAGGCCATCTCGCTCTATAATTCGCTGGGAAGAGGTCTACATCGTAGCCCTCGAGAATGTTAGACAAAGCCTTGAGAATCTTTGAATTTGGATTCTCTTTGCTTGAATAATGAGAAAAGAAGATGCTCATCAGCAAGAAGCATAGAAGATGAGCCTCAATCTTCATCTCGATCACAAAAAATTTTTACGTGACTCGGGGACGTCCTTGGCATATTTTTCAAAAATTCATTAGCAACCTCGTTGAAGGGGATAGGGTTGCTCGTTAAGGAAAAGAGATGAGACTTTGAATAGACGATGGAGAAGAGAGAGGTTAATACGAGAATACCGTATTGCGAACTCTAGAGGTGATGATTCTTTCGGAGTCTGGAAAGGTTTGAGTAGAACTCAGCTACAAGTTCGGGTAAATAAATTCGCTGAAACAGACGAAATTGTATACCCCTGTGGTTTTGATGTGTTTTAACCAGGAGAATTTTGTGGTTGGGAAGAATTTGTAATCCAATGTAAGGTGTTGGGTAACAAGGATTTTCGAGGGGTTAGAAGGACCCTCGTGGCTTTTAATTCTAGGTTTCTTGGTTGTAGAACCAATAAAATGCTGAGTGGAACCTCTTCGAGGCATGGTTATGAGATTTTTGAGAGGAAAGTGAGTTAGCTCGAAGAAAAGAGAGAGAGAGAGAGAGACACACACACACGAGAGAGAGAGAGAGAGAGAGAGAGAGAGAGAGAGAGAGAGCACTAAGAGAACTATGATTGCTTGAGAGCTGAGATTGTATGAGTAAGTATGCGAGAGTGAATCTTAGCAGAGAGTAAAGTAGTGAAATGAAGGACAATAGATGTTATTTATAGCAAAATAAATATCCTTCGATATCCGTCCGACCCAACTCTCCAACGGTCGCCTCGGACCGGTGTGTCTGTTCCGCTCTCCAACAGCTTAGAATTCCAATGTCCGTCTCCCAACGGCTAGTTCATTGATCGATACGTGAGAGAGAGAGAGAGCAAAAGAGAGATTTTAAAAGAAATTTATGAAATTCTCCACTAATCTAGAGATGATTGTAGAAGTTTGAAGTCCAATTTTCTCAAAACCGAGTCCGACTAAGTAAAGCTTCCGAGTGACTCGAAAGCACAAACATATAATAACTCCTAGCTCAGTATCACTAGGTCAACTGAACTAATTGTTATTAAGACATAGAGAAGAAGCATGTAACACAAAATCATGCAAGATAATTTCACTTAGAAAAACACATAATCATGCATTTATCATGCTAAGTTCATTCCTAATAAAGCAAAACTGATCCTCACCAAGTAGCTTAATAAAGATATCAGCTAAACGAAGTTTTTAGGAATGAATTCAAGTTCAATATCACCTTTCTCAGAATGGTCTCTCAAAAATGATATCCGACCTCAATATGCTTTGCCTTTGAGTGCTGAACTCG
This sequence comes from Talinum fruticosum, assembly GCA_021018815.1. Taxonomy (NCBI): domain Eukaryota; kingdom Viridiplantae; phylum Streptophyta; class Magnoliopsida; order Caryophyllales; family Talinaceae; genus Talinum; species Talinum fruticosum. The sequence continues at coordinate 969,594 of JAITYX010000092.1, read as the reverse complement.
GATTCTTAGTGATGCTGATTGCACTCGATTGTCACAATTGATTGGAATTAATTTGAATGAAAGTCCAAAGTCTTTTAAGTGTTGCTTGATCCATAGAATCCGAGCACGAGCATGCTCCAGTCGCAATGTACTCAGCTTTAGTAGTTGATTGAGCAACCGAGTTTTCCTTCTTTGAGAACCAAGGTATAAGGGATTAACCCGAAACCGGCATGCTCCTGAGGTGCTCTTTCTATCAACCTTGTATCCAGCGATAGTCGGCATTTGAGTATCCAGTGAGGGTCGGTTCCGAGTTTCTTGAGAACCATTGACCTAGATTCCGAGTCCTTGCAAGATATCTAAAGATTCTCTTCACCGTAGTGAGGTGTGATTCTTTTGGATTAGCTCGAAATCTTGCACACAGATATACACTAAATATTATCTCTGGCCTATTGGATGTGAGATATAGTAGAGATCCAGATCATACCTCAATAGAGTTTCGATCTCGCTACTTTACCTTTTTCGTCTCGAGTCAAGTTTTATCGTCGCTACTCATTGGTGTTGCTGCATGTTTTGCATCTTCAAGTTTATAATTCTTCAGCGAACTCCTTGGTATACTTGGATTGCTGGACATAGATGCCATCTTTGTCTTGTTTGATTTGTAGACCAAGTAAGAAATTGAGCTCTCCCATCATGCTCATTTGGAATTCATGTCTTACTAACTCAGAAAAATCTCGACAGAGACTTTCATTAGTAGCTCCAAAAATTATATTATCGACATAAATTTGAACAATAAAAAGTCTTTCCCCTTGGTTTTTATGAAGAGAGTCTCGTCAATCTGACGTGTTTTGAAATCATTTTCAACCAAGAAATTGCTCGATCTTTCATACCAAGCTCCGGGAGCTTGTTTAAGACCATAAAGAGCTTTTTACAATTTGAAAACATAATTTGGAAATTCCGAGTTTTCAAATCCAGGGGTTGCTCAACATAGACTTCCTCTTGAATGAAACCATTCAGAAAAGCATATTTGACATCCATTTGATATAATTTAATATTCATGCTTGATGCAAATGCCAATAGGATTCTAATTGCTTCAATCCTAGCAACCGGTGTAAAGGTTTCCCCACAATCAATCCGTTACGCTTGATTGTAACCTTAAGCCGAAGTCTAGCCTTATTTTTGACTACCAACCCATCCTCATCCAGTTTGTTTTTGAAAACCCATTTGGTTCCTATGAATGGGTGGTCGGAAGGTCGTTTGGTCATAGTCCGGACTTGGTTTCTTTTAAATTGATTAAGTTCCTCTTGCATGGCCTCTACCCATTCAGGTTCATTTAGGGCCTCTAGTGCATTTCTAGGTTTGGTTAATGATATGAATACAGTGAATGCACATAGATTTTGCAAACAAGAGCGAGTTCTTACCCCACTATTGATGTTAGACAAGATGTTTTCGAGTGGGTAACTTGAAGCATATTTGAATACTCTACCTGTTCTCTAGTTCACCGGATTTTTAGGTTGAATTGGTTAATCATCGGTGATCCGATCCGATTGATCTTGCTCATTTGATTGACTTTCAGCGATTCCGAGCTGGCTCTAGAACTACTTCGATCGATTCATGGTATTCGGACCTATCTCATTCCGAGTTGTTTTTCCTTGACTCTATCTCGATCTCGGCTTCGGTAAGATCATCTTCATCTCGACTGAGTTTCAGTTTTGAGAATGTTGACTCACTTGGTTTTCCTTGGTCAATCTCATAAAAAACAACGTGGATGCTTTCTTCCACTTTGTTAGTTCTTTTATTGAAAATCTAATATGCTTTACTTGTGACATGAATAACCAAGAAAAATACCTTCATCCGACCGAGCATCAAACTTGGTCAGGCGATCCTTATCATTATTGTGAACATAACACTTGCATCCGAAGGGTTTGAAGTATGAAATGTTAGGTTTCTTTCCCTTGTAGAGCTCGTATGGAGTTTCTTTTAAGATGGGTCGCAGTGAGGCATCTGTTTAGTGTGTAGTTTGTTATGTTGACTACCTCAACCCGGAAATTGTAAGGTAGATCATGTGCAATCATCATTGTCCTTCCTATTTCTTTAAGAGTTCTATTCTTTCTCTCCACTACTCCATTCTGTTGAGGAGTTCTGGGTGCTAAGAAGTTGTGGGAGATACCATTCTTATCGCTGAACTCTGCAAATTCCGAATAATCGAACTCCCTTCCATGGTCGGTTTGAATCTATCCGATCCGAGTCCGAGCCTCAACTTGAATTTTCCTGCAGAGCTTGCTGAACTCTTTGAAAGCTTCATTTTTTTCTTAAGAAAACACACCCATGTAAATCATGAGTAGTCATCAACAATTACAAGTACATATGATTTACCTCCGAGACTCTTTACAGGGATTTCACCACATAAATCCATATGTAACATTTCAAGCACTTTTAAAGTGGAAACAGTTTTGAGAGATTTGAAAGATGATCCGACTAGTTTCCCTTTTGTGCATGCTTTATAAATTTTATCTTTCTTAAATGCACAGTTAGGTAATCCTCTGACTAAACCATAAGATGCAAGCTTTTTGATAGTGTGCATGCTAACATGACCTAGTCTACAATGCTATGTCCAAGAATCATCATTCATAGATGCTTTTAAACAAGATAAGTTCTCACTAGGGTTAGAGAGAGGAATAGTGTAGGTGTTACCTAATCTCTTACCTAAGAGCTTAGTCTCGTTGGTGGTTGCATCGAAATATAGCAATTGGTCCGAGTAAATCTTACCTCTTGACCTTTGTCACACGATTGAGAGATGCTCGAGTAGATTGTACATTAATCCTTTGACAAGATAGATTAGGCCGACTAGGTTGTCTCCTTTTCCAATCTTGCCTATTCCAACTATTTTGCGCTTACTCGTCATCTCTAAAAGTGACTTTGCCTCCTTTATAAATGTCCAACTCAGAAAAGAGTCTTGAATCTCCGGACATATGGCGTGAGCATCCGCTGTCTAGGTACCGGTGACCTTTTGTCTTTTCTCGAGTTACATGAAAGTCAAAAACATAGTAATCCTTCTCACTTCCTCCAACAAACCCAGTAACTCCCTTTACTATGGTTCATTTATGAGGAAGAAGACTCTTAGGAACCCATATTTGAATTACTTTGGGTTTGGTTTAATTCTGAGTCTTCTTTTAGAAAACTGAGTCTGTGTCTCTTTCTTTTGAAAATCTTTTCTTTTATAAATTGGTGGAGAAGGTTTTCTCCTGTAAGCTAGTCTAGGCTCAGTCCTCCTTTCATTCTTATGAATAGGACCATGTTCATCCTTCCTGAACATAACAATTATGGAGTCCTTTTTAAAAGATCCGAGTAGGAATTTGATTCTTCCTCTTTGTTAAAACCAAGTCCTTCCTTTCTAAAGGAGACACATTGAGATCGATCCTTAGAGCATATCAAGATTTTTCTAACCTTTAGTAAATTTCAAAACAAGCTCTTGATACTTATTGAGCTTTTGTTTTAGATGCTCGTTTTCTCTCTTGAGTTTCTCGGATCGAGTCTCATTAATTTGAGTACTAGTCTTAAGTTCTCTTAGAGTGAGTCTCAATTTTTCCAATTCATTTTTCAAACTGATACTCTCGAAGTAAGAGACTCAAGTTGTTCTTTGTATTGTCAAAACTCAGAATTGGACTTTTCTTCCAAAGTGTAAATATATTTGGCTAAATCAACTTTGGAAAACTTGACGAAGTATTCAATTACCTCCCGAGGATTTGTCTCCTCATTGTCCGAGTTGTCGAGTCTTACTCCGATTCAGCTTTTGAGTCCGAGCCATCGGACATTTTGAATCGTCTCGAGTTTTCATCTTCTTCAGATGAATCTTCATCACTCCATGTGGCCATTATAGCCTTCTTCTTCTTTCTGTCCCTCTTTCTTCTTGGACAGTCTTTGACTATGTGATCTTTAATGCCACATTCAAAACAGCCAGAGTTCTTAGTTAAAGATAACTTTGAAGGAGATGAGTGTGTACCTTTTCTATCCTCCTTATCGTTCTTGTAGAATTCTTCTCTTGGCCTTTTCTACCATTTCTTGTGCTTCATCATTCTTTTGAAGTCTCAAGCAATAAGTGCCATGGGATCTTGTTCGAATCCGAGGAACTCGGATTTTCTCCTCTACTCTAGGCCTTCGACGCAATATTCTTTTTAGTGCCGACTTCGGCCTCCTCTTCTTCCGAAGGATTTCATTGGTAAGTAGCTTCCCAATCAATTCATCTAGCTTTAGTCGAGAGTCTCAGTCACCCTAGAGGGGGTGAATAGGGTAATGAGGAAATTTTAACAAACTTGGAAGATTAAAGCTTGAAAGGAAAAATTAAGACAATTTGAGTCTAGATTGGACTCGGAAAAGTGTGAACTCGGATATATGTGGAAACCCTCCTGGGCGAGAAAACCATGGTCGGTGCTAATCCAAGCACCAAGTCAAATCCACTAGTTTGAATCCACAAAATACAGTAGACCAACTCAACCAGAATTGTTCCCTTAAACAATTCCTAACAGAGTTTTCTTAGACTCGAAATTCCCTTATCTAATGTAGTACTTCCTAACTGAGGTAGCCTTTATAGCTAGGGACAACTGAGTTGAGTTAACCCTTACAACTCAGTCAATGGACCATACTTAGATAGCAAGAAAGAGTATGTAACTTATTACAAGATTTTACAACTCGAAAGTAGGAATTACAAGTTGGGAGTTCTAAATAGAAGATTGAATATGAATACAATGACTTTTGCTTAAGTAATGTGTTCAGCAATAATTCCAAGCAATCTTCAAGTCTTGAGAAGTGGCTTCTATTTATTCATGACCAAGCAGATTAGCCGTTGTGACTATCTTCTAAATAGAAGTCCTTTGTAACCGTTGTAATGGTTCTTCCGAGCCTCTCGAAAAGATCCATTGAGATGTGAACGTTGTGCAACGACTCTTGACTCCAAAAGGTGCTCCAATCAACTGGTGGTTTCGAAAGTAAGGTGGAAACCACCGTTGAGCTTGGCGTTGAAGATTTCAAGTTTTGGAAACAGACAACCCCGACACACCATCTAAGCATTGTTTAGAAGTAGAAAAGTCATGTCTGCTGGTGCTTGGACAGAGTTGAAGCTAGTTACTTTTATAATTCAAAAATAGGATAACGTCGTTTAGATAACCTACAATAGTAAACAATTTTGGTTCTCAAAGTATAAAATACTTTGGTCCACCATTAGGCATAGATAATAATTTAATTAAGATAATTAAGTGCAAAATTATCTTAGGCCCGGAGAAGTGGAATTTTCTAAGTCCGATATTCATTACACCCGGAATCCATCGGAATCGGTCTTAGGAAAGATCAAGTTATAGAGAAAAATATCGGAGTATAAGTAGTTGATCTAGACAAATAAATCTCGAACATACATGTTGACTTAGAAAGATGAATTAACGTTGTAATTCACTTGACCTTAGAAAATGAAGTCGAACTTAGATTAAAAGTGTTGGAGAGATTATTTGAACATGCGATAAATCTAAGTGGTATCTAAGTAACTCAGAAACATTAGTGTGAGTTGATGAACTAGAATGTGGATTCTAGGTCAGTCAAAATCGAATGAAAACATATCCAATAGTTTCTATATTACTCATAATGACTTGTAATCAAAACTTAGGAGGGATGAGGTTTATACCGAGTTCTTGATAGTACTTAGAATGATACAAATTCGAGTCCGAGTCTTGACTCCTCTTCTTCTTAATCGTTTTCCTTATCTCTCTTACTATCCCTAATAGATTTTAGGATAGCCTTAAGATCGCATGCGATGGACTCTATTTTCTTATCATGAGCCTCAATCCTAGCTTCTATTTTGGCTGAGGTTTTGTTGAGCAAAGTAAGGATAGGAGATTGTTCTAGTGTTTCTTCCATTAGAGGGGAATTTTTCTTGGGTACTGCCCTACGATGGAAGATAGACTGAATTGGTGTGGTATGCACCGAAGTAAGTCGATCTGGTGTAGACCACGAAGTAGAACCTAGTCCGAGCATGGAGAAGATGTGCCGGACTCCTTGTTGAGATGTTATAACATTTTGGAGCTCGGATTCCAACAATACTCAATTGTAGTTGACTTCCCTATTTTGCAGCCCAAAGGATGATGCTTACGACCATATGAAAGAATACCACTTTTGGGAGGAAAGGGCTTAACCGCGAATCCCAAGGAGACCAAGAATGCTCTTTATTGGATGCACATAAGGAATGGAAAACGGACGATGTGTATGCAATGATGCTTATGACTTAACTTCGGATGATTTTATGATTTGGCTGATGCCTAATTAGAATGCATAATTAGAACGCATAAATGATTGTTCCTAATGGAATATGGATTTATTTTGGCTAAAAAGAAGAATGAAAAATGCAAAACGAACTCACCTAATTTGCGATGAATTTTATTTTGGCTAAATGAAAGATGAAAATGAACTCACCTAATTTGGGAAGAGTTTTTTTGGCTAAATGAGAGATGAAAATGCAAAATGAACTTACCTAATTTAAGGTGAATTTGTTTTTGGCTAAATGCAAAATGAAAATGCAAAATAGACTCACCTAATTTGAGATGAATTTATTTTTTGTTAAATGAAAAATGAAGGTGTAAAATGAACTCACTTAATCTGAGATGAATTTATTTTTGACTAAATGAAAAATGGAGATGCAAAATGGACTCACCTAATTTGAGATGAATTTATTTTTGGCTAAATGTAAAATAAAAATGCAAAATGGACTCAACTAATTTGGGATGAATTTATTTTTGGCTAAATGAAAAATGGAGATGCAAATGTAGAAAAATAGAAAAGGTCAAAATATAAAGATTGACTAACTGAAGAGATAGAGGGGACCTTGTTTAGACCCTTTTGGATTGACTGGCAAGAATCGCCTAAACTAAGAAAGATTTTAGGATGATAAATGCAATTAATGAACTGACCTAAAAGGGAAGGGCAATTTTTTACTTTGGCTAAAATGCACATAATGAAATTTTTATCTTATTTTATTTTCATCCATACAAGGGCTACTCAGCACTCCTCACCTATCCCTAAAGGCTCATAAGTTGATGATGAAATCTAAAAAAATACACTAATCCAAGCATGCAAATGAAGAGACAAGGTACCACATACGGACCAAGGGTATATGGTCAAAAGAGGGTTAAAACTAGGAAGATACATGGTGTCTCATAGTCCGAGAATTTAGCCTCGTGAGGTGCACAGTAGGATATAACATTGAATCCTCGGTGCCTCTCAGTAAGCCAAGACCGCGTTCTATGAGGGAAGAGGTATCGCCACCGTTGACAATGCCTAATTGGCCCCGTCCAGGACACAGTGGAAGCCTCTTAAAGGGGTAAAGCCTAATGGTCAACCAACAAAAATAAACTATGTTCAAGGTTGCCTAAATGCGGGATGCCTAATCTAAATACATTATTAAAATTCACTACTCAAAATTTCAAGTGATTTGTACCTAGTAGAGTCGCCATTGTAGGAACCATGGACCCCTAGCTGAGGGGCCCCGAGCTTCCCATGAATTGGCGGGTTGTTTTCAAAATTTATTTCCTTTTGGGTTTTTGAATATGAAAATGATTTTAGGGTTTTGAAGATTGATTTTAGAAAATGGGGATGAACCTCTTATTTAGATTTTCAAATTTAATAAATGCGGTTAAAATAAATTAAATCCGATTGAGTTATTTTAAAAATTATTTTCGAAATCCCAGGATATTATTTCTTAACTAAAAATAAAGATAACTAGGGTTTGTTGAATCTGTCGTGAGGCTTTAAGGCCAAACTAGTGTGAAGACATCGCATTGGATTTAAGCCTCGCCTGCTAACCATTCGGTGTTGGCTATCGCCAACATGTAGTGGTCGATAGCGTCGCCCGGAGGCCACGGCTAAGATGGCCAGCCTCGGCCTCTGGCCTAGCTGGCAGATACCGAAACCTTTCTTTTATTGTTCAATCGGAAAAGGTGAGAAGCAAATTTAGGAGAAATAAATCGAAAAGGAGTTCCGAGTCGGTTTTTAGGAATGATAATCTAACAAAAAAATAAAATAAGTAAATGCTCTTCCAATCTTAGTATGGAAAAACTAAGTTCAAAGAGGCTAAAAAAGTGACTCTATTGGTTTAGAACCGAGAATTGGATTCGAGGGAGAGAGCACAAAACGTAGGGATAAGCTCTTCCATTATGCCCCTCAAACGACGCGCATTATTAGTTTAAGTAGTGAATCTAAATTACATATTAAACACACACATACAACATGTGATACGGAATTATAAGCAAACAAAACATTATAAAAGAAAGCGATTAAAAGCGAGATATGAAAAGTGATAAAGAAAGTAAAAGAAAAGGCGAAAAGGAAACGAAAGCGAAAATTAAAATGATTACATCGATCGCGGAGGAATTGAAAGGGGAGATAAATTTTCTCCATAGTATGGAAAATGGTAAAAACATAAAATAAATAAATAAACTACTGTGAAGGATGACTTGATGCCATCAGGTTGTCCCACTCGCTAATCTGGATCTCGAATTTAGATCCGGTGATGCGACGGTGGCAAATCGAGAAGGGCTTTTTATGAGTCTTTGGTCTTGAATGTGGAGAAATATGATGGAAATAACTTAAAAAAGACCAAGATATCAGAATACTAACGAAGCATTCAATAGCTCTTAGTCTAGCTTTAGTAGCATAACGCTTAGGGTTGAGCCATTCAGCTTAGTGTTCAGCGGCATGACGCTAAGGAATAAGTCGTTCTAAAAATGAGAGTCTAATCTCTCTATTTATGGGGAGAGGCTAGGTCACAAAATGACCCGGGGTTTTAATTTAGCCAGCCATACAAACCGAACCAAAATCCTTGCCAAAAATTACGAAAACCGGGCCGGATATCAAAAGATTGAACCGGATAGAACCAGATCCCGCGGTTAGGGGCACCGGCCATACGACATCATTCGAGGTTCTTCAGCTCCTTCCGTGCTTGTATGAACCACAGCTAGCGACGGGATCACCACAGGGCTAAGCTTCCCGAAGACTCGGATTCTACATTTATATCCATTCCGAGTACTATCAAGGAATCAGTACAAACTTTATCCCTTTTAAGTTTTTATTACAAGTCATTCTAAGTGTTATATAAACTTTTCCGAGTGTTACAAAAACTACCGCATATGTTTTCATTCGATTCGACTGATTCGGAAAGCTCACTCTTGTTCATCAATTCACTATAATGGTTCCGAGTCACTCAGTCATCACTAAGATTTATCGCATGATCAAACATGCACTCTAACTCTTTCAAACCAAGTTCTAACTTCATATTCTAAGGTAAAGTGAATTACAACCTTAATTCAACTTTCTAAGTCAACATGTTTTGAGTGAAATATATTTGTCGAGATCAAGTACTCATAGTATGATATTCTCTTATCTAACTTGATCTTTTTCTAGACTCGACTCAAATGGAATTTGAGTATAATGAATATTAGACTCGTAAAATTCCACTCTTGTAGAACTCGAGATAATTATGCACTTATTGATCTTAATTAAATTATTATCTCGTGTCTAATCTTTGACCAAAGTATCTGTATACTTTGAGAACCAAAATTGACTTACTTTTATAGGCTATCTAAACGAGGTTATCCTTCTTTTGAATTACAAAAGTAACCGGCTTCAAGCTCGTCAATCACCAGCAGACAAGGCTTTTTCTACTTCGACCAAGGTCCGAGACATCGTCTCAGTGGCTGTCGGCTTCCAAAACTGGAAATCGTCAACGCTAAGCTCAACGGTGGTTTCCACCCTACTTTTCGGACAACACCAGTGGATTGGGACATCCTAAGGAGTCAAGAGCCGTTGCACAGACGTTCACATCCGAACAGCATCTTTTCCGAGCGACCTAGAAAAATCGTTACACCGATCCACAGAGGACTTCTAATTAGAAGATAGTCACAATGGCTAATCTGCTTAGTCACCTATAAATAGAAGGCATTTCACAAGACTTGAAGATTGCTCGAACCCATTGTTGAAATTATATCTCTTTGTATAATACTCATTCAATCTTCATCTTACGACGCCAAGTCTATACTTCACACTTTTTTCGAGTTGTATAGTCTTATAATTAGCCACAAAGTCTTTCTTACTCTCTAAGTAAGTTCCCTTGACTGAGATGTAAGGGTTAACTCGGTTCGGTTGTCCCTAGCTGTAAAGGTTAGCTCGGTTTGGAAGTACTAGATCGAAAAGGGAATTTCTAAGTCTAGGAAAACTTTGTAAGGAATTGTTTAAGGGAGCAATTTTGGTTGAGTCAGTCTACTATATTTTGTGGATTGAAACTAGTGGATTTGACTTGGTGCTTGGATTAGCACTGGCTGTGGTTTTCTGCCCCAGGAGGGTTTCCACGTAATTTCGAGTTGATACTTTTCCGAGTCCAATCTAGACTCGGATTGTCTATTCGATTTAAACTTTAACTCCTCCATTGTTGTTAAAATTTCCTCATCACCTTATTCACCCCACCTCTAGGGTGACCAAGACTCTCCAAGAGCAAACCTTCACTTCCCCACGAATTGGTGTTAGGTTTTTTTTTTTTTAACGTAAAAGAGAAAGTGTTGGAAATAATTCTAAGGTTTCGAAGATTGATTTTTTAATGTGGGGATTAATATCTTACTTAGAGTTCCGAATTTGATTAATTAATATTAAAGATTAAATAAAATTTATAGGCAATTTTATTAATTATTTCATTTTAGAAATTATTTTTAGAAGTCTCGAGATATTATTTTCTTAACTCGAACAAAATAAAGAGACTTATGGTTTCAAATATGTCGTGAGGCTTTAGGGCAAACCGGTGTGAAAACACCAGCTTGGACCCAAGCCACGACCACTTACGACACTGGTGCCGACCGCAGCCAGCACTCGACGGTTAGAGGCACTGGCCGTAGATCGCGGCTGAAGACGGCTATTACTAGTTTGAGTAGTGAATTAAAATAATTTACTAAAAACAAGCAAACAACAAGCTAAACGAAATCAAAGCAACAAAAACATGAGTGAAATTGATAAAAAGCAAATATAAGAAAAGCGATAAAGAAAATAGAAGCCAATGAAAAGAAAAGCGAGAAACTTAAAGCATTACATCGGGCGGGGTGGAAACAAAAGCGATACAATTCTTCTCCACAATATGGAAAGCGATAAAATGCATACAATAAATAACCATTTGAAGGTCGAATCGGTGCCCTTGGGTTGTCCCACTCGCTGATTTGGATCTCCACACTCGGATCCGGTGATGCGACAGGTGGTGAGTCAAGGAAAGGGGGCTTGTGTTATGAGTTTTTGTGAAGGTAATTTTGCGAGATAACTTGAATGATCAGCTGAATAAATACCAAGAGATCGGAATAACCGAATATTCATTTGCTCCGAGTAAGGACTTAGCAAGCATAGTGTTTGAGAAAAAGGTTTTTGAGGTTACTTTTCAATAGAATAACACTTAGGAGAAGGTAGTGAACAGTTGGTTCGGTAGCATGACACTTAGGAAAATTGTCATGCTTAAATTAAAGCCAAGGCTCTCTATTTATCGAGAGAGGTCTAGGTCACAAATGACCTAGGGTTGCTCCGAGCCAGCCCTCCAAGGCTAAGCGAAAAAATCGGGCTAATGTTGAAGTGATAAGACCGGTCGGAATCCTTGTTGGGGCGCCCGCCACTCGGGGATGCCAAGGGTTTCATATCCTTCGTGTCTGAAAAGGGAATCTCCAGGCCCAAATGGGGAATTTCACTTATTGAGTAGGGGCGCCGGTAATAAGATGACGTTTTGAGGGAGGAATCTCCTAGTCTTGGATGGACTGTTTTGAAGCTTAAATACGGCGCTTTGATACTTGTGGTCATGAAATGCAACGCTTAATACTGTCTTGAGATCTTCGACTCCGTCTCCGATTGGACAAAAGTGAAATGCAGAATTCTAAGCTTGGAATTTTCCGAGTACATAGCACTCGGACTCGGTTGTCTTTGGAGGCTTGGCCCGAGAATAGAGCGTTCGAAAGAGAAAGGGATTTTCGGACCAACCTAAGGCAAAAGGCTATTATTTGGAGATGGGGGTTCTTTATGGTTTATCGGCTTCGGTCGCAACAATCAAATTCTATCCATGATTCAAATCCTCAAATAGGACTCATGATTTTTTCATCGGGCCAACAATATAAAATACAAAATTAAAGGAGATAAGGGACGACACTTTTTAGGTGTCCACAGTTAGCCCGCACTTTAACCGAGTCTTAAAGACGAAAGGTCAAGGTAGACACTCAAGGAAACTTACCTCGATTCTGTGTGGTTATTTAATATTAATTGTTGTATAATGTTTGTAACTGGTTGTTGTCGAACTTGAACTCCAAGATGAGGCCTAGACCTTATCACAATGCATGTGTTCTAAAGTCCAGTAAGAGGGTCCTAAGCTTGGCTTGATCAAACCCTAAAGCTTGGTGGATAGTTATGTTGAAACTTCAATCATTTTTTATCTGAAGATTGGCTTGATAATATGTTGTACTAAAATGCTTGCTAGTGGATAATCATATTGACAAAAATTCAATGTTTGACTTGAATATTTCAATCAAAAATTGACTAAAAATTTGATCCGAAAAAGCTATTTCAGTAGGTCCAAGAGCTCCTACTTGCATGCATATGGTGCCAAACATCCACTTGCTATTCTTGATGAGACTTCGAAGCTATTCCACTAGCTAAGGCTACAAGGCTGCCGTGATGGGACATCACCTCACCTCCTGGCCGATCGCTGGTCGACCTTTGGCGAGCCCGGCCATGGTGTGCTCCTACCGAATTCCCTTGGTCTCCCTTGCCTTTTTAACTCTTGTCTTGTATGAGTTACTTGGCTTGGCTTAACTGAATGGCTCTATAAAGGGGAACTTAGTGTGTTCATTTTGCACACACTTTATTTACTTCTCCCGTGCATTCTTGCCTTCCTCTTGTGCATTCTTGCTTTGCTCTTATGCAAAACTAGTTGGTTTCCAAAATCTTGTCTTTAAAAATGTCTAGAAGAAAGGCTTATCCTGCCAAGAGGACAAGGGCTGAGAAGTTAGTCCAAGATAACTTCCTATAATGGGAATGACGTCCTCACAACAAATGGAATCCTCTTAGTGGAGGCTGAAAACCATGTCTCTTCACTTGCCATTACTCCTTCGATAAGCTAGTTGGCTTAAACTTTCACTTTTGCTAATTTAGAGTAATTTCTTCTATTGAAAATCTTGTTGGATTTTTGTCTTACGAAGGGATCGATTTAGAGTAGTGGAGCCATACCCAAATTCATGGAGACATGTAAGAAGATGCGCTATCCTCTTGAAGATGTCATGCATAATGTCGGGTTTGGTTCTCTCTTGCTTGCTTTGGACCATCTTTGTGATAAAAGAGAGCAGGATCCCATTAGAGCCATTAGTGAGCGCTTTTGGGATACCACTAATACTTTCCACATTCCCTTCGAGGAAATGACTATTACTCCTTTTGACTTTGTTGTTTTATCCGGTTTGGGCTTCTCGGGGAGCCTCTAGCTTATGACCTAAACTTGTATAAAGATCATGGCTACCTTCATAATCTCTTTGGTCCCGTGGCTAGTAGGTTTCCTCAGGAAAACTTCTTTAAATATACCATTCTTTTCGAAAACTTGTTTAACGTGGGATGATCCACACAATAAGTCTAGATCGTGCTTGCTCTCTTATTGAGCACGGTACTCTTTTCCGACCGAGCCTCTAAGGTTCACATTCACTATTTGGTGAACTTAGCGACCTTGATATAGTAAAGGAGCTTAACTAGGGTGCTCGCCGCGTACACTTGCCTCACAATGGGCCTCCGTGCCAGTGTGCGACATACCAAACCCGAGATATACTTGACCAACTATCTTCCACTATGTGGCTTGAAGAAGATCATCGAGGTATGCTCTAGTTCTTCGCTTATTTCCAATGTATTTTCATGTTGTGTGGATAAAAATCTTACTCAATTTGCAAAATGTAACCATGGTTGTACGAATATTTCCTGCACCTTTCTCCCGGCTTCATGAATCATCCCACATTTTTGGTCTCTATATTGTTGGCTAAAATCTATCTTCAATGGTCCAAGATCCATGACATAGGCTTCTTGAGATCTTCTCTCAACCTTGTGACTTCGATATATCACTTTTAGGTTGAAAAATTACCGAGAAAATATGCCGAGAAAATTTTTGCTTAATCGTCTAGCTGGCTGCCATCGCCCACCGCCTGCGGTGGACCTTGTGGGCCCGGCCGTGGCGACGCTAGCCTTGGTTGAACATATTGTATGCCCCTTTTGTTGTTGTTTTTTCACTTTTGCAAGCTTATTCCATTATGAATCTTGTATGTGCAGGCTAACTTTCATCCTTTGGCCCAACTCTAAGTCCCTCTATGTGTAATTATTGCACGGGAGTTGAGTAAAAGGAAGATCTTGATTGAGGGTCCTTTTGGGTTCTATTGGTACATTAGTGAGAGAGTCACACCACAAATCCATGACAATACATGGCCTCCGTTTGTTCCTCTTCATCCACCACTAACCATGTTTTACCTTTGCTCTCTTTCCCAACAAGAGCAAGTGGAAATGACAACTAGGTATCCTTATACCCAGCTTCTTGAATTTATACTTATCCTATGCACATCATGCGGGGCATATTATGACTCAGCTGGTGAGTTTCCACCTTCTTTGTCTCTTACGTATAGTTGAATTTCTTGTATGGAAATTAACTTCATCGTTTGGTAGCTTACTCCCGAGGATATTCACATTCCAAGTCTTGATGTGGATGTTACTCAACCTGGGGAATCTCCCCGTTATGTAAGAATTCCTAAGATCCCCAAGGAATAATGTATTGGGCATCCTTTCCCTAGAAACCGGCGAGGGGTAAGAGTTTTATGCTTTTTAATTTTAGTTGTATGCTAAAAGTGTTTTTCTAATACCATTAAATCTTTGTAGTATGACCGGGATCAATCTTGGACGATGTCTATCAAGCCTCGATCCGCTCTTAGGGGAATCGGAGACTTCCTTACTGGAAGGACTTTCCCAATCTTCCAAGTGGGTCTTTAGTTAGTGAAATGTTAACTTTATTGAGCTTTTAGTAGGTGTTCTAATTGATTCTTCATTTTTGTAGAGGCATTGATCTAGAGCGTCTTCATCGGGAGGTTTCCTTGGTACCCCGAGGAATCAAACACATTAATCTAGCCAACAAGCATCCTCCGGTGGTACATCTAAAGCAGGTACTTCACGACATTCTTCACGACGTGCGCATCGTCGGAGTGCTCCTGAGGCAAGGCCTAATGCCTCCGGCCCTAATTCTTCCGGCGCAGGGGCTAACTTTGCTGAAAAGATCCCGGATATTCTACCCCTTCAAGACATTAATCGTCATGGGAACCCACTTCACTTCTATGGGCTTCTTACAATGGACCTTCTCATTGAGCATCTCAATCCTGTGGCCATGTAGCTAGCTCTTCTCAAGGAAGTGGGGATGGTCGATTTTCCACGTCCGGCTTGGAGGACTTCGGGAACTATATCTTTGATGACGCTTTTGATGGCGACGATTAGTGAATCCCTTGTAGGTGCTTTTGTTGTTAATGTTTAATATTATGTAAGATTGTGACTTGTATGCAATCGGATGGAATGCAAAGACTCGATTCTAAAATTGCGTTCTTTTATTAAATATGATGCAAAATTCTTAGGAAAAATACAAAGACAAATCGAATGAAATTTAGCACTAGCCCCTATTCCCCCCAAAACAAAATATTAAAAATAAAAATTGGAATCATTAAGTGCATGGTCCAAAAATAAGATGGCTTGCGCGAAACCGGGCTATGGCATAAAATAAATATAGCCCAAGGAGTGCTCGAGCCATAAGAAAAAGGCGAACCGTCAAGTCCGGGGCTCGGCCGGTGCTCGCCACCCAAAAAACCCAGGTGCTGGAAGATTACAATAGTTGCGGTGAAGTAGGACTCTTGTGTGTGGAAAACTGTTATAAATTTAGCTCGTGTCAATGGTCGAAAATTGTGTGTTTTTCATATTCTTGTGCGAATCAAAGAAAATTTCTCAATGCCTTTAACTTCCTTCTAAAATGAATTTCATGAGCGATTTGTCCCATTGGATGCATGAGATGACAAATACGGAGAACGTAGGTTTGTCAAAATATGGGCTGAATACATTATTCAAGCATTCGAGTAGTGAAAGTCTGTTAAGCTTTCTTAAGGGCTGATGTGGCGCATCGGGATCCTCATCACCATGTTTTCAGGTTTGGGGATAAGGAGTTACGCCCTTCTTGAAGAGCTTGACGCTATACTCGGGCATCCAACGGTGTGCAAAACATGTCGTTCCCAAATCTTCCAAAAATCTACGCAAGACCTACTAATATCTTCCGAAACTAAGCAATAGGAATCTATGGTGTATTCTTATCGGTAATCGGGTTAATCTAATGACCCCGATGAAACACTATCGCCGGATCTATGCATTCTCTCGAGGCTAGCATTATCCCAAGACGACGAGCTAGTATCACCCGCCCGATAGGTGGTTTCCTGCTAGTACGAAGCCGTGGGATATGGCGCTAGCGGCGTTGCTAAGCTTAGTTGAGCGAGTTCGAGAATTATTGTTCGCCGACGTCGTTAATAGTTGTTGGGACTATTATAGGCTTAGACCGAGTTGATGCTAATCCGGAGGAAGACTTTGCTTGGCAGCTTCTAGGGCGATTATCCGGCGCCGCCGACGGTGAAGCGCCTCCAGTTCACGCCGAAAACCTTTGCTCCTATTGGGCGTTAAAGAAATGTTGAATTTTGACCATGCATGACACTTATTTTTATTATCTATGTTGTGTATATTTGGTTAATGGAGCATCTAAAACCGATTCGAGCTCCTGCAGATGTGGACACATACCGGCAATACACTTCTACCAAGTAAAACGGGTAAAGGTGGTAGCCGATCACCCTACTTCCTGGTGGGAGGAATACCTTAAGAATCACACTAATGACATATAAAGACAAAGACTCTTAATCTAGATCATTCTGAGTACTACATAAAGACCCGGTACAAATCTCATCCCTACTAAGTTTTGATTACAAGTCATTCTAAGTGTTATAGAAACATCCGTATAAGTTTTCATTCGTTTTTGATTGACTCGGAAAACATATTCTTGTTTATCTTTTCACATTGATGTTTCGAGTCACTCGACATCACTCGGATTTATCGCACGTTCAAATATTCTCTCTAGCACATTTTAACCGAGTTCGATCGCATATTTCAACGTAAAGTGAATTACGGTGTTAATTCACCTTTTAAGTCGGTTTGTATGTTTGAGAATTATTTTTCCAGTTCAAGTCTTTATACTCGATATTTTGCACACCTAACTTGATCTCTCTTAGTACCGACTACGATGGAATTTGAGTATAATGAATATTAGAGTCGGAAAATTCCACCTTTCTAGGCCTAAGATAATTATGCACTTAATTATCTTAATTGAATTATTATCTGTGCCTAATCTTAGACAAAAGTATTTTATACTTTGAGTACCAAAGTGATTTACTTTTCTAGGTTATCCAAAAGAGGTTATCTCATTTTTGAATTACAAAAGTAACCGACTTCAAGCTATCGATCACCAGCAGACAAGGCTTATCTACTTCTAAACAAGGCTCGAGATGTTGTGTTAGGGTTTTGTGTTTCCAAAACTGGAAAACTTCAACGCTAAGCTCAACTGTGGTTTCCACCTTACTTTTCAGTCATCACCAACCGACTGGATCACCTTTAGGAGCCAAGAGCCGTTCCATAACCTTCACATCTTTATGGATCTTTTCCGAGCGACTCAACAGAACCGTTACAACGGTTAGGAATGACTTCTTCTTAGAAATCAGTCACAATGGCTAATCTCCTTGGTTATCTATAAATAGAAGCCACTTCATAAGACTTGAAGATTGTTGGAACTATTGTTAAAACACATTACTTCAGCAAAAGTCATTGTCTTCCTATTCAATCTTCTACTTACAACTCCCGATCTGTAACTCATATTTTCCGAGTTGTAAAGTCTTGTAATCGCTACGTAGTCTTCTTACTTTCCGAGCAAGGTCCCTTGACCGAGTTGTAAGGGTTAACTCAGCTCGCTTGTCCCTAAATGTAATGGTTACCTTAGTTAGTAAGTACTAGATCGGATAAGGGAACTTCGAGTCTAGGAAAACTCCGTAAGGAATTGTCTAAGCGAGCAATTCTAGTTGAGTCGATCCGTTGTATTTTGTGGATTCAAAATAGTGGATTTAACTTGGTGCTTGGACTAGCACTGTCCGTGATTTTCTGCCCCGGGAGGGTTTCCACATATCTCCGAGTTACACTTTTCTTAGTTCAATCTAGACTCGGATTATCTTGTTCATTCCTTTCAAGCTTGAAGTTTCTAAGTTTGTTAAAATTTCCTCATCACCCTATTCACCCCCTCTAGGGTGACTAAGACTCTCCAAGAGCAAACCTTCAGCATAGTATGGTACATTGCACACTGGAAATTATCCCAATTCAAGACTCATATAAGATAACATCGTTTGTACGCCTGTCTGGGTCTAAATACCAGTACCTATTACTTCCCTAACCGTGTGTTACGACAAATAGGAAAAGAGCGAGATGATTCCTCTTCTGGATCGCATCTAGCCTACTACCTTTGAACTATTTGAAGGATTTGGCAACTCTAGGTAAGCAAAGTCATGGCTTGAATACTAGATGAACCCACCAAGGCTGCTGAAACCTACAGGGAAGCCGACTACAATCGTATCTGTGTATTATCCGGAGTGGATAATATAAAGAGATCCCCAACGTCGCAAGGCACCGAGAGCTCGAGAGATGGATCCCCAAGAAGCTGTCTCTGCTGCTGCGCCCTTCCAAATTCACGAAACAAACCCTCGGGTAGCTTAACGTGCTCGTAGAAGATAATTTGAGGCCAAGGAAGCTGAAGAGAGGAGAGCTCGTAGAATTTAGGAGCTGAAGAAGTGTACCCAAGATGAAGTTGAGTCTAGTGACCTAAAAGGGAAGAAAGTGAAAATATACTACGACTTAGAATTTCGGATAGATTTTTTTAGGAAGGAATAAAAGAATATAGAGAGATTAGTTTTGCCTTTTTAAAACAATTTATTTGTCACAAGTAGTGTGCTTGTTTTATTTCAATTTAATTTAGCTATGTATTCGGGTAAGTAGTAGGCATACCTTTTATTAAATAAAAGTAAGTTTTATGCTCACTTTTATGCTTTATGAATTTTTATCACTCACCTTTAGGTATAAATAAAATGGACCATCTAAGTGGACGGCCCATGAAAAAGTAATTGATATAATTAAAGAATTAATTACACAAGTGGACCGCCTAATTGGATTGTCCTTAAAAAAAAAGAGAGACCATCTGGTTAGACGGTCAAAATAATTATAGAGATAAAAACTATAGGGGATTAATTTCGGCCCGGCCAGCCCACCACTGTCTCGAGTAGTGGCCGACGCCTGCCATGGTGCGGCCTAATTGGGCCAAGCTTGGCCCGTTATTTAGGATCATGCTAAACGTAATATTTCTTCAATTGATCAAAGTTTGCATACTAAAAGACCTCTTCACCATCCAAATAAGTTAATTTCATTACTCCACCTAGCGAGTATCTAACTAACAACAAATGGGCCTTGCCAATTAGGTCTAAATTTTCCTCGTCGATCTTAGATCGATGCTCTAGTCTCTTTATGGACTAAGTCTCCAATTTGCAAATTTCGAGTCTTCATTCTCTTATTAAATGCCTTTGATATACGTGCCTGGTATAGTTGGACATTATGTAAGGCGTTGAGGCGCCTCTCATCTAGCAACACTAACTTTTCGTAACGTGCCTTAGCCCATTTTGCTTCACGAATCGACTCTCGACAATGATCCTTAACGAGGGGATGGCAATTTCTATTGGAGGGACTACTTCCATGTCATATACTAAGAAGTAAGGTGGTGCTCCCATAGAAGTGCTAATAGAGGTTGGATAGCCCCATAAAGCGAAAGGCAACTTGTCATGACAATCCTTATAGTTGACAGCCATCTTATCCACTATTTTATGAATGTTCTTGTTGGCGGCCTCGACTACTCTGTTGGTCTAAGGATGATAGGGAGAAGTCTTATGGTGATTGATCTTGTATTTGTCCAATACGTTCGCTACTTCCTTCTTGAAGTGACTATTATGGTAACCGATTAACTCGTGGGGCTGTTCCGAGTAATGAACTTAGCCACCTATTTTGGTATCGAGTTGCATAAGAGGTCGCTTCTACCAACTTGGTAAAGTAGTTAATTACTACTAACACAAGTTCGTGACCTCCCATTCCTTTAGGAGTCACTTTGCCAATAATGTCAATTCCCCAAACCGAGAATGGCCAGGGTGATGCTAGTGTTGTGAGAAACAATGGTGGTTGGTGTAGCAAATTTCATACACCTAACACTTATAGTATTTCTTAACAAACTCATGACAGTCTCATCATTACGGTTTACCAATACTATCCAAGTCTCTGAATCTTCTAAACCAGCATTTTTTCGTTCATGTGGGGTCCACATTCCCCACCATAAATCTCATCCATGATGTGCTTTGCTTCATGTTGGTTGACCCAAAGTAAGCTAATCCGTGTGTTGGTTTTCTTGTACGGTTGCCTTTAGTTAATGAAAAATTGGGCTGCTAACATCCCGATGGCTCATCGGACTCTAGGCGTGGAGTCCACTCGGGTACTCTTGTTTAACTAGATACCGATATATGTCATGATACCAACTGGTTTAATCGACATTAGACACTTATAGTGGGTACACTTGCGCAGTCGACTCGTCGCTATATGTGAACGGGCATTGAATGAATTCCGCTTAGGATATTAGTCATGCACACTAATTCGACTAATGCATCCGCAATGGCTATCATCCCTATAAAGGTAGGTGAAAGAAATACTTTCATAATGTTTTGATAGCTCGATTAGATTTTCTTAGTAGAGTGCCAAGGCATCACTACGTACCTTCCATTTTTGCGAAATCGATTAATGAAAACACTGGAGTCCTTGAAAACCCTAATATTCTTAACCCCGATCTCCACAACGGCTTTAAGTCCCATGATGCACGCTTCATACTCTGCCGCATTATTGGTGACCTCAAAGTCCAATTTGACGGAAATGGGAGTATGTGCTCCCTCTAGTGAGACTCGAAGAATCCCTACTCTAAAGCCCTTATAATTGAAAGCGTCGTCGAAGTACATTGTCCAAACATCCACCTCTACTTGTAAGATATTTTCGTGTTGAAAATCGAGGTGTTCGGGTTGTGATTCTATTATAGGTAGATCAACTAGGAATTCTCGCCACTACCCTTTCTTTGATCGCTTTTGAGGGATATACTTGCGTTTGAATTCCGACATCATGAAATATATTTTGTGAATTTTTAGGAAAGGGGATTTATTTATGAATTTTGTGAAAGTAAGTTTATAGAGAACTTGAATGATCACCTGAATGGATACCAAGAGATCGGAGTAACCGAATATTCATTCACTTTTTAGTAAGGATTTAGCTCCGTAGTTTTTAAAAAAGAGGTTTTTGAGGTTACTTTTGAGTAGAATAACACTTAGGAGAAGGTAGTGAATAGTTGGTTTGGCAACGTGAAGCTCGGGGAAAATGTCGTGCTCAAATGAGAGCCAAGGCTCTCTATTTATAGGGAGAGGTCTAGGTCACAAATGACTCAAGGTTGCTTTCCGCCGATCGTCCAAGGTTGAGCAGAAAATATCAAGCCAATACTGAAATGATAAGATCGGATAAAATAGGATAAAATCATATAGAATCCCGGTCCGGGGCCGCCACCTGGTGATACCTAGGGTTTCGTGCCCTTTCATGTTGAAAAGGGAATCTCCGAGGCCAAAACAAGGCATTTCACTTAAAGAATCTAGGTGGGGGCCATCCTCCATACGATTGAGGGAGGAACCTCCTAATCTCGGGCTCACTATCTTGAAGCTTAAATGTAGCACTTTTATACTTGTGATCATGAAGTGCAACGCCTAACATCGTCTTCGGATCTTCAGCTCACGTGTCCGATTGGACAAAAGTCAAATGTAGAATTCTACCCCTTGAATTTCCGTGCACGCAGATCTGGACTTGGACCATCTCGAAAGAAAAAGAAATTTTTAGACCGACCTAAAGCAAAAGGCTATCTATTTGGTGTTGGGGGTTCTTTGTGCTTTATCGGCTTCGTCGCACCAATCAAATTCGATCTGTGATCCAAATCCTCAAACAGGACTCGGGATTTCATCATTGGGCCCACAATATAAAATAAAGAACTAAAGGAGATAAGGGATGACACTTTTTAGGTGTTTATAGTGCTTGGAACGAGATTCTCCAGGCAAAACGCAGCGTTTTGGGTGAAATTAGACTGATATGGGGCATCGGATACGAAGCCATTTTGAGGAGGAAGCTCCGGGTCTCGAGCGGTTTGTCTTGGAGCAAGACACGACCTTTTGATGCTTCTAATCATGAAATGTGGTGTCTTACACGACGTCGTTATGATGTCTTTAGTCTCCATGCCTGGGTTGGACGCCGGTGGCGAAAAGTGATGTTTTGAGCTTGGAATTTCCCTGTACACGGCATCGAACTTCGTTGACTCCGGAGGTTTAACCCAGGCTTCGACCATCCGAAAGAAAAGGACTTTTGGACCGACCCAAGACAGAAGGCTATTTTATTTAGTGCTAAAGGATTCGTTGTGGTTTATTGGCTTCGTCACACCAATTAAATACCATATGTGATCCAAATCCTCAAACAAGACTTAAGATTTCATCATCTGGCCAACAATATAAAAGATGACACATTTTAGGTGTATGCATTCGTATGAAGAGATATTACAAGTAGAAGCCGATATATCGACCATGTACTTCTATGATGCTTCCAACAAAAAAAGTTTTAAAGTGGGAATTTTATTGGTCTTACTCGTAGGAGCACATACTCCTATTGCAGTCAAATTAGACTTCTAGATAACCAACAATGTTGCAGAATATGAAGCTTGCATAATAGGATTACTAGCTGCTACAGAAATTGAGTTTAAGAATCTTCAAGTCCTAGGAGATTCTAGTACCATCATCAATAAGATCTCCCAAAGTGGAAGGTAAGGAGTGAAGTTTTGGCACTCTACCATGCATGCACATTTACTAGCATTAACAAAATACTTCAACGACATTTCTTACACCTACCTTCCATAAGATGACAATCAACTTGCCGATGCCCTAACTAAACCGGCGTCAATGATAAACATCCGAAATGACATTAATTCAATTTTAGTTGAAGGTTTGCTCGGGGAGAGACTAAGTCACCCTAGAGGGGGTGAATAGGGTGATGGAAGTTTTTCTTGAAAAACGAACTCTTTTCAACAAGTACGAGATAGAAGCGATTCCGAGTCTATATTGGGGTCGAAAAGTATGAACTCGGAATACGAGTGAAGAGCAAAGACACGAGACAAAAATGAAACTTTAAATCTGTGTGAGTCTAGAATGTACTTAGAAAATGATCCCACGGAAAATATGTGGAAACCCTCTCGGGCCAGAAAACCACGGACCATGCTAATCCAAGCACGAAGTCAAATCCACTATTTTGAGTCCACAAAATACGGTTGATCGACTAAACCCCGAGTTGCTCCCTTAAACAACTCCTTACAAGTTTTTCCTAGACTCGAAATTCCTTATCTGATCTAGTACTTCCTAACTGAGATAACCCTTACGAGTTAGGGACAAGCGAGTTGAGTTAACCCTTACGGCTCAATCAAGGGAGTTGTAAGTAGAAGATTGAGAATGAATACAAAGACTTTTGATCAAGTATGTGTATTAACAATAGGTTCGGCAATCTTCAAGTCTTAAGAGTTGGCTTCCTTTTATAGATGACCAAGCAGCTTAGCCGTTGTGTCCATCTTCCGACTGGAAGTTCCTTTATGGCCGTTGTGTAGGATTTTCCGAGTCATTCGAAAATATCCGTTGATATGTGAACGTTAGGCAACGGCTCTTGACTTCCTTGGAAGTGCCTAAAACCATTGGTAGTGTCTTCAAAAGTAAGGTGGAAACCACCGTTGAGCTTAGTGTTGCGGATTTCCATTTCGGAAATAGACAACCCCGACATAGTGTCCGAGGCTAGGTCGAGGTGGAAAAAGCCTTGTCTGCTGGTGATCCGACGTTTTGAAGCCGGTTACTTTTGTATTTCAAATATAGGAAAGCCTCGTTTGAAACACCTACAAAAGTAAATCAATTTGGTTCTCAAAGTAGAAAATACTTTGGTCCAAGATTAGACACGAGATAATAACATAATTAAGATAATTAAGTGACTAATTATCCGGGTCGGAAAAGGAGTGGAATTTTCCGAGTCTAATATTCATGATACTCAAAATTCCATCCGAGTCGGTCTAAAAGTAAATCAAGTCAAATATGAAATATCAAAGTAGACAGACTTGATCTAGACTAAACACAATTCAAACTAAGATACCAAAGTTAGAGCGCGAAAAGATAGTGTTTGAATCACGCGATATGTCCGAGTGTTAGATGACTTAGAACTAAGTGAACCATGCAGAGATGATTTCCGAGTCACACGAGTTATGCATAAATGCATGAGATAGTTTCTATAACACTTAGAGAAAGTACCATATCACTCAGAAAAGTTTCTAAGACACAAGGAATGACTTGGAATCAAAACTTTATAAGAGAGAAAGTCTTATACCTGATTCCCTAGATAGAACTCAGAAAGGTGAGATGTAAAGTCCGAGTCTTCATTAGTCTACATAAACGGGAGGAATCAACCTGCTCACGTCTACACTTTAGCACCATTCAGAATAGACCAAATAAGTTGGTACTTTGAAATTTACCAATATTTGGTCAACCAAGAATACCCACAAGGTTTAACTCCTACATCCGAATGAGCAATTCACATGTTAGCAGCCCAATACTTCATAAATAAAGAAAAGCTATATAAGATAACCGATATGGGCATTAACTTACTTTACGTCGGTTTAGAGCGAAGCAAGTAACATAATAACTCTAAGGTGGAGAAAGTGGACCGCACATGAATGGAAAAATGTTAGGTTCAAAAGGTTTAGAGATTAGGGTATGACTGGTTAACCATGGTGATGGGTTGCCATGACTTTATTAAGAGGCGACAAAAGTGTCAAGTCTATGCAATTCTACAACATCTACCACATTCCTTCTTGACCACTCTTGTATCACCCTGGCCCTTCTCAACATGGTGAAGAATCATCATGGGAAAAGTGACTTATAAAGAAGTAGTAGGACACAAGTATGTATTAGTAGCGATCGACTATTTTACGAAATGGGTGGAGGCTCCATCCTACGCCACCATCACATCTAAACATATGATTAAGGTTTTTACATGTAACATTTATTTGTCATTATGGTGTACCACATGAGCTAATAAGTGATCACGATAGTCACTTTAAGAAAGAAGGAGCAAATTTACTTGGATAAGTACAAAATCCAGCATCATTGGTCTTCTCCATATCAACCTCATACCAATGGAGTAGTCAAGGCAACTAATAAGAAGATTCGCAACATTATAGAAAATATGGCTATAAATTATAAAGATTGACATGATAAATTACCCTTCATTTTATGGGGATATAGGATTTCAATCATGGCCTTCATAGGAAAAACTCTTCACTCCTTTGCATATGGAATCAAAACATTACTTCCAATTGAGATAGTCATTCCATCGTTGAGGATAGTAATTGAAAGTCCAATCTTAGAGGCATACTGCACAAAAGCTAGGTATGAAGATCTAGTTTTGTTGAATGAATGGCATCTACGAGCCCTACATAACGTCCGGATATACCAAGTACGGATATCAAGAGTGTTAAAAAAAGGAAGCGAAGAGAAGGTGACATGGTTATTAAAGAAATTCATGCTCTAATTTAAGATTCAAGGGGTAAACTTAGACCCAAGTGGCAAGGACCCTACATTATTAGTCAAATCATACCAAGTGGGGCATTTAAATTAATGAATCTAGATGGCATGGAGTATTTTCAGTTCACAAATTTAGACCAACTAGAAAAGTACTCTACTTATCACACTACTAAGCGAGGCCAAGACAACAACCGGCCCAAGACAGACAAGCCCATGCCAAGTGGCGATGCGAGCGGTTCCGGCCCACCAACATTTATTCAAGAGGCGGTCTAATACCCTAAAATAATTATTTTTACTCGGAGGCGGTTCAATATTTTCGACAATTATATTATTCATGAGCAGTCCAAAAATTATAATTATTAATGAAGCATTAAAGTAAGCATAACACTTGTTTTTACTTTATCTATATAATAGGGATAAGCCTACTACTTACCCTAATACACAGCTCAAGAGAAATAAAACAAGCATACTACTTGGAAAGTAAAATACGAGGTTAACAAAATCCCAAAAATTCAAAAATCCAAAATCCTAAAAAGTAGAAAAATAAAGAGAAGTCCTAGTCCATTTTTATCTTCATTCCTTTGTCGACTAGGCTTCCCAACTTTCTCTTGGGTCCGCTTCTTAATTTATTCTAGATTGCGTACTGCTCGATAGTTAGCTCTTGGAGAGATTAAGTCACCCTAGAGGAGGGGTCAATAAGGTGATGGAAGATTTTTCAAAATTGTCAAACAATTCTGCATAGCAAAGACTTAGAAAACATTTCTAAGTCTAGATTGGACTCGGAAAATGCAA
Source organism: Talinum fruticosum (assembly GCA_021018815.1). NCBI lineage: Eukaryota > Viridiplantae > Streptophyta > Magnoliopsida > Caryophyllales > Talinaceae > Talinum > Talinum fruticosum. The sequence continues at coordinate 942,940 of JAITYX010000092.1, read as the reverse complement.
TAAATAGAAAGTACATGGAAACCCTCCTGGGGCGGAAAAACACGAATAGTGCTAATCTAAGCACCAAGTCAAATCCACTACTTTGAACCCATAAAATACAAAGACTAACTTTTTACATAATTGCTCCCTTAGACAATTCACTTATAAATTTTTCCTAGACTCGAAATTCCCTTATCTTATCTAGTACTTCCTAACTGAAGTAACCTTTACAGACTAGATACAACCGAGTTGAGTTAACCCTTATAGTTCAATCAAGGGACTTAACGAGAGAATAGAAAGAGTAGAAGTGATTGCAAGACTTTCTCTTTACAACTCAAAAAGTAACAACTTAAGAAATAGAGTAGTAAGCTAGAAGATTGAGTGAGAGTAGATTATATTCGGTTCCAGCAATCTTCAAGTCTTGTAAGAAATCTTCTATTTATACTTAGCAGGGCGAGTATCTATTGAGACTTGTTCTGGACTTGTGAGCTTCATTAGTCGTCGTAACGACTAGTCCGAGTCACTCGAGAAAAGACCTCTTGCAAGATGAACATTGTGCTTTGGTCCTTAGCTCGAAAAGTAGTCCATTCCACCGGTTGTAACTAAATTCCGGGGTGGAAACAACCATTAGACCCAAAGTTTATGTTTACCGGATTTGGAAACAAACAGATCCTGCCACGGTGTCCGAGCCTTCTCCGGAAAAGGTGTTTTTACTGTCTGCTGCTACTTAACGGCTATAAACGGGTCGCTTTTGCTTTTCAAAATAAGATTAAAAATACTTTAATCAACCTACAAAAGTAAATCAAAGTGAGACTCAAAGTATAAAAATACTTTGGTCAAAGATATTTATTAATTCAAAATAGTTAAGTGCTAAATTATCTTCGACTGAAAGAATGGAATTTTCCGAGTCTAATATTCATTAGGTTCAAATTCCATCTTGAATCAATTCTCTAAATGATCAAGTCATTAAGATTGAATACTCATAATGCATAAACTTGATCAAGTAAATAATTTCATTCAATAAACTGACTTAAAGAGGAATTACGCGATGAAATCATTTTCAATTAGAACATTAACTCGGTGCTCAAAATATGAAGTGTTTGTGAAATTATTTACTCATGTCATCTTTCCGAGTTATGTCCGAGTATGTCGAAACCCAGTTAAATGCGTTATACTCGAATAGATGGTTTTTGAGTGGGTCGGACATAATTGAAAACTTAAAGATGAGCTCCTTAAATACTTAGAATGTCTAGAAATCAAAACCATAGAGAAATAGAGAGTTATACCCGAGTTTTCAATCTCCCCTGTTTGATGAAAGGCATTCCATACTTAAGATAGAAGCTAAACAGTTCAAAAAGTTAAGTTTTTATTGTACTTTGATTAGAGCAAAAAATATTAAATAAGAATATCATAGTGCTTTTGATCATATGCAAGTCATAACATACATATTGAAGTATCAATGCATACTTATCGTATATCAAATTAAATAAGAAAGATACCTCATGTATTCTCGGGAAAAGGAAAATTTCAATAACGGGCAGAGACGATTATACAATAACAAGAAAAAAACTAAAATAAAGAAAACAAATTTAAATAAAAAACTCCTCCTCAACCAAATATCTATCTTTTCTGTTCTCCTATGCTTTTCATCAAAATAAAATAGGGAGGAAAAATCAATAAAGTACAAAGATGTTCAACAAGAACTGAAAGTTTGCTCTTGGAGAGTGTAAATCACCCAAGAGGGGGTGAATAGGGCGATGAGGAAACTTGCTTGAAAATTAAAGCAAATAAGGATCCGAGGTGAGTGAGAGGCAAGGATACGATCGGAAAAGCTTAAGCTCGTAAATCGGAAGTAGTGAAGAAACAGATTAAACGAATTCGAAAATGTCTAAGTCTAGAATGTACTCCGGAAAAGTAATAACTCAAAAAGTACGTGGAAACCCTCCTGGGGCAGAAAACCACGGACCGTGCTAATCCAAGCATGAAGTCAAATCCACTATTTTGAGTTCACAAAATACGAGTAGACTGACTCAACCTGAGTTGCCCCCTTAGACAACTCCTTACAAGTTTTTCCTAAACTCATAAATTACCTTATCCGATCTAGTACTTCCTAACTGAGATCACCCTTACGAGTTAGGAACAAGCGAGCCGAGATAACCCTTACAGCTCAGTCAAGGGACCTTACTTAGAGAGTAAGAAAGAAAGTGTTTGTAACTTAGTACAAGACCTTACAACTCGGAAAGTTGATAAATACAAAATTGGAGTTGTAAGTAGAAGATTAAGAATGAATACAATGACTTTTTGCTCAAGTATGTATATTCACAATAGATTCGGCAATCTTCAAGTCTTGGAAGTTGACTTCTATTTATAGATGACCAAGCGGCTTAGCCGTTGTGTCCATCTTCTGACTGGAGGTCCTTTGTGACCATTGTAAGGGATTTTCTAAGTCACTCAAAAATATCCGTTGAGATATGAACGTTGAGCAACGGTTCTTGACTCCTTTGGAAGTCCCAAAACCACTTGTAGTGTCTTTAAAAATAAGGTGGAAACTACCGTTGAGCTTGGTGTTGCAGATTTCCAATTTTGGAAACGGACAATCCCGACACGATGTATCGAGGCTAAGTCAAAGGTGGAAAAAGCCTTGTTTCTTTGGTGATTTGACTTTTTGAAGCCGGTTACTTTTCCAGCTCAAAATCAGGATAGCCTCGTTTGAATAACCTATAAAGTAAATCAATTTGGTTCTCAAAGTATAAAATACTTTTGTCCAAGATTAGACACGAGATAATAACATAATTAAGATAATTAAATGACTAATTATCTTAGTCAAAAAAGGAATGGAAAATTCGAGTCTAATATCCATGATACTCAAAATTCCATCCGAGTCGAGTCTAGAAGATGAACAAGTCAAGTAGAAGATTAGAGCAAACAAACTTGATCTAGACTAAACAAGGTTCACACTACATATGCCTGACTTGGAATAGTAAATTAACAATGTAATTCCTGGAACATGAAGTCAAACCTGAGTTTATGTGTGTGAAATAAAGTGTTTGAACATGCGATATTTTTGAGCGCTGAGTGACTCGGAACCGAGTGTGAAGTGGTAAGTACAAGTATGCTTTCCGAGTCGATCGAGTCACGCATAAACATATACAATAGTTTCTATAACACTCGGAGGAAATGATATATCACTCAAAAAAGTTTCTAAAGCTCATGGAATGTCTTGGAATCAAAACTCTATAGGAGAAGGAGTCTTATACCGATTCCTCGATGGAACTCGGAAAAGTGTTAAGTATAAAATCTAAGTCTTTAATCTCCCTTTTTTGATGAAAGGCATTCCATACTTAGACAGAAACTTTGTTAGTGATAAAAATCTGATCATATAAACTTGCTCGAAACCGACTTGAAAGTTCACGGTAAGAGTGACAATGACAGAGCAAGAAACGAGATAAAATCAGATAGATACACAACAATTAATAGAGAAATGCATTACTTCATTAACATCGGAAAAGAATTTACAGAGGTTGAGAGAGACTCCCCTAAACAAGACAACAAACATTTTTCTATCCATTCTCCCTCTTGCCTTTCAGCAAAAACACAAAAAAAAAAGGAAAGAATTCAACAAGAAGTACATATTTGATGTCTGGACAAAAAAAAATGAAACACTCGTAAACAAAAGACCGAGAATCCGAGGGGATGGATTAGCCGGAGTTGAGGAGGAAGGACGAGTGGTGCGCCGGCGCTGATAAGATCTTGACGATGTGCTTGAGCGCGGCGGAGGAAGTACAAGGATCTCCGGCATCGGCTCGGTTCGAGTGGCTGACCCGGAACTAGTTCGTCCAGAGGCTTATCCTCTTGGAACTCGGCGACTGGAGGCATGTGCTCAGGCTGACCTGCTACTCGACTTTCCTTGATCAGTAGGTTCTTTTGACCCACTCAGGCTCGCTGTCCGAGCTTATCACTTCGGTTGCGCTCTAGGAGCACCTGGACCCTCGATTCGTTGGTCCTTGTCCTTCTTGGTCTCCTTCGCCTTCGGCTCACCATGCTCGGAAAGAGCTACATTAGCCGTAGGCTCTTACGCTTCTTCTCGATCTTCTTCTTCACCCTCTCCTCTCGTCGGAGGAGGACTTGGCGAGGCTCGAGGATTCCTCATAAGTGTCCGAGTCTCCTTGATCCTGAGCTGCCGTGGAGTGTCTCTCCTGAAGAAGCTCGATCAGCTCCCTCTCGCTACTTTACCAGAGCCTTCATCTCGAGGAGCACGTCCTGTTGCTCTTGGAGTTGAGATTGGGCGGTTTTCTAGTTGATGGTCATATACTTGGAAGACGAGTCTTGAATGACCGGAGGAGGTCCTTAAGTTCCAAGGCCACAGAGGAGATTTTGTCCATGAAAGTAGTAGACAAAATGGAAAAAGAGTTTTAGAAGCACCTAAGGTGGAGGGACCACCAGGTGGAGCGAGGAAGAGAAAGAGGGCGTCTTTACGAGTCCGAGGCGGAGAAGGTGGCCTCGGCTACGAGCTGTGAACCCGGACACCAGGTTGGGTTTCTTGGTATCCATACCCCAGAAGTTCCTTTTTGCCAACGACAATGGCAGCCTCGAAGCTGCGGTCAGATCTAAAGGAAGAGGAACTTTGAATTGTTTGAAAATGAGGGTGAGAAGAGCACCGAAAGGGAGAGGGGTGTTCTTCTTGGTCCGAGTTTGAGCTGGCACGACTGCCATTTGCTCAATGATGGCAGGAAAAGGTTTACTTCGTAGCTCTCTAGGATATCAAAGAGTGCTTTGAGGTGCTTGGAGTTGGGATTCTCTTTGCTAGAATGCTTGTGAGAAGAAGGTTCTCATCGGCAGGAAACACGGAAGATGAGCTTCGACTTTAGCTGAGTCACGAGAAAAAATTTCGTGACCCAGGGAACTCTTTTGCATACTTTTTAAAGAAGTCATCAGCGACCTCATTGAAAGGTATTGGATTGCTGTTTAAGAAGAGAGATGATACTTTGAACAGGACAATGGAGGAGGGAAGTATTGATTCGAACAGTTATGTTCCGAACTCTAGAGGTTAAATACCTTCGGAGTTGGAAAGATGAGTGCAAAACTCGAAACGAGTTCAAGATATATGAACTCGCTGAAGCAAAGAAAATTGTAAACCCCAGTCATTTGTATGTGAGGCAACCACGAAAATTTTGTGGTTGGGAAAAATTTATCATCCAGCGCAAGTCTTTGGGTGACAAGAGGTTTAGAGTTTGAAGGGCCTTCTTGGCTTTTTGTACGGGGTTTCTTTGTGGCGAGCCATGAACATCGGGGTGAGAACCTCTTTTCAGCATTTTGATTTGAAAAAAGAGAGTAGGTGAACTAGAGAGAGAGTAGAAGAGAAGAAGACTCGAAAAGAGTGAAAGATAAAAGAAAAAAAAAGTAGAAGAAGAATGAGTTTGAGAGCAACGAGCTTACTTGAGATGTTTTTCACGAAGCTTGAGAGCGCTGTGAGTCGCTCTTAGTCACTGAGAACGTGGTCACAAGGATTTGATTGAGAAAGAGAGAGTAAGCAAAGAGTAAAGTAAAGAAATGAAGGAGAATAGGCGCTATTTATAAGAAAATAAACGTCCTTCGATATCCATTCGACTCGGCTCTTTCAGCGGTCACCTCGGACCAGCGTGGATCGTTCTCATCCACAATGGTTAGAATTCCAGTGGTTTGTCTCCCAACGGATAGTTGTCCGATCACGGCGCACGAGAGAGAGAGAGAGAAAAGAAAGATTTTGAAAACAAATTCCGAAATTCTCCACTTATCTAGAGATGATTTCGAAGTTTGATGTCCATTTTTCTCAAAGTCTAAGTCTGACTCAACTAGGTTTCGAGTGACTCAAAAGCTGGAAATAAATAATAACTATCGGCTTAGTATCACTAAATCAAGCTGAACTAATGGTTATTTAAGAAATGAAATCACATAACACATAACCATGCAATAAAAATTTTCACATAGAAAGCAAATAATTATGCATTTAACATGCCAAGCTCATTCCTAATAAAACTAAACTGATCCTCACTAAGTGGTTTAGTAAAGATATCAGCTAATTGAAGATTGGTAGGAATGAATTCAAGTTCATATCTCCTTTCTCGAACGGTCTCTTAGAAAATGATACCGACCTCAATGTGTTTCGTCTTTTAGTGCTTGAACTGGATTCTTGGTAATGCTGATTGCACTTTGATTATCACACTTGATTGGAACTGATTTGAAAGATAGTCCAAGATCTTTCAAGTGTTGTTTTATCCATAAAATCTGTGCACAACATGATCCAACTGCGATATACTCGGCCTCGGCGAGTTGATAGAGCTACTGAGTTTTGCTTCTTTGAGTGCCAAAATATTAATGATTGACCCGGAAATTGGCAAGCTCCTGAGGTGCTCTTTCTATCAACTTTGTATCCAGCGTAATCAGCATCCGAGTATCTAGTGAGAGTTAGTTACGAGTCTCCGGAGTACCATAGACCTAAACTCTAAGTCCCTACAAGATATCTCGAATATTCTCTTCACCATAGTGAGATGTGATTCTTTTGGATTAGCTTGGAATCTTGCGCATAGACAGGACACTAAACATTATATTTGGTCTACTTGGAATTAAGATATAGTAAAGATCCAATCATACCTCGATAGAGTTTCGATCTATTGCTTTACCTTTTTCAGTCCGAGTCTAGTTTCAAGCTACTACTCATAGGTGTTCTTTGCATGCTTCGCATCTTGAAGTTTATACTTTTTCAGCGACTCCTTGGTGTACTTTGATTGATGGACATATATTCCATTTTTGTCTTGCTTGATTTGTAGACCAAGGAAGAAATTGAGTTCTCCCATCATACTCATTTGAAATTCCTGTCTCATTAACTCGGAAAAATCTCGACACGAGAATTTCATTAGTAGCTCCAAAAATTATGTCATCAACATATATCTAAGCGATAAGGAAATCTTTCCCCTTGGTTTTTATAAAGAGAGTCTTGTCGATCTGACCTCTTCTAAAATCATTTTGAACCAAGAAATTGCTCGAGTCTTTCATACCAAGCTCTGGGAGCTTGTTTAAGACCATAAAGAGCTTTTGAAGCTTGAAAACATGATTTGGAAAATCTGAGTTTTCAAATCCAGGGGTTGCTCAACATAGACTTCCTTTTCGATAAAACCATTAAGAAATGTGCACTAAACATCCATTTGATATAACTTGATATTCATGCTAGATGCAAATGCTAACGAGAATTCTAATGGCTTCGATTCAGCAACAGGTGCAAAGGTTTCCCCATAATCAATCCCTTCTTCCTGATTGTAACCTTGAGCCACAAGTCTAGCCTTGTTTCGACTACCAACCCACCTTCATCCAGTTTGTTCTTGAAAACCCATTTGGTACCTATGACTAGGTGGTCGGAAGGTCGTTTAATCAAAGTCCGGACTTGGTTTCTTTAGAATTAATTGAGTTCCTCTTACATGGCCTCTACCTATTCGAGGTTCATTTAGGGCCTCTAGTGCATTTTTAGGTTCAGTTAATGAAATGAATGCAGTGAATGCACATAAATTACGAAGAGAGGAACGAGTTCTTACCCCACTGTTGATATCGGATAATATGTTTTCTAGTGGATGACTAAAAGCATACTTGAATGCTCTACCTGTTCTATAATTCACCGGAACTGTAGGCTGAATTGCTTGATCTTTAGAAGCTTGTTCCGAGTGATCCTGTTCATCAGATTGTCCTTCAACATTCGAGCGGGTTCTTGAGTTGTCTCATTACGAGTCACTTCGTTACGAGTGACTTCATTCCGAGCTGGTTGGGTTTGATTCCTGATAGGCTTGTTTTCATCACAATGATCATTTCTGTTGAGCTTTAGGTCCGAGAATGTTGATTCACTTGGTTTTTCCTGCTCAACTTCATCAAACATAATGTGGATGCATTCTTCCACTTTGTTAGTTCTCTTATTGAAAATGCGATAAGCTTTACTATGAGATGAATAACCCGAAAAATACCTTCATCCGACCTAGCATCAAACTTGGTCGAGTGATCCTTACCATTGCTCTGAACAAAACACTTACATCCAAAGGGTTTGAAGTATGAAATATTGGCTTTCTTCCCTTTGTAGAGCGCGTACGGTGTTTTCTTCGAGAATGGGTCTTATGAGGCATCTGTCCAAAGTGTAGTTGGTCTGTGTTGATCGCCTCGGCCCAAAAATAGTAGGGTAGATTGTGTTCAATCATCATTGTCCTTGCTATTTCTTCAAGAGTTCTGTTCTTTCTCTCCACTACTCCATTCTGTTGAGAAGTTCTTGGTGCTTGAGAAATTATGGGAGATGTCATTCTTGTCACAAAACTCTGCATATTCCGAGTAGTCGAACTCCCTTCCATGGTCGGTTCGAATTCTTTGAATCTGAGTCCGAGACTCAACTTGGATTTTTCTACAGAGCTTGCTGAACTCTTTGAATGCTTCATTTTTGTGCTTAAAAAACACACCTAGGTAAATCGTGAGTAATCATCAATGATAACAAGTACATATGATTTACCTCCAAGACTCTTAACGGGATTTCACCACATAAGTCCATATGTAGCATTTCAAGCACCTTGGATGTGGAAACTAACTTCAGAGATTTGAATGATGATTTGAATGATGATCCGACTTGTTTCCCTTTTGTGCAAGCTTCACAAATCTTATCTTTCTCAAAAGCACAATTAGGCAATCCTTTAACTAAGCCATGAGATTCCAATTTCTTAATAGTATGCATCCTAACATGGCCTAATCTACGATGCCATGTCCATGAGTCATCATGAAGCGATGCTTTTAAACAAAATAAATTCGACTCGAGTCAAAAAGAGGAATAATGTAAGTATTACCCGATCTCTTACTCGACAGACTTGGTTTCTTTAGTAGCAACATCGGATATAACACGGTTGGTTTGTGTGAATCTTACCTCTTGACCTTTATCATACAATTGAGAAATGCTAAGCGGGTTGTACTTTAATCCTTTGACAAGGTATACCTGGGCTGACCAGTTTTCCTTCCTTTCCAATCTTGCCTATCCCAATTATCTTGCCTTTGCTGTCATCTCCAAAAGTAACTTTTCCTCCTTTGTACTCTTCTAACTCATAAAAGAGTCCCGAGTCTCCCGACATGTGGCGTTAGCATCCACCGTCCAGTACCAATGCCCTTTTGATCTTTTCGAGTGGCTCGTAAAATAGAAACAAACTAACCCTTCTCACTTCATCTAACGAACCTAGTAACACCCTTTACTATGGTCCTTTTCTAAGGAAGAAGGTTTTCGGAACCCAGATTTGAATGACTTTAGGTCTAGTCTCGATTCCGAGTCTTCCGAGTCCGTGTCTCTTTCTTTTGAAAGGCTTTTCTTTTAGAAATCGGCGGAGATGGTTTTCTCCTATAACTTGGTCCGGGCTCAGTCCTCCTTTCATTTTTATGAATCTGTGCTCAGCCTTCCCGAAGTTTACGGTTCGGAATTCTTTTGAAAAGCTACGAGTAGGAATTGGATTCCTCCTCTTTGTTAAAACCAAGACCTTCTTTTCTAAACGAGACACATTGAGATCCCAAGAGCATATCAAGGTTTTTCTAACCTTGAGTGAACTTTAAAACAAGATCTTGAGACTCGTTGAACTTTTGCTTTAGTTGCTCATTTTCTTTCTTAGTAACTCGGACTCGGTCTCATTGGATTGAGCACTAGTCTTGAGTTCTCTCGAGTGTAAGTCTTAGTTTTTCCGACTCATTTTTTAAAGAGATGCTCTCGAAGAAATTGACTCAAGTTGTTCTCTAAAATGAGAAGAATTAGAATTGAACTTTTCTTCTAAAGTGAAAATATACTTAGCTAAATCAACTTTGGAGAATTTGAGAAAGTATTCAATTACCTCTTGAGGATTTGCTTCCTCATTGTCCGATTGATCCGAGTCCGACTCTGTTTCCGCTTCGAGTTAGAAGGTGCCATCGGACACTTTGAGTCATCTCGAGTCCTTGTCATCTTCCGATGAGTCCTCATCACTCCATGTGGCCATCATAGCCTTTTTCTTCTTTTCGTCCCGCTTTCTCTTTCGACGGTCTTTGACTATGTGTTCCTGCTGCCACATTCAAAGCGACTGGAGTTCTTAGACAAAGATAACTTTGAAGGGGAAGAATATTTACCTTTTCTATCCTTGTTGTCTTTCTTATAGAACTCTTCTTTTGGCTTCTTATCCCATATCTTGTGCTTCATCATTCTCTTGAAGCCTCTAGCGATAAGTGCCATGGGATGCTCTTTTGAGTCGGAAGAACTCGGATCCGCTTCTCCGGTTTCGAGGCTTTCAGCGTAATTTTCTTTTTGGTGCCGACCTCTGTATCCTCTTCTTCCAGGAGGATCTCATGGGCGAGAAGCTTCCCATTGAGTTCGTCCGGCTTTAGTAGAGACAAGTTCCGAGCCTCTTCGATTGTTGTCACTTTGGGACCCCACCTTTTCTTGGGTAGGCTTCGAGTATCTTTCCGCACATTTCCTCGTGGGAGATCTTTTTACCCAGAGATTTGAGATTGTTGGTAATCTCAGTAAATCGAATGAACATCCGAGTCATGTTTTCTTCTTGCTCCATTTTGAACAGTCTCATATTTATGAAGATATTGGCTTATCTTCGCTTGTCCGACCTACCTTGCGCCTTCATAAGTGTTGACAAGTGTATCCCACACTTCTTTGGCTATGTCACAAGCTGACACTCAATTGTATTCTTCGAACTAATGGCGCACATTAAAATGTTTATTGCCTTGAAGTTCTTTCGAACTTTTACGCTTCATCACTGTTAACTCGGCCTTTGTCTTGGGCATGAGTCTTGTTTCTTCTATTTTCATGGGAGTGTAGTTGCCCACTTGTATGATGTTCCGGACATCCTCATCATGATCTAATAGGAAACATTCCATGAGTTTCTTCCAATGCACGAAGTTGAATCCTTTGAACTTTGGTGGTCTGCTAGAAGATCTTCCTTCATCTAACTCTCCATTGGTCCGAGCCATTTGATCTTTTAACCTTTGGATGGTTAGATCCTTTTTGAAAAGCTAGGCTCTAATACCAATTGAAGGTTTGCTCTTGTAGAGTGTAAATCACCCTAGAGGGGGTGAATAGGGTGATGAGGAAACTTGCTTGAAAATTAAAGCAAATAAGGATCCGAGGTGAGTGAGAGGCAAGGATACGATCGAAAAGCTTAAGCTCGAAATCGGGAAGTAGTGAAGAAACAGATTAAACAGAATTTTGAAAATGTCCGAGTCTAGAATGTACTCGAAAAGTAATAACTCGAAAGTACGTGGAAACCCTCTTGGGGCAGAAAACCACGAGACCGTGATAATCCAAGCACGAAGTCAAATCCACTATTTTAAGTCCACAAAATATCGTAGATCGACTCAACCTGAGTTGCTCCCTTAGACAACTCCTTACAAGTTTTTCCTAGACTCATAAATTACCTTATCTGATCTAGTACTTCATAACCGAGATCACCCTTACAGTTAGGGACAACCGAGCTGAGATAACCCTTACAGCTCAATCAAGGGACCTTACTTAGAGAGTAAGAAAGAAAGTGTTTGTAACTTAGTACAAGACCTTACAACTCGTAAAGTTATTAAATATAGAATTGGAGTTGTAAGTAGAAGATTGAGAATGAATAGAATGACTTTTTGCTCAAGTATGTATATTAACAATAGGTTCAAGCAATCTTCAAGTCTTGAAAGTTGGCTTCTATTTATAGATGACCAAGCAGCCTAGTCGTTATATCCATCTTCCGACTAGAGGTCCTTTGTGACCGTTGTAAGGGATTTTCTAAGTCATTGAGATATGAACGTTAAGCAACAGTTATTGACTCCTTTGGAAGTCCCAAAACCACTTGTAGTGTCTTTAAAAATAAGGTGGAAACCACCGTTGAGCTTGGTGTTGCAGATTTCCAATTTTGGAAACAGATAATCCTAACACGAGTATCCGGGGCTAGGTCGGAGGTGGAAAAAGCCTTGTCTGCTTGGTGATTTGACGTTTTGAATTTGGTTACTTTTGCAGTTGAAAATCAGGATAGCCTCATTTGAATAACCTACAAACGTAAATCAATTTGGTTCTCAAAGTATAAAATACTTTGGTCCAAGATTAGACACGAGATAATAATATAATTAAGATAATTAAATGACTAATTATCTTAGTTAAAAAAGGAATGGAAAATTCTGAGTCTAATATCCATGATACTCAAAATTCCATCTCGAGTCAATCTAGAAGATGATCAAGTCAAGTAGAAGATCAAAGTAAACAAACTTGATCTAAACTAAACAAGGTTAACACTAAATATGCTCGACTTGGAATAGTAAATTAACAATGTAATTCCTGGAACATGAAGTCGGATCCGAGTTTATGTGTGTGAAATAAAGTGTTTGAACATGCGATATTTCTTAGCTTTAAGTGACTCGGAACCGTGTGTGAAGTGGTAAGTACAAGTATGCTTTCCGAGTCGGTCGAGTCCCGCATAAACGGATACAATAGTTTCTATAACACTCGGAGGAAATGATATATCACTCGGAAAAGTTTCTCAAGCACATGGAATGGCTTCGAATTAAAACTCGATAGGAGAAGGAGTCTTATACCTGATTCCTTGATGGAACTCAGAAAAGTGTAAGTATAAAATCTGAATCTTCAAGAATAAAATTTGAAATTAAGATGGAGGAGGAGCAGTTTAAGTGGAGGCGAAAAACGAGGACCATGCATATGCCTGCAGCCTTAAGTCAATGCAGCAGAGCGAGGAGGCAAAAGCGAGGCAAATCGGGAATTTGAATTGCGAGTCCTACGGGTCGGAGGTCGTACATCCTCATATTCTTCTTCGGAGCCCTTTGTGCAGGTTTGCTTTTGGAGAGACTAAGTCACCCTAAAGAGGGGTGAATAGGGTGATGAGGAATTTTAAGCAAATAAAGGAAGAATAAAACTAGAGATGACTCTATGGAGAGTCCGAGTCTAGATTGGACTCGGAAAATTGCTAACTCGTGAAAGTTACGCGGAAACCCTCCTGGGGCGTAAAACTACGGTCAGTGCTAATCCAAGCACCAAGTTAAATCCATTATTTTGAATCCACAAATACAGTAGAAAGACTCAACCAGAATTGCTCCCTTAGACAATTCCTTACAAGATTTTCCTAGACTTAGAAATTACCTTATCTCGATCTAGTACTTCCTAACCGAAGTAACCTTTGCGAGTTAGGGACAACCGAGCTGAGTTAACCCTTACGACTCGAGTCAAGGGACCTTACTCAGAAAGTAAGACTGAGTGTTTGTAAACTAATTACAAGACCTTATAACTCGGAAAGATATTAAGTACAGAGTTAGAGTTGTAAGTAGAAGATTGAGTATGAATATAATGACTTTTGCTTAGGTGCGTGTATTGACAGTTGGTTCAAGCAATCTTCAAGTCTTGAGAGTTGGCTTCTATTTATAAATAACCAAGCAAATTAGCCGTTGTGACTATCTTCCGACTGGAAGTCCTTTTCGATCTGTTGCAATGGATTTTCCGAGTCACTCATAAAATATCCGTTGAGGTGTGAACATTGGGCAACGGGGTTTGACTCCTTTGGAAGTCCCAATCCACCGGTGGTGTCCGAAAAGTAGGGTGGAAACCACTTGTTGAGCTTAGCGTTGCGGATTTCCAGTTTTGGAAACGGACAACCCCGACACGATTGTCCGGGCCTTGATCGAGGTGGAAAAAGCCATGTCTGCTGGTGATTTGACTTTTTGAAGCCGGTTACTTTTGTAATTCGAAAATATGATAGCCTCATTTGAATAACCTACAAAAGTAAATCAATTTGGTTCTCAAAGTATAAAATACTTTACTCCAAGATTAGACACAGATAATAATTTTAATTAAGATAATTAAGTGCATAATTATCCGAGTTAGAAAGAAATGGAATTTTCCGAATCTAATATCCATTATACTCAAATTCCATCCGAGTCGGTCTAGAGGCAAAGCAAGTCGGGTAAATAACATCGAGTGGAAAGACTTGATCTAGACTGCCAATGTTCAAACCAAGCATGCTGACTTAGAAAGATGAATTAACCCAATAATCCAATCAAACTTAGATCATGAAGTCGAACCGAGTTTATGCAAACTAGAACAAGTGTTTGAACATGTAATATATCCGAGTGTTGTCCGAGTGAATCGAAACTGTATGTGAAATGATAACCAAGAATATACTTTCCGAGTCGAGTCACAGTCAAAAGAGAATATATACGATACATTCCGTAACACTCGGAAAAGATGTTATATCACTCGGAAAAGTCGTTAAAGTAGATAGAATGACTTTTAATCAAAACCTTATGAGAGATGAAGTCTTATACCTGATCCCTTGATGGAACTCAGAATGATATATATGTAAGGTCTAAGTCTTCACTTAGCCACTTCAGCTGGTGGTTGTTAAACCGATGAGAGGGCCTTAGACGGCCTGCCTTGCCAACCTCTTTTGAGGCGGATCGAGTGTGATATGAGGAGATCAACTCAAGTTCTTTCTCTTCTTGACCCTTAGTAGGGGCTGCTCCAGCTTCTCTTTCTCCTTACGCTTCGCTTCTACTTCTCTTTCTCCTTCTTTTTCTTCTTATTCTACTCGACTCGGAGTCGGAAGAACTTGAGGACTCCGAAGGTTACACTTCTTCGAGAGGGTTCCGAGTCCTCAATAGGCTTGGATCTTCTCTCTTGGAGGTGGCGAATCTTATCTTCTTAGTGTTTGATCACCTCCTTGAGCTCAGCAACTAAGGCTTCACTCGGTCAATTTGAGTTTGAGCCTTGCTTTAGAACCGAGTTAGAATCGGTATGAAAGTCTAGAAGGCTCCTAGAGTTGATCTGTAACTCTTTGGCTAAAGTAACAAATTGAGTAGCCACCTTCTAAAGTAAGTCGAGAGAAGGGCAGGCTGGGAGGATGAAGGTCCAACAGCTAGAAGAGGAGGCTTAGAATCTTTTCGAGTCCGATAAGGGGCAAGTTCAAAAGTGTGAACCCGGACACCAGCTTGTATTTCGTGGTAGCCTAGGCTAATGATTTCACCTCTACCTATACGAGACACCGGGCTCCAAAATTTGTGTGGATCCGAAAGGAGATCTACCTCGAATTAAGCAAAGATAGTAGAAAGAAGAGCTCCAAAAGGGTAAAGAGGCTTCTTCTTATCGAAGGGACAGATGCAATCTGCTCCAAGATAATAGGGAAAAGGCCAACCTCATACCCTTTAAGAATATCGTAGAGAACCTTAAGAACTTTGATGTTAGGGTTCTCTTTTGAGGGGTAAAAGGAAAAGAAAGTTCGCATCAAGATGAAGCAAAGAAGTCTTGCTTCGGAGACTTCATTGAATGGAATGGAGTTGGAGTTAAGGAAAAGACACTTCAATTTGAAGAGATTATGAAGGAGAGCAAGATTAATACGAATGATTTTGCCTTGAGCAACTGAAGAGATAATGTTATCTCTTACTTGTCATGTGAGAATAGAACCGAGTAATGAGGTCTAGGTAGATGTAGTCATAGAAACACAAGTATTTGAAAGTACCTATTTTGATAGTAGATTTGATCCAAGAAAAAGTGGTGGAGGAGAAGAACTTATCATCCATAAACTAGTGTTGGGCTACGATGAGTTTGTTGTCACGAGAGCAAGGGCTTTTGACTAAGATGGATCCTTCGGAGGATTTTCGAACGAGTAGATTTGGTTCTAGCCTTCTTTGAGGCTGAACCTCCTTCCATCGCACTTCCTCTTTTAGGCATGGTTGATGAAGAGTGAGAAGAGCTGAGTGAAAAGAGAGAAGAAGGTGGATGAACAAGAGAGAGAGAGAGTAGAGAGCTTAGAAGTTTCGAGTAAGAGAGCAAGAGTTAGAGTGGGAAATAGCAAAATGATTGAATGAGAGTGAAGGAATGTTATTTATAGAACAAAAGCTTTCATTAAACAAAAGCCTTTCTGACTCGGCCCTCAAAGTAGTGGTTATAAGACCATTGAGTATTCCAATGAGTAACGACCGACTTTGAAGCTGCTTCCCTCTAACGACTAGTTTGCATACTTGTTCACGTGCCACAAAGAGAAAAAGATATTTTCGAAAACATTTCCTAGATTCCCCATGAATCTAGAGATGATCTCGAATTTTAATTTCCATTTTTCTCATGAACCGAGTCCGACTTAGTGATGTATCCGAGTGACTCATAACACACTCGTAAAGCTAATAACTCATAACTCGGTCTCAACTTGGTTCAACTTATCCATTTGTTATTTACTCAAAAGCATATAACAATCAATACGAAACACAATAACTCATGCAATTAACATGCCAAGTCATTCCTAATAAAAGCAAAATTGATCTTGACTTAGAGGTTTTGTGAAAATATCAGCTAATTAAAATTTGGTAGGAATAAAATAAAGTTCAATATCACCTTTTTCGGATTGGTCTCTCGGAAAATGATACCCGACCTCAATGTGTTTTATTTTTAGTGCTTGAACTGGATTCTTAGTGATGCTTATGTCACTTTGATTATCGCACTTGATTGGGATAGATGTGAATGACAATCCTAGATCCTTCAAGTGTTGCTTGATCTAAAGAATCTGAGCACGGCATGCTCCTGCTGCTATGTACTCAGCTCAGTAGTTGATAGAGCAACCGAGTTTTGCTTCTTTAAATGTCGGGAGATGAGTAAGTGACCTAGAAATTGGCATGCTCCTAATGTGCTTTTTCTATTAACTTTGTATCCAGCACAGTCAGCATCTAAGTATCCAGTGAGCGTCGGATCCGAGCTCTTTAAATACCGGAGACCAAGTGTCCGAGTCCATGTAAGATATCTAAAAATTCTCTTCAAGCATAATGAAATGTGATTCCTAAGAATTAGCCTCAAATCTTGCACAAAGGCGGACGCCGAACATGATATCTAACCTACTAGATGTGAGATAAAGTAGAGATCCAATAATACCTCTATAGAGTTTCGATCTATTGCTTTACCTTTCTCATCCGAGTCCGAGTTTGTATCTTGTTACTCATTAGCATTGCTGCATGCTTCACATGTTGTAGCTTGTACTTCTTCAATAACTCCTTGGTGTATTTTGATTGATGAACATAGATGTCATCTTCTCTTGCTTGATTTGCAGTCCAATGAAGAAATTGAGTTCTCCCATCATGCTCATTTAGAGCTCATGTCTCATTAACTTAGAAAACTCTTGACATAGAGTTTCATTAGTACCTCCAAATATAATGTCTTCAACCAAGAAATTTGAATGATAAGAAAATCATTCCCCTTGGTTATTGTAAAAAGAGTTTTGTCAATAAGACCTCTTTTGAAGTCATTTTCAACCAAGAAACTACTTAGTCTTTTGTACCAAACTCCGGGAGCTTGTTTCCGACCGCATAAAACTTTTTGCAATTTGAAAACATGATTTGGAAATTGAGAATTTTTCAAATCCAGGGGTTGCTCAACATAAACTTTATCTTGAATATAACCATTGAGAAATGCACACTTAACATCCATTTGATAAAGCTCAATGTTTATACTAGATGTAAATGCAAAGAGAATTTTAAAATCCTAGCAACATGTGCAAAGGCTTCCCCACAATTAATTCCCTCTTCTTGGTTATATTCATGAGCAACTAATTTGGCCTTATTTCGACTACGAACCTTCCCTCGTCCAGTTTGTTCTTGAAAACCCATTTGGCTCCTATTACTCGGGTGGTCGAAGGTCATTTTGTCGAGTCCAGCCTTTGTTTCTTTCAAATTAAGTTAATTCTTCTTGCATGCCTTCTATCGATTCAGGTTCAAGTAGGGCTTCTAGTACATTTTTAGGTTCAATTAATGTTATTAATGTTGAGAATGCACATAGATTTTACAAAGACGAACGAGTTCTTACCGCACTCGTTAATATCAAAAAGAATATTCTCAAGTGGGTGAGTGGATGCATATTTAGTGCTTTACCTGTCCTCTTATTTAACAAGTTTGTTGGTTGAATGATTTGTTCTTCGGTTTGTTGAACATCTTCGGCTTGTCCTTCGATGAGTCCGAGGTGGCTCTTTAACTTGCTCGGTCTAAGTTGGTTCATTCCGAGTAGGCTTATTCCGAGTTGCCTCGGTTCCTTTGTTTTGATTCATTCTAAGCTCAGCTTCAACTATATCATCTTCATCTTTATTGAGCTTGAGATCCGAGAAAAATGATTCACTTATCCTACCATGATCAATTTCATCAAAGACAATGTGGATACTTTCTTCCAGTTAATTAGTTCTCTTGTTAAAGATTCTATAAGCCTTACTCGTAAGATGAATAATCTAGAAATATACCTTCATCTCACCTTGCATCAAACTTAGTCAAATGTTCCTTACCATTGTTATGGGCATAGCATTTACATCCGAATGATTTGAAGTAGGAAATGTGGTTTTCTTTCCCTTGTATAGCTTATAGGGTGTCTTCTTTAGAATGGGTATGATGAGGCATCTGTTGAGAGTGTAATTTGTCTGTGTTGAGTGCCTCATACCAAAAATAGTAAGGTAGATCATTTTCAATCATCATTGTTCTTCCTATTTCTTCAAGTGTTCTGTTCTTTCTCTCCACTACTACATTCTATTGAGGAGTTTTTGGTGCTGAGAAGTTACAGGAGATGTTATTTTTGTCACACAAGTCCGTAAATTCCGAGTAATCGAACTCCCTTCCGTAGTCAATTCGAATTCTCATGATCCGAGTCTTAGACTCCACTTGACTTTTCTACGGATCTTAGTGAACTCTTTGAATGCTTCATTCTTGTTCTTCGAAAACACACCTAGGTAAATCGTGAATAATAATCAACAATATCTAGCACATATGATTTACCTTCTAAGCTTTTCACAAGAATTTCACCGCACAAATCCATATGAGTTAATTCAAGTACTTTGGATGTAGATACTATCTTGAGTGGCTTAAACGATGATCTTACTTCCTTTCCTTTTGTGCATGCCTCACATATTTTATCTTTCTTAAAGAACACCGAGGTAAACCCCTAACCAATCCATGAGATGCAAGCTTCTTAATGGTATGCATGCTAATATGGCCCAATCTAGGATACCATATCCATGAATCATCATTTATAGATGCTTTTAAGCATGATCAATCTTGCCTAGAATCCGTAAGAGGAGTGGTGTAACTATTACCCGCCTCGGACCTAAGAGTTTTGTTTCCTTGGTGACTGCATCGAAATGAAGTAGTTGGTCCGAGTGAATCTTACCTCTTAACCTTTGTCATATAATTGAGAAATGCTCGAAGATTGTACTTGAGCCCCTTGATAAGGTAAACTAGGCTAACCGAAATGTTCACATAATTGAGAAATGCTCGGAAGATTCTAGGTTAGTTTAATCATATACATCCATCTCATCTATGCTGATTCGCCTAGACAGAAAGCTTAAGTTAACTTTGATATTTGAAACACAACTCTCTGTGGACACAGCCCGTGCTTGCTGGCTAGCTACAACTATGTCGTGCACTTGCGGTTATACTTTTAAAACTAGTGTATTTACTGTCTAATTACCACTCGACCTTTTAATTTCCGAGTGACTCGCAAATCGAAACAAACTAACCCTTATTACTTCTTCTTACAAACCCAGATGCATTGTTTCTACTCGTGGTCTTTTTCGAGGAAGAGCACTTTTGGGAACCCGACTTTGAATAATTTTAGGTTTTGTCCGATTCTCGTGTCTTCCTTTTAGAGAACTGAGTTTATGTCTTTTTCTTTGAAAACCTTCCCTTTTGTAAACGAGGTTGAGAAGAATTTTTCATCAAAACTGGTCTAGACTCAGTCCCTTTTCTCTCGTGAATGAATGGGACCATGCTCAGCCTTCCTAAAATTAGCAGTTCTAGAATTAGTTTTGAAAACATTGTTGTAAGAGTTATCTTTCTCTTTAGCATTGTAACTAAGACCTTCTTTTCGAAATGATACACACTAAGAACCAAGTAATAAATCAAGGTTTTTCTGACCTTGAGTGAGTTTACCAACTCTTGAGACTCATTGAGCTTTTGTTTTAGTTGCTCATTCTCTATTCCGAGGCACTCGGACTCGGTCTCATTATCTTGAGTACATGTCTCAAGCACTTTCGGATTTTGTCTCAAATTTTCTAATTCCTTTTTCAAAGTTACACTCTCAATAGTAAAAGACTCTAGTTTCTCTTTCAATTCAAAAGAATCAAAATTAGACTTTTCTTCCAAAGTAAAGATGTATCTAGCAAGATCAAGTTTGGAAAACTTGAGGAAATAGTTAATTACATCCTCAAGATCTGTCTCCTCAACATCTAAACCATCACCGTCTCGACTCGGATCCAACTTCCGAGTCTAACTTCCGAGTCTAACTTCGAGTCTAACTTCGAGTCCGATAGTGCTATTAGACACTTTGAGTCATCAAAATCATCATCTTCTTCGATTCATCGTCACTCCAAGTAGTTAACATAGTTTTTTTCTTCTTTCTGTCCTTCTTTCTCTTTGGACAGTCTTTGACTCTCTGCTCCTTACTCGCCACACTCAAAATAGGCGAGTTCTTAGTTAAAGACAAATTAAAAGAGGATGAATATTTACCTTTCTTATCTTTCTTATAGAACTCTTGTTTTAGCCTCTTTTGCCACTTTTTGTATTTCATCATCTTCTTGAAACCTCAAGCGGTGAGTGCCATGGGATCCTCTTAAGAATCTAAGGAGCTCGGACTTTGTTGTTTGTCTTCCGAGGCTTTAAGTGCAATGTTTCTTTTAGTGCTGACCTCGGCTTCCTCTTCTTCTAGGTGCAGCTCATGAGTGAGGAACTTCTCAATGAGCTCATCCGGCTTTAACTAAGAGAGATCTTGAGCTTCCTCGATTGTTGTCACCTTGTGACCCCATCTTGTCTTGGTTAGACTTCTTAGAATTTTTCTAGCAATCTCTTCATGAGAGATCTCTCTTCCAAGAAATTTGAGATTGTTAACAATCTCTGTGAAGCGGATATACATCCGAGAGATGTTCTCGTCAAGTTCCATTTTGAACAGTTCATACATGTGGAGAAACGTACATATCTTTGCTTGTTTAACTTAACCGGTTCCTTCATAAGTGTTAACTAGTGTATCACATACTTCTTTGGTTGTGTTACAGGTGAACACTCTATGTATTTTCTCGAGTTGATAGCACACATTAAAGTGTTCATGGCCTTGTAGTTCTTCCTGTACTTCTCATTCTCTTCGATGATGAACTCGGACTTCACCTTGGGTACAAATCTTGTTCCTTCCATCTTCATGAGGGTGAAGTTTCCATTCTGAATGATGTTCCGGACCTCCTCATCACGGTCTTGGATGAAGCATTCCATCATCTTTTTCTAGTGTGTGAAGTTTGAACCTTTGAACTTGGGTGGTCTGCTGAATGATTTTCCTTTATCGAACTCTCCATTGTTCCGAGCCATCCGATCTTTAGACCTTTGGATTGTGAGATCCTTTTGAAAGGCTAGGCTTTGATACCAATTGAAGGTTACCTCGTGGACAGATTAAGTCACCGTAGAGGGGTTGGTGAATAGGGTGATGGACGATTTTTCTAAATTGTCAAACAATTCCGCACAGCAATGACTAAGAAAATAGTTCCGAGTCTACATTGGACTTAGAAAGTGCAATACACGAAAGTACGTGGAAACCCTCCCGGGCGGAAAACCACTAACGGTGCTAATCCGAGCACCAACCCAAATCCACTATTTTTAATCCACAAAATACAAACACTACTACAAATACCACTATTAATAACGGGACTTTAATGATGGTCAAAAGGACAAATCGTTATAAAAAATAGATCGGTGACATTTTCTTAAAAACATGCGGTTTTAATGTATATGTGACGACGGTTCAACATAAAAACCATCGTCTAATGTTTCTACTTGGACCTTTGACTATGGTTCTTTTACGAAACCATCGTCATAGACTTATCTATGATGATCATTCATTTATTGAACCGTAGTCTCGGTACTTTAGACAACGGTTGTTAGTCATGAACAGTTGTCTAAAGAAGCGCACCAAAAACCCTCGGCGAACGCGAGTCTCACATTGTCTCTCATTTTTCGGTCCCACACTCTCTCGCTTTGGCTGCTCACCTCTCTACGGTTGCTGGTGGTTTCCGATGCTAATCTCTGGTTTCGGGTCGTGGTTGCACCCCCGGCCACTCACTCTCTTTGTGTTTCCGGTTGTCGCTGAACCAATCTATCGCGAGACCCCAACAGCTCAGGTTACCCTCTTGAGTATTTTTGGGGCGAGGCTTTTTGGTTGCGAGACCCCAACAGCTCCAGTGCTTGAACCTCACTTAGGCATGGTGTGATTTGAGAAACAGAGAGGACACGAGAGAGAAAAGAGAGAAATCGAGAGCTTTGACTTTAGGAAGTGAATATGAGAGAGCAGAGATTTCGAGAGAAGAGAGAAGAGCAAAGTAATAAAATGAAGACAACAGGGTGCTATTTATAGCGAGATGAAATGACTTTCAGCCTTCGGTCTTACCCGAAGTTCAAACAGCAATATCAAACGAGTGTGACGTTATGTACTCCAACGGCTAGTATTCCAGCAGCTTTCTTCCAACGACCGGAATTCTTTGATTGAAACACACGTCCAAGAGAAAGAAGAGAGACTTTTTGAAAACATTTCGAAATTCTCCATTTATCTAGAGATGATCCCGGAAGTTTGATGTCCATTTTTCTCAAAAACTAAGTCTGACCTAGTATGTTTTCCGAGTGACTCAAAACACTCATAGAACTAATAAGCGATAACTCGGTCTCACTCTATTAATCGATCCATTTGTTATTAAAACAAAAGTAAACATATAACACATAATTATGCAAGGATAATTCACTTAGAAATCACATAATCATGCATTAATCATGCCAAGCTCATTCCTAATAAAGCAAAACTGATCTTTACTAAATGGCTTAGTGAAAATATCACCTAACCGAAATTTCGTAGGAATGAATTCAAGTTCAATATCACCTTTCTCATAGTGGTCTCTTAGAAAATGATACCGACCTCAATATGCTTTTTCTTTGAGTGCTTGAATCGGATTCTTAGTAATGTTGATTGCACTCGATTGTTACACTTGATTGGGATAGATGTGAATGATAGCCCTAGATCCTTCAAGTGCTACTTGATCCACAGAATCCGAGCACAGCAAGCTCCAGTCTGCAATGTACTCGGCCTCAACAATTGATAGCGCAACAAAATTTTGTTTCTTTGAGTGCCAGGATATGAGGGATTGACCGGAAATTAGCATGCACCCAATGTGCTCTTTCGATCAACTTTGTATCTAGCATAATCAGCATCCGAGTACCCGGTGAGAGTCGGTTCTAAGTCTTTTGAAAACCATAGACCAAGATTCCGAGTCCATGCATGATATCCGAAAATTCTCTTCATCGTAGTGAGATGTAATTCCTTTGGATTAGCTTGAAATCTTACATAAATGCGAGACGAGTAAACATGATATCTGTCCTACTAAATGTGAGATAAAGTAAAGATCCAATCATACCTCTATAGAGTTTCGATCTACAACTTTTTTCATCCGAGTCCAGTTTCAAGCTGCTACACATAGGTGTTCGTTGCATGCTTCACATTTTGTAGTTTGTACTTCTTCAAAAACTCCTTAGTATACTTGGATTGATGGACATAAATGCCATCCTTGTCTTGTTTGATTTGTAGCCTAAGAAAGAAGTTGAGTTCTCCCATCACACTCATTTAGAACTCTGTCTCATCAACTTAAAAACTCTTTACATAGATTTTCATTAGTAGCTCCAAAAATGATATCATCAACATAAATCTCAGCAATAAGAAAATCATTCCCCTTGGTTTTTATGAAAAGAATTTTGTCAATCTGACCTCTTTCGAAATCATTTTCAACCAAGAAACTGCTTACTCTTTCATACCAAGCTCCGGGAGCTTGCTTAAGACCATATAAAGCCTTTTGCAATTTGAAAACATGATTTGGAAATTCTAAGTTTCAAATCCAGGGGTTGCTCAACATAGACTTCTTCCTGAATGAAACCATTCGGAAAAGCACATTTGACATCTATTTGATAAAGCCCGATATTCATCCTAGATGCAAATGCCAACAACATTCGATTGCCTCAATTCTAGCAATAGGTGCAAAGGTTTCCCCACAATCAATTCTTTCTTCTTGATTGTAACCCCGGGCAACAAGTCTAGCCTTATTTTTTACCACCAACCCTTCCTCATCTAGTTTGTTCTTCAAAACCCATTTGGTTCCTATGACTGGGTGGTTAGATGGTCGTTTGGTCGAGTCCGAGACTTGGTTTCTTTCAAATTGATTGAGCTCTTCTTGCATGGCCTCTACCCATTCAGGTTCGTTTAGGGCTTCTAATGTATTTTTGGGTTCGAGTTAATGATATGAATGTAGAAAATGCACACAGATTATGTAAAGAAGATCGAGTTCTTACCCCACTTGTTGATGTCCGAAAGTATATTTTCGGGTGGGTGGCTAGATGCATATTTGAAAGCTTTACTGTCCTTTGATTTACCAAGTTTGTTGGTTGAATAGGTTGATCTTGAGTTAGTTAATCTTGCTAAGTCTCATTGACTTGTTCTTACTGCATTTTGAGATGGCTATTGAATTTGTTCAATCCGAGTTATAACATTCCGAGTTGCTCCATTCCGAGTTGCCTCGGTAATTCTATTTTAACTCTTTACGAGCTCGGCTTCGGTAAGGTCGTCTTCATCTTTGTTAAGTCTAAGATCCAAGTATGTGGACTCACTTATCCTGCCAAGATCAATTTCATCAAAGACAACATGGATACTTTCTTCCACTTTGTTAGTTCTCTTGTTAAAAACACGATAAGCTTTGCTATGAGATGAGTAACCTATAAATATACCTTCATCCGACCTAGCATCAAACTTAGTCGGATGCTCCTTACCATTATTGTGCACAAAGCACTTACATCCAAATGGTTTGAAGTAGGAGATGTTGGGTTTCTTCCCTTTGTAAAGCTCGTAGGGTGTTTTCTTCAAGATAGGTCCGATGAGGCATCCGTTGAGTGTGTAATTTGCTATGTCGATCGCCTCAGCCCAAAAATAATAAGGTAGATCATTTTCAATCATCATAGTCCTTCCTATTTCTTCAAGAGTTCTGTTCTTTCTCTCTACTACTCAATTTTGTTGAGGAGTTCTTGGTGCAGAGAAGTTGTGAGAGATGTCATTCTTGTCATAAAAGACTGCAAATTCCGAGTAGTCGAACTCCCTTTTATGGTCGGTTCAAATCTTTCGATCTAAGTTTGAGACTCTACTTGAATTTTCCTACAGAGTATAGTGAACTCTTTGAAGGCTTCATTCTTGTTCTTGAGAAAACATACCCAAGTAAATCATGAGAAATCATCAACAACGACAAGCACATACGATTTACCTCTAAGACTTTTCACAGGAATTTCACCACACAAATCCATATGAAGCAATTCAAGCACTTTAGATGTAGACAAGGTTTTGAGTGGTTGGAAAGATGATCTAACTCGCTTACCTTTTGTGCATGCTTCACAGATTTTATCTTTCTTAAATGCACATATGGGTAGACCCCTAACCAATCCATGAGATCCAAGTTTCTTGATAGTATGCATGCTAATATGACCTAGTCTATGATGCCAAGTCCATGAATCATCATTCACGAGATGTTTTCAAACAAGATAAGTTACGGCTTGAATCGGAGAAAGGAATAGTGTAGGTGTTACCTGACCTAAGACCTAACGACTTAGTTTCTTTGGTGATGGCATCATATATCTAGCAGTTGGTCTAAGTGAACATTACCTCTTAACCTTTATCACACGGCTGAGAAATGCTAAGGAGATTATACTTGAGTCCTTTGATAAGGTAGATCGAGCTGATTGTGTTGTTTCCTTCACCAATTTTGCCAATCCCTACTATCTTACCCTTGCTGTTATCTCCAAATGTGACTTTTCCTCCTTTCGGATCTTCTAGCTCGGAGAAGAGTCTTGAATCTCCCGACATGTGGCTTGAGCAACCACCTGTCTAAGTACCAATGACCTTTCTTCTTCTTCTAAGTTATCCGTAAGACGAAACAAACTAACCCTTCTCACTTCTTCTTACAAACCCAGTAACTCCCTTTACTGTGGTCCTTTTCGAGGAAGAGCACTTTTGGGAACCCGATTTGAATAATTTTGGGTCCGGTCCGATTCCGAGTCTTTCTTCCGAGAAAACTTAGTCTCGTGTCTCTTTCTTTTGAAAATCTTTTCTTTTGTAAACAAGAGGAGAAGGCTTTTTCTCGTAAACTAGTTTGGGCATAGTCCTCTGTTCATTTGTATGAATGGGACCATGCTCAGCCTTCCTAAACTTTACAATTCTGGAATTAGTTTTGAAAAGATTAGAATAAGATTTTGATTCATCTTCTTCATTGAAACCAAGTCCTTCTTTGCTTGAAGGAGACACACTGAGAGCCTAATAGCATGTCAAGGTTTTTCGGCCTTGAGTAAATTTTAAAACAATCTCTTAAGACTCATTGAGCTTTCTTTTTAATTGCTCATTCTCTATTCCGAGTGACTCAAACATAGTCTCATTTGCTTGAGTGCTTGGTCTTAAGTTCTTTCGGATTTTGTCTCAGCTTTTCCAATTCGTTTTTCAAAGCATTGCTCTCATCGGTAAGAGACTCAAGTTGTTCTTTGAACTAGAACGAGTCGAATTGGACTTTCCTTCCAAAGTGAAAATAATTTGTGCTAGATCAACTTTTGAAAATTTTAGAAAGTATTCAACTACCTCATTAATATCTCGATTCCTCATTATCCGACTCGGATTCAGCTTACGAGTCCGTAAGTGCCATAAGATACTTTGAGTCATCTAAGTCATCTTCTTCAAATGAGCCATCATCACTCCGGGTAGCCATCATCGCCTTTTTCTTTCTGTCCTTCTTTCTTTTGGGACAATCTTTGACTATGTGCTCCTTGCTGCCACATTCAAAGCAACCAGAGTTCTTAGACAAAGATAACTTTGAAGGAGAAGAGTATTTACCTTTTCTATTCTTCTTATCTTTCTTGTAGAACTCATCCTTTGGCCTTGTTTCCCACTTCTTGTATTTCATCATTCTCTTGAAGTCGCGGGCTATGAGTGTCATAGAATCCTCTTCTAATTATGAGGAACTCGGACTTTCACATCTTCTTTCCGAGGCCTTCGAGCGCAATATTCTTTTCGGCGCCGACCTCGGCATCCTCTTCTTCCGAGATGAATCTCATGGGTAAGTAACTTCCGATAAGCTCGTCTCGGTCTTAGGCGAGAGAGGTTCCGAGCTTCTTCAATGGCTGTCACTTTGGGACCCCATCTCTTCTTTGGTAGACTTCTCAGAATCTTTCTGGACATTTCTTCGTAAGAAATCATTCTACCCAGAGATTTGAGATTATAGGTAATCTCTGTAAGCCTGGACATACATCCGAGTGATGCTTTCCTCCGGCTCCATCTTGAACAACTCATACTTATGAAGATATTGAATTATCTTCACCTTCTTTACTTGGCTTGTTCCTTCATAGGTGTTGACAAGAGTGTCCCACACCTCTTTGGGCTGTGTCACAGTCGAGACTCTCTTATATTCTTCAGTGCTAATGGCACACATCGGTGTGTTCATAACTTTGAAATTCTTTCTAAATTTCTTGGTCTCCTCGGTGGTGAACTCGAGATTTTGCTTTAGATACAATAGTTGCATTCTCCGTCCTCATTGAATGTAGTTACCGGCTTGAATGATGTTTTAAACATCTTCATCGTTGTCCATCAAGAAACACTCCATTATCTTCTTCCAATGGGCAAAGTTTGACCCTTTGAACTTCGGTGGTCCGGTGGATGATCTTCCATCATCGAACTCTCCATTGTTACGAGCCATCTGATCTTTATACCTTTGGATGGTGAAATCCTTTTGAAAAGTTAGGCTCGATACCAATTGAAGGTTTGCTCGTGGAGAGTCTAAGTCACCCTAGAGGGGGTGAATTGGGTGATGAAGAAAAACAATTTTTGCAACAATACGGCCAACAACTAATTCGAGTCTAGATTGGACTCGGAAAAATAATAACATAGATATACATCGAAACCCTCCTGGGGCGAGAAAACCACGGACAATGCTAATTTAAGCACCAAGTCAAATCCACTATTTTGAATCCACAAAATACAAAGGATCGACTCAACCAGAATTGCACCCTTAAACAATTCCTTACAATGTTTTCCTAGACTCGAAGTTCCCTTATCCGATTTAGTATTTCCTGACTAAGATAACCTTAACAATTAGGGACAACTAAGTTGAGTTAATCCTTACGGCTCAGTCAAGGGACCTCACTTAGAAAGTAAGAAAAGAATGTAACTAATTACAAGACTTTCTTTACAACTCAGAAAATATTAAATACGGACTATGAGTTATAAATAGAAAATGAGTAAGAATGAGAACAACAATTAGTTCAACAATAAATTCAGTTTCAACAATGTGTTCAACAATCTTCTAGTCTTATGAAGTGGCTTCTATTTATAGCCAACCATGCAGAGTGATCTGTTGATTCTTGGTTTTGGACGAGAATTCTTCACTAGCCATTGTAACGGCTCTTCCGAGTCGCTCGGAAAAGATCTGTTGGGATGTGAACATTGTGCAACGGCTCTTGGCTCCAAAATATGGTCCAATCACTTGGTGATCACTAAAAGTTGTGGTGGAAACAACCGCCAAGTCTAGAGTTGGAGTTTTCCAGTTTTGGAAATAAACTTTTCGTTGGTGGTTAACGGCTAGAAACCGATTGCTTTGAAATTTAATAAGATAGGTTAGCCTCGTTTGAATAACCTACAAAAGCAAACCTTATTGGTTTTCAAAGTATAAAATACTTTATTCGAGAGTAGGCACGAGATATTAATTAAATTAGAATAATTAAATGCTTAATATTCTTTGGCCTAAAAGAGTGGAATTTTCGAGTCTAATATTCAATATACTCAAATTTCATCTTCATTCAATCCTAAAGATGATCAAGTTAAAAGAGTAGAACATCGAGTATAGCAACTTGATCTAGTCAAATAATTTTCAAGGAAATAAAGCTGACTTAGAATAAAGGATTAACGCTATAATTCTCTTTGCGTTGAGATACACAGTCGGTGCTCGGAATAAGAGTGTTAGAGAAATTATTTGAGCATGCGATAGTTTTGAGTGATGTCCGAGTGAGTCAAAAACACCAATGTACGAGATATGCAATAAGGCACTTTCCGAGTCGGTTAGAATAGAATGAAAACTTAGATAAGAGTTTCTATAGTGCTCGGAATGACTTGAAATCAAAACTTAAGAGAGATAGGATTTATACTTGAGTTTTTATGTAATACTCAGAATGACGTAGAGTTAAAAACTAAGTCTTCATCGTTGTCCAATTGATATAAAATGAAAGAAATTGTAAGTGATATATACAACTTTTTTCAATTTAAGTTATGCACTAATTTTTTCATTGTCTTAATTACTTTCGCAGGCCGGAAGAGGATTAAGAGCAATGCGTACCCTCATGTGTTGTCCCGTGGGGATACGCGAAGTTGGAGGAGAGGTTGTACAAGCAAAAGTTTGAACAACTTTAAACAATATCTGGTGAAGGTTCCTGCATAGATACTTCATAGCTTGTGGTCGATAGGGACGAACTATGGGTCGAAGGAAGAAGGAAGAAAGAAGAAAGATGGAACCTTCACTATGCCCGATGTAGAAGCTATTTCTCGCTGACTCATGAGCTTTTTACTATTTCCTTTATTTATTTTGAGAACGACTTATCAGTTTTAATATTTTAGAATTGTCGAATGACAATATATTTTTCTTCTTACAAGAGTCTTTGTCACAAACATCGACTTCGAAGTCATTGACACCGCCGGGAGGAGGGACAAGTTAGCCTTTGCCCTACAAAGAGATGAGAATCCTGGTCATGCTTGAGACGTCATTGGTCGGGTTAGGATAGTTAAGCACTTTGGGGCTAGGAAGAGGAGCCCCGTCGCTTCTACCCAAGCATTTATGAATGCCGAAATGGCACAAATGAGGTCCCAAATGGAGTCGCCACAGTCCATAATTGAGTTCCAACGAGACGCAAATGTCCCAAATGGCTATAAAGGTGGCGAGAGATGGAGGCCCGAGATGAGTTCATACTTCATCACCAACACGGGTCTACCATTATCACACCACACATCGGCCAGCGTGAATGCGAGTTCACCCGTCGACCAATTTGAAGTTCGGCGGACGTAATTCAGATTTTGTAACCTAATTATATTTACATGCATATTTATAATAACTTATAGTGGATGTATAATCTTGTTGAATAATTACTTATAGTGGATGTTTTTGTCGTTTCGGATGAGTGTCGTTATTTACATGCATGTTTATATTTTTTTACTAATATTGGTGTATAAAGTTGTTGAATGAATGGTGTATATTGTGTGGTTGTTGTGTAACTCGGCATGTGGCCATTGAGTAATTACTTATTAGTATGTTTTTGTTATTTCGAGATGAGGGCCATTATCCCCGAGAAAATGTTTGCTTTTAAGGGAAACTTTGTCTGTTTATTTGCAAGTTTTTTAGGTCATTTAACTTCTATGTCAAATGTTATCCCATGATTGTAATTGTTATACTTGTACTTATGCAGTCAGGTGAATTGCAAGTTAGTTTCTCATCACCCTCCCCTAGTGGCATTGGGTGTTGTTTTCCCGTGGAGGGCATATATTGTCGTCCACGGAACACCCTACAGGCTGATGAGGTGAGGGTGAGTGTCAAAGAAGTCATGCACGGGAAAGGCAAGTGTGAGTTGGCAATATGGGGAGCGGACCTCCACACTCTTGACGACGCAATCAACGCTTTTCTTCGTTGGCTTAAGAGTTTGGTCATCATCACTACGGTAATTCATTTTTAGTAAAAAATATTAAATTTAGCTGTTGTTAATATCATGTATATATATTTCTCATTTTTGTATTGATTATTCACTAAGATATCGGGGACAGATCCGAGAGTGGGATGAAGGGCGCTAATGGCACAAGCAAACGTTCGGTGGCCCCTGTTCGTCGTTCAAAGAAGTCTCCTCTTAAATCCATTGAGGAGTCCCACACGGATTGGTGTGCTACTCTGGAAAGTTATATGCAAACTCTGTCAACAAAGGAACCGATCATATGTAGCACGCCGAGTCACGTGTTTGGGCAACGTAAGGGGATAGGCCGGTCTATGTCTTCCCGAACGACATACTGCAATTTACGCACACGGAGGATATCGGTATCCGCTATTATACTTGGCATTATGTGAGTTAATATGTCCATAATCAATTCTTTTTGTTACTATTAATTTCAAGTTCTAACTACATACAATTAATATGTAAGGTGGTTGCAAGAGATTGGGAAGGACTTCGTTCGGTTTTGAACCCTTCCATTATTCAAGCAATTGGGTAGACTCGTGACGACTAAGTCACCTATATCTTCGACGTCATGAAAGATACTGCCAAGGATAAAACATAGTACTTTGTGGCGTTCAATGAGAGGTAAGTGTACAAAATAATGAACTCATTAATTGAAGTTTTATATGGTGTTATACATATACTTATATGAAAATGTGTTATTTGTGGTTTATGTACGTAGCCACCATGGGATTCTTGCTACCATATATCCAAGGGCTAATATGGCCTACCGGCTTGATCCTCCGGGTCATAACGTGAAGATAACAAGGATGTCATCGAGGCGTGAGTTCATACTTTTAATCATTTTATCTCGTTTAATTAGTAATCTGTTCAATGGTATGTCTAACTTGAATTTTATTTTTCGATTAAAAAATAGTGCTCTAATCCATTATTATTATGGCAGAGGCATCAAAGATAAACGAGTGAAGAAAGCACGGCTACTAATTGTCCCCGTAGAGGTGAGGTTCTCTTGTTTATTAGAATCTACTTTAATTGTTTTTCATTTCATATTTCTTACTAGCTACATAAAGTACAAATTAATTCTCTGTGTTGGGAATGTATTTTTTATAGTGCCATATACAATCATGAATCGTGGAGTGCGGCTTCTACACTCTACAATACATGAAAGAGATTGTGACCGAACTCGATGTAAATGCTAGTCCCAAAGAGGTATATATACTTGCACTTGTAATTGATTATATTCTTTTTACGACTTGATTAACACTCTTGCACTACTTGACCTAATTAATATGTCTTTTACGAGCATTGGTTAAGATATTTCCCAGGAAAGAAGCAACCCAATCCCTATACGAGATAAGTGCTCAACGAGATAAAACAAGGTTGGGCATAGTTTGTATATAAACGTATAAAGAAAGAGGTATACATTTACAGTTTTCTTCATTATTTGATTCATCAAGTTTGTGATTTTAGTAGTCATACGGTTATATGTATATATATTGTACTTTATATATTTTTTATAGTGACTTATACCATGTATATATATACAAAATGTGATAAGTATGTTGTTTTGTATATATTCTGTGGAAGAGTGTATTGGATGTGGTTTGTATATGTGTCCGTATATAATTTTTTGCACTGTACGAGAGGGCAAGCAAACACGAGAAAAATTATTTTTAAAAAAACAGACTTATTACTACGATTCTTGATGCAAATCGTAGTAAAAGGCTTATCTATGACGACGGTTCTTTCTTCAAAGCCATCATCATAGGTGCCCTATCACTACAAAGGATTTCCATATGAATTGCTATCATATATGACCTATGTCTACAGTTCAAAATCGTAATCAAAGGTGGTACATGAAACGCTGCCCACATACATGACGCTCTGTTAACCGTCGTTAAAGATCATTTTTAACTTTAATTAAAAGTGGTATCTATAGTAGTGAAATACTGACTCTTTATAGAATTGCTCCCTTAGACAATTCACTTACAAGTTTTTCCTAGACTCAGAAATTCCCTTATCTTATCTAGTACTTCCTAACTGAAGTAACCTTTACAGACTAGGTACAACTAAATTGAGTTAACCCTCACAGTTCAATCAAGGAACTTAACAAAGAATAGAAAGAGTAGAAGTGATTACAAGACTTTCTCTTTACAACTCAAAAAGTAAGAACTTAAGAATTAGAGTAGTAAGCTAGAAGATTGAGTGAGAGTAGATTATATTCGGTTCCAGCGAATCTTCAAGTCTTGCAAGAAGGCTTCTATTTATACTTAGTACGGCGAGTCTTTGTTGAGACTTGTTACTGTACTTGTGAGCTTCATCAGCCGTCATAACAACTAGTCCGAGTGACTCAAAAAAAGAACCATTGCAAGATGAACATTGTGCTTTGGTCCTTGGCTTGAAAAGTAGTCCATTCCACCGGTTGTAACTAAATTCTAGGGTGGAAACAACCGCTAAACCCAAATTTTATGTTTACCGGATTTGGAAACAAACGACCTTGCCACGGTGTCTAAACCTTGTCCACAAAAGGTGTTTTTCTGTCTGCTGCTACTTAACAGTGAAGACTCGGACACTACTCCATATCTCTCCGAGTTATGCAAAAGGAATCAGGTATAACGATGTTATTTATATAGAGTTTTGATTCCAAGGCATTCTCTCGTGACTTAGAAACTTACTTGAGTAAAATAGTATTTTCTCTAAGTGTTTCGGCCTTCATTTATTGCTCTTCGGTTAGCATCTCGGAAAACTAGTTCTTTATTCCGAGTCCACTCTCACTCGGACTATTCGCATTTTGAGTGTATAAGTATTTCGCTGCTTCTCACTCGGAATCGACTTGTGGTTATCTAATCTATTGTTTGCATAGTCGGCATTCATAGTTCATTTCATGCTTAGTCTATATCAAGTTTCTCCCACTCGATATTCGTTTTAGAACTTGATTCTTTTCCTTAGACTAAGTCGTATGGAATTCCGAGTATCATGGATATTAGACTCGGAAAATTCCAGTTGTTTTCCGACTCGGATAATCAATTGCGTAACTTTCATAATTATTTTATTATCTCGTGTCTAACCTTGGACCAAAGTATTTTATACTTTGAGAACCAAAGTTGTTTTTACTTTTGTAGGTTATTCAATCGAGGATATCTTTTCAAACTACAAAAGTAGCCGGCTTCGTAACGTCAAATCACCAGCGAGATATGGCTTTTCACCTTCCTCGCTTTAGTCTCGGAAGATTGTGTCGGAAGCCGTCCGCTTCCATATCCGAAAAACTAGAACGCCAAGCTTAACGGTGGTTTTCACCACATTTATCAAGACACAACCGATGGTTTTGAGACTTCCAAGAGAGTTAAACCGTTGTCCAACGTCCATATTTCAACGGATACTTTCGAGTGACTCGGAAAGCCATCATCAACGGTCACGAGAGGACTCTCGGTCGGCAGAAAGAGATAACGGCTACTCTGCCTGGTCATCTATAAAAAGAAGCCACTTCACAAGACTTGGAGGTTGCCGAATATACTGTCTATACTCTCACTTGATAAAAGTTATTGTATTTACTCACAATCTTCAACTTACAACTCCCACTTTGTAATTCATTACTTTACGAGTTGTAAGGTCTTGTACTTAGTTACAAACTCTTCTTACATTCTTTGTAAGGTCCCTTGACTAAGTCTGTAAAGGTTAACTCAGCTTAGTTGTCCCTAACTGTAAGGGTTATCTCGGCTAGGAAGTACTAGATCGGGTAAGGGAACTTCGAGTCTAGGAAAACTTGTATAGAGTTGTCAAAGGGAGCAACTCGGGTTCGGTCGGTTCACGGTATTTTGTGGACTCAAAATAGTGGATTTGACTTTGTGTCCGGATTGACACGGACCGTGGTTTTCTCGCCCCAGGAGGGTTTCCACGTAAAATCTCTGTGTTCTCTTTCCGAGTTCATTCTAGACTCGAGACGGCTCCGCTTTGCTTGTTTATTCCGATTCATTGCTTTCGAGTCCAATATTTTCCGACTCCGTGTTTAGACTCGAAACGGTTTTGCCTCTTTCCAAAAAAAAAAGGGTGTGTATTCGCAAAGAATTTTCTATCACCCTATTCACCCCCTCTAGGGTGACTCGACTCTCCTCGAGCAAACCTTCAACAGACTATAAATGGGTCGCTTTTGCTTTTCAAAATAAGATTAAAATACTTTAATCAACCTAGAAAAGCAAATCAAAGTGAGACTCAAAGTATAAAAATACTTTGGTCCAACATTAGGCAAAGATATTTATTAATTCAAAATAGTTAAGTGCTAAATTATCTTTAGCTCTGAAAGAATGGAATTTTCGACTCTAATATTCATTAGGTTCAAATTCCATCTTGAATCAATTCTCTAAATGATTAAGTCATTAAGATTGAATACTCAAAATGCATAAACTTGATCAAGTAAATAATTTCATTCAATAAAGCTGACTTAAAGAGGAATTACGCAATAAATCATTTTCGGTTAGAACATTAAGTCGGTGCTCGGAATATGAAGTGTTTATGAAATTATTTACTCATGTCATCTTTCCGAGTTGTGTCCGAGTAGGTTAGAAACCCGGTTAAATGCGTTATACTTGAATGGATGGTTTCGAGTGGATCAACCAAAATTGAAAACTTAAAGATGAGCTCCTTAAATACTTAGAATGTCTTGAAATCAAAACCATGGAGAGATAGAGAGTTATAACTCAGTCTTCAACCAAGAAATTTAAATGATAAGAAAATCATTCCCCTTGATTTTTGTAAAAAGAGTTTTGTTAATAAGACCTTTTTTGAAGTCATTTTCAACCAAGAAACTACTTAGTCTTTCATACCAAGCTCCGGGAGCTTGTTTCGGACTATAGAAAGCTTTTTGCATTTTGAA
Source organism: Talinum fruticosum (assembly GCA_021018815.1). Lineage (NCBI taxonomy): Eukaryota > Viridiplantae > Streptophyta > Magnoliopsida > Caryophyllales > Talinaceae > Talinum > Talinum fruticosum. The sequence goes on along the minus strand of JAITYX010000092.1, from coordinate 907,281 downwards.
GACATGATTTGGAAATTGAGAATTTTCAAATCCAGGGGTTGCTCAATATAAGCTTCTTCTTGAATATAACCATTGACAAATACACACTTAACATCCATTTGATAAAGCTTAATGTTCATAGTAGATGTAAATGCTAAGAGAAGTCCGATTGCCTCAATCCTAGCAACAGGTGCAATGGCTTCCCCACAATCAATTCCCTCTTGTTGGTTATATTCTTGAGCAACTAATCTAGCCTTATTTTTACTACCAACCCTCCCTCATCCAATTTTTTCGGAAAACCCATTTGGTTCCTAGTACTAGGTGGTCGAAGGTCGTTTGGTCGAGTCGAGACTTGGTTTCTTTCAAATAGAGTTAATTATTCTTGCATGCCCTCTACCAATTCAAGTTTAAGTAGGGCTTCTAGTACATTTTTAGGTTCAATTAATTATATGAATGCTGAGAATGCATATAGATTTTGCAAAGAGGAACGAGTTCTTACCCCACTATTGATATCAAAAAGAATATTCTCGGGTGGGTGATTAGATGCATATTTGAATGCTTTACATGTCCTTTGATTTACTAGGTTTGTTGGTTGAATGATTTGTCCTTCAGTTTGTTAAACATCTTGAGCTTGTCCTTGAGTAGTCCGAGGTGGCTCTTGAACTTGCTCGATCCGAGTTGGTTTATTACGAGTGGGCTCATTCCGAGTTGCCTTAGTTCCTTTGTTTTGATTCATTCCGAGCTCAACTTTAACTGTATCATGTTTATCTCTATTGAGCTTGATATCTAAGAAAGTTGATTCACTTGTCCTGCCATGGTCAATTGCATCAATGAAAACGTGGATACTTTCTTCCATTTTGTTAGTTCTCTTGTTAAAGATTCTATAAGCCTTCTTGTGAGATGAATAACCTAGAAGTTTACCATCATCTCACCTTGTATCAAACTTAGTCAGATGTTCCTTACCATTGTTATGCACATAGCATTTACATCCGAATGGTTTGAAATAGGAAATGTTGGGCTTCTTCATAATAGGTCCGATGAGGCATCCGTTGAGAGTATAATTTGCTTTGTGTTGGTCGACTCGGCCCGAAATAGTAAGGTAAATTATTCAACTGAATGTTACCATATCTTACACACACAAATTAAGGTTCCGGATATGTCAATTAGGTAGAGACCAAGGCTGATTTCATTAGCCACAACCTTTGGCGGTGCCGGCCACCCTTAGGTGTAGGCAACTGCACTGCACCATGGGGTCACTTGGTAAGGCTTCAATCCATATTGGTTTTTTCACACCAATCTGGCCCTAAATCCTCACGATAGAACCTAAACCTTAATTCTATTTATTCCTTAATTAGTAAACAATCTCCCAGAAATTCTAAAAATAAATGCTAAAATTAAAAGGATTAATAAAACCGCCATTTAAACTTTACCTAAATTAGATTTAATAAAACTCGAAATCTTAATAAAAGATTTATCCCCACTTTCTAAAACACATTTTCAAAACCCTACATCATTCTTTCAAAATTTTAAAACCCTTACGCCAAAAAAGGCTCATGGGGAAGCTCGGCCGAGTCTTCGGTGTGGGCCCTAGGTCGTGGTTCCTACAACCCCAAATAAGTAAAAGACATGGGTTAAATTATGTTATCTATTTTCATTTAACCTAAATTATGCTTGGTTAATTAAAAAGAAAGAATGGAAAAAGAGGTAAAAGGGGAGGGGCCAAGTGTTAGAATCATGCAAAGTTAAATTAGATTAGTTGCTACTTATGGTGAGATCATAGGAGAAACAAAGACAGAGAGAGAGAGCTTGAGACTGACATTAAGACAAAGGAGGCTGAGAGGCGGACACGGGTAGGGAGAAGAGGAGACGGCGAGAGCAAGGGTGAGAGCACACGAGTTCGAGGGAGAAGGAAGATCGAGGGAGCAAGAACCAGAAATAGCGAGCAAGAAGCGAGAAGGAGCGAGAGGCCCGGACCTAGAAGAAGAGATGGAGGGAGCGAGAGAGCAAGGAAGAGGAAGAGGAACAAGAGAACGATAGAATCGGGAGGATAGAGCAAGAACCAAGGGGGTTGCGTGTAAGAAGAAGAGAAGCAGATCGGGCGGAAAGACAAAGCGAGCACGGTTGGGCGAGAGAGATAGTGAGAGGCCTTGGGAACCAGAAACAGAGACTAAGGAGCAAGGTAGAGGAAGAAGAAGAAAAATATTCCAAATCAAAGTACAAACCCTAAAATTTGAGGTGGGTAATTCAACTCTTGAATTAATGAAAATTTTAAAACCATATAAAATTGTTCTTAAATTGTTTGATTTTTACTTTAATTCAGAAAAAGAAATTTGGATTTCTAGCTTGTGAGTGAATTGGGATGAAATGAGTTAGATTTGAGCTTAGTTTAAAAAAGTGCCCCTGGGCGAGCCTAAGCGCATAAAAGCCCGGGCGCACCCCTCTAGGCTTTTGGGGGTCGGGCGCGATCCCTCCAAAAGCCACTGAAGCGGATGCTTTTTGGGCCTTTTCTAGGGCGTGCTTCGAGCGGGCGTGCGCTTTCTAGAATTAGTGATCGTTGGCCTTTTTAAAAAAAAAAAAAAAAAAAAAACCCTTTCACATACACGGAACAGTGTGCAAATTACTTGGTGGAGAGACTCGATACTTCTTCGAAGAGAAAAACCCTAGCTCTCGCGAGAACTTCTTTCAAGTTTCTTCCTCCCTCCTCTGCTCCACCCTTCCGATCTGCTTCTTCCGAGTGAGCTCCTTGGACATTTTTATGCCAACCTTGGTGTTTTCAAGCACCAACACTGTCAGTCGACTACCGAGTACGTCTTCTTCTTCTTTTTTCTTCTTTCTTTTCCTTCTTCTTCTTCTTTTTCTTCTTTCCTCTTCTTCTTCTTCCTTTTTCCTTTTCCTTCTTCTTCTTTCTGCTCTGCTCTTTCTTCTTCTAGTTCTGTTTTCCTCTTCCTCCTTTTTCCCTCTTTCTTCTTTCTTACTGCTCTACTCTTTCTTCCTCTCGGTTTCGGCTCTTACTTGCTCTCTGTTTTTTTTCTTTTTCCTAGCCTTATAATATAAGGTAGGTCAAGTCGATGAACTGACCGACTCCATTTTTTCATTGTTATATTTTTTCATTTTTTTCCAGCCTTATAATCCTAGGTGGTTTGTGTTATGTTTTAATTATTTTTCATTGTTATAATTATTTGTAGTGAGTGAATTGTTTTCATTATTGTCATTTGAATAGAGGATCAACCGGTACGAGGTTCGACTTCGAGTTCAATCTCCTTTAGATCGTTAGACCCGGAAGAAATTATGGCACACAAGATGAGAGCAATAAAAATAGTTTCTTTTGCAACTTTTTGGAGTTAAGACCATGGGGGTGTGTTTTGACTTAAACAACATTTGGTTGGTGGATATAGAAATACATTAGGTTGTAAAAGGTCCCAGAGCATGTTAGGGAAGAAATTCAAGAATTCATGGATAAAAAGAAATCATTGACGGAAAGTTTTGAAATGTCGACAAAAATGCAACAAAGCTACGATGTTGATAATGATGAAGATGATGAATGTATTGAGATGAATCCTAGAAGTCGTGGAAATGGGGCAAAGAAGGGAAGTAATAGCATGCCTCATAAGACACCAAAGCAAAAAGGTCCAATATATATGTACTTTACTCCTAAGCCGACCAATGTGAAGGGCGAAAAGGATCAAGGGAGGCAAAGAACACTTAATGAGCTATGCAAGAAAGAGTTTAGAGAAAAGGCTTGCAGAGACTTAACTAGGTGGTTTTATGATGCTGGCATTCCTTTCCATGCGGCCACACTTGATATCTTTGCTATTGCCATGGAATTAGTTGGTCAATTTAGTCCTGGATTACAACCACCTTCTATGTATGAGTTGAGAGTTTCATTCCTTAAGAAAGAAGTGGAGGACACCTAGAAGGCAATGAATGAGAATAAGAAAGAATGGGTAGAAGTACGTTGCTCTATCTTATCCAATGGATGACATGATACCACTTGTCCAAATGGATATTATCAACTTTCTTATGAACTCTCTAAAAGAGTCGGTCTTCATTAGATCAATGGATGTTTCGAAGCTGTAAAAGATTCAAATCTTTTGTTCAACGTTCTTGATCGGATGGTGGAAGAGATTGGAGAGGAGAATTTGGTCCAGTGGTGACCGACAATGTATCCAATTATGTTAAAGCGAGTAAGAAAAATTGTTCCCTAATACTATAATATATAATTTCTATTACTTAGCTACTTATTATAAATTTCTAAAATTATAATATCTATTATAATTTTATTTTAGAAAAATTGTTGATGGCTCGGAGGAAACATCTCTTTTGGATTCCATGCGCAGCACATTGCATTGATCCGATGTTGGAAGATATTGGAAAACATATTGAAAAAGTCAAGAGTGCTCTAAAGAAGAGTATGGCCATCAATGCCTATATCCATAGCTCTATTGCCCTTGTAAACTTGATGAGGCGATTCACTAATCAAAGGAACTTGCATAGGCCTGTCATGACTAGATTTGCAACATCATTTATCACTCTTTCCTCTATTCACAAACAAAAAAAACAATTTGAGAAATATGGTAAATTCTCAAGAGTGGAGCATAAGCAAATAGGCAAAGGATGGTGGAGCAAAGAATATAGCAAGTTATATCTTGCAAGATAACTATTGGAAGAATGTCCTTAATGCTCTTAAATTGGCGGGGCCTCTTGTCAAGTTCTTCGCATGGTTGATGGAGAGAAAAAACCACCCATAGGTTATATATATGAGGCTATGGATAGAGCTAAGGAGGCTATTGCTAATAGCTTTCAACACAAGGAGGAGAACTATTAGGAGGCATTCAAGTATATTGGCAAAAGATGGGAATGTTAACTTCATCAACCTTTACATGCGTCGAGGCTACTATTAGAATCCGGAGATCTATTATCCAGTTGCAAGTGCTATAGAAGAGAGTCATGAAGTGAAAGATGGTTTGTTTGATTGCATTTTAAGGATGATTTCGGATATCATAATCCAAGACAAGGTGACTTCGAATTTCAATCATACGAAATGTCGACGGTCTCTTTAGAAAGCTATTGGCTATAAGGCAAAGGATCTCCTGGTAAGAAATTTTATTGTCAAAGCTAATCTTGACAATGAATCAACCTTACAAAGTTGCTAATTAAACTATGGTTTTTGTGGATAGGTGAATGGTGACTCAATATGGATCATCAACACCAAATTTGAGGAAGTTTGCCATTAGGATTCTTAGCCTCACTTGAAATGCAACGAGATGCAAGAGGAATTGGGGTTTTTTTTCAGCACGTAAGTTATAACTTTCAAAATTTTTATATTAGGCTATTAAATAAATTAGTTTATTACTGAATAATTATGCGTACTTACTTTGTTAACGAGCTTCACACCAAGAAGAGAAACAGATTAGCACAATCCTGATTGAATGATTTGGTATTCATCAAATCAAATCGTACACTAAAGCACGAGACACTAAGAAAATTCCAAAGATCCCATTCTCTTGAGAGAAATTGATGTGAGCAATGAATGGCTGTTGGGAAGGATGGAAGATGATTTAGATGATGATGATTTTGTATTTGAGGGGATACTTTGACTTGGGCAGTCTGTTGCTCAAGCTTACAGGGCAAATAAGCCTCGTTATAGCACGAGGAAGGGTGGAGGATCATTTAGTAACATTAGAGCATCAGCGAAGGACAAAGGAAAGCTCATGCCAAAGCCTTTAGTTCTGTAACAACCCGTCCCTAATATAACATATTAACATAATCCATCAACTTATAATGAGCACGTACATTTCAATTTCAAAGTATTTTCATATCATATCATATATATATATATATGTGTGTGTGTGTGTGTGTGTGTGTGTGTGTGTGTGTGTGTGTGTGTATCAAAATTATTTTTGCAAGACTTAGACGTGAACGACAATGATGGATGGCTAATATTTACAAAATAATTCATAAAGTATCAACTTCCAAAATATTATTTATACTTATGTTCACATAATCCATACCCAATTCCTTCAATCATTAATATTTAATATAAATCCAATTTTTATAGATATATATATATATATATATACACCCATATATAAATATATGCATACATATCTAGTTTATACACTTTAATTACATGAATATCCAATATCAATTTTAAGAACTAGCCTAACTAATGAGATTAACCTAATTTTAGTACAATTACTAAATAATAGGGTAAGAGCAAATAATAAACTTAATATTAGCAACAATGTGATAAAAATAATTATGATAAAAATAACAAATATACTAATAAATAGTAATGAAGCTAATAATATTAGTGATAATAAAATAATAATAAAAATAATAATAGATTATGATGAATTTTGAGGTCAAATAAAGGGTTGACACGCCCGATTACACTAAGCATCCTTGTTAATTGACAAATCACTCATTGAACATGCATTACTTCCATTTGGCAACCATAAACCCAGCTAATGCCAGCAACACCATGCAGATTATGATCAAAAACTAGTATAAATAGGCTTCATTATCAAAAATTTTGCCCCAAAAACCTTATTTAAATCACTCTCTCTCTCTTCCCTCACCTGCCTAGCATCACCACTTTGTCCACTTCCACAGCCACCCACCGACCCCTTCAGCCGGCCATCACCAACCATAAACCTTCACCACATTGCACTGAACCAAAAGCACCCTTCCGACCATCCCTCCGGCCACCCTATCGCCGGAAAACCGCCTCCAAAATCACCCCATTCACCAACTTTCCACCACCACCTCTCATCCTTATATTCTCTCCCTCACCTCCGGCCACTCCATAAAATGCCAGCCGGCTTTACCCTCGGTAACCCAGCACCTCTAGCACCACCGACCACCCATCACCGGCCTACCACCGCCCACCGGACCACAAAAAATAACCACCCTCCAAACCCTCCAAACACGTCAAACCACCAAACAACTTCTCCTTTCCCACACCACCCACAACCGGCCACCACCGACCACCGACCAATAACCGGACCCGCCGCCACCTGTAGAAGCCAACCGCAACCACCCGAGCGCCACCACCGCAGCCACCCAAGCATACACTCTCTCTCTCTCTCTCTACTTTTATGCCCTAAACCCACCTCCCTTAAAAACTAACCACTACCGAGTCACTGCCACTGCCACTGCCGCCGAGCACCGGGCACCACCTCCAAATGCCGAGCATCACCCCGACGCCACCGGATCCCACCAACAACCACCCCAACCTTGGCTCCCTTCCCTCCTTTAAGGTAAAAACCCTAACCCTAAATTATAATAACCTAATTTAACATTTAAAATAAATAATTTAGATAAACTCTAAATTTTACAAAAATTATAATCATGTTAGTAAAAGAAACAAATTTAAATTACTGTATGAATCAAATTTGAATAAATTCTGTTAAGTATTAAAGATGACATGAAATATTAATTAGTTCATTGATAAAAATAGGAATTCATATTTAATTTAGTTCTAAAAATCAATTAAACTTTTACATATATGTTAATTAAAAATTAGAAGTATGTTAATGCATGAGTAAACAATAATAGTTCATAAGAAAAATAGTATAATAAGATTAATTAGTTCATTATGTGCATGTTTTATGATAACCAAAATATAGACATAGTTATAACCTAAATGACTAAATAATTACTAATGCATGCTTAATAAAATTAGTAAATAAATGCGAGGTTTAGATTGATAATAATAACTTGTAAATTAGTTAGATAAGCTAAAGATGTTGGAATTCATGTTTAGATTCTATAAATGATTCATATTTAAAAACTATTTACATTCATGGATAAAATGACTTAATTAGTCACAATAACATAAGGCATGAGCAACTATTCATAAGCATAAATTATGTCAATTATCATAATTGAGGTAAGTAGAGGTTATTATTAACAAACTAACCAGGCAATATAATTCTTATTAATGAGATTTATTTTAAAACTCTATTTAAGGGCCATCAAATCGACGTTTGTTCGGGTCCTGTGCAAGGATCACCAAAAGCAAGTATACCATCAGCACAATCAGGTACGTTCATTAATCGTGGCCTTCAATGTTTTATTTATAAATCAAGGTCGGATATGGCCGACATCAACAACAACAAAAAATCATTTGCAAATAGTATTTGCCATCATTAACATGGACCCGCCCCATCAAGTGTCATTATTTTGTATGCCTTAATATTCAGGTAGATCTGACACCATAGCTGTTAGCCACCTTAAACCGGACTATCCGATCGGTCTCGGTGTGTGCACATGCGTTTAGGGAAACCCGATGATCATAAGGGATCCATTCGGATAATAAACGAGCAATAGTTTTACATTATTCACTCCCTCTCATTTATAAAATGAATTTAAATGCACGTGCTCAACCCCAAGATTTCGACTTATATTTTACTACATAATAATGAGCGCATTGAGTTTCGAATCACTTTGCAAAAATATTTTCTTGTTTTATTTTAGGTGATTTTCAGAAGTACCAGGATGTAAATATTCGGACGTAGCGGCTCGCGAGTGGAACCTGTTGGTTGATTTAGTGGTTAGGAATCTTGTAGGTCGATCAAGAGTTATGTTGTTGCTACGGTTTTTAAATATTCATAAATTTCAATTGCACCCTTTATTAGTTGCATATCGCTAAGTTATATCTATAGACTTAACATTATCGAACCGAGCCATGCCCTATCCACGGACAAGGGCGACGGTAACGACTCCCCGACCTTCCTTTCTACTGCGCTAATCATCGGCTAGCGGTTTAGTCTAAAACCGATGATTACAAGTTGGGGCGTTACGGGTTCTAAATCTTTTCGAGTTCGATTGGAATTGATTGGCGAAGATGAGGAAGAGAAATTTCAAGAGGAAAAAGAAGAGGATGAAGATGAAGAGGAGTTGGATTTGGAATTAGATGATGATGATGATGATGTGGAGGCGGAGCATGTGGTGTTAGATGATGATAATGATGATGCTTAGTTCACCTATGGGTGAGGGGGCTTACAAACTATGCTTTGTGTGTTGTTTTTTATGACTATGCTTGCTTGTTTTATTTTTAGACTTTCAAGTGTGTGTTTTGAGATATTTGAATGTCGATTTTGGTTCTTAAGACTATATGGTGCTTTTAGTGGGTAAAATGTTGTCTAAACATTGTTTTCATGTGCTATCTTACTTACTTATCAAAAAATATAGGTTAGGAATGAATTTCAAGTATTTTTATGTAAAAAGTGCGCCTCGCTCCAAAAAGCTCGCGCCTTCGCTTGAGCTCGCGCCCGGCCTCTAGGACCCTATGCGCTTTTGTGCTCGTTACGCTTTTTTAATCTAAGGATTTGAGAGCTTGTGGATTGATTGCTTATTGTTGGGTTGTTGCTTGTTTTAAGAATTCTCATGAATTCATATGTTTGAGTTGGTTATTGATATAGGGACTATTATATATTTGAGAGATTACAAAGATGAATTGAAGTTGGAAGGAATAAAACATGAAAGTTGTGTTGAAATGAATATGAAAGAGTGTGATTAGTGTTTATATGTTTAGGGAGAATTGAGAAGTAAATATTGGGTTTAAATGCGAGTACTTGTTTGCAAAAGGTTATCTATGCAAGATCTATTACATGAAGCCTATTCCGAATAATTTTGGATAATGTTAAAGTTATTTGAGAATTGAACACAAGTTATTCAAAATGCATTATAATTGATTGAGCCTTAATAGTTGATGTGACTGGGTTTGACATTGGTTAAAAGAAATGGAAAAGGGATTTTTGCAAGTTCAAGTTCTCACTTGTAATTTAATTAGTTGATGAATGTTGGTTGATTCAAATGTCCTTGCTAGTTGATTGTAAGGTGCCAAAACCTGAAATCTGAAATCTAGTTGAACTAAATTATTTCTTTTTAACACGAATTTATGAGAAATGGAAAACTACGATTCATTCATGGCATTTCGAATGCGGGTTTATGTAAGTTTTATTTAAATGCTCTTGTATTACTTTGAAAACAAATGAACTTCGAATCAAAGTTGCTGATTTAATTAGTTGTTTTGGAAATGTGCTCCAAAGAAGTGAAATTAAATTTGGAAGGGTTCCAAGTTGTGTTATGTCTTTAATTGTGTTAAACTAATTTGAGAAACCGAATTTGGAGGGTGGCACATTGTGCTATGCCTTCTATGGTGCTAAACTTATTTGAGATTACGGTTTAAAACCAAGTTTAACGAGTGATTGTGATCACTTTGATTTTGAACAGATTTGGGGCTGAGGATTGTTTAGACCAAAGGAAGGAAGTGGTCGTGCGCGTCGGACCACGGGGTCCTTGCGTATCGGGATGCCTTCCAAGAGTTTCAATAGAACTAGGTCCCGAAAGCTTGAGTCATGGGGTCGCGTATCACCCCGAAACTGTTTGATGCTAATTCAAGTGTAAAAGCCCAAGAAGATATTCGATGTTTCGAGTGATTTGTTTATGAGTGCAAAATCTTGTTGAGAAAATGTTGAGAAATAATTTCGGTTTTAAAGTGTGTAAACTTGTGTGAGTTGGGTATTGAAGTTTTACCCTTTATTTTGACTTGGTTTGATTCATTGATTAAATTGTTAAAAATATGAGAAATAGTTATTCAAGAGAGATGTAGAGCACACGGGATGGTTAAACTAGAATTGGAAATAAGGAATGAAAGTTATATGGATGGGATATGTTATTAAACTGTTAATATGTTGTTGCTAGTATAAATGTATAGTGTGCAATGTTGTGAGTTTTGGGATAGGATTACGCACCGAGTGTATGGTTTGCTCACCCCATATATCTCTCTTCCCTCTCCAGTTGTAGGTACTCATTAAGGTGGTGTGGCTCATACTTATAGCATATCCTAGACTCATGTGTGCTGATGCTAGTTATAAGTGGCACAAGTTTGTTGAACTTACATTTATGTTTTTTATTCATTATAACTTGTAACTAACTTCATATAGTTGTATAGGTTATGTCTTAGGCCAATTAGATTATTTTTAAATTTCAAATGCATATTCGTTGGACTTAAACGTGTGGTCGTCCGGTTGTATACTCTGAAAGTGTGGCTCGTTGAGTTTTATTATGATTTTCTGCGGGTTTAAGGCTTCAAGCCTAGGGGATAGGTCATATTACAAATGGAACTTTGTCAAAATTTTTAGAAAATTTCAAACCAAAATAGAAAATCACCTCTATTACTTTTAAGTGGAAGTTAGAAAACCAAATCAACAACTTAAATAACCTTAGGGGTTTTTCAGGACACCTAGCTATGTAATACTAATCGAGTGGTGTTTAGGGTGTTACGTTTATGGTATTAGAGTATAGATTTTGGTGACCTTAAGTCTGCATTGCATATAGCCGTCTAGGTTCCTTCATTATGTGATAATGTGATTTATTTTTGATAAATATATGTGTGGAATTAAGTGTAACATTTGATTTATAGGTGATTATCTAGTTAGCTTAGTTAAATTAATTGATTGTAAATTTTCCCATTAAGGTGATATGTGAATGACTTGTGTGTGCTAAGTGTGTGACAAAGTATGGCTGAATTTTTATTATCATTCCGTTATTTATTAGTTTCGTGATAGGGTTTCGGAGTTGTTAACTAAACTAGATACCTCTACCTCTATGAAGTATACAAGTATTCAATTATGTGTTGGTTATCCTTGCGTACATATCATTCTACTAAGGTGATGGAATGTATACTTTGTTTTATGCCTTTAAAAGAGAGAAAGGAAAACGAGGATATGGTGTCGATTCATTAAATTAGAGATTGGAGTTTATATTTTACGGAAGTTGTTACTAAGGAGTGAATCAAAATATCACGAGTGTTGAGTAGGATATTACTAAGCAAGCTGTAATATTGAGGGATAGTTGTATACATTCAGTGAGATACTTATAAATGAGTACTTGTGAAAATTTATAAACGAGAAATGGGAGCTATGTAGAGGAAAGTATAAGGAAATACAATGTGAAAGGTTTGTTGTATCTTTGGTGGGTTGGCTACTCTAGATGGTAGGAATCTTTCCATAATTTATCACCAAAGGATGGCAATGGAATTCATCACTAATCTTCTTATAAGATTGAATATAGTTCCATATTTGTTTCTAGCGTTAATGGTCAATGTGATAGGGTTGTATTTTTGCTTCTCTTGGCTTGTGGACCTTATGGTGGACAATGATGAATCGAGTTCTCATTAATAGGAGTCCCGCCATTTGTGTTAGCTTGTGGCATTTAGTCCCATCTTTAGTGGTGCCAGGTTATGATGGTTATCTTAGTTAGTCCGGAAGTTCAATGTGCTTGTTTTTGAAGTATTCTAATCATAATTTCATTTAGTTAAAATCTCATTTTGGTAAATTTTTACTTTTTAGAAAGGATTATTTTCGAAGGTTACATTCAAGTTTCTGCAAGTGTGAGGTGTGCTAAGTCTAGAAAGCATTATGGAGGTAACCTATGACATGGGATAGTCACGATGGGTGTTGATAAAAATCTTGTATGATGAGTGCTCGTTTACAATGGAATCCGGAAGATGTTCTATCACTTGCATACTTTAGTTGGTGATCATTTGTGTTTCGTGGTGCTCATTGGAGTTGGCTATAAGTTAATTGGGAGTTCAATATGTTAAGTTTCACATAAGGATCTTAGGTTTGATTTTAACTTCCATAGAGGAGAGAGAATAACATCAAGACTTCCTATTACCTATTGTGGTTACCACAAGTTAATGTTTTTACCACGTAGGGTATGATCACATGTAGTTTTTCTGCCGTTAAGTTCGACTTGGTTTCGACTTCGACATTTGATTCTACTTTATGTGTCGGTTAGCTACTATCTCTGTTGTTGTTGTTTGCCTAGTAAGCATATTAACTTTACAATTTTGTGTACCTCGTCGGTATTATGCATTGTGCTTGCGGTTGATGCAACTATGGACAAATTGTTGTCTAGCTTACCTATAACCTATTTAGTTTTAAAAGATAAGGAGCAAAAATGCGATATGAATATGCATAATTGAAATTCCTACAATATATTTGGGCTTGGTATGTTCACTATTGTGGTTGTTCAAGAGGTCCCCATATGAGTTCCAATTTGGAGAGGCTTGTGAGAAAGGTATAAAATAAGTTGAGTATAAGCCGGAAGGAACTAATGGATTCACATTAAAGGTTGTGGTTCCCACTTGTCTTGAGTTTATATGTGATGTTTCTTCGAGTATGGTTTAAATGTCGAAATCTTTGGAGATAATTTCTTTTGATTCTTTATAAACCTTAGAGTTGGCCTTTAACATCAATTATGAGAATAGGACTTGGTTAAGTAATCAAGCACAAAGGATAAATTAGGCACTCAGGTATTCGTACTTCTAGTGTGACCCTTTTAGAAGGGTAGTTGAGAAAGCTATGATTGAGAAAGGTGAGCTTTGGGAGAAGAAGCCATTGTGAAATACGACCTGGAGTTTTGTTTATTTATTGGTTTGTGTTACTAAATTATTATATGTGAAAAGTCTTTAAATGTCAAGTACATATTTGTGCGAAACACTGAAAGTTAGTCCGTTGGTTGCTTAGGCGTATAGTTAAGATATCGATGTTCCTTTTTGAATAAGTTTTCCAAACTCGTAACTTCCAAGCCAACTTTTTCCCTTTTCGACACGATTCGCTCCTCGGGCCCTACAATTGAGTGAGCGAGACATACAAAAATGATGGTAAAGAGGAGGATGGAATCCATTAACTTCTTTTAATATTTTCATAACTTGCTTAAGTTGACTTTAAAATGGTTACGAGTTCATATTCCATCATATTGAATTTGTGTTTTTGTTAAAAAAAAAATGAGAGCTACTTGAATGATATTTTGAATTTTAGATTTCAAAAAGGAACTTACACTAATACATAGAGAACTTCCGTAGAAGTTATAATAATTGTGATTGGAAATAGTTGTTTGATTAAGTTATATTAAGTGTTAAGTAATGCTAGCGTGGTTGATGTATTTATGTTTATAACTTACTTATTCCGTATGCTACCTAATTGTTATAAATTTGGGGACAAAATTCTTTTAAGGAGGGAACATGTAAGAACCATGATTTTAATTGAGTTGATTATATAAGTTAAAATAATTAATTAATTAGTGTTAATTAAATAAATTAGGCTTATTAACTAAAATATACGTAAGGGTATTTTTTTAATTTTATTTTAGGAAAATTAAGTTGACTTTCTGCCCATACCCAAATAAGTAAAAGACCCGGGTTAAATTATGGTATCTATTTTAACTTCACCTAAATTATGCTTAGTTAATTAACAAAAAAAAAAAAAGAATGGAAGAAGGGGTAAAAAGGGGAGGGGCCAAGTGTTGGAATCAGGCAAAGTTAAATTAGATTAGTGGCATCTTATGGTGAGGCCACGGAGAGAGAAACAGGAGAGAGAGAGAGAGAGAGAGAGAGAGAGACAATTTGAGATTGAGATTGAGAACAAGGGAGGTTGAGAGGCGGACACGAGCGGACACATCCGGAGAGAAGAGGAGACTGGCAAGAGCGAGGGTAAGAGCAAAGAGAGTTAGAGCGAGAATAAAGATCGAGGAAGCAGGAAGCGAGAGGGACCGAGAGGGCCAAACCCGAAGTAGAGACAGAGAGAGGAAGAGGAGAACAAGAGCAGCTCGTAAAGCAAGAACCAAAGGGGACTAAGCGAGAGAAGAAAAGAAGTAGATCGAGCAGAAAGAGAAAGAAAGTACAATAATTTGAGAGACATAGTGAGAGGCCTTGGGAACTAGAAGTAGAGAGCAAGGTGAGAGGCAAAGGAAGAAGAAGAAAAAACATTCCAAATCAAAGTACAAACTCTAAAAGTTAAGGTGGGTAATTCAATTCTTGAATTAATGGAAATTTTAAAGCTCAAATAAAATTGTTGTTGAATTGTTTGATTTACTTTAATTCAGAAAAAGGAATTGGGATGTCTAGCTTGTGAATAAATTGGGATGAAATGAGTTAAATTTGAGAGTTTGTGGATTGAGGGGTTGTTGCTAATTTTAAGAAGTTTCATGAATTAATATGTTTGAGTTGGTATAAATCGAATTGGAGTTATGAATTGCGGTATACAATGTAAAAATTTTCCTTGTTATGGTGATGGATAAATTAGAATACAAAAGGGGTTGTTTTGGTTGTTCGTTGAGGTACTAAAGTAGGCTTTATTTTGAATACGGGTAGTAAATTGACCGGTTAGGGAATTTTAGTTGAATTGAGTATCCGTAGCGGAATCCCTGAAATTGAATTGGACTTGAGTATAATTCAAATCGAAAAAATTTAGTTTTAAAATGGAAAACGAAGAATTATTTGGCTGAGTTTGCTGGTGAGAGAGAGTTGGTTATTGATACGGGGACTATTAAATTTTGAGAGATTGCAAAGATGAATTGAAGTTGGAAGGAATAAAAAACCCGAAAGTTGTGCTGAAATGAATATGAAATTGTTTGATTAGTGTTTTTATATTCGGGGAGAATCGAGAAGTAAATATTGGGTTTGAATGTGAGTATTGTTTGTATAATGTTATTTTCGCAAGAACTATTACATGAAGTCTATTCGAATAATTTTGCATAATGTTAAAGATATTTGATAATTGAATTCAAGTTATTGAAATTGCATTGTAACTAGTTGAGCCTTAATATTTGATGTGACAAGGGTTGGCATTGGTTTAATGAAACGAGGGAAAAGGGATTTTTGCAAGTTCGGTGGTAACTTGTAAATTAGTTAATGAATGTTAGTTGATTCAAATGTCCTTGCTAGCTGATTGTAAGGTGCAAGAACCCGAAATCTGAAATTGAATTGAACTAAATTATTTCCTTTTAACTCAAATTTATGAGAAATGGAAAATTGTGATTCATTAATGGCATTTCGAATGCGATTTACGTAAGTTCTATTTTAAATGCTCCTGCATTACTTTGAAAACAAATGAACTTTGAATCAAAGTTGTTGATTTAGTTAATTGTTTTGGAAATGTGTTCAAAGAAGTGAAATTGAATTTGGAAAGGTGACAAGTTGTGCTATGTCTTCTATTGTGTTAAACTAATTTAAGAAACTAAATGTGGAGGGGTGGCACATTGTGCTATGCCTTCTATGGTGCTAAGCGATTTAAGATTACGGTTTAAAAATCGGTTTGACGAGTGTTTGTGATTATTTTGGTTTTGAACAGATTTTGGGCTAAAGATTGTTTAGACCGAGATGAAGGAGGTGACCGTGCATATCGGACCACGAGGTCCTTTTGTATCGAGGATGCCCTTCAACCTTGTGTACTCATGTTAATTTTTTCTGACGAGGAAAGTGGAGCCTTCTAAGAGTTTCGGTAGAACTAGGTCCCGAGAGCTTGAGTCATGGGGTCACACATCATTCGAAAAATGTCTAGTGCTATTTCAAGTCTTAAAGCCTTAGAAAGATACTTGATGTTTTTAATGATTTATTGATGAGTACAAAATCTTGTTGAGAAAATATTGAGAAATGATTTCAGTTCTATATAAACTTGTGTGAGTTGAGTATTGAAAGTTTTACCCTTTGTTTTGACTTGGTTTGATTCATTGATTAAACTGTTGAAAATATGAGAAATAGTTATTCGAGAGAGATGTAGAGCACACGGGATAGTTAACGAGAATTGGAAATAAGGAATGAAAGTTGTATTGATGGGCTATGTTATTCAACGGTTAATATGTTATTGCTTGGTATAAATGTATAATGTGCAATGTTATGTTTTTAGGATAGGATTACCTACTGAACTTGTGGTTTGCTCACCCCATATGTCTCTCTTCCCTCTCCGATTGCAGGTACTCTTTAAGGGTGTGTCTCGTACTTTTAGCATATCCTGGACTCATGTGTGCTTGATGCACGTTACGAGTAGCACAAGTTTGCTTGAACTTGCATTTATGTGTTGTATTTGTTGTAACTTGTAACTAAGTTCATATAGTTGTATAGGTTGTGTCTTAGGCCAATTAGATTATTTTTAAGTTTCAAATGCATATTGGTTGGACTCCAGCGTGTGGTCGTCGAGTTGTATATTCCAAGCGTGTGGCTCGTTGAGTTTTATTGTGGTTTTGTGCAAGTTTAATACTTTAAGCCTAGGGGATAAGTTGTATTACAAACGGAACTCTGCTGAAATGTTTAGAAAATTTCAAGCTGAAATGGAAAATCACCTCTATTACCTTTAAGTGGATGTTAGAAAATCAAGTCTGTCACCTTAAATAGCCTTAGGGGTTTCTTTCGAGAAACCCTTTCGATGTGATACTCCTTGGGTGGAGTTCAGGGTGTTACACTTATGGGAAAGCGAGAAATTGTTTGATCTCATGTATCTCCTAACAAAAAACAATTATCTTAGAGAATTAAGTTATTTAGGAAATAAACTCTATCCAACAACTTGAAGAGTTCTCACATAACATCTCCAAGATCTCTTTCAATCCTTGTATAAGCAAGTCGTGATCTCCATTACGGCTAAACATGTTAAGAAATGTCCAAGTCCGTTCATAACTTAAGGCGTGTTTGATAAGAGAGAATTAGAATGGAACAAACTTTAAGTTCATTTTATTTTCTAGTTATTTCGTAGTGGTGTTTGGCGGTGGAACTTGAAAATATGGGTTTCATTCGTCTAGTATGCATGTAGAAGTATATACTCTTATTAGTCATCTAAGAAAATATATATTAAAACTTTCCCATATGACAAATACACATGGGTGAGTATATGACATGAGGCTTACGAAACTATTTACACTCGTGAGTATAAATACCAATTGTTGTGTGAGATAGGGAGAAAGCATGATGGTCACTACTTGTTGTTGCTCGTCGAGCAATTGCCACCGAGTCTGCAACAACAAGCAATATGCTCCACTAGTGACTGTTGTTTTACCAACGACAATCGGAACAAATCCACGATGCGGCAACACAACAATTGATGGTAGCAAATGACATTTTGAACAAATCTAGGTCGCCAACGTGCTCGCCGAAAACAATTAACTCGACCATAAAGTGGTCACTAATCTTGAAAATCGGCACTCTTAAGCTTTTCATGTTGAAGGGGTGTAATACTTGTAGTTTTATTTGAGGTGGTTAGATAAGTTCAATTAATTAATTAGTTTTAATTAAATAAATTAAGTCGAATAACTAAAATATATACGTAGGTATATATTTGTAAATTTATTTGAGCGAATTATTATTAGCTTGTGTAACTATAATTAGTGAAATATATTAATTCCTTCCTCTTAATTTTCCGCTCGGACTAGCTAAACTAAAACTCGAGACCGCTTATGCTACTTATTTGGGTTTAATCTAAATAATGCTTAACAAAAAAAAGGAATAAAAGGGAAAAAGAAAAGAGAAATGAAAGAAGGGCAATTAGGTGTTAAGTATAAGAAGGGGATTAGTGTAAAGGAGGTGATGGCTGGCTTTGCCTAAGAAAGCCATGAAACGAGAGAGAGAAAAGAGGGGCTTGGGAGATAGAGGAAGAAAAGAGGGAGATGGAGCGGGACCAAAAGCAGGCGCGAGAGAAAGAGAGGAACACAGAGAGAGAGAGAGATGGAGAACAAGGGAGCCAGGAACGAGTACCAAAAGAAGAGGACCGAGAAAGCGAGAGAGCTAAGGGACCGAGAGTCTAAGCGAGAAGAAAAACGGGAGAAGAAGGAGGCACGCTTAACGGCGAGAATGGAAGCTGGTGAGCAAGAGAACGGTGACTAATGAGCGAGAGGGCGAACGACGAACGAGAGAGAGCCGGAAGCGAGGCAAGATGAGACCGAGAGGAGCAGAGCAAGGCGATGGGAACCGAGAGACCCGGAACTCCGCACAAGTGAGAGCGAAGGGGCTGGCAACAAGCAATTCAATCAATTACTCAAACCCTACAATTTGAGGTGGGTGGTCTTATACTCTAAATTAATAGTAATTTCGAAACTCAATTGAATTTTGGTGAAAATATTGAATGCTTATGCTATAAAACAAATTTAGTAGTTTTTAAAGGTTGAATTAGGAACTTTGAAGGAATTTAGTAGTTGTTTAAGGTTGAATTGGAAACACGGAAATTAAGATGGAGTTAGGTTGCATAGGTCTAATGAGTAATCTTGAAATTTCGGTTCGCAATTAAGGATGCGAAGTTGTGATTTAGGTACAAATTAGGAGTTAATATTTCAGTTTGAGACTTAGGGATTTCTTGAAATTTCTACATCTAAAGGTAATTATTAATATCGAAAAACGATGATTTGGAGTATGAAGGAGGAGTATGAGTTCATATTAATTAATGCACAATTAATGCATGAGTGTAATAAGTGGGTGATTGTTAGATAAATTGAGTTTAAAATATATCTAAATCTCTTAGTTTGAACTAAACTTGAAAATAAGCGAGAACTAAAGGAATTTGGGTAGTGAAACGAAATTAAGAGTTATATGGCTGAATATGGGCAAGATAGAGTTGGTTAGTGATATAGAGACATAATATGAGAATTTGAGGCAAACATAACAATTTGTGAGGAGTTGAGGCTTTTTAGGTTAAGTTGTAATTACTTGTGGTTATTTGTGACTTAGAGGAGTTTTAGTTTTCAAGTTCGTTGTGCTTAAAAATGAATTGAGTTAAGGAAAAACGAATGTTGGATTATCAAAAAGGAGCGAAAATTTAGAGTATCAAGGAGTACGTATCTATATTGACTGATTTGGCTTTGAAAATGGAGTGAGACGAGAATTACGTATAAAGGAATAAGAAATTCTTGCTTGAGTAGGATATGGATAGATATGAGTAGATGTTAGATACTCGGGTGAATAATTGAATAAATATGCTAGCTTGGGATGTTGAATCTTAACATGGAGATATTTGGCTTGTAAAGTGACTCGATTCCAAATGATGTTCAATTTGAAAAGAGTTCAAATGTTTACGTAAAACAATACTTAAGTATGATTCTTGATAACTACTTTTCAAACTTGGCATATGTTCTAAAGAAGTGAAACTGATTTGAGAAAGTGAATTTAGAAGGGTGACACGTGGTGTCATGCCTTCTATGATGTTAAACTGGTTTAAGATTATGGTCTAGAAACCAATTTTGATAAGTGATTATGATCACTTCGGTTTTGAACGGACTTTGGGCCAATGATTGTTTAGACCAAAGGAAGGAGGTGGTCGTGCATATCGGACCACGGGGTCCTTACGTATCAGGATGCCCATCAACCCGAGAGGTTGATTCTTTTTGACGAGAAAAGTGGAGCCTTCCAAGAGTTTGACTAGATGTAGGTTACGGGAGCTCGAGTCAAAGGGTCACGCCCCAAAGAAAAATTGTGCAGGTGCTAGTTCAAGTCTAAAGCCCTAGAAAGATATTCAGTTTCTTCTCGAAAGTATTTGAAAGAAAGTGTAGGTGGTTGCGCAACCTTGTTTAAATTTAATTCGGTTCCAAAAGAGTTATTAATGATTGCGAAACCATGTTTTAAATGATTGAAATATCATGATCTTTAAGTTGCAAGGGATTTTAGTAGATTTCATTAAAAAGTATCTACATTTATATTACATTATTCTACCTTTACCAATTTTATTATTATCATTAGTATGTATAAAAAATTTTCGTTTTAAGAGTGTAAGACTCTCCAACGAGAGGATTGGTGCTCACCCCCACACATCCCCTTCCCCGATTGCAGGTACTCTCTCGGGTGGTGTGCCTTCACTCAAGTGGTGTGCCTCCCGCTTTAGCATATTCGGACTCCTGCATGTTTTTGTTGTTTCGCTGAGTGACTCAAGTTGTTGACGTGCATTCCACATATTTCTAAGTGTTGTACCTTGTAACTAAAGTTCATATAGGTTGTATCGGATGTATTATGAATCATTTAGATTGTTTTAAGTTTTAGCGCATATGTGTTGGACTCCGGCGTGTGGCCGTTGAGTTGTGTACTCCGAGAGTGTGGCTCGTTGAGTTATATTGTGGTTTTATGCATGTTTTTAAGGGCTTTAAGGGGATAAGTCATATTACGAGACACAACTCTGCCGAAATTCATAGAAAATTTTAAACTAAAATGAAAATTCCCTTTATTACCTTTAAGTTGGAATTTGAAAACTAAATCAACACCTAAAGTAGCCTTGGAATTTCCTTTTGAGGAACTCCGGTGATGTAATACTCCTAGAGTGGGTTTTGAGGTGTTATAAAGGGGTGTGGTTGAACGTGAGGAGAGAGAGAGAGTCATTATTATTGTATTTATTTTTATTATTATCATTAGCAATTGTTATTATTAGATTAGCTTTTGATATATTTTTATCATATTATTTGATAAAATACTATAGTTAGAACTTAGAAAGTAGGATTACTAAAAATTACAAACAAAATTTATTAGCTCTTAAAATTATAAAATAGTTAATTATAAAAAAATAAAATAAACATAAGACTCAATTATTAGGAAATAAGGTAATGAGTTTTAAATTTTATTGAATCAAATAATAATAATAATAATAATAATAATAATAATAATAATAATAATAATAATAATAATAATAATAATGACCATGATTATGATAATAATAATGATAACAATGACGACGACAACAACAACAACAACTTATAATGACATACATAATATGTTAAAAAAATAAAACAAGTTTGATTCCATTTCATGGTTAACAAACAAAAAGAAGATTTAGAATTTGATACTATTCCTCTTCTCTACCAAACATATAAAGAAAAAAATTCAAGTTCTTTACTTGACCCCTTAGGTTCATATTCATTCCTTGATTCCATTATATTCCAATTGTTTTTCATGCCAAATAACATATTCCAATTGTTTTACATGCCAAATAATAGTGGTGGAGCCACTTTAAGGTCAAGGGTGGCCCAAAAAAAAATAAAAAAAGTAGTTTATTTTTGGAGCAAAATTTTCGAATTATAAGTAATCGGACACCCGTAAATTTGACCCAAAAGATATTAGACACCCTTATTTCAAATTCCCGACTTCGCCCTGACCAAATAAGGTCTGACTTTCTAACTTGATCGTAAGAGGTTTTGGAAAACTACTTCCTCTATAGAGTTCTTTTTCTAGGCTTTCCCCTATGGTGGAATACCTCCAAAATTCATTAAAACTACTTAGGAAAGTTCATATGTAAGTTAAAAGAATACCTCATGAAAATTCGGCTATGGACTTATCTCTTCTAATAGTTTTGAATTCAAGTCATTCTCACATCTTAGAAACATCATCTTTAATTTTTCATCTTTGTTTGACTCACTCGCATTACTTAGTTTTGAATTTTTGACCCACTCGGATAGACTCAAACGGAAATGTTGCCTAAATAATTTCATGAGCCTAATAATTTCATTGTAAGACCCGTAATTTGAGGTTAGGAAGCTATAGAAGTTAAATTAATTATTTAGTTTTAATTAAATAGAGTAGGTCGAATGACCAAGTTATATGTGTGGTTAGACACTCGTAAATTTATCCGAGCGAATTATTATTAATCCGCGTAATTATAATTAGTAGAGCATATTAATTCCGTCCTCCGAATTTTCCTCCCGAGCTTGCTAAATAAAAACCCGAAACTACTTATGCTGCGTATGGGTGTTTAATTATCACAATGCTTGGCAAAGATAGGAAAAAGGAGCAGGGAAATAAAAGAGAGAAGACAAGGGGGATTAGGATTGCTCTTAACTAAGTGGATTAGGGAGAAAAACTGGAGGTCCAATAAGGATTTGAAGACCGACAATTAATCGGTGGAGAGAGAGAGCAGTAGAGGAGGCGAGGCTCGAAGGCCCGAGCAGAGGAAAAGAAAGGGAAACATGGGAGGGAGAATGCGAGAGATATAAGGGAGTGCGAGCGGAAGTGAGAGGAATGCCGAAACCGAGCAACCGGCGGGCCTACCGTGCTCGAAGACGGACGGCCGATGAAGGAAAAGGAGAGAGGGAGCGAAAGAAAGGAGGAGCAGAACCGAAAAGGGGAAAACGAAAGAAGGGAGGTCGGGCGAGGGTGAAACACAACGAGCGAGAAAACAGAGCGGAGAGGGAGAGTGCGAGCGTGAGAGCCAGCAAGGGCGGTGGCCGCCTGAGCGGCGAGAACCCGGGATCAACGAGCAAAGAGGGAGTGTGGAGTAGACCGAAACGGAGCGGAGCAGAGACGAGAGATCGCGAGGGCGAGAGACCGAGACCAACATCGAGGAACGAGCGGGAATGGTGAAAAGAGACCACGGTGGGCGAAAAGGAAGCGGCAGCCGGCGAACAAGGAAGTGGCGGCCGGCGAGCCGTGGGCGCGCGCGAGGGCTGAACCGAGCCAAGCAAATGGACACTTAGTCGAGAGGAACGAAGCGGAGAGAGATACAAAGGCAGAACGGGAAGAAAAGGAGGGCAAGGAACCCAATCCGAATTCATCCAAATCGGATCACAAACCATAAAATTCGAGGTGGGTAGTCTTATACTCTAAGCTATTAGTAATTTCGAAATCCAAATGAATTTGTCGTGATTATTGAATATGGTTGTGAATATTGAACATGTATGTTATTAAACAAGTTTAGTAGTTGCTTGAAAGTTGAATTAGGAGTCGTGAAAGTATTTAGTGGTCATTTAAGCTTGAATTGAAAACCCGGAAATTCCGACGGAGTTAGGTTGCTTGGGTCTAATGAATAGTATCAAGATTTCAGTCAAGTTAGGGATGAATACGTTGTGGTTTGAACATCAATTAAGGAATTAATATTTCAGATTGAGCCTTAGAAATTTATTGAATTTACAGCAGTAGGAAATGGTTACTAATATCGGGAAATAATGAGTGAAATATAAAGAGGAGTATGAATTCATATTGATGGATGAACAACTGAGATATAGGAGTGAGAAATGGGTGATTGTCAAATTAATTGAGGTCGAAGTATATTTAAATCCTCGAGGTTGAACTGAACGTGAAGGTAAGCGAAGCTAATGGAAATTGAATTACGAAAAGTGATTGAGAGTTATATAACTAAGGATGGACGAACAAGAATTGATTAATAAGATACCGACATACAATGGGAGTTTGAGGCGGGAAGTGACGGGCAGGGAATTGTAAGGTTAAGTTGAGTTTAGAATGTATCTAAGTCCTTAAGATGAAATTAAGTTGGAAGATGAACCTAGCAAAAGGAACTTAAGGGATAAAGTGAGATTAGGAGTTACATGGCTAAGTATGAGCAAAGGAAGTTAATTTATAAAGTAGAGACCTAGAATGAGGAGTTGGAGTAAAGACGGGGAGTTGTGAGAAGTTGAGACGTGAGCAAAAGAAGTGGATTCATAAAGTAGAGATATAGAATGAGGAATTGAAGTAAAGATAGAGAATTGTGAGAAGTTGAGACGTTGAATTCGAGTGGTATCCGTTTGTGATTATTGTGGCTCGGAAAATGGATTAATCTTATTAAATTGATGAGTTGAGAAAAGCATAGTTGGAAAAGAGCTGAGAATGACTCGCTTGCATTGAATGGTGGCTATTCATGTTAAGTGATTGCTTTACGTGATGTTCGAAGCGGCTTTGAAAGGAGTTTTGTATTTTACATGAAATGATCCTTGAATGCAATTTCTTGTGAACTACCTTTCAAACGTGATTATGTTTTAAAGAAAGTGAAACTTATTTGCGAAAGTGAAGCGGATTTGAGAAAGTGAATTTATGAGGGTGACATGTGATGTCATGCCTTCCTTGATATTAAACCAACTTGAAAAAGCTATTTGAAATAGATGTGATGAATGATTATGTGCAAAAAGTTTTGAATCGACCGCTACGGATCGTTTAGCATACCGAAAGGTTCGAGCCGGGAGACGCCCAACTAGAAACTTCGAGGGAAGGGTTCTAATAGGGGTCCTGCGGTGATAGGATGCCCGATCCGAGACTTCCTAGAAGATAGGTCATAGGAGCCTTTTGTTCGGGGTCGCACCCTGGAATTAAGAAGTGCTAGTTCGAATCTTCGAAGGCCTAGAAAGTTGATTCGAGTTGGAAAAAGAGAATTGTGATGAATGTGAAATCGTGCTTTTAAATTATTAAAGAGTTCTAATCTTTACGTTGCAAAAGATTTCATTAAAAGTATATAGATTTGTATTATATTATTATGTTTTCACCAATTTCATTATTATGAGTAGAATGTGTAAAGAATTTCCATTTTAAGGGTATAAAATTCCGGTGAGCCCGTGGTTTATTGCTCACCCCCACAAATTTCCCCCTTTTTCCCCAAGTGTTGCAAGTGCATTCTCAAGTGTGTGCGGTACTTAGCTTATTTTGGACTCCGTTGATTGCCGTTTGTCTGGTTGCTTCGAGCGATTTGAATCGCGAATGTGCATTTCTTATGTTTCTAAGTATTGTACTTGTAATTCAGTTCATGTAGTTTGTACAAGATGTATAGTAAACCATTTAGATCGTTTTAAGTTTTATCACATGATTGGTTGGACTCCGGCGTGTGGCCATTGAGTTGTATACTCCGAGCGTGTGGCTCGTTAAGTTATGTTATGCTTTTGATGCGGGGTTTTAGGGCTTTAAGCATAAGGGATAGTCCACATTACAAACAGAACTCTACCGAAATTTTTAGGAAATCTTATATTCTTTTGGAAAACCACCTTTATTATCTTTAAGGTGAGTTTAGACAACCAACCAGACACCGTAAAGAACCTTGGGAGTTTCTTTAAGGAACTCGGCGATGTAATACTCTATGGGGTGTTTTGGGGTGTTACATTCATGACATTAACTTGTTATTTTAACCGGCTTGTTCTAAAGTTCAAATCAAAATTACAATGTTAGTTCTAAGTTAAGCCGATTTCTCTAATTGAAATTATTTTAATTTGACAAACAATGAAATGGGTCTAGAGTATTTCTCTAACTTATTTATTATCCATAGATAGATACAAATAGAATTGAAACATATTGAATATTAGACTTAAAAGATTTCATTTAATTAGACTAGTGATATTCCGTGTTTAAATTTTTGAATTAATTAATATACTTTGAGTACCATTTTGGTTTGTTTTTGTAGGTTGATCGAAGTTGATTTATCTTAATTCGAAAAGCAAAAACAACCGACTTCTTATCGTTAAACGCCGAGTGGACGGAAAAGCCATATTTTCAAGCGAGGCTCAGGCGGTATGTCGGGGTTGTCTTTTTACCATTTTCAGTAAATTTCAACCTTAGGACTATTGGTTGTTTTTACCCTATATTTCGATCACAACAAGTGGGTTGGATCACTTTTGAGCCTAGAACCAAAGCACGACTATCTTCACAACGGTTCTATTTTAGAGGGACTCGACTATCCGTTACAACGACTAGAGATTTTCTTCAATCAGGCCCAAGATACAATGGTTATCTTCATTGTTAATTATAAATAGAAGACACTTCACAAGACTTAGAAGATTTTTTGAACACAACTCTCAACTCTTATACTTAATCATTCTAACTTTTAACTCGTACTTAGTTTCTTAACTTCGAGTTGAAACAAGAAGTCTTGCAATCAGTCACATTCATTCTTACTCAATTCTTCCGTAATTTCCCTTGACCGAGTTGTAAGGGGTAACTCAGCTCAATTATACCTAACTCGTAAAAGGTATCTCGGTTAGGAAATATTAGGGCATATAAAGGATCTTTTGCGCACTGGAAAACTCGTATCAAATTGTCTAAGGGAACAATTTAGAGAGTCGGTCATTGTATTTTGTGGATTCAAAATAGTAAATTTGACTTAGTATCCGCATTGATACCAGTCGCGATTTTCTCGCCCAGTGGGTTTCCATGTAAAATCTCTTGTTCTTATCATTTCTTAGTATAATCTAGACTCACCTCATTCTTTCTAAGTTCTAACTTGAGCATCAAGTTTTATAATTTCCGCAAAGTCTATTTCACACGTTATTCACCCCCTCTAGGGTCATTCAAACTCTTAAAGCACAAACCTTCATCGTACACTTTTAGGGGATGTTTGCTATGTACAAACTTATGCACGTGAATATATAATTGGGAGTGAGAATTAATTTTTGAGAATATGACTTCATTTATGTATCAATATTCTCTTGTTTGGTATGTGAAAGTTTGAATTATGAATAAACTTACAAATTTACCAATATACATCCTTAATATAAACATATGATTTCAAAATGTAATAGCAATTTAGTTTTTATTTTATTTTTACACATTTCCACATCCAAATCCTTATTACCACCATTCCCCCTAGTTATAATTTTGTGGCAATATAACCCTTCTATTCTCAATCATAATTATTGATGTGAAGATAATTTAAAAGTTATAATAAAGGAAGAGATATAATTTTATACAAATTAAATAAAAAAAATAATATACAAAATTATTATTTCTTAATATCCTATTAATTAAGTATTTTCATTCTCGTATACTAAGTATGACAATTTTATTAACTCATCCATTTTTCCTAATCCCATCTCTCTATTAGTACGTACCAAATGCCCCTTATTATTAGTTGACTTAGCAGTCAAAAGAAAGACTTGTGAAATTCACACTCACCAAAAAGGGAAAAAATGAGTTTTGCAAACCAAAGGTGAGAACAAAATTCTGTGACATCCGA
The DNA here is from genome assembly GCA_021018815.1 of Talinum fruticosum. Taxonomy (NCBI): domain Eukaryota; kingdom Viridiplantae; phylum Streptophyta; class Magnoliopsida; order Caryophyllales; family Talinaceae; genus Talinum; species Talinum fruticosum. The sequence goes on along the minus strand of JAITYX010000092.1, from coordinate 879,847 downwards.
AATGAAGAAAGTAGGTTGCCAAAAACACGAGCATTAATGCAGAATACAGGTTGGGGGGGCCTAGCCTCTTTTGTCGCATGAACTAGTCGGGCCCACTATTGTGCACTTTTTATCACTTTATGTCAGAAATTCTTCCCCACCCAACAATTTTTTTATTTGGTCCACGAGTTTTTCTTAATTGTTTATTCATTGATATTGTAATTGTTTCCCCTTCCCTTGTGTACTGTCTTTTCCCTTCTTTCTATCTCCTCCCCTCATCTCTTGCATCTCAATTTCGTAATTAATAACTGAAGCTGTTTCTGACTTCTGACCCACATAGTCGGAGAGAGAGAGCGCGAGAGAGAGAGAGCGCGAGAGAGAGTACACCAAAAGATAGGAGTGAAGAGTTTCCGGAGTCGTCCGTTTCGTCTTAGGGCTTTTGTCTCGCAGATCAACTTTTTTGGTGATTTTCTCTATCCTCCGCTTTACAGCTAAGCAATTTTTGCTACTCAATTTTTATTCTCTTGACTTGATGCTTTCAATTTCGATGCTTTCAAATTTGCCTGTGGCACCTTGTATTCAGCAATTTTATGTTGTAATTTGACGGTTTCGTACTTGAATTTCAAAATTGTACTTGAATTTCAAAATTGAGGTAGTTTTGGGATTTCTGCACTGGTAGAATTAGCGTTAAATTTAGTTTTAGGTGAATAATTTCATACCATGTTCTCAGCAGTACTCTTCCTGCAGTAACTTTAGTTAGAGATTTTAGGTGGGAAATTGCTACTGGTTTGGTATTAGGTGATTTGTGTACACCGTGCTCATCCAATTGATTCATGTAGAAATCCTGTGTTTTGTTGGGAGCCTTATCTGCTGGAGCTAATTCTTGCTTGAACATTAGAGACCAATTATATTCAATACATGATTTATCTGTGGTTGGTCTTCTAATTGTTGGGAGCCGTATCTGCGAGAATTAACTCTAGCTTGAACATTAGACACCAAATTATTATTCAATGGACAGTTTAGCTGGTTGTGTTTGATGAAGGGTGTTTGCTTTGTGTCTTAAAATCAGGCTGAATTTCATTTCTGAAAATGTCAAAGGAGTTCATTATATGCTAGTAAGCCACCAAATCTATGTCCAACATCTAGACATAGTGGTAATTTAGGCCCTGTTCTATTTAGTTGTAAGTAGCTGTAAGGTATAAGGTGATATAAGATAGTTGTAAAATTAGTTATAAAAAGTTGTGATAAGGTGGAAGAAGTTGTAAGGTTGAAAGGTAAAGTTAAATGGAATATAGCCTTATTAGGCAATGCCACAAGAGAGAAGGGAAGGAGGAAATTTTTCAGTAACTAGTGGGATTTGAACTTGAATCCTACTTAGTCATATGGTTTCTATGTCCTAGCATCTACCACCTTGTATTGATTTTCTTTTCTTTTCTTTTCATTTCATTTTTGGGGATTTGGGTGGGCTCTGCCGCTTCGATTTGGGGGGTGCACATTGGTATGAGTGATAATTCAATTGTGCTTGTAATACATTATAATGATAATTCTTGCATTTAAGCAGTTTGGTACAATAGATGATTCATAGGGATACACTTTCCAAAATTTCTTGATACTCATTGGTACTCTTGGGCCATAGTCTATGGTTGGAATGGTACCTTGAGTATTCCTTCAATTGATATTTTCTGTAATATGAAAAATGTTATTGATAGAGACCAAAGAACGTGAAAATGATTTTTGAGAACGAACAAAATGAAAATATAGGACGTTAATGTGCAAAGTCGAGTATGACATTTGGGTTTTTCTTCTGTTCTTTGTTTGAAAATTTTATGTACTCTGAATATAAGGGGGAAAAAAAAACTCTATCTGTGATGAGTTAATTGGTTTGTGTTGTTTGATATTTGTTAGGATGTGAACCACCTATAATACTAGCTTTGTTCCTCTGAGAAGATCATCTTGTGGACACACGTTTAACTGAAGATTTGGATTGATCATTTGCACTCGAAAGGAACATAATGGGGTATATTTGTGATTTTTGTGGGGAGCGAAGATCAATGGTATATTGCCGGTCTGATGCTGCTTGTTTGTGCTTATCATGTGATCGGAATGTTCACTCTGCTAATGCCCTTTCTAAGCGCCACCCTCGGACCCTCGTCTGTGAAAAATGTAATTCTGAACCCGCTTCTGTTAGATGTATAGATGAAGGAGTTTCCCTTTGCCAGAACTGTTATTGTATAGGACATGATGGGTCTAATGCCTCCACATTTCACAAGACACAGTGTATAAGTTACTATACTGGCTGCCCATCCTCAGCAGAGCTATCCACAATCTGGTCATTCATCTCGAATATTCCTCTTTCTTCATCTAAAGATTCTACTTGTCAGGAGGGACTGGGGTCACTTAGTATTAGAGATAATAACAATAAAAACTCCGCAGATCCTGTAGCTAAAGACAACCGATCTGACATTGGAGTTATGGCTGCTGCACATGATGTGCAGAGTGTAGATAATGATTGTGTTTGGACTGGGCCTTCGTCTGTCCCTGAACTTGTTTCACGTGAGTGGCCTGGTCGACCTGCATGCACCGACTCCTCCAAGGTAACTGCTGCTTTGACATTGATACTGTTGAAATCTGATCTGAAGTATGTAACTATTATTCTTTTTGTTTTTTGCTAGCCTCTGTACCATCCTCTGTTTGGTTTATGCACAACAAGTTTGTGTTGCTCACACTTTTCCAAAATATTTTTGCATAAAACAAATTTTAGATATACACTGCATGAGTGAGAAGTGAGTATATAAAAATTAGAAACAATTGTCCCGTGAGAGACTACACATTGTAGACGAAACAACAGCATACTAGCCTGCTGCTAGTTTAACAAACAATACTTTGTAAAATCTTGCAGAAAGCACCCTCAAGGAAGCTAAGACAACAGCCAGATTCCCTATGCAAATCAAAGTCCATCTGGTTATAAATTCTCGCCTTCCTCTTAGTCTAGAAACTACTAGATAATACTGAGAAGCAGAAGACCAAGGAATCACTTGCTTTTTTCCTTCCCTAAGTCAGCATATGCCAATTGCTTACTGCTTATTGTGCAAATGTATTTCCCATGTGTTCTCTCCTGATGAGTGATGTTCATGTTAGGCACTTAGGTTATGTCCTCGTGCTTTGAGACCATAAAATTGTTTTTTTAAGAAAGCTTTATTCATTTAGATTGCGTTGCTAAATATTGTCCTAAGTTTGATATACAAAATAACAATCTAGGGTTTTTGTTTTACGTCAATTTTTTCTTAGGTCCTTGCTCTGCAAGTTTTGATCTATTAAATGTTCTATTCACCTTTGTCTTGCATTTGTGGGAGGCTTGTGACTATTATCTTCTTATTCACATACAGATATTCTATCACAACACTGGAGTTTCTGGCTTTTGTGAAGATGACCCATATGCGGACTTGGACATGGATGAAGTTGATATAAACCTTGAAAATTATGAAGAGCTCTTCGGTTACACGCTTACTCATTCTGAACAACTCCTTGAGAACGGTGGAATTGATAGCTTGTTTATGAGACAAGACACATCCACCGCTGATTCTAATTGCCACGGTGGGCCTGTCGAGGTTTGCTTCTTCTGTCACAGGCTTTCTTTGGAACATCTTAAACTTTTTAAGGGACAACTTCAGTTGGTTGGTTTATGTTCTAATGAAATTCATCTCAACTAGATTGAGTCATGGTTGTGGTGTGCTTTTTTACAGCTTCATGGTGATGTGTGAGTCTATATAACACATTCTCCTAATATTTCTAGAAATATGTCTGCGTTAGCATTTTCTGGTAATGACCTTATCTCATTTGTGGTTTGTTTACTAAGCATGTTTGTTTTTGTTTTTGTTTTTTTTTTTAATCCACTGGGTATCTTAGTTGGAAAGGGCTGTGAATTGTCACTATTTGGTTTCCTAGCATACAGCATTAGCATCTGAAATTCCACTTTAGCTCAATTATCTTAGTAGCTGATGTGGTTCTTTTCTGCACCTGATATCTCCTGCTCTCTTGTTGATAGAGAATGGGGAAAGAAAAGGTATTTAGAGATAAGGGAGAAGAATTAGGGACAACCTGACAAGAGGCAGGAAGATAAAAACACAGAGAAGACAGGGAGGAAAAATGCTAATTTGCACATTCAATTATTCAATCATCAATAGTGGGTAATAAAATCCTAGGACAACACATCTATTTGGAATAGTCTAAACACTTCGAATATTTTTAGGAAACTATCTGTAACAAACCTATATATAATAGGAAACTAATTTTTACCTGAACACTCGTAAATAATTTCATTTTGACTCTTCTAAGATACCTTATATTATCCTATACGAAATCTATATATCTATATAAATACATTAAACCAAAACGAACTCTCTTTTCTTGCCACACATAATTTGCCTCTTTTTAATTTTTTTAATCTCCATAATTAGAATATTATTGAAATATTATTTTTGATTTTTTTTGGCATATCCAATATTACTAGTTTTCCCTTTCCAATTTTTTAGAAAATATGTGATTATTACCAAAAATATGATGTCGAATATGATTATTAGAAGATTATGATTTTCCAATAATTCCAAAATATTTGCTATGAACAATAATACCAAAGTTGTCATAAGGTGCATTTATAGATATTCTTGGGCGGGAAAGATGTTCAGACGGATATGGTGCCAAGAGTATACCATTAAATACTCTGAATATTTATATTAAATTAAAATTAACTTAAAATGCACAAAACTTATGAAATATTGATATATTTTTCAATTAAAAAAATGTAAGATACTGTAATACCCCAAGTTGCGGTTAAAAAGTGTGACTTCAAAGGATTCAAATGACTACTTATAAAAGGTGCACCTTTCTTTTTAAAAAGTCTACTCTTAAGAATTTTATAGTTAAGCATGTTTATTGTTGAGTACTCTTGGGATGAGTGACCTCCTACGAAGTTTCCTTGGTATCATATGAGCGATGAAAAGCATGTTGGAAAAGCTTCTTTCAGTTTATAAGGCCAATCATCAATCTTTGAAGTCATCCTGATAACTATCTGTGTCTCGGGTTGGGTTTCTTAAGGCTCATTAACATAAAAACACCATTAAGATACATTAATTTTCCATATCCTAGATTATTACCTAATTTCCTTTTTTGACCTCATCCTTTAATCTCTACTTCCATCAGTATTTGTCTAAGCTCTCTGAGATGTCTGCATGATTGTTTGTCCTAAATGGAGTTTGATGCCTCCAATGCATCTAGGTAGTGCTCCATTATTTGGATCTTTTTCACTTGTACTTTTCTTATTGTCACACACAACGCTTTTGCATATTCAAGTGAGTTTATAGATAAACACAGTCCTCTGTAGTGGTGTACAACTGGGAAGGTGGAAAGAAGGTGTAAATAGAAGAGTGGAAGGATGGGTGGGCGATTGGATGGTGGTAGAATAAATACGAAACTAATGGGCAAGGTAATAGAGCTCTCTTGTACTAGGTTGAGAGGGGAAGAAAGGAACTCAAAAATCGGGATATGAAAATTCTTTGTGATTTTTGATTCAATTCAGGGTTCAGTCTCATATGATATGCCAAAATGCTGAATGTCCAATCTTTGTGCTTACTTATCTAGAACGCTCGATGCTTTTGTTCTGATCTAAGTCAACTGCCAGTGAGAAATATAGCCAAAAAAAAGGCCTTCTGGCTATGAACATGTACTGATATTTTCCTGGCATGTTCAGTTTTTTGAGTCATCAGTTTAGGCTTCATTTGTCCAGTATTTTGCATTATGACAAAGTTCGTTTCAGTTGACTTTTCAATGACAATGGCCTTAATAATATTTTCCTTTCCATTCAGGGGTCATCTATTGGAATCACAAATCAGATGCAACCAACTTGCAGCAATGCGGCATCTGGTGATTCAGTTATGAGCATTAAAACAGAACCAAATCTTGGTTTCGCAGCAAGACAAGCCCAATCTGGTGTCTCTTTTTCTGGCATTACTGGGGAGAGCAGTGCCGATTACCAGGACTGTGGTGCTTCTTCTGTGCTTTTACTTGGGAGCCACCCTGGTGCCCTCCGTGTCCTGAGAATTCCCTTCCATCGGCTAATCGAACTGAAGCAGTTATGCGCTACAAGGAAAAGAAGAAGACCAGGAAGTAAGTACTTTCAGAAATACTCAGTAAAATATGGGGCTTCTTCTGAATACTCCATATTCAATTTTTTTGAACTTTAATTGGCCTTCATGTGCAAATTTGTATTTCCCAACATGCTTTGGGATTGAGTATCTGTGCTCTCATGATATTTTCGTCTTGAGTTCTCTCTCTTTTTCCTGTTAATCTATCTTGTGTGTTATTTGTAAAATACATGGATAATTATGAGGAAAAGAAATACTCTTAACGTCAATTTGTAATAGTCAATGACATTGATTTGTGCCTAGACTACTGGCAATTTGAAGGTTAGATTACTGCAAATTTAAAAGGTTTCTGGGTTTCTATATGCTAGTTTGCCACAGGCATAGGGATAAGAACGCCTACATTTGCTGCATACAAGCCATCTTGTGTGCGTGGCCAGTTAGAGGCCTGGTTTGGTTTTGCTTAGTGTTCTATGAGTGCACTTGTACTTTTGTCTTGATTGTCCCCGAAATAGTTGCTATGAGTTGAATGATGTTCTTCAACTTAGAAGGAGATGAATGCCAGATTTTCAACCTAGTAGCTCTGGAAAATGATCGAAGCACTCCATTAACTTAAACAGACGTGACATTTCCCTTGCACATAATAATTAGGTCATAAGCTAAACTAGATCCGCCAAGTACAAACTTTTGCAAATTGAGTGGAACTTAAACCCTAATTTGAAAGGTCTCCAGCTTTAAAACTCTAGCGATATATATTTCTCGTGTACAGCCAAATAATATACTTGTTTAATGGAATCAATGAGGATCAAAAGCCAATATTTTTGGAGATTACTAGCTTTTCTCATGGTGACTTTCCTATTCAAACATTGGGGTTCCTATTTCCCCTTTAAAATGGAAGGCAAATAATTGGCAAAGCTTAGTTGACAGGATTCAAAAGAGACGAAACCCCTGGCCGTCCAATGAATTTTCCCTATGCAAAAATATCCAGATCAACTCCGTGCTTCTCTCTGTGCAAGTTATTGGGTATCTAATTCAGTCTACCCCAAAATGTAATTGAAAGATTGGATCAAATTATATCGGTTTTCTCTGAGGTAAAGTATATCTTGTCAGTGTGCTGGGATGTTATTTGTGACAAGAAAATTCAGGGAGGGTTTGATGTTAGAATTTTCAATGTTTGCAAACAAAGAACTAGTGGTAGATACTTGTGGGCTGTTGTAGTAAGCTGGACTCATTATGAGTTGTGTGTGTTCGTCCTATCTACCTTGGGGGCTCTGATTATTTGAATTACACCCCTTCAAATGCCTGTACTTTTGGAGGAAGATACACAACATCAAGAATAAAATCAAAGATGTTATTCTTAGTGACAGAGACTTGTGAGGGAATTATAGCATCAAAGACAACTTTCAAGGTTCGTCGGTGTCAGAACTTTGTTCACTGGAAATTAGTTTGGTCATGTTGCACCATTCCTAAACACAAAGTTTACCAGGGAAGGCATCTGCATTATGGGATTTGTCAGTGATTGCATTTGTATTCTGTGTGACAATATAAATGAGGATGTGACCATCTACTTTTTAGCAAGGAAATTATGAATGCTGTTGTAATTTGGACTGCTTTGAGCATTTTTCTATGTAGTTGGGCAGATGACCTCAGTGGTACAGAGATTTAGGGGAATGACATTTATGACATGTTGCTGCAGCAATTGTTGCTAGTATAGTGGACTCCATTTGGTGAGAAAGGTGTAGCATGATATGCCCAAATGTTAGACAATGCAATGCATTGATTGACATAGAAGATCTAAATGGGAGCTTGAAGTTAGAATGGAGATCCTTCTATTGAGGACAGTTTAATGGATTGGAAATATTACAGAATAGCTGTGTAAATAGCTATCTTCATTCCTTGTTGGCAGCCCTTCCTAGAAGGTGGGTCAGCACAGTTGGGGAGGTTTTTTTTGGTGGAGTTCTACTTACTGTGAGTTTTTTTGCAATGGAAATGATTGGAGTACTGTAAGTACCATCTTATAATTTTGGCACCCTGCAGCTCTTAACAAATTCTTTTGCTCGGTCCCTAACATTGCCTGGAAATCACCCCGCTTCCTGAATATCACTGTTTTTTCCCCTTGTGTTCCACCCCACATAATTAATGGCAAGAAGTCCCCGGCATCTCCCTATCAAACCTCCCTGAATGCTGCAGGAAGACAGTCTTTCATGATCTGAAAAGGCTCCTCTATAATCCCTTAATTCTCGTGAAGGCTCTTTCCCCATCTTTGGAGCTAATTAGCACTCGAACAACATTGCAAGTATCTGACTCTTTCAATGTTCCACAATAGCCATAGAACCTACTGTGAATCCTGTTTTTAAAAAGTCTGTGGAGATCCTTAACTGAGCAAGTAGGGAGACCGATTTTGGAAGACCCATAATTTTTTTGTGGGGACCATTTTTGACGGATTAGATCTTTAAGAGAATGGAAAAAAGAAAAGAAAAGAATATAAATAATAAGCCATTAATAATAACAAAATAAATAAGTTTACGAAAACATAAATAATAATAAATTAAAAATAAAAGTCGAATAAGACTCTCTAATGCTCCACATATTCAGCATGTCATGTCTGCCCAGGTATTTTCCTGTTGATGTTGTCTTATGTAGCCAGTGCCCCAGCCATGTATTTCCTACCCAAAGAACTTAATTCTTGGAGGTATATTTAAGTGCCAACCATGCCACTGCAAACCCAAACCATCCATCTAGCTTGTCATCCCATCTCAGTCTCTATCATTTCACAAATAGATGAGAAGCTGACCAAATTGAGGTCTCCATTAGGAGAATAATGCCACATGAAGAATCAGCAGGCCAAGTTTGACATAAAGGAAGTTGGTATAGCCTCCATGTCTGCCTCCAAAAACACTGCCCTGTTTAGTTTTGCTTCCATAAGTCCAGGCCCCTAAAACAAGATCATACACCCTCATATCTTTATGATGTTCCAACATCGGAATAACCACTTGAATGTCTCCAACCTAGGCCCTAGGGAGCCATCTGCATGTCCAAACATTATTCACCATTTCCAATCACCAATACGGTTCCTATTGTACACAACCCACCCTCTTTGTACCTCAACTTATAATTGTGCATACTGGTATGTGATCCGCTCCTACTTGTACAGAAAGGAGTGCTGGGATTTAAAATAGATATATGTATTCATTTGCCTGCTCACATTAACTGCAACTACTGTTCACATTAATGTTGGCTACAACTTTCTAAAGTTTGAGGGGTGGGCCAAGCCTTTGAGCCTGTGTAGGTTTGTTATATTATCCTCCTTCTGGGCCCCTAACTCCACTAGATGTACAGCTCATGAAGGCCCTTCCTAAGCTACGCAAAAAAGAAAAAAATTTTCCTCCGCAACTACTTGTCTAATGATTTTCTTGTGTACCAATATCATGGATAATTTATACCTTCAGTCACATGTTCCTACAGTTTTAAATGATGTGAAGCTAAACCTCTAATACCAAAAGTTTTTGCAGAGTCCTGCTTAGATTTTTGGAGAGAGGCATTATCATACACACTGTGTATCCTTTTTTGGTTTTACATACAGCTCAGAGAAATCTGATGATCGGAACTTCCTATCACAACGTCGCATTCACAAGCTTCTGATCCATCCAATATTTTTGGTAACATTTTTTCTCCCAGCCTCATATACCTCCATAGTAATATGAGAACCACCTGCCCATAAATAAGACTTGCAGTAGCCTTAAGTAAAGACTGACCTGTCTTTTGATACACCCATATTTGTTGCCAGGTCTGCATGCCAAATAGCTCCATCTTAATAAGCTAAAGTCTGCTTGTGTACAGAAAAAATGTCAGATGCTAATACCTCTCTCTTTTCTTTCGACCGTTTCCACCGCAAGCTTAGATGCATCGCAGTATATCTCTTTGGGCATACGTAAACATCTAGAAGGTAGAGCCCCTTCCTGAATCTGAATTCACAAAATCCAAAATTTGCTGTTTCTTCTGATTGGGAACCCCTAGAAAATAAGCTTAGTAACTTGTGAATGTTAGCTTTTATTCTAGAAACCATTGTTGCATTAAGCTTCATTCAGCAGGCTGACAGAAATTAAATTTCCACTTGCTGAACTGAGATTAATAGTTCATGGTCTTGCTCACTTAGCGGAAATTAAATCTTGGTTTTTATAGTTCCTGGTCTTGCACACTTAATTGAAATCAAATCTTGGTTTTAAGCAAAGCCATTTAGGCATGTCCTCAAGCATTTGCAGTGAAAACAAAAGGCAAAGGTGAAAGGGAATATCATTGTCTTAACATGCATGTGCTTTAGAAGTGGCACCGCAAGCACCCCATTAATATAAAATGAACACTGCTTCATCCAGTGCACAAACATACCATCAGACTCAAACTCTTGCTTCGAGAGCAGGATAATGTGCTCTCTATACAAGCATTATTCCCTGTACATTGCCTAAGAAGAAAATTTACCTTTTTTCAGTATTAAATGCTTCAATATGTGTACTTAATTTTAACCCCACTTAATTCGAATCCTAGATCCGCCATTAGTGGTTGGCTCCCTTGCTACATCCATTTGCGAAATAATTACTCTTAGTCCATATGTTGAGAACACACTTTGTTGGACCACAATTTTGCAGTTAATAGGATGTAAAAGCAAACCTCTTTGTTTAACAAGAGGCCTTGACTAATCCATGCTCTTTACTTTTCCCGAATTCAATCTTTCTTGTAACATAATAACATCGTGTGAGATACAAGGTAAAAAGTGGAAATCAGGTATATAGATAGTTTGGCTGAAAGCATGATGTTTGATGGCTGTAGAGCACAAAGGGTAGGAAGATAAATTTTCAATCTACATACACTCTTGAAGTGTTTGGAAAATACTCAACCATTCAAGCGCCTTCAGAGCTTATTTTTTAGGAGGATAAATTTTCAATCTACACACTCATGATGTGTTTGGAAAATACTCAACCATTCAAGCGCCTTCAGAGCTTATTTTTTAGGAAGATAAATTTTCAATCTACACACTCATGATGTGTTTGGAAAATACTCAACCATTCAAGCGCCTTCAGAGCTTATTTTAAGTAGCCCATTTATAGGCATATTTAATCACTATCTAACAACATATTTGATTCATGAGCTGACATTTTCCTTGTATTGGCAACAATGTTTTCTATCAGAAATGTCTTTTGCTGTGATGAAGCTACAACATTTTACCTTTGTTGCCCCTGTTGTTTTCATCAAATTGACTTCGTTGGAGAAAGCTTGATCTCAAGTTTTTGGCAATTCGCTTTAAGAACAACTATGGGTCTTGAGTGTGTCAAAAAGTGGGATGGAAATTGTGACACCTTTCAATAAACTGTGTCTGAAGGAGTCTGGTGAATTTCAAAATAATAGCACAAGGAGATCATTATATCAACGTATAATAAACACTTTTGGAAATAATAAGTTGATGGCTCCATCTTCTACTATGTATCGGAGCACAAGAATTTTCTGGTTCATGCAGAGATTTGGGTTGTAGAGTAAACATGGATTGCTATAACTCGATCTGTGGAGAATAAAATGTTTTATTGAGCAGTACTTAGAGTCCTCATCTGAAATGTGGGTAGCAACAAATGGAACTGACATTCTGAGAACTTGTATATCTGCCCCAGGTCATCATACTTGATGATGGCTTCATCTTATTTTGGAAGTTGACACATCGATGTGACAGACTCTCAATTTCAATATCTTCTTTGTCTTGATCTTGTAAACTATTGGAATAACAGCTGAGAATCATAATAGCTGAGAATCACCTTCTCTATAAGCTGGTTTGTCATCGAATGATCTTGTGTTCAATGATCCAATCCACTGCTTCTGGATGATCTGGATGTGGCTGTATTCCCTTAGTGTCACACCTCATGACTTTACTGCATGCTTTTGAGTTCACCTGATAAAGCAAAGAGGCATCGTTGATATTTTGAAAGAAGAAATAATTAAATTTTTGTTGTGCAAGTTGGAAGAGATGGTCCTGAGAGGACAAGGATGGCAGAAGAGAGCCAAAATAGTTAAGGCAGAGATGATGATGAATATGTGAATGCAGAAGGGTATGTCAACAAATTGCAAGATAGAGCTTGTGGACAACACAAGGCTTGCAGAGTCTTCTGTGGTGATGAATATGGTGGCAATAAGTAATAGTATTTGAGGTTAACGGTGGTACTGAAGTTACAGCTATGGAAATTCAGGTTCCCTTTTTCCTTAGGGATAGGGTATAGCTTGTCTGTTTTTCAGTGCAAAAGAACTGAAGTGGAGATAGCTAAATAGTTAAAGACCACTGTACTCTTTTAACACAATATGGGATATGGGTAGAATAATTGGGAAATTGGGATATAGTTAGTGTAGCCAAAACTGCCTTATTGAAGGGCGATTCTGATGATATGAAGCTCTATGCTTTTGAGATATAGATACACTAGTAGCTATTGACATAGGGATCTCTGGTATAGATATACCTCCAAGGATGCGAGATAAAATTTCAGCCTATTAATACTCAGTTCTCAGCAAAAAATATAGCAACCCTTGAGAGGTTACTTTAAGAGTTCACTTGTAGACGTATTTCATCGGTGTTCCAACAACATACCTAATTTCATGAACCAACAATTTCGTGATGTTTGCTCTGATTTTTCTGTAGGTTTGTTGATCCATGGTGGCCAAGCTACAAAGTTTCACATATTGTTGTCGTCTAGTCTTTCTATTACATGCAATAGGATGTACAAATTTACATGATCGTACCCATTCTTGATGGTAGTTGTCGAAGTATGTGTAAGATCACGTGAATTCTTGTTAATTTTAGAATCTACAAGTTCATTAACAATAAGAAGAATGGCATCCAAAATATGTCTTCCATCGGTAAAAGCTTTTTGAGAGGCGGAGATGAGGCATCCAATAGCCATATCGAGTTTGTGAGCTGAAACTTTGCATAACGACTTATATTACATTCATAAGACTAGTAATTTCATGCTCTTCAATGCTTTACCTCCAGACTTCTTTGGGAAGAGGGACATAAAAGAAAGCTAAGCTTGGTACAAACTTGACATTGTTAAAAGTTCTTGAAATAGCCTCTTAACATCAACTGTGTTACTCTTAAAAGTTCTTGATAGGCTTGTGACTTCTTAGTGGATGTCAAGGGATGGTTGATGTGGACTGCTGCTTATCAAAATTTGATAGGGATGGGTGTGCGTAAATATTTCATGCCTTGACATGCTGTTGTAGTTTCAGCAAGACTAACTTCTCTTTATATTTTTATGATTTGGTCCTGTCCCCAGGTGCATCAGCATAGCCACTGTGGTCTCACTATATGAAAAGGAATGAAATATTTACTTACCATCCCAACCAGTTTCTGATACAGCTCAATGATGCAAAATTTATGTATATATCACTTCAACCATCTTTATGGGCCTGGTCCTTTCAGCATTTACCCATGATAGATATTAAATCAAATAGATTCCCCTTGAAAGATTAGATGTTTTCTATTTTGGGCCTCTATGTGCAATGCTGCTAGGTTCCTAGCTATTGGTGTTTCTGGTATGATAGTTTCTGAAATTAGAGCGGGCATTCTGACTACTGCATTGCTCACCTATCCTCTATGCCCTGGGTCAGGTATCCAGTATGTTGCATCTACCTAGCTGCAATTTTTTGTTCTTGTTAGCTTCTGTGCCTGCTGATAATTTATGAACTGACTTTGCTTTGCAATTATCAACTAGGTTTGAGAAAAGAGTGAGATATGCCTCCCGCAAAGCAAGGGCTGATGTAAGGAAGCGTGTGAAGGGCCGATTTGTCAAGGCTGGTGATGCTTATGATTATGATCCATTGAGTCACACTAGGAGCATATGAGTAGTAAATCTTAACCATTTCTCAAGGAGCGGAGTTTTGGTTTTGATGTGAAAAGAGTGATTCCTCAGAAAATGGTTTAAAATGATGATGTTTTATGTTTTATGTGATGACATTTATATCGTTCTATCACAGGAAGCATGTCAGCAACAAGACTTAGTGTTACTGATCCAGTTTGATGGAAGCTTTGGGGTTATCTGGCGACTAATTTCATCGCACCTCGGGAAAAAAAGAGGTTATGTCATTATTCTGATGGCCACCAACACAAGCATTGGCCTTCTCCTTGGCCCTTGAAAGGATGTCTAGCTGAGAATATAGCCTTTCTGGCGAAGACTATGCCCTTTGGATATCCTATCCTATTTCCCTTGCTATAGATTTTGGCACCTGATGCAAGCCAGATATACATGTATGATGCAAGGAAATGGAACCTTTCATGTCTTTGCATTTCTGCCTCTTTCCCAATGATATATATGTACAGCGCAACTTCCCATTTTTCTGGCATCCTATTTCGATTCTATGTAGGACGGAAGTCAAACATGCTTCTCAAAGGGGAGGCTAAAGCATGTTGTGTAGATCTTATGATGTACATTCACCTGTTACTGTGGAATTGATGTTAGATTTGTAAGTATATGTTACGATTGTTTGTCAAAACTAATATGCTTTTTTCACTTTTGCAATAAAAATTGTGATTTTGGTTCTATTTGGTTTCCGTTGCGCTGAGTTTTATAGATCAATCAGACTTTTCAAGGTACCTTGCATAAAAATGTTAAAGAGAGGCAAAACAAGGGAAAGAGCTGCAGAGTTTTCTGCTTAACGGAATTAGTACTGTTCGAGTTGGCAACAACAGCGGAGATAGGAATTCATTTATGAGTGTCTTTTTAAAAATGACGCTTTATAAACTGGAAAAATAGTATTTCATTTATTACTGGCAAATGATTAAATTTGAAACAACATTTAATATACTAAAATCAACAAATCACCGCAACTCACATAATAAACCATCAAATGGGTATATTCATATTACCCCAACATTTCAAATAGGGTCAATGATCAACTAATATCAAGTGATAAAAACTGAGTAATTTACAAACAATTCACGTATCATAATCACCCTTCACCAATCACAAAACAGCATTACAACAATTCACTCAAATCATAAATCAATTATTTATATTTCATAAAATTTACTACTTTGAAGATTTATCCGAAAAGACAATCTAAAAAAGAACGAAGAAACCAAGGAAAAGGTGAGGGAAAATCGAAAAAAGATACTCAGAACTGAAATTACAATTGTTCATATGGTTTCAAATCAATTTCAAGATACTATACAATTATACTTTTACCTAATCTTAACTATTAAATTAAGTCCTTACATCAATAAATTATTCAATTTAGTGCAAATATTATTGAGATTTTCAAAAATTAAAGTGTCACATTACTCGTATTCGTGGTTGCTTCTCATCAACACATGGGAGAGAAGGGTAGAATAAAAGAGCCTATAAATTCCCAAAGCATCTAAGGTTGCAATCTTTTCCTAAAAATTTAGAATCTTTCGACTCTTGATGTCTTTTATCGTTCTCTATCCGAGGAGATCCTTCTTAATCGGATATCCGACTTTTCCACTCCTTTTTCAACTAAATTCTCATCTCAAATAAAAGGTATCGGTTCGTCATATTTCGTATAATTACTTGTTTTCTTACTTTAACTTTCTAGTTCAATCAAACAAAAAAGAATTGCAACCACAATTCATTCCAACTTTTAAAATTAATAGTAAAAAATTTAAAGAGTTAGGAAACCTTTAGAGTTAAAAATAAACTTGAGATTTTGAGAGGGGGACCGACGGACAAGACAAACTACTTCGATGGTGGGCGGGGTTAGAATTACAGTTGGCGGGCGAAAGCAGGCGTGGGCACTGTGAAACGCAAGAGATTGAGAGAGAAAAAGAGAGGGACTCAAAGGAGAGAGAGAAAGAGAACGAATGAGCGAGAGAGAGAAAGAGAGGGAGGCTGAGAGAGTGTTAATTTTAGGCCTATTTAAGGTGTTATTTGAGCCTTTTTCACATTTGTTTTATGATTGTTTTATTTATAAATTAAAATTTCAACCTTATTATATAGTAAATATTTTCTTAAGCTTATAGATGTGCAACACCCATAGGTTGAACATAAATCTGCCTCTGGTTGTAGTGGCGGAGCCGGAATTCAAACAAGGATGTCCAATGTATTTTGGATTAAATTAAAAGATGTCCAATTAGTTATAATTTAAAATTTTCACTCTAAAAATAAACTATTTTTAAAAAAATTTTGGGCCAAGGGTGTTGGACTCTCTTGGCACATGAAGGGCTCCGCTCCTGCCTGGTTGGCAAGATTTCGCTCAAAAAGAGTAAAGTCAATATAAGTCTTAGCTCATGGTCTTTACCATTGATCACTCGTGGACTTCTACTAGAGAAAAGTGAGCACGAACTTGCACTCGGAAGCCTTAGCAACAATGGTAGCGAGCAACTCTTTGATCTCCATTCCAGTTACTTGCTTTTAATTCACGCACAATTCCTCTAAATGTCGCTTTGCAGCCGAAGATTATTTTAACCCCATATTGCTAAATCTCTATATAATGTCCGTACTAATCTTGTTATGAGGGGCTTCTTTCAAATCTATTTTATATTTTTTGAATGGTATTTAAGACAGATTCATTAGTAACAATATAGAAATTTTTTTTGATATGATTGTTTGGGTTTCTATGTTTAGAGTTTCTTTTAGAGACACATTTTTCCCTCCATTCGATCTAAGAAAATACGGTGGAAAGACAAAAAAAAGGGAGAATTGTTTTCTTTCCTATGTTTGATTTAAAGAAAATTACAAAGAAAAAAATTAGTGGAGAAAATATGATGGAAAGCTTACCTAAAACAAATGATATTATTTTCCTTACAAAATTGGAGGAAGAAGGCGGAGAAGACTTGCAAAATGGAACCTCCTTTGTCATGCTCAACTCTCTCCCCCTCAAACCTAGCCATAGATCCAACCCAAATTTTGGTGATACGAGGATGTGGATCGAGCACCGATAAGGGCACGACTCGACGACCGAGGGCGATAGAGTTTGGCAGTTTCTTTAGCACATCGTTATTGTTAACTTGAGTCCACCATGATGTTTTCTCTCTCATCCCATTGCTTACCATCCTTGCAGAGGTGAATTTACGTTGGGCCTACACGTATCCTGGGACACGTATAGGCCAAAAAAATATTTACTATATAACAAGGCTGAAAATTTTATTTATAAATATAATATCCATAAAATAATGTAAAAACCCCAAATAACACCTAAATAATCTCAACCTCCCTCTCTTTCTATCTCTCGCTCATTCATTCTCTTTCTATCTCTTCTCTCCTCTCGGTTTTCTCTCTCTTAATCTCTCGCATTTTGCAGTACCCACTAGTGCTCTCTCCTGCCCACCATCTTTCCGAACCCCGCCCATCGTGGAAGTAGCCCCGTCTGCCTACCCCTTTCACTCTCAAATCTCGGGTTCATTTTCAACTCTTAAGGTTAGGAATTCCTATTCTTTAAAATTTTCATATTATTTTAGAATTTTCATGGTTGTATGTTTTTTTGTTTGATTGAACCAGAAAATTAAAGTAAGAGAACAATGATTATAGCGAATATAAGGAATCAATACCTTTGACTTGAGGTGAGAATTCACTTCGTAAAGGAGTGCAAAAGTCAAATCGCTAATTGAGGACCTGTTCAAATAGAGAGCGATAGAAGACATCAAGAGTCGAAGGATTCTGAACTTTTAGGAAAAGATCGCAACCTTGGAAGCTTTGGGAATTTATACGCCCTTCTATTCACTACTAGAAAACGGGGCAAATTTCGACTCACTATTCCCCTTATGTCGACGCTATAAAGGGTCACAAAATTTCCGATCGACGCTTACAAAAGCGTCGAGATATCTCGGCTACTGTTTTGCGTCGACTTTTCCGAATATTTCGACGCTTTTTTTGTTGAGATATTAAAATTATCGACACATTTTACTGTCACGACCATTCTTGCTGGTTTGGCAAAATTTTTGGCGGATTGGATGGCAACCGAAATAAGCGCCGAGATAAAAGTAAACATATATATAATTAATATATTATAATTAATATTTTCTTTTATCCACTTATCCTATTTTTCTCTTATATATATATATATATCATATACTCTCAAATTTTTATTTTTTTTTTATTTTATTTTTTTGAATACCCATTATGGGCTAAATATCATATGGATCCTAGGCACATGGCCTATCGAATGGATCATAATCAGATTGAATTTCTTCATCGGAGTCAACACTTGGTTCCTTGAGAAGCAATTGTTGATGTTATTTCTTGAGTAACATGATCTCTTTCTTGAGTAGTTAGATCTCATCTTCTTGAACCTTTTCTTTACCTTTTGAGCTTGCTTCTTTCTTTTGTGGAGTAGGAGGTGCTCGATTGAGTTGGTGGGGCTGTCTTTATTCCTAAAGCAGCTTTGAAATTGAATCTTTCGCACCATTTAATTTTGAATTCTTTTACTAATGAGTAGGATGCAGGTAGCTTGTAATATTGAGTGATTGAGAAAGACCAACAAAGGATCCATGGGAATCCATATTTCTTATGGAATAGGATTTCCTTGAGGTCCTGGACTCGCTATTTGAGGTATTTGAATAACCGACGAAGTGTTTTTAACTTCTTCGAGCCGGATGTCTTGAAGAGACCCCATGGTTATCCACCATTCATAGATCCAGTTGGAGAATTGAATATCGGTTCTTGTATCGAAACGAGATAAACCAAGAATGATTGAATGGTCTATAGAAAAATGTGTAATACCGGGCTCTTTCATAATCAACATAATTATATCCTGGTGGGTTGAATGGTTGAGAAAAGGATTTGATTGTATATTTGTCACCGAATTCTTTAATAGTGAGGATCTTGAGGATACGTAACTTGGAATAAGCTATTTGGTTTTTATTGGTTTTATCCGGAACATGTTCAATGAGAGCAGATTTTGAATCAATTAAAATAAATTCGTAAAAAGTTCTAGTTTTGAGTGGGTTATCATTAATAAAGAAACATTCGAGTTATGAATGTGCTTTTGACAAACTCATTGAGTGTAGAAAGGTTTTGCGGTTGCTCGAACTTGGTGTAAGCAACATGTTCCTTGTTTGGTTTTGTAAAATATTTGGAATCAAAAGAAGGACTCAAAATTGATGGTTTTTGAAATTTTGAAGAAACTTGTGCATATGAAAGGGGAGGAAAATCTTGTCCTTGTAGAACTTGAAATGTGTTGGTTGTTGGAATCGAAATTTGAGAAGGAGTAATAGGCTTGATCACGTAATGGTGAGGAGTTTGAATTTTTCTTTCTTTGTCTTGACTCATATTGATAATCGAAAAGAAAGAATCTTTATTAAGAAGCATATTAATAAAAGAATATTTTTTAAAAGATAAATCTTTTGAAAGTATGGAAGATATAAATTTGAATGAAATACATTTTTCATGAATTTGTGCATGAATACCAAATTGATCAACTTGAAAGGGATAAATCTGGGTAATGAATGGGGTACCTAATAAGACTTCTTGACCTATATCTCGACTAGGACAAAGGTGTTCTTGAAGTAGTAACCTTGGTTACGAGATATAAACATTTGACAATTTGTAATTAATTTGTAATGCCATTCCATTGGCACTATGGAGTCTTTCTTTAGTTTTTTCATAATATATAGATGAAATTAGATGTTCTTTAATACAATTTTGATCCGCACCGCTATCTAGCAGAGCAATTGTATTAAATTCAAAGTCATCATTAATTTTTAAATTAATATGGATATACCATTTTTGATAATTTATATGGTTAATTGTTGAAATGAATTGTTGATTACAAGTACTAGGAGTATCTTCATTAATAATTGGATTACTAGATTTGTTTTCTATTAATGATAGCCTTGTTTCTAACTCTAAATCTTTAGTATGAAGTGAACATAAATTTTGATTAATTTCTTTAATTTGTTCTTTAAGACTATTAATTTCCATTTTCAAATCTTGAATATTAACTACTTTTAAAATATTTGGAGTTTCATATTTTTTAAATATTTTATTGATACTTAAACCTGGAGGAGTAGTTTTTAATAAGTCTTCTTTTATTAAAATACCTTTGAGTTTTTCTAAATATTATTTTCTTAATTCGGGATCTTGAATTTGCTCGATCAAATCTAATAAAAATTCTTTTTCATTTTTAGTGGTATTAATCATATTGATACATTTATAACAAATTCTTGAAGATTCATTTCCTGAAGAATAATTACTTGAATCACTTTCTAATTCATAAAGACCATTGTCTTCGAATCGAGAGGATGAATTATCTAAATTAACTGGAGTATCTTTGAGTTCAAATAAAGAAATAATTTTCTCTTTAATTTCTTGATTGTCTTCACAGATTTCATTTAATTTCTCTTTTATTTTGCAATTCTTTGCATAATGTCCTGGCTTGCCACACTTAAAACAGGTAGCTTTATTAGTAATCTTTTTATTTGGAGTATTTTTCTTGGGAGCTGTATTTGTTTTGTTATTAGTATTACAGATTGAATTGTTTTCTTTTATTTATTTGATTGGCTTTTCTTTTTTGAACAGATGGAGCAACAACTTTTGGAATACAAAACGCTTCGCAAAAGGATCCTAACTCCTTTCTTGTAACTCGCTTTATCTCGTCGAATATCTAGCTTGAAGTTTTAATTCATTACATAAAGAAATAACTTCTTTTTTAATAAATCCTAATAATTGACCAAACGTAATCCGATCATATGGAATTGGGTCTTGTCCTGTGACATCTTTTAATTTATTGAATATTCTTTGAGAAAATAAATTCGGTAATCCCGAAATAAATTTTTCTTTCCAGTAAGGCTGGCGACAATCTTGCCTTTTTAATAAATATGAAAAATATGTGTCTTTATACCAATTGTAATCTTCTAGTCTGGAGCATCTTAGATTTGTTAAGAGGATTTCTTGACCACTTAACATATATTTTGGAGTTCCCAGAAGATTAACAACTATTGTATGGACTAGGGTGTAAACGACTTCTTTATGATTTTTAATACTTAGACGTTCTTCGTCTGTCATGTAATTTTCCCACCAAGATTTTAAAGATCCGGTGAAACCCGAAATTAATAAATCAAAAGTTTGAATTTCCGGAGCTCCTTTGGATGTATAGGTAGCATATGCCATCATCATCCTATGGAGAATAATTAATGCCTCATGCTCGGATTTTCCATCTAGATTCCATTCATAAATGGAGCCACCGTCAAAGGCTTACGTAACTATTGTTTTAATTGATTCCAGATTGAAGATATGGAGGGGTACTTATGGAATAATAAGGAAATTCCTTTTTGTTAAAGATTTTATTAATATTGGTTGCTTCTTGTTCTTCTTGAGAGATATTTAAAACATTTAGAGTGTTACTTGAACTAGATACTTGATTAAGTTTTTCATCAATTCTTTTAATTAATGGGCTATCTGGAATTTCTAATTTTTTGTTCTTATTAAATTTAATAAGAGGAGAAGAAATATAATTGAGAAATATTGGTTTCTTTAAATCTTTATTTAAATCTAGATTTTCTAATTTTTTGAATAATAGATCAATATCTTCTTTTTTAGATATTGCTTCTATTTGAGTTGAAACCATATTGACTCGTTGAGAGACTCGTATGTAATATTTCATTAGTATAATTATTTTGATGATAAATCTTTTTAATATCGTCTAACTCTACTTGAGAGTTATCGGGATTATTTCTTCCTATTTTGAATGGGGAAGCTGGTATATGACCTTGATCCGTAGGGATCAATATTTCTTGCAAAGGAGGAGTTATTGATACTACAATTTCTCCATTTTTTAAAGTCCATTTTTCACTAAGATCTAAATTAGTATTGATCTCTTTAATACCATGCGGATCCGGCAAATTATTTTCTTGAGTAAACATGGTCCACCAAGTGAAGAATAGAATATTATATCCTAATCTTTCCATTAATGAATACCATTCTTGCCTAATGAATGCTTGAGCTTTGAGATCAAAATGAGATAAAAACCACTTGTTTTTTATCTCTATTTTCTATGGAATCGAAATCTCTTCTTAAATAATCCTTATCTATTGTAAAGGGTGCTGTAATAACATTAATTGAGGAGTAAGAAGGAGGTTGCATAACCGACTGAGTAGGGGAACCTATTGATTCTCGCTATTGGAGATTTATAATAAATCTTTGAAGAAGAAGAATTCGAATCATCAACTTGATTATCTTTTAGATAATCATAATTAATAGTTCTTGAAGGCATGGAGAAAGAAAACCTAGGAAGATCTCTTTTCTATGAAAGCCTTGAAAAGGATCTTTCATTAATAGAATTAAATCTTATTAATATTCTACCGTCGAGTTCTTCAATAACTTGTTGAATATTCTTTTGAGCAATATTCCGAGGAGGCTTAATATTTTGAATAATAAATTCTTGAAGAATAGTAATTTCATTCCACTTTAATAATTTAGGAGTAAAGCTTGAAGTATTATCCGATTCAATTTTTAATAATATTGTCTTATCTAAAGATGGCTTTAATAAGCACTTTGGATTTAATTGAGAGGATAATAATTTGAAATAAACTCTATCAGTAATAGCGAAGTTTCTTGATAATTCTCTAAATAATACTTTTGAGTCATTTTGCATATGAATATCTAAAATTAACGTGTCCATGATCCAGGGATCATTTATATCTACTGAGAAATTTGGACAACCATTGAAATAAATTGGACCGTTACATGTATTAGTTTGAATCATAGCTAATAAAGAATCTTGATATCTAATTAATCTATTGTCTCTTAATGCCATGAATATAGAACAATTTAATCCTAATCTTGTTAATGGCTTGAGTGCTATTTGAATCATACCAAAATGAATATATCTATATTTTTCTTTGTATTTGTTAATAGAAATATTGGATAATAATTTGATAGTTTGAAACTCTTCATCTAAATTGAAGGTTTCTTCATGATCTTTAATTGAAAAGCGATATTGAAATCAAACTTGCCTATTTGATAAATTGTTTCTATCTTTCGTTTTGGAATAGACCAATTTGAGAAATCAACTTGACGACTAACTTCTCTGCTATTGACCACATTAGTACTCTTGCTACTTCCTAAACCTAGATGATCTCGTAACCAAGAGGCCATCATAGCTTAAGCTTGACTATTACTGTCGATAATTACGTACACACACTACGGGACCACCCTCTACCGGAACCACCTTACACGGCTGACCAACGGATAACATGAGGCTGACCAACGGCTGACCAACGCTAGGCCTTACGGTGCAACAACAAAATAGACAGGCTGGCTCGATACCAAATGGGGACAGGACCGGACTAGAGCTCGTGGATGAAGCTCGGGTACTGTTTGTGGTTGAGTAGCGGGAAGCTAGGAGACAAATTAATTTAACAAATTTATTTTACAAAACAAAAGACGAAAACAGAGCGATAGAAAATAATGAAAGTAATTGAAATATAGAAGATGATAATGAATCAAAACTTACTTTGATATAAATTCTTGATATAGATGATTGATAAAACTCTCGGAGAGAGATTGAAGTAAGGATGTAGTGGGTAGTGAGTAGTGATTACAAGTGATGGTTCCTCAAAGGCAAGTGATGCCTTCGCTAAGCAAATGAGTATCTATTTATAGATTATAATAATGAATAAATGCTTGAACATTTGGACTGACTGAGAGTCTTAATTAAAATAGAATCTTGATCTTGAAAATATCTTCGACATAATTGAATTATTGGAGTCTGTCTTGATTAGACCAAAAGTATGAGTCATCTTATCTTGAACAGTTCTTGCCAAGTAGAAAACTTGAACAAGTAGTAAAGATTATTCGACAAAAACTTTGAGTGAATAGTGTTTTGATTGAATAGTAAAACCCATTATCACATGGATTTTTACTATTCTTAACTTGAAATGGTCGCTTGACAAAATGGCCTTGCATAGTTACGTCCATCATATTGCAATTCCACTAACAGATGTCTCTAGAATAGTGTCCTCGAATAGTAACATCCAGGACCGGACTAGAGCTCAAGGATGAACCTCGGGTACTGTTTGTGGTTGAGTAGCGGGAAGTCGGGAGACAAATTAATTTAACAAAACAAAAGACGAAAACGAGCGATGGAAAATAATAAAAGTAATTGAAATATAGAAGATGATAATGAATCAAAACTTACTTTAATATAAATTCTTGATACGAGATGATTGATAAAACTCTCGGAGAGAGATTGAAGTAAGGATGTAGTGGGTAGTGAGTAGTGATTACAAGTGATGGTTCCTCAAAGGCAAGTGATGCCTTCGCTAAGCAAATGAGTATCTATTTATAGATTATAATAATGAATAAATGCTCGAACATTTGGACGGTTGAGACTCTTGATTGAAATAGAATCTTGATCTTGAAAATATCTTCGACATTATTGAATTATTGGAGCGAGTCTTGATTAGACCAAAAGTATGAGTCATCTTATCTTGAACAGCTTCTTGCCATGTAGAAAGTTTGAACAAGTAGTAAAGATTATTCGACAAAAACTTTAAGTGTTTTGATTGAATAGTAAAACCCATTATCACATGGATTTTTACTATTCACATATTATTCGAGGACACTATTCCGGAGACATCTCGTTAGTGGAATTGCAATATGATGGACGTAACTATACAAGGCCATTTTGTCAAGCAGCCATTTCAAGTTAAGAATAGTAAAAATCCATGTGATAATGAGTTTTACTATTCAATCAAAATACTATTCACTTAAAGTTTTTGTCGAATAATCTTTACTACTTGTTCAAGCTTTCTACCCGGCTCGTTCAAGATAAGATGACTCATACTTTTGGTCTAATCAAGACCGCTCCAATAATTCAATAATGTCGAAGATATTTTCAAGATCAAGATTCTATTTCAATCAAGAGTCTCAACCGTCCAAATGTTCGGCATTTATTCATTATTATAATCTATAAATAGATACTCATTTGCTTAGCGAAGGCATCACTTGCCTTTGAGGAACCATCACTTGTAATCACTACTCACTACCCACTACATCCTTACTTCAATCTCTCTCCGAGAGTTTTATCAATCATCTCGTATCAAGAATTTATATCAAAGTAAGTTTTGATTCATTATCATCTTCTATATTTCAATTACTTTCATTATTTTCCATATATATATATATATATATATATATATATATACCAACCTACAAAATAGTTGTTATATAGTAAGAGTATTTAATTACATCGTTTAGTCAAAAATAATATCCGACACAACCAAATCTAATAAACATTGTCAATCTAATTCACTTGTGAGTTTGAAGGACCTGTAAGCCTTGATTCATTTCCGATGCCATTTCCACTCGATTCATCTAAACATGTAACATTCAACTTTAATGGACAATTTTGGGAAAATTGAACCTTTTGTCGTTTCGGTGATTGAACCTTTTGAAGTTATCATTTGTTCACTTAACAAGAATGAAGTAAGAGTAATGGTGAAACTTTGGGAAATGAAGATTAGGTGGCCTGAGAAACCTATTTATCATTAAAATTGACCCATTTACAAAACAATCACTCCCACTTCAGCAACTGACATCACCACTTGAAACAATCATTCATCAACATGCATAATATCACTATGGTCAGCACCACTGCCGTAAGTACCCAGATATGGCCATCAACCATCCAGCCCAGGGCCGTAGCACGAGGAAAAGAGGAATGGAAGGGAGCAACCCCCAACCTGGTGATATCTGGCAAAAACAAGGGATCGGAGAAGAATGAGTAAAGGAACAAGTCATGGAGAAGAGGAGTCAACCAGTACATCTATTGACAGTAAGCTCTTAGAGTTTGATCTCTTCCCCCCCATTTGATTCCAAACAAAAACAAGGTAGGTGTCACCAACTTCCTAGCATGATTCAATGGGTATAATAAACTGGTCAATAGTCCGCTGATTTCATGAGCATAAAGTGTGGAAGCAGGCACTTGGACATTGAGGTTCAATTTCAAAATAGTTTTAACCAATTGATGGACCATTTCCAGCAACTCCTAATCAACAACACAACATGACAAAGAGAACACATTCTAAGCCATGAATGGTGCAAAATCAACTAGAAGCAAAAATCCATGATATTATCAAGATTCAGAATAGCCATTAAGAAACATCAATGTATCAGAAAAATCATTAGGATCAATCAAAAGCAACCATAATAAACTAAAACACTGGAGCACAATACACCAAACAATATGCCATATGCAAAAGATATCGAAGACAGTTTTAGTCGCTAACACTGAGGCCCTACATAATACCACCACCTTTAACAGAGGCAAACTAGGACTTTTAGATAGATGGAACGAACAAAAGAAGTAAATTTACCCAATTTCTATAGCTTGCGGGAGGGGGGAGTTATCATTTT
Source organism: Talinum fruticosum (assembly GCA_021018815.1). Classification (NCBI taxonomy): domain Eukaryota; kingdom Viridiplantae; phylum Streptophyta; class Magnoliopsida; order Caryophyllales; family Talinaceae; genus Talinum; species Talinum fruticosum. Next base: position 853,392 of record JAITYX010000092.1, on the reverse strand, counting down.
CCAACTTCCAATATCATACAAGTAAAACCAAATCCCCACAACTAATCCCTGCAATAGGTATCAATTAGGCTAAGGCATTAAAGAGTCTTGCAATTTGAATAATGCTGGAAACCAACCTCAACAACCCCCAAAAAAGAAAAGAAAAAAGAAGCCAATACACGGCAGCACCACCACAGTAACCTCAATGGCACCACCACAATAAACTCAATGGCACCACCACAAAAGAGAGACAGAGAGAGAGAGCCAGCACCACCACAACAACCTCAATGGCACCGCAACATACATACATAACCTCAAATGTGGGCCAGAACACATAAGCATATATCCATCCTCTGTCTCCTCTTTCCATTTCAACGAGAAAGAAAAAAAAAGGAGAAAAAAGTCATAGAAATAGGGAAGAGAAATGACATGACAGTATAAAAGTCTAACTCTGATCACTAGCCTTGTTTAAGGCCGAGTCAGCAACATCAAGGAAATCATCTGTAATTTGACCAGGTACGAATCATCTTGTAAATCTCGTATGTTCTTTCAGCTCAAGTAAGAAACTTTCCAAAGCCTACCCAGATATTCCACCAATCCTGTTATGACTCTTCTAATTCATCCAAAACAAAATATGCTCAAATGACTTGTTTGCCTAGTCTAGTTTGTCCAAACCCCCTGGTTGTCTTACTTTGTTTTCTCATAATTCAGGTTATTGAAAACAATTAGATTCAAAACTCTACTGCTATCATCTTGGTTTTGGTCCCCTTTAGGTGGTCTTGGCACTACTGCAATGGAACTCGAGCATAATGGTGAAAATGACATGCCACCATCAACCCTCCCTGAGAAAGGGTTAGTCCTTTACTTTCGTTCATCTCATGTTGTTATTCTCCTTCCTCTTATGTGTGTTTCCCTTTGGCTAATGCTCAATGTACTCTCATTTCATCATCAGGAAAAACCAGGCCACCCTTTGTCCTGTAAAATTTTGCTGATTACACTTTTATTTTTTTAACTGCCTTCTGCCCAATTGGCTTTTCAGAAGCAGAAGGCCACCCCATCCTGAATCTAGAATTGGCTTTGATCTTATCTCCTCGGTCATGGTTATGGACAGTGGCCTATTGGTTTACTACTTTAATGAGTAGTACTTACTCGTAGGGGTTAACAGTAGCACAACCGTTAGGAATGGGCGGAGTAGATGGGAAACTGACATCATCAATGATTTCTTCAACTCTTGAGATGAAAACAGCAAGATTAGCAACAGTAATACATATATAAGTGAAAGGGGGTTGAAGCAAACTTGTTAAAATCCAAATTTCGGAATACGTAATTGAGAAATCAAGAAAAGATCTTACTATAGGGTCACTGTCTGCACCAGCGACATCATCACCCATCCAACCCTGTAGAAAGAGAAGCGAACAACAAACTGAAACAATTTTTGACGAGTTCGAAATAAATCCAGAAAAATTTCACAAGGTATTTTAGGAGAAACAAATAGATCAGCCATTGAAGTGGAATGTCGGTTCTGTAAACAATACTAATATGTAATCAGATTAAAAAGAACCCTATCAAGAACCAATCAGCCCAATTTAGATTTAGAGAGAAAAAAAGACATTTACTCTCTTAAAACCGAATGACGCAACACGACAATGGTGGTTTCAAAAGGGGCCCTTAAACTTTCCTCTTCGCATATCCGCTGCCCTTAAACTCTATTCTCTAAAAGGCAACCAATCCTTATATGATCCAATCAAAATGAAAGTATATGATCATATTGAATATAGATTAACAGAAATCAAGCTACAACCATGCTTTGACTAGACAAAAGATTGCTGATTGATCATATAGCAGATAACTGAATTGTTTAGTGATCATTATTTTCTCTAAATGGCCAAACTCAATCAAAATAGCAAAAGTTACTGATTTATGCAACTTACCTCTAGGAAGGATTTAATCTAGCTTACTAAGATCTCTATTTGTGCAAGAACCTGAGCATTCATAGCCATGGTCGCTTCCTAAACCAGGTTGATTGCATTCTTCTGATGTTACACGCCTACACATATTAATTCATCTTGTCTGATAGATTGCATTGCATGACGCCTCAAAATTGTATTAAGTCTTCAAATTCTTTTTTTATTGCCAAAAAACAAAAAAGAAGCATCGAACATTAAACAAACAGCTTTGACAATAGACTTTATATAATTATCTCCAGACACATGCATTCAACACAACAACTATAGCAGAATTTAATCTAATGACAATTACCAATAAAAATAAGGCCAATCAAATACACCACTGTCAATTTACATCAGGTGAAATTCAGATAAAACAGAGCAAAGATTTAGGCAAGTAATTGAAAGAGAACGAAAAACCGGTTGAGTTCTAATTATAAAGGTAATGAACTTTAGGGATAAAAGGAACATGAATCTAACATAGGCTAATTTCACACAATTTAAGGAAGCACAAACAGAATTTCATAAGTAATTGAAACATTTCACTCAATTTCATAATTAAATGTCAAAAGGAAGAAAAAATGCACACCTTGAAATCGAAATAAACTAGGGTTTTGTTGAAGTAATGGTTCTAAGGAGGAACAAGAGTAGTAAATATAATCTCTAATGACCTTTCTCTTATCGGCAGCGCCGAAGCACCAAACTGGTGGGTAGAGCTCCCCACGTACGGCCTCCTCATGAATCCTATTTGAGGCCTTCTATCCCTCGTCCTCTCCCCCTTTCTCTCTCACTCTCTCTCTCTGCTTGCAAACCTATCGAAATTTGGCGTCCTTGCTGTCCGCTGTCCTTAGTGGAAGTTTGAGAGCACCATTTGTGGGTGGTGGCCGAGGAAAGTTATGGAGGAGATGGCTTAAATATCCACCATTAATCGCCTCCATTTCTCTCCTCCTTTCCGCGATACATTAGGTTTGTCGCCGTCGAAGGATGGTCGAAGGCTAGGGCTGGCCAATGGGTAGATACCCATTATGCCAGTAGGGCCGAAGCAAAAAAAAGTGCCATAGCTCAAGTTTGGTAATAAAAGGATCGGGTTGAAAAGCATCATGTAAAAATGGACCATTAAAGGGTCAATCGCGAGGTTATTAATGGGTCAAAATAAAAGAGTCAATAATACAAAACACTTATTATGAGTTTTCTAAACTCGAACCCTCTCACTTGATCGTATTATAAAAATATAAAATAATAATTCATTATTCGAATTTAAAAAAAAATTTTGATATGAGAAATTCAAAATATTGGCAACAACCCATCTTTAAAAAGCTGGAGATTCCTTTGATTATCAAAATTAGTATTTAAAAAATTTACTCCTTATATCTATTTGAGTTTGAGATCTCTTGTAAACTTTTACAAGCCAATTAATTAATTAAATTAAGTAAATAGTTATCTACTATTTTATATTTTATGGGCTCATTGTCCTTAATTCAATGATTAAAAATAATAGTTAATCAATTTTTTTCCCTTTAAGCATGGCGTAGCTGTGATTATTGTTCATCCAGCCAAGTCTTTTTATCGTCAAAATTGATGAAAGCTCATGTTTCAATAATCAACCATAATCTATATCTCAATTGTTTCGACCATCACATATTCTATTTAATATATTATTTTAAGTTACTTATTTAACTTTTTTTTACATTCATATGTTTTTAAGAGTATATTCATTTTAGAGTTTATAACATCGTACATTTGTAGTCGTTAACTGTTGATTTCAAGCACAATTTGAAATTTTGTTTCGTCCCCTCTCCTTCTTGTTTCAAACATTAAAATTAGTGGTAAGACGTACAAGGAGTCTGTAAAGATTTAATGTATTAAACAGTAAAAATTGTTACAAGAAATAATAAATGGTTAAAAAGAATAAGAAGCGGCAAGTAGTTATAAATATTTATGCAGAGAAACCGTAAGTAGTGGTTAGTAATGAGCTAATAATTAAGAGTAGTAAGCCTAAGTTTGATAAAAAAATTTCTCTCAAAGAAATGACGCTAATCATGAGTTGACTCCATCTCAAGATGATCATAATATCATAAGTCTCCTTAATATTAATGGGAAAAAAACCAAGCACTAATGTCAATTTATGTTTAACTCCGGCCCATGGGCGGGTCATGGGCGGGTCGGGTCGGCTGGCCCATGACCCGATCCAGCCCATTTATTTTTCTCTCGGCCCGGCCCGACTTTTTATAGTGATGGATCGACCACGACCCGGCCCGTTGCCCAACCCTAGTCGAAGGCATATTAGGCGGTCGCTCCCCCTCTCTCTCTTCAATCTAGGGTTTTGGGGACTGATAATGTTCGGGATTGAAGGTTGAAGATGCTTGAATTGAGAATCGAATGTTTTAGTGTTAGAGGTTTTCGCTTCCTTTTTTTTGGGGGGAAGGGGGAGGGGTTGTTTATCATTTTTGTTTTTGTGTGGGCTCTTCGAGCATGCCGAACGTGGACTCGGGCCGCACGTGTTTGTTGACATCTCGTCGCATTTATTAGACGAACGACCTTTAGTCACATAAAAGCGTCGAGATGTTCAAGTTTGCGAAATTCAGCATTGACGCTAAACATAAGCGTCGAGGACAAAGCGATGAGATTGAGCCCGTTTCTAGTAGTGATTCTACCTTCTCTCCCCTGTGTTGGTGAGTAGAAACCACCAATACGAGTAATATGACACTTTAATTTTGAAAATCTCAATAATATTTGCACTAAATTGAATAATTTACTGATGTAAAGACTTCATCCAATGGTTAAGGTTAAATAAAAGTATAATTTTATGGTATCTTGAAATTAGTTTGAAACCATGTAAACAATTATAATTTAATTTTGAGTATCTTTTTTTTCCAATTTTCCCTCACCTTTTCTTTGGTTTCTTGGTTCTTTTTTCAGAATGTCTTTTGGGGATAAATCTTCAAAGTAGTAAATTTTATGAAATATAAAATAATTGATTTGTGATTTGAGTGAATTATTGTAATAATGTTGTTTGTTGATTGGTGAAGGGTGATTATGATACGTGAATTGTTTGTAAGTTACTCAAAGTTAGTTTATCACTTGGTATTAGTTGATTATTGATCCTATTTGAAGAGTTGGAATAATATGAATGTACCCATTGTTGATGGCGTGTTATGTTATTTGTGGTGAATTGTTGATTTTAGTATATTAAATATTATTTCATATTTAGTTATTCGCTAATAATAAATAAAATATTATTTTTCAGTTTATATGACATCATTTGTCAATAACACACTGAACTTGGATTCTCTACTTGATGTTTGGTGGAGGGAAGGGGATAGACTTGGGGTGAGGGGAGACAAATCCTATATTTGGTTGTGGTATGTGACACGACACATGATAATTGGGTCAAGTGCCTCATGGAATAAATTGATTCAGCTTTAAAAATTTGTGGTTATGCTGATGAAATAATTAGTTCATGAAAATAAAAATTTAAGTTATAGAATAATAAAAAAAAAAATTTATTGTTGAAATGAATGAATATTAAGTTAGCAGAAATAAATTAAAACTTTTTAAAATGGACATTAAGTTAGCGTAATATTATTAAAATTTTGTTCTTTAATTAATTTTTTAGTTCTTAAACGAGGAATTTTGATGAAAAATCACTTTCTTTCCTTATGTTTTTCCCTTGAGAGAAAAAAAACTTACTTTCTTCAATTCCTCATTTCTTTTTGCTTTAAATTTTATTTCCACTTATATTTTCAAGAATACAACATAACCTTGAGAAATTTGAGAATTTCAATTTCGATGTTTTTATGAGGTTTATGTTGGAAATTGAGATTGCTTTTATGTTGTGACTTTAAATTGATTAAGAACTATCAACTATCAAATATGATCATTTTCTGTGATTAATTTATCTATGTTAGTGAAATATATATTTATAACTCTAGATAAATGTATTGACCATTGAATAAATATGTGTTTATAAGATGGTGAACATGTTTTATGTGTTGATAAGCTCATTTTCTGTACCAATGTGATATATAGTTAAATATGTTTTTCTTATCATGATTGATCAACCTAAATTATCATTTTTAATAAAATATTCATGAAATATCAATGGTTAATTAAATGTTAAAAAGAGGAAAATCAAGTTGCAAAAGGGGGAGGGGTGTCAATTTGAGCAATGGACCGCTACATTTACTTACTAAATGGAACAAACTAACAAACAACAAAACTAATTGAAAAACTTGAGCAGACTTATGTATTCTTCTCAAAAACATAATTAAGAGTTTAAATCAATAAAAACTTGATCAGCCTGAATAAATTATCTGACTAATTGTATATAAAGATTAAATTATGTCAAATATACATGAGTTGTTTATGCACACTAAGGGTTAGATAAAGTATGTAGCTTTTGGTTTCAAATTTATTTACTTATGAGCTATGTAGCTTTGACAACCTTAGAAATAGATTGATTACAAACAGAGAACATAGTTCAACATCACCAAGTAATGTTAACCGTTAATGTCTGAAAACTAAAGGACCATGAAAAAGAGGAGCTATGTCACAAGGCCAAAATGTTAAATTCAGCTTGACAAAGAGGGATGCGTACGTGCATGTCAGGCGGTTAATAGAGGTTACGCAAATACTTGAAAATTACCATAACTAGCATAAAGGAATGATGGCATAAAAAGAAGTTAGCATCACCACAACCAAGTTCTAAAATTTTTTTGTCAAAGCACTGGGCCATTTGACTCTATTCCCTCCCTTCCAAGGTTCAAATTTAGGAAAATAATTTCCTTATTTGAGAAAATTTTGAGGGAGAATAAGTATTGGACTTTGACACTATCCTCCACCTAATTATCCCTTTGGGCTTCATTGAGATAAGGAGCCTATATGAGTGGGCTACTTATCAATAAATTTTTCAATAAAATTTTAAATATAAGCGTATGTCATTGAACAAACTGGCTTAAGATAAAAAAATTAACAAGGTACATGAGGATAAGACCTCAATCAATCTTCCATGCCTGTAAGAAAAGACAAAAATCAACTACCTTAGGTTGACTTGTGGTAGAATAAAACATACTACCAGCACTGCTATCGCTATTCCCACTTCGATTGCTCCCGTCTCTTTCTAATTCAGCTTCAGCTGCTCCTGGTTTGAATATGAACAACCCATACCCGGATCCAGGGCTAGAAAATAGCCATGCATGCACGTCCCAAAACACCTGGATAGGTTGCTTATTAACCATTACTGTATCGTTCCCTCGAAATTTCCATTGTAAATTTTTAACATGGATTAGGACAATCCCATCAATGCTAATCCACATCTCCGGATCCTTAGGCCCCGTGGTGGAGCTCTCTACTACAACATCGTGCTCCCCTTTCCCTTCTGCAAATCGTGCTCGTGTTGAGAAGCTCTTCTTGGCATATACAACCTCTTTCTTTAAAGATAGGATGGCGTCTACTAGGGCTGACCTTTTCTTGATCCTCTTGTATGCTTTTTTCTTATAGTCACCTACGAGCAGAACAACTTCCTCATCAGACACGAGAGCTACGTAGTAGTCTGAACATGGCTCAGGGTTGCTACCTGAGAACTTGGCTGATCGAAGATCCCAATACACATCAAGTTGGTGACCGATGTTGTCACTGTTGTGATTTTGAATGTCAATTTCAAATGACTTGTACCCCTTTCTGCTCCAAAAATGCCAGGGCTTTAGTTCCACTTTACAAGTTGTTTGGTTCATTAGATCTCCTTCTATGCCATCTATAGTTATGGTAAAGGAAATATTCATCAAATTCTTGCACCATATGAGGCTAACATTCCTCCAATACCCTGCAATGTTGGTTAAGAATATGCTGGTCACAGTGCCAGGAGCATTCTTTACCGATATTGGCTCCTCTGTTACTCTCTCTGGCGGCCCTCTCCTTGATTGATTTCTCATTTGTGCTGCCATGGCTATATATGGCTTCGTCAAAGTTTCCTTAAGTTATTATCACTATTGTACAAATTGCAACTAAATGGGATGGCTTTTACATTATTCTTGACTGCATTTCCCACGAGGTGGAAACCATGACATTATTCCACCACACAAATGCAGATTCCTTTTGCTAACAATTGGGGAGATAACCCCAATTGTTGAAATCAACACATAAAATTAATGTGGCCTGCAATTGTGTAATTGAAAGCATTAATCGTGGACTTCTTTGTGTTTGATTATATGTGAAAGAATTTGGAATGTGAGGAACGATAATTTCCCTCGATGCTATCCGCAACCAATTTGAAGTAGGGAACATCAAATGGATGAGTTAAGGGAGTTGGAATACTTGTGATGGATGGAAAAAGGGCTCAAGAAAAAGATGAGTCGATGAAACAGATTTGTCAATAAAATGTTGCCATTGAAGAACGAGATGTTGAATGAGAAATTCCTTCTTTCTGTTTTCTGGCGGAGGGGGGATGAGTTATAGTTAGGTAGTTAGAGAGAAAGACAGAAACACAGACGAAAATAGACAAAGAAGGAAATTTGTTGAAATATTGTATTATGTTGTGCTTTTTACAATGTAACGAAGGCTATATACTTAATGCCTATCAATATAATGATGTACTATTTTTACCTTGTATAGTTGTCTAGTCTAATTAAATTTCGGCATGGTATTAGGCCAAAATCTTGCTGCTACCTATTCTATTTAGAAACAATGTTAATTATATAAATTTGTATATGATTTTTTCTAGTTTACACGTACCACACAAAACCCCTATCTTAGTTAAGAGAATTTTTTATTATCAAAAAAGTTTAGAGAAGTTGCATATCTGTATATTTGGATAAAAAATTGTTATATTACAAAATAAAAAAATATAGTTCAATTTAGATTATGAAAGTTGACTCTTATATATGGTAAAATAGAAAACAAATATGTTGTTTAGTAACCATCTCACAAACAAGTGGTAATTCACCTTGATATAGTTGCTACGACTAAGCAAAACGGGATTGGCAATAAGTGACAAAGACATTGTCACAAAATAATCGAATAAGGACTTGTACAAAACATTCATGCCAAGTTGGAGTTGGCGAATCCACTGGATTTAAGCAGTGGTGTAAGCAGTAGTTTGGTATTCCGCCTAAGTAGAAGAGCTAGAAACAAATGTTGATTAGACCCCAAGAAAACAACAAACTTATGGTGGAACTACAACTGTCAAGACACCCACCTCAATTAGCACCACCAAAAGCTACCAAAAGATCCATCTTACAGCTAGATCGGAAGAACATACCACATTTAACAGTTTTCTATAAGTGCTTAAAAGTTCTCTTGATAGCATGTAGGTGAGTAGTATACGGAGCATGTATAAATTAGGAAACTACATGACAACACAAGTAATGTCAGCTCTAATCATGGTAAGATGGTGCAATGCATTGACCATACTTAAAATTTATAGGGTCTATGAATAATTCACCATTAGTTAGGAAAAAGTAAACCTAAAAACACATGGCAGACACACTTATTTAAAAATATGGAGGTGAGACTTCTTAAAGAAGATAAGTCACATATTTATGTTGAGAAAGAAAAAAAAACCAGGAATGTATACAACAAAACCCCTAAAATATAATAGACATCACCAAGATCTTCCCGAGCAAAATGAGTGGATAATTGATCCTCAACAGATAAGAGAATGACAAAAAAGGTGGATTGGTGACAACACACAAACATAGAAATATTACTTTTATTGCAAATAAAACCTTTAAAATAAGAGGAAAGATCTAAAATATTGAAACCAAGCCCGAGGGGCATATTTCAAAGCATATAGAGATTTCTTGGGGTTACAGACATGATTAAGAAAAGTGGAATTAACAAAGTGCTGATATTGTTGTATATAAACTTTGTCATAAAAAAAATCGAGCAAGAAAGTGTTCTTAACATTAAGTTATTAAATGACCCAGTTGCAAGAAACAGTTTTGAAAAGAAGGCAAATAGTGGAAGACTTAACAACTGGGCTAAAAGTTTCGTGATAGTTTATACCTGTCTGTTGGTAATTTCCAAGAGCTACAAGACAAGCTTTGTGATACTCAATGAAGCCATTATAGTTAAATCTAGTTTTATAAATTCACTTACAATCGACCAGTATGAGGTACTAATTCCTATGTATGATTTTCATAGAGGCACTAAATTCCTGTATCATAGTTTGATGCCAGTGAGAATGTTTCACCACGTGGGTAAAAGATGAAGAATCATCATCTAAATGTAGATTGTTGAGAGAAAAAGTATTTTAAAGTTTAGAAATGTTTGATCTTAAGAAAGTTTACATTGAATGGTGATTGAATGGGTCCGCTGCCTACTCCACATGAAGAGTGGAGACTTCAGAACCAACTGGGCTCATGGTATATGAAATTATGCTAGGCTAGATAGGAGCAGGCGCAAGACTGGAAAAAGCTAGAGGTAAGGATGATGAGATACTAGGACTAGGCATAAGATGGGCATCAATCAAGTGCATGCTTAGGCATGGCCCGAATTAAAGGAGATATGGGCGGGGTTAGGTTAGCGAAAAGCCAGGCGGTGAGAGAAGAGTGAAGGTTTGCTCGGGAGGGTATGAGTCACCCTAGAGGGGGTGAATAGGGTGATGGAGGATTTTCTTCTAAAATCAAACTCTTTTGCCAAAGAAGAGACAGAAACAGATTCCGAGTCAAAAGTGTAGTCGGAAAAATATGGACTCGGAGATGCTCGTAAAGAGTACGAAGCAAATTAAGCAAAAGCTTTGAGGCCGTCTCGAGTCTAGAATGAACTCGGAAAGTGAACACTTAGAGATTACGTGGAAACCCTCCCGGGGCAGAAAACCACGGACCGTGCTAGTCCAAGCACGAAGTCAAATCCACTATTTTGAGTTCACAAAATACCGTAGATCGATCGAACTTGAGTTGCTCCCTTAAACAACTCTTTACAAGTTTTCCTAGACTCGGAAATTCCCTTATCCGATCTAGTACTTCCTAACCGAGATAACCCTTACAGCTAGGGACACCTAAGCTGAGTTAACCTTACAACTTAGTCAAGGGACCTTACTCGGAAAGTAAGTAACTAAGTACAAGATCTTACAACTCATAAAGTAATAAATTACAAAGTGGGAGTTGTAAGTAGAAGATTGAAAGTAAATACAATGACTTTTCTCAAGTACGTGTATTAACAATAGGTTCGGCCATCTTCAAGTCTTGTGAGTTGGCTTCTATTTATAGATGACCAAGCGAAGCATAGCCGTTATCTCCAACTTCGACGGGAAGTCCTTTGTGACCGTTGATAAAGGCTTTCCGAGTCACTCGGAAAGTATCCGTTGTGATATGAACGTTGGACAGCGGTTCTTAACTCTCTTGGAAGTCCCAAAACCACCTGGCGGTGTCTTGAAAGATAAGGTAGAAACCACCGTTAACCTTGGCGTTCCGGTTTTCCAGATTAATTCCATCCGACTTAGTCTAAGTGAAGAATCAAGTTACAAGAAGAATATCGAGTGAAATGACTTGATATAGACTAAGCTCAATTAAGACTAGACACACCGACTCCAACAGAATAGAACTTATATCATGAAGTCGGATCCGAGTGCGATAAAAGCGAAATACAAGTCTATTAAGCAAGCGATATATCTAAGTGACGAGGGACTCGGAGCCGAGTGAGATATGCGAGATATGTTTTCGAGTCACTTAGAGACAAGTAAGAAATGCATGAAGTAATCGCTATATCACTTAGAGATGATACCATATCACTCGGAAAAGTTTCTAGGGTACGGAGAATGCCTTGGAATCAAAACTCTATAAGTGAGAAATTCTTATAACCGATTCCTTTGTTAGAACTCAAAATTGGGCAAACCGGTGTCCGAGTCTTCAAAGAGGATGGTAATAGTGGGCTAGGTCGAGGAGTCATGGGTAAAGAGGGTGGTGTGACTGGTCGGTTGGGTAAAAGTGTTTAGAGGAGCAGGAGAGGGGCGAGTAACCGTGAGTAACCAAGAGGTGTGAGTGGGAACATAGTGAGGAATTGGGGAAACTAGAGTTATTAATGTCTACATAAGGAAACATATGTTCATGGAAAAACAACATTTTGGCTTATATCTATAAATCCATAAAGAAGGTGTAGACACTTGTAAGCCTTATAATATGAAGCATAGCCTATGAAAACACATGTTGTGGAGTGAGGTTGAAGTTTATGTTTAACCATATGGGTTAAATTTGGAAAACATGGACATCCAAAAATTGTAAAAAATTGTATTCATGGGGTTGGGAGGATAATTTTTCAAAAGGGGAAAAGCCTTTAAGAATATGAGTTTTGACAATCTATTGATGAGATAAGTAGCAATAGAAATAGCATAATGCCAAAAATAATATAAAACAACAACGAGTTAACAAAGTCTCGCTATTTTCTAAACATGGAAATATTTTGTTTCAAGCAACACCGATTTTGTTGTTGAGTGTGAGGAGCGAATTAATGAAATAAATTTCATTATCAATAAAAAAAATATTACGTGGTCAATAATCATATATTTTTTCCCACCACTTTGGAAAGACTTTATTTTGGCATCAAAAAATATTTTCAACCAATTTTTGAAGAGTACAGGTATAATGGTTGCTGCAAAATCATAATCATGGCAACCAATATAACTCCCACAATATAAACCATACAAATATCTTGATTTAATCTTAACTGTTAAATTTTTCAACTTTTAATTTAATTAAAATTTATTTAATACATTCAAAAGAGTATAATAAAATAAATAAATAATATTTATCTAAAGTGATGTTTGGATGAAATCTTAGCTTTTTCATAAATGCACACCTACTCCCCCCCAACGTACGCCACCTCAACTCCAGATGCACCCAACCCGTCCCCCTCACCTAGACCATTTTCATCGGCAATTCTGACGACCACCCAAACCAGAGGAGGCAGCAGCGCGTCCACACCTCCTTTTTGGCTCAAAATAAGAGAACATGGTGAGAGAGAAACCAAGCGGGGAACCGGCAGCGAAGACATAGCCTTTCTGCCAATCACCCCCAAACTCCAGATGCAGACCATTTTTTCCGGCGACCAAGCATAATTTTCTGCGCGACCACCCAAATTGAGGATTCCCAGATCTCCACGCCCCTACCCACTAGAATTGGATGTATGTTGCCTGGTTGTGTATTTTTGCCAAATTAAATGCCAAATCTCCATATTTACGACGAGGAATAGCCCTTCCTGCGTTGAACAATATTTCTACTTGTCTACTCCAGCGCCGGAAAAAATGGAGGTCTTCTCGAAAATAAATGTATCGCCGGAAAATGTGAACACCTCGCCAGGAAATTAGAACGTATCGCAGGAATAAATGAAACCTTGTAGTGGATTGTTAATATTTGTTCTTTGGATTTTTTCCTTAAAAGAAATAAATTTATAACCAAACATCACTCAGCAAAAATATTTATTTATTTATTTATTGATAATTTTTAATTAATTAAACATATTATTTTGATTATAATTAAATTTAAATAAATCATGGATGAGATTAAATCAATACACATATACGGTTCATATTGTGGGATTATCGTGGTTGCCAATTTGTGGCAACCACATAACCCTTGAGATTTTTGAAAGGCATAAAAATATGCCTAACAAGTCAGACTTATTTTTCATTAAATAAAGCAAGACATATCTAAATTAACCATCAACAAAAATAATGTAATATTTGTAACTAATAGTGGAATAAACAGTAGATTGACAAACATCATTATGGATCAAAAATAATTGTTTATTTGAATAATGTTCAACTTTTAAAAAATGTAATTTAGTAGAATTGAACATATAAGAGGAAACACAATCCTTCCAAATTCAGATTTTTGACTAATATTTTTGTTCGTATTAAAAGATGTTCAAATTTTAGAATTAACATGTCCTAAACGACGATGTCATACTTGTGTGTGTTGGTGAGTGTAGAGACCGATTGTGTCTCACCTCCTTTTAATTTATTAATTATTTTAAAAAATTACATAAAAATAGGTGTGAACTTTGGACCGAGATCCCAAGTCCTATGGCCAAGTAATCATTAATATAATGCCTAAGCCCAAACGTCAAAGAAAAACAATGCAAAAAAAGACAAAAAAAAACAAAAAATAAAAAAGATAAGTAACACAAAAGAAACCAAAAGAAATTATTTTTTAGTGAAACGATTAGGTTGTACTAGAGTTGGGTAACAGGTCGGGTCGGGTCGGGTTTGTATTTGTGTCGAACTTAAACGGGTTGAAAACGGTTAAACTCGAACTCGATCTATTTAATAATCGGGTCCAAAATCACCGACCTAACCCCTTTATCAACTAAACGGGTTGACATGAACCTCACCTATTTAACTAAGTTGATGAAAGTATTAATTTAACATAATTCAATGAAAAAAATATCGAACAAAAAATAACACATTTTTAAATTTGTTTCCTGTTCAAGCATTAAGCATTGTAGTTAAAAAAAAACCGTACAACATTAGCATGTTACAAACCAACTAAATAAGTCTAAATTTAAATTACAACCAACTTGAAATTGTCACATTGAAAACTGGCTCAAAATTTCAATTCCCCTAATTTTTAAAATTAAAATTTTAGTTACCCTGAAAAATCAATACTAACAAATAAACGGTAAACGGTAAACGTTAAAAAGGTCGACCTCTTTAACCTAATTAACTAATCGTGTTAAATAGGTATTTTTTCGTGTCAAGATTCTCAACCTTAATCTAACACATTTATTTAAACGGTTTGTTCGTATCAACCCATTTACATAAACGTGTTGAAAATTTGTACCCAAACCGGCCTAACTTCATGTCGAGTTCGGGTCGGTAATCGTGTCGTGTCGGATTTTCCCAACTCTAGGTTGCACGTAATCTGTCCCCCTCAATTTGTTGAAGAGTCGACCATCCCCACCATCCAATTTTGGTTCTAGGTGAATCCATCCTCGCCCTTGAACCCATTAGGCTACCTTGTAAAGGGGGCTCAATGAGTGGGTCCACTTACCGGTTCAAAAATATCTCTCCAAATTTATTAATTCCAAAACCAAAAAAATATTTTTTCTTGTTTCCACTTGGTAGGACATAGGGATGGCAATAAGGTGAGTCAAGTTGAGGAAGACTAACCAAACCCCGCCCCATTCATGTCCTTGTTCCCGTCCCCATCCTCAAAATGAGGGAGAATCTAAGCCCCATCCATGGCCACAAACCTCGAACCAAGCCTAAATTACACCATATTGTAGACAAAAAATCTTTAAAAAATCACACTTTTTCAAAAAGAATACATCATTTTAAATATTAGATTTTAAAATCCCGAACTTTGGGATCTTTTATCGAGAATATTCCTAAATATTGATTAGCCCCACAACATCCCAAATTTTTACCCTAATATTTTTGGGTATCCCACCACCAAGTTACGGGTAAAAAGAATTGGTGACAATATGACATGGCAGTAGTGATAGTATACATGGATTTTTTTACAAATAATTTGACTAATTTTTTGTCTCTCACACTTAACTCTTGCTTCTCTAGGTCCTTTTTATAATCTTGATCCTCCATACCCTTTCTCAAACAATTTCATTCTCTCTCACTTAACTCTCTCTCTTCTAGGTCCTCTTTCTCTCTCCTCTAAATCCTACATCTCCTTTCTCAAACAATTTCTCTCTCTCCTCTAGGTGCTCTTTCTCTCTTCTCTAGATCCTCCATCCCCTTTTTCAAATAATTTCCATGGCTCTTCTTTCCCCTTTCTCTCTATGAAGTTTTGATATACAACTCAAATTCATCCACCCAATTAACCAACTCCGTCTTGTGTTAAGTGAAATGACAATGTCCGGGTAGAAGAGATCTAGCGATGGAGGAAACGAAGGCACTGGAGTGAGAATTAGAGCCTTCCCCATTTAGGATTCCATTGGTGTGCTATTCAAGCTATTATTAAAGGTGTGCATAGCCGCTAAAGAAGAAGACGAAGACGAAGAAGATTGAGTCCTTATGGAGAAATGGGAGCTTGAACAAGCCCCAAACATTAGCTTTAGATTGTGGGTTCGTTTATTTTTCGACTTGACTTGTGGATCTACTTTAGGTTCTTTAATTGCCTTTTGATTTTTTGGTGGTTCAATTTTCCCCAATTCATGAATCTTCGGTTCTTCCAGATTCTTTTCTTTTAATGTGCAAATTCTTGTTTGATGTGTAATTATATGATTCTTTAATTTTGGTTGAACTAGTACTTGTGATTGTTTGATTAAATGAGAAGATCGTGTATGAGTTCTTCAATTATTTACCCCTTCTAATCCATTACTACTAAGAGAGAGAAAAAGGAGGAAGCAGGTAACAATCAAAGTGTGCACATTTGCAAATTGCTTTCCTATTTTAATGGACTACTTTTTCGTAAATTTCTATTGATTTTGAATGTATGATAGATTGCAATCTCTCTCTTCCTTCTAGTAAAATTTTCTCCCCTGATTTGAATGTGTGAACATAATTAAAAGTTTTAATTTTTGAAAATACCTTGATGAATCCCTTTATAAGGGAGAAGAAGATGAGGATACGAGACTTTGATTTTCAATATTGGGATGACGAGATTAGTGGGTCAAGTATAAATTGAAGAAGAGTAGAAGGCGAGGATTGAGACTTGAGACCCCTAGTCACACTTCAATAAAAAGGGACTCCAAAGATAGAGGGAAGAAAAAGGGGGAGACGAGAGAGAGGAGATATGGTAAGAGAGATAAAGAGAAGTTGGGAGGAGAGAGAATCAAAGAGTGTTGTAGAGGAAGATGGAGGTAGAGGAGGGAAGAGAGTGGCGGGGAGAGAAGGGAAACACTAGTCAAATTTGGGCGACATGTAAAATAAAAAAATAAAGTGGTCGAACCTCCACAGACCAAGTCATATCACCACCAATTCTTTTCACTTGTAACTTAATGATGGGATACAAAAAATATTAGGGTAAAAATTTGGGATGCTACGAGCTAATCAATATTTTGGTACATTCCCATTAAAAGCTCCCAAAGTTCGGGACTTCAAAAAGTTCAATATTCCTTTAATTTAATACTCCATTCAAATAAATTGTACAAAATGAATGGTTTTGGTAGTGAGGTCATCCTCCAATTTCTTGGTGACAAGGCGATGGCTACGAGTGCCTCGTCATTGACCAAAATGCCCGAGGTCTTGGCTTGGCTCGGTAGTACAAGAAGACAAATTATAAGGAGGTGGAGATCAATATACATAGTGAGAAAATGGTGATAGAGCTATGAGTCTTGTCCTCTCAAAATATGACAGGAGGAAGAGAGAGAGAGAGAGAGAGAGAGAGAGAGAGAGAGAGAGGCGATGATGAGGGGCAAGAGAGAGAGCGAGAGAGTGTGAGAGGGAGGATAAAGAGGGCGATACAGTAAGGGGGTTGGGCTGGTTCAAGCTCATTGCTTCTACAACTAGGGTTTGATATTTATGAAGCACCCAAACTATCCTACTTATATCCATAATGTACTTTTTCTTTAAAAAAGAACGAGGAAATAGTGATTAAATTTTTCCTCGGGGATGGGATCCTCCCCACTCGGGGATTGGATCCTCCCTAGTCCCCATCCCTATGTCCATTCGGAGCAAGGATTTTCCCTGATATAGGGTGGGTCCCCAAAGGTTTGGAAGTTCCTGCCCCATTGTCATCCCTAGTGGGACGTTCACCACCATAAAAAGTGAAAAGATATTTTTAGTTAAACCCCCATATTTTGTCTATATGTTACAGACATTTATACCCTTATTATCTAACGTTTGTCTTCCGAAGTAATATATTTTGAGGATTTTTACTTGTGTTTATTTACCTTTATAGATAATAAGTTGAATTGAGTTAATAGCGAAAAGTTTGCATTAAAAAAGAAATAAAAAGAGAAAAATAATGGTGCGCATAGGCACCTGCATAGATGCACACAACTATACGAGAAGTTACAAGAGTTGATGTTGCACACGGCAGGGAGTGCAAACTCATACAAACACCGGTGCGGAAAGCGCATACCCACCAGTCGTTGTTCAACTAAAAACTTCCACAAAGGGCGCATGGATGCTAGAGAAAAGCGCACGATTGTATAGACCCACATAGACACCCTTGTAGAACCGTACACAGACCTAATTTCATTTTTCGCTCCATGTTTTACGGGCTATAAAAAGCCAACTTTGGGACTAATTTTAGAGGCTCGATTTTTAGGGATTTTAAGAGTAATTCTAGGATTCTTACTTAGCTAAAATAAAATCCCATTAAAAGGTAGATTAGTATATAACTTGTACAAGAGTTTTTATTTTAAACCTTCGACTTCAATTCAAGCATGAATTTTTAAAATTTTCTCTTCCTCTTTACTTTATGTATATTATTTTGATTCTGTACTTAAAAAGATTTAATTTTTATTAGTTTAAATTATTAATT
Organism: Talinum fruticosum; assembly: GCA_021018815.1. Lineage (NCBI taxonomy): Eukaryota > Viridiplantae > Streptophyta > Magnoliopsida > Caryophyllales > Talinaceae > Talinum > Talinum fruticosum. The sequence continues at coordinate 835,088 of JAITYX010000092.1, read as the reverse complement.
TGTGTTTAGATTAGTCGTTTAATTTTGTCATTGTGTTTGATATCTTAATTTATGCTTTCTTTGAGTTAGAATTGTGTTTGTTTGGTTTTTTGTTCTAATTATCTTTTTAATGTTAATTAGTTGTTAAATTTGGTTATTTTGGTTAATGATCTCGTTTAGGGTATAATCCACCTAGTTTATGCTTGTTATTTGGGATTGTTTTCCATACTTTACACATGTTTGAAAAAATGCTTGCAAGGGTTTTTCATCTTGATTTTTGACAATTGATCTATCATTGAAAAGTGGAGCCAATTTTGCTAACATGGGTACAGAGAGTATTCGGGATTTTGGCATGAAATAACCTAAATCCTAGATAGGTACAGAGTTGCTACTTTTGTGTCTAATTGTGATAACCCCATAAAAGTAAGTGGTTAAAACAATTAGATTAGCTCACGTTTAAAAGTGTGGCTCGAGCGGACTTTGATGGTGCAACCAACCACTTCTAACTACTTACATAAGCTTGAGTAGATTTAGACTTGACTTAATTAATTAGTTTGATAAGCGGTAAAATCACAACCCAAATATTCCTTTGTTACTTTCTATGATTAATTTAGTTCTCATATCTCTCATCTCTCTTGTTTTGCCTAACTTGAGAGTTGAAGATGACTTGGGTACTTAAAAGACAATTCTCTGTGAACGTGACCCATGCTTCAACTAGCTATAATTACGTCATGCACATACAATTATAAATTTAAGACTTAGTTTTTCCCAATACCCCCTTAACATTGCTTGCATTCTCTTTCTCCAGTTGTTACATGGTATATGCTACGGTACAGTACTATTTTACAAACTCGACCCAAAATGAGTGAATTCAATGCACAACCAAACAATTGAGCCAACTGGTCTAAATATCATCAGAGTTTGGATAACTATTAAATTGTGCAGAGATAAGCAACACAAGGCGTATAATTGGTTAGAAAGCATTGATTTTAGATGTTACAAGTTTAAATTTTAGGAGCTACAAGTTTCATGTAAATATTTTTTAATATATTATTCGTCTATGTATCCATTTGGTTTATTTTACATCATTTATTCAATGATTATTTAGATTTAATATTATATTACTCAAATCTTGTTTAAACATTAAAAGTTATTCTAATATTTACTAAATGATATTCTAATATTCATTAAAAATCATTCTAATATTTACTATATGACGGTTTACTCTTATAGAGTCTAAGTCATCTCGGGGGAATGAATAGGGTGATGAAGAAACTTAAATAAAATTGAACACTCTTTGCACAAAACTTAGCAAAAGAGATTCCGAGTCTAGATTGGACTAAGAAAGATAAACACACGAAGTACGTGGAAATCCTCCTAGGGTAGAAAACCACGGACAGTGCTAATCCAAGAACCAAGTCAAATCCACTAATTGAATCCTCAATTATAAAGGAATGACTCTAACCAGAATTGCTCCCTTAAACATTTCCTTACAAGATTTTCCTAGACTCGAAGTTCCCTTATCTTATCTAGTGCTTCCTGACTGAGTTAACCTTTACAATTAGGGACAAGCGAGCTGAGTAGCTCGGTCAAGGGACTTACAAAGAAAGTAAGAAAAGAATATAGCTGATTACAAGACTTTCTTTACAACTCAAAAATACGAAATGCGGATTAGGAGTTGTAAGTAGAAGATTGAGTAAAAATGCACTAAGCAAGTGTTAGGCAATATGTTCAGCAATAATTCCAGCAATCTTCTAGTCTTGTGGAGTGGTTTCTATTTATAAGCATCCAAGCAAAATGAACGTTGAGTCTTGTTTGTGGACTGAAATCTTAATTAACCATTGTAACGGCTATTTTGAGTCACTCAAAAAGATCCATTGGGATGTGAATGTTGTGCAATAGCTCTTGGCGCCAAAAGATGGTCCAATCAACTGGTGGTGAGTGAAAACTAAGGTAGAAACAAGCGTTAGACCTAAATTTGGAGTTTTTCGGTTTGGAAACAAATAGCCCTAACACGAGTGTACGAGCCCCTGTCACTTGCTTAAAAGGGGGTCATTTTTCGACGCTTTTACTTCAACATTTCGTCAATACTAAGCGTCAAATTGTTGAGAATTTCAATGTCGAGATATCTTTACGCTTTTTTGGCTGATTAATTTGGATATTTCGACGCTTTATTTCGTTGAACAATTTTGTATCTTGACACATGCTATATGGATGGACTGTCTATAGTATCGATGCTTTTTACTTGTCAATATTTAATATGGAGCCAAACCATACAAAATTGGCGAGCAATCTCTTTAAACAAATAAAGGTGTCGAGATTGTTTTTTTTTTTTGCTTTTTTTTACCACTGAGACAATAACGCATTTCCTTTCTTGTTTATCATAAATTTATATATATAAAATTAAAAACCAATTGATGACCCGAGTCTAAATATATGGCTGAACTACTATTTAACACAATCTAAAATTTAGAGTAATACATTACCAAAATATATTTTTATTTGGTCTTCAAATATGCAAGAGTACTACTCTATCCTAAAATAAGTATACTACTCTATCCTAAAATAAGTATGATATTCATAGAAAAATTAACGATTCGTTTCTTCAAATATGTAAAAGTACTACTCTAAAAAAGTGCTACTCTAAAAGCAGTCTCTTCAAATATACAAAAGTACTACTCCAAAAATCATCTACTTGTGAATTTGAAGAAGAAGAGTTAGCCAAATTGGTTCGATGCCACCATAGTTTGTAGTTTGATCTTGTTCAATGGCATCACCATTGCCGCTTGACAAATTTGGAACCTTGTAAAAAAATTAGCAAAATGAGATTGTGCGGTTTTTGGAGCGAGAACCAAGTTGGAAATAAAAGATTTGAAGATTTTCACAATGGCTTAAAAATCCTCGGTCAAAGAAGCAAATTTGTTTACCATTTCGGTAAACACCGCAACTGACGGAGGAGGTTCGGAAGTTAAAGGATCAATAGTAAGGGGTGGAGGCTGCTGGTGGAATGCGAGTCCGAGGAGGAGGAGGAGGAGATAACTAACACCCGTGAACCCGGACACCGAGGTTGTAGTTCCTGGTATCCTAGATCCGATAGCTCTTTCTGCCCGAGCGAGACGGCGGTTTTAAGCTAGCGCTAGGGTTAGTAAGAATAGGGACCTTGAACTTCTTGAAGACACCAAAAGGAAAAGGAGTGGATTTCTTGGAGTGAGCTGGCACAAAAGCCATTTGCTTGAGGATAGGCTGGGAAGAGGTCTACATTGTAGCCCTCTAGAATGTCAAACAAAGCTTTGAGAATCTTAGAATTGGGATTCTCCTTGCTAGAGTGATGAGAGAAGAATGTTCTCATTAGGATGAAGCAAAGTAGCCTTGCTTCGACCTCATCCGAGTTATAGAGAAGTTTTTGCGTGACTCGGGCACCTTTTTGGCGTATTTATCAAAGAAATTGGTAGCGATTTCTATGAAGGGTACGTGGTTGGAATTGAGAAAGAGAGATTTGACATTAAAGAGTCGATGGAGAAGAGCGATGTTGATGCAAACCACCTTCTCTTGAACAATAGAAGATATGACGCATTCAAAGACAGTCATATTGGAATAGAACTTCGAAATGAGTTTTGGATAAATATACTTGACAAAAATCAAGTAGTTGTACACACTAGTATCTATGATGTTGTGCAACCACGAAAAAGAAGTGGAAGAGAAGAATTTATCATCCAACGTTAGATGTTAGGCAACGAAATGTTTAAGAGGATCCGAGGTACCTCCTTGAGTAGTTTTGGTTCGAGCCTTATTTGTGGCTGAACCTAGTTCTTGAGCGGTTCCTCTCTTTGGCATGATGAAAGATTGGAAAAAGAGAGAAAATGAAAATAGAGAGAGTAGAGAGATGAGAGCAAAGAGAATTGAGAATTCGAGAGAGAGAGAGAATGCACGAGTGAGCAAAGAAATCGAGAGTAAAGAGAGCAAGTAAGCGAGTGGGTAAAGTGAAGAAAAGAAGGTGAAGGGGTGCTATTTATAGCGAAAATAATGACTTTTAACCTTCGTCCCGACCCGAATACCAAGCAACGCTCTCGGACCGTTGTGTCGTTCCGCACTTTAACGTTTAGTTTTTCAATAGCTCCAAAAATGATGCCATCAACATAAATATGAATGATAAGAAAATCATTCCCCTTAGTTTTTGTGAAAAGAGTGTTGTCAATCTAACCTCTTTTGAAATTATTTTCAACCAAAAATTTATTAAGTCTTTTATACCAAGCTCGAGGAGCTTATTTAAGACCATACAAAGCCTTTTGCAAATTGAAAACATTATTCGGAAATTCTAAGTTTTCAAATCCAAGGGTTGCTCAACATAAACTTATTCTTAAATAAAACCATTGAGAAAAGCATATTTCACATCCATCCGATAAAACTTGATGTTCATGCCAAATGCAAATGCTAACAAAATTCTGATTGCCTTAATCCTAGCAAAAGGTGCAAAGGTTTCCCCACAGTCAATTCCTTCCTCTTGGTTGTAGCCCCGAGCACTTAGTCTAGCCTTATTTCTTACTACCAACCCTTCCTCATCTAGTTTGTTCTTGAAAAGCCATTTAGTTCTTATGATCGGGTGGTTAGAAGGTTGTTTGGTCAAAGTCCGAGACTTGGTTTCTTTCAAATTGATTAAGCTCTTCTTGGATGGCTTCTACCCATTCAAGTTCATTTAGGGCCGCTAGTTCATTTTTGGGTTTTGTTATCAGCTAGTTGAAGATTTGTAAGAATGAATTCGAGTACAATGTCACCTTTCTCGGAATGGTCTCTTAAGAAATGATACCGACCTCAATGTGTTTCATCTTTGAGTGTTGAACTGGATTTATGGTGATGCTGATTGCACTCTAATTATCACACTTGATTGGCATCGATTTGAAAGAAAGTCCAAGGTCTTTCAAGTGTTGTTTTATCCATAGAATCTAAGCACAACATGCTCCAGCTGCAATATACTCGGCTTCGGCGAGTTGATAGAGCTACTGAATTTTGCTTCTTTGAGTGCCAAGATATTAAGGATTGACCCAGAAATTGGCACGCCCTGAAGTGCTTTTTCTATCAACTTTGTATCTAGCGTAATCAGCATCCGAGTATCTAGTGAGAGTCACTTACGAGTCTACGGAGTACTATACACCTAAATTACGAGTTCTGCAAGATATCCGAATATTCTCTTCACCGCAGATGAGATGTGATTCTTTTGGATTAGCTTGAAATCTTGCGCATAGATAGACACTAAACATTATATCCGGTCTGCTAGAAGTAAGATATAGCAAAGATCCAATCATACCTCGATAGAGTTTCGATCTATTGTTTTACCTTTTTCATCCGAGTCCGGTTTCAAGCTACTGCTCATAGGGTTTGCTTTGTATGCTTCACATCTTGAAGTTTATAGTTTTTCAGCAACTCCTTGGTATACTTTGATTGATGGAGATAGATTCTATTTTTGTCTTGTTTGATTTGTAGACCGAGGAAGAAATTGAGTTCTCCCATCATACTCATTTGAAATTCCTGTCTCATTAACTCAAAAAATCTCAACATAGAATTTCATTAGTAGCTCCAAAAATTATATCATCAACATATATCCGAGCGATAAGGAAATCTTTCCCCTTGGTTTTTATAAAAAGAGTCTTGTCAATCTAACCTCTTCTAAAATCATTTTGAACCAAGAAATTGCTCGATCTTTCATACTAAGCTCACGGGAGCTTGTTTAAGACCATAAAGAGCCTTTTGAAGTTTGAAAACATGATTTGGAAATTCTGAGTTTTTCAAATCCAGGGGCTGCTCAACATAGACTTCCTCTTCAATAAAACCATTAAGAAAAGCACACTTAACATCCATTTGATATAATTTGATATTCATGCTAGATGCAAATGCTAACAGGATTCTAATGGCTTTAATTACGGCAACGAGTGCAAAGGTTTCCCCACAATCAATCCCTTCTTCTCGATTGTAACCTTGAGCTACAAGTCTAGCCTTGTTTCGACTACCAACCCACCTTCATCTAGTTTGTTCTTGAAAACCCATTTGGTTCCTATGGCTGGGTGGTCGGAAGGTCGTTTGGTCGAGTCCGAGACTTGGTTTCTTTCGAATTGATTGAGTTCCTCTTGCATGGCCTCTACCCATTCAGGTTCATTTAGGGCCTCTAGTGCATTTTTGGGTTCAGTCAATGAAATGAATTTAGTGAATGCACATAGATTCTGAAGAGAGGAACGAGTTCTTACCCTACTTGTTAATATCGGATAATATGTTTTCTAGTGGACGACTAGAAGCATATTTGAATGCTCTACCTATTCTCCGATTCACCAGATCCGTAGGCTGAATTGGTTGATCTTCGAAGTTTGTTCCGAGTGGACTTGTTCATCGGTTTTTCCATCATCATTACGAGCTGGTTCTTGAGTTATTTCATTACGAGTCACTTCGTTCGAGTGACTTCATTCGAGCTGATTGGGTTTGATTCCTGATAGGCTCACTTTTGTTAAGGTCATCATCTCTACTGAGCTTCGGATCCGAGAATGATGATTCACTTGGCTTTTCCTGTTCAAGCTCACCAAACACAACGTGGATACTTTCTTCCACTTTGTTAGTTCTCTTATTAAAAATGTGATAAGCTTTACTATGAGAGGAATAACCCCGAAAAATACTTTCATCCGACCGAGCATCAAACTTGGTAAGGTGATCCTTACCATTGTTGTGAACAAAACACTTACATCCAAATGGTTTGAAATATGAAATATTGGGTTTCTTCCCTTTATAGAGGTCGCAAGGTGTTTTCTTCAGAATGGGTCCGATGAGGCATCTGTTCAAAGTGTAGTTGGTTGTGTTGATTGCCTCGGCCCAGAAATAGTAGGGTAGATTGTGCTCAATCATCATTGTCCTAGCTATTTCTTCAAGAGTTCTATTCTTTCTCTCCTCTCCTTCATTATGTTAAGGAGTTCTTGGTGCTTAGAAGTTGTGAGAGATACCATTCTTGTCACAAAACTCGAGAATTCGAGTAGTCAAACTCCCTTCCATGGTCGGTTCGAATTCTCTAGATCCGAGTCCGAGACTCAACTTGGATTTTTCTGCGAGCTTGCTGAACTCCTTGAATGCTTCATTTTTTTGCTTGATAAAACACACCCAGGTAAATCGTGAGTAATCATCAATAATAACAAGTACATATGATTTAATCACATAAGTCCATATGTAGCAGTTCAAGCACCTTGGATGTGGAAATTGTCTTCGAGGATTTGAATGATGATCCGACTTGTTTCCCTCTTGTGCAAGCTTCACAAACTTTATCTTTCTTGAAAGCACAATTGGGCAATCCTTTGACTAAACCATGAGATGCCAATTTCTTAATAGTATGCATGCTAACATGGCCTAATCTACGATGCCATTTCCATGAGTCATCATGAAGTGATGCTTTTAAACAAGATAGATTCGACTAGGGTCGAAAGAGGAATAATGTAAGTGTTACCTGATCTCTTACCCGAGAGTTTGATCTCCTTGGTAGTGTCATCGAAATGTAACAGTTGGTTTGAGTGAATCTTACCTCTTGACCTTTATCGCACAGTTGAGAGATGCTAAGCGAGGTTATACTTTAACCCCTTGACAAGGTAAACTAGACTCGACCGGGTTACTTCCTTTTCCAATCTTGCAAATCCCGATTATCTTACCTTTGCTGTCATCTCCAAATGTGAGTTTTCCTCCTTTGTACTTTTCTAACTCATAGAAGAGTCCCGAGTCTCCGACATATGTCGTGAGCATCCACTTGTCAAGGTACCAATGCCCTTTTGATCTTTTACGATTAGCTCGCAAAACAGAAACAAACTAACCCTTCTCACTTCCTCTAACGAACCCAGTAACACTCTTTACTGTGGTCCTTTTACGAGGAAGAAGGTTTTTCGGAACCCGATTTGAATGACTTTGGGTTTAGTCCGATTCTCGAGTCTTCCGTTTAGAGAATTGAGTCCGTGTCTCTTTCTTTTGAAAGGATTTTCTTTTGGAAAATGGTGGAGATGGTTTTCTCCTAAAAATTGGTGCAGGCTCAGTCCTTCTTTCATTTTTATGAATGGGACCGTGCTCAACTTTCCTGAACTTTACAGATCCTGGAATCCTTTTTGAAAAGCTCGAGTAGGAATTGGATTTCTCCTCTTTGTTAAAACCAAGACCTTGCTTTCGAAGGAGACACATTGAGATCCCAAGAGCATGTCAAGGTTTTTCGACCTTGAGTAAACTTTAAAATAAGATCTTGAGACTCATTAAGGTTTTGCTTTAGCTGCTCATTTTCTTTTCTGAATAACTCGGACTCAGTCTCATTGATTTGAGCATTAGTCTTGAGTTCTCCGAGTTTGAGTCTCAGCTTTTCCAACTCATATTTTTAAAGAAATGCTCTCGGAGGAAATTGACTCAAGTTGTTCTTTAAACCGAGAGGAATTAAAATTGGACTTTTCTTCCAAAGTGAAAATATACTTAGCTAAATCAGCTTTGGAGAATTTGAGAAAGTACTCAATTACCTCTTGAGGATTAGCTTCCTCATTGTCCGATTGATCCGAGTCCGACTCTGTTTCCACTTCGAGTCGAAAGTGCCATCGGACACTTTGAGTCATCCGAGTCCTCATCATCTTCTAATAAGTCCTCGTCACTCCATGTGGCCATCATAGCCTTTTTCTTCTTTCTGTCCCGTTTTCTCTTTGGATAGTCTTTGACTATGTGTTGCTTGCTACCACATTCAAAACACCCAGAGTTCTTAGTCAAAGATAACTTTGAAGGAGAAGAATATTTACCTTTTCTATCCTTCTTGTCTTTCTTATAGAACTCTTCATTTGGCTTCTTATCCTATCTCTTGTGCTTCATTATTCTCCTGAAGCCTCTAGCAATAAGTGCCATGGGATCCTCTTCGAGTCGGATGAACTCAGATCCGCTTCTCCGGTTTACGAGGCTTTCGGCGCAATGTTCTTTTTGGTGCCGACCTCTGCGTCCTCCTCTTCCAGGTGGATCTCATGGGTGAGAAGCTTCCCAATGAGTTCGTCCGGCTTCGGTAGAGACAAGTTCCGAGCCTCTTCGATAGTTGTCACCTTGGGACCCCATCTTTTCTTGGGTAGGCTTCGAGTATCTTTACGCACATTTCCTCATGGGAGATCTTTTTACCCAAAGATTTGAGATTATTGGTAATCTCTATAAATTAAATGAACATCCGAGTGATGTTTTCATCCGGCTCCATCTTGAATAGCTCATATTTATGAAGATATTAGCTTATCTTTGCTTGTTTGACCTGGCTTGTACCTTCATAAGTGTTTACTAGGGTGTCCCACACTTCTTTGGCTGTATCACGAGCGGACACTCGATTGTATTCTTACGAGCTGATGGCGCACATAAGAATGTTCATTGCCTTGAAGTTCTTTACGAATTTTTCAGCTTCATCAGCTGTGATCTTAGCCTTTGTTTTGGGCACAATTCTTGTTTCTTCTGTCTTCATGGAAAGGTAGTTTCCTTCTTGAATGATGTTCCGGACATCTTCATCATGATCCAGGAGGAAACATTCCATGAGTTTCTTCCGAGTGCACGAAGTTGGATCCTTTGAACTTTGGTGGTCTCGCTGGAAGATCTTCCTTCATCGAACTCTCCATTGTTCCGAGCCATTTGATCTTTAGACCTTTGGATGGTTAGATCCTTTTCCGAAAGGCTAGGCTCGATACCAATTGAAGGTTTGCTCGGGGAGAGGCTAAGTCACCCTAGAGGGGGGTGAATAGGGTGATGATGAAATTTGCTTGAAATTTAATATAGATGTGAATCCGAGGTGAGCAAGAGTCGGGATGAGCTCCGAAGAGCACTAACTCGGAATTTAGTGAAGAGTGAAGAAACAGATTAAACGAAACTTTGAACCTATCTCGAGTCTAGATTGCACTCGGAAAATTAGTAACACAAAAGTACGTGGAAACCCTCCTGGGCGGAAAACCACGGACCGTCCTAATCCAAGCATGAAGTCAAATCCACTATTTTGAGTCCACAAAATACAGTAGACTAACTTGACCTGAGTTGCTCCCTTAGACAACCCCTTACAAGTTTTCCTAGACTTAGAAATTCCCTTATCTCGATCTAGTACTTCCTAACCGAGTAACACTTACAGTCGGGGACAAGCGAGCTGAGTTAACCCTTACAGACTCACTCAAGGGACCTTACTTAGAGAGTAAGAAATAAAGTGTTTGTAACTAAGTACAAGACCTTACAACTCAGAATATTATGAGATACGGAATTGGAGTTGTAAGTAGAAGATTGAGAATGAATACAATGACTTTTGATCAAGTATGTATATTAATAAAAGATTCGGTAAAATTCAAGTCTTGAAAGTTGGCTTCTATTTATAGATGACCAAGCAGCTTAGCCGTTGTGTCCATCTTCTGACTGGAAGTCCTTTGTGACCGTTGTCAAGGATTTTCCGAGTCACTCGGAAAATATTCGTTGAGATATGAACGTTGAGCAACGATTCTTGACTCCTTTGGAAGTCCGAAAACCACTAGTGGTGTCTTGAAAAATAAGGTGGAAACTACCGTTGAACTTGGTGTTGCAGATTTCCAGCTTTGGAAACGGACAACCCCGACACGATGTGCTGGGGCTAGGTCGGAGGTGGAAAAAGCCTTGTCTGCTGGTGATTTGACGTTTTGAAGCCGGTTACTTTTGTAATTCAAATTTAGGATAGCCTCGTTTGAATAACCTACAAAAGCAAATCAATTTGGTTCTCAAAGTATAAAATACTTTAGTCCAAGATTAGACACAGATAATATTATAATTAAAATAATTAAGTTACTAATTATTTGAGTCGGAAAAGAAAAGGAATTTTTTGAGTCTAATATCCATGAAACTCAAATTTCATCTTAGTCGAGTCTAGAAGGCAATCAAGTCGGATAAAGAATATTAGAGTAAACATACTTGATCTAGACTAAACAAAATTCAAACTAAAATATGCTGACTTGGAACAATGTAATTTCGAAACACGAAATAAGACCTGAGTTTATTCCGCGAAAAGATAGTGTTTGAATCATGCAATATATCCGAGTGTTGGGTGACTCGAACTGAGTGAGAAGTAGCATATAGAACTATGCTTTCTGAGTCAATCGAGTCAAGCGAGAACAAGCATAATAGATACTATAACACTCGGAAGAAATGTTATATTACTCAGAAAAGTTTCTAAGATGCATGGAATGTCTTGAAGTCAAAACCCTATAAGAAATGAAGTCTTATACCTAATTCCTTGATGGAACTCAAAAACGAGTAAGTAAAAGTCCGAGTCTTCGAGCTTTATCAAATGGATGTCAAATGTGCATTTCTCAATGGTTATATTCAAGAATAACTTTATGTTGAGCAACCCCTGGATTTGAAAACTCAGAATTTTTAAATCATGTTTTCAAATTGAAAAAGGCTTTATATGGTCTTAAACAAGCTCCCATAGCTTGATATGAAACACTAAGCGGTTTCTTGGTTGAAAATGATTTCAAAAGAGGTCAGATTGATAAAAAATTTCACAAAAACCAAGGGGAATATTTTTCTTATCATTCAGATATATATTGATGATATTATCTTTGGAACTACCAATGAAACTCTATGTCAAGAGTTTTCCGAGTTAATGAGATAGGAGTTCCAAATGAGCATAATGGGAGAACTCAATTTCTTTCTTGGTTTGCAAATCAAACAAGAAAAGGATGGCATCTATGTCCATCAATCTAAGTACACCAGGGAGTTATTGAAGAAATACAAGCTTTAAGATGTGAAGCATGCACCAACACCTATGAGTAGTAGTTTAAAACTAGACTTAGACGAGAAAGGTAAAGTCGTAGATCGAAACTCTACCGAGGTATGATTGGATCCTTGCTTTATCTCACAACTAATAGGCCAAATATCATGTTTAGTGTCTGCCTTTGTCCAAGATTTCAAGCTAATCCTAAGGAATCATATCTCACTCCGAGTGAAGAGAATGTTTAGATATCTTGCAGGGACTCGGAATCTCGGTCTATGGTTTTCAAAGAAATTAGAACTCACTCTTACTGGATACACAGATGCTGAGTATGATGGATACAAGGTTGATAGAAAGAGCACATCAGGAGCATTCCAATTTCTCAGTCAATCACTCATCACCTCGCACTCAAAGAAGTATAACTCGGTTGCTCTATCAACTGCTAAGGCTGAGTACATCACAGCTAGAGCTTGTTATGCTCAAATTCGCTGGATCAACCAGTACTTGAAGGATCTTGGATTATCATTCACAACGATTCCAATCAATTGTGACAATCAAAGTGCAATCAGCATTACTAAGAATCCAGTTCAACACTCAAAGACAAAGCATGTTGAGGTCGGCTATCATTTTCTGAGAGACTATTCTGAGAAAGGTGATATTGAACTTGAGCTTATTCCTACAAAATTTGAACTAGCTTATATTTTCACTAAGCCTCTAAGTGAAGATCAATTTTGCTTTATTAGGAATGAGCTTGGCATGATTAATGCATGAGTATGTGATTTATTGCATGAATTATTCTTTCATGATTGAGTGTTATATGCCTTGAGTAGATAACAAATGGATCAGTTGACTCAGATTGCGATTGAGCTATGAGTTATAAATTTTCCGAGTGTTTTGAGTCACTCATATGCCTTACTCGAGTCAAACTCGGATTGTGAGGAAAATGGACATAAAAATTCTAAGGTCATCTTTAGATAAATGGAGAATCTCATAAATGTTTATGAAAACTCTTTCTTCTCTCTCTCTCTCTCTCTCTCTCTCTCTCTCTCTCTCTCATCTCTTTATGTCACGCGAACAGTTAGTAGAAACTAGCCGTTGGAAGAAAGTTGTTGGAGAAACTAGTCATTATTGCGCTAAGAGACTTAACGGTCTAATAACCTTTGCTTGGTAACTAAGTCGAAAGTTGGTTGGAAGCCTTTTCTAGCTATAAATAGCACTGCTTCACTTTATTTTCTCTACTTTACCTACTTATTGCTTGGGTCTCTCAATCTCTTTGGTCTCAAAAGTTCACTCACTCACACTCTCTCTCGATTCTCAATCTTCTCTGTTCTTTTCTCTCTCTCTCTCTCCCGTTTCTCTTAATCACTCTCTACCCTCTAACCATGCCTAAGAGAGGAGCTACTTAGGAAGGAGGTTTGGCCACCAAGAAGGCCGGAACCAAATCCACTTAATCCGAGTCCGCACCAAGTAAAGGCAAAGAGGCCGCCTTATATGATCAAAAGCACTTTGTCGCCTAACACTTCATTCTGGATGACAAGTTCTTTCCTAAAACCTCGTTTTCCTGGTTGAAGCACATTCTCAAAACTGGTGTGTACACCTATCTTTGCGTCTCGTGAGTATATTTACCCATACCTTGCGTCCGAGTTCTATGCAAACATGTCGAGCCAACGATAGTATCATTGCTTCGTTGTTCAAGGTAAGACAGTTAGAATAAATCTCTCTTTACTTCACGGACCTTTGAATGTGAAAACTCTCTTTCTCAACTCTAATCCCAGTTCTTTCAATGAAATCACTTATGATTTCTTTGACAAATACGCTAAAGAGCCTCCTCAGTCCGTAAAGAACTTTTCCGTGACTTAGATGAAGTTAGAAGCTAGGCTTCTATGTTTCATTCTAATGAGGACTTTCTTTTCTCATTACTCGTTATCCAAAGTTCTAAAGGTTCTCTATGACATTCTTGAGGGCTACGAAGTATACCTCTTCCCTTTCATTTTGGAGCCGATGGTATCTCGTGCCCTCTAACTCTAAGAAGTCAGCTCTATATCCCTTCTGAGCTCTTATGACTGCTATTTTCACTCGGTCCAAGTCCCTTTTCCTTCCGACCTAAACTCTTGCTTGGAACTTGCCATTTGTCTTGACAAGAGTGAACTTATAGGTCCGGGATACCAGGAAATCAAACCTAGTGTCCGGGTTCATGCGTCTAAGTTACCACCACTTCCTCCTCCACCTCATACTCGGACAATTCCAGAGGTTCCACTCCCACCTACTAGACGTTCTACTTCTCTGCCTGTCCCTTCGTAGAACTTCTTGAGAAAGCCGCCAACCAATTTGCTCCTCTAATCCTAGACTTACAAACAACTCTAAGGGCCTCCAAGGCTTACATTCCAACTCGACTTTAATGCAAAGCTAGGCTCGGACTCAGCTAAAGGAGAGTCAAGAGTTGATTGTTGAGCTCAAGCAGGTGATCAAGCAACAACGTGATCAGATTTAGCACCTCCAAAACAGAAGATCAAAGGCATCGGAGGACTCAAAATCCTCTGGAAAAATCCGAGGAGTTCTCCAGCCCTTCTAAGTCCAACTCGAAGAAGATGAAGAAGTAGTAGAAGAAGGAGAAGTTGAACGAGGAGAAGAAGAAGAAGAAGAAGAAGCAAAGGACGAAGAAGTTGTCCAACCCGAGGACCAGTGGCAACAAAGAAGAGGTGATCTCCTCATATCAAACTCAAAGTGCCTCGAAGAGGCTAGTGAAGCCTGGTCAGTCCAAAGCTCTTGCCTTAGAGTCTCAACCAGCAGCTATCTTTGACGAAGAAAAAGAAGGAACAAGAAGAATTCTTGGTTCACAAAACCCAGATCCCTCCTTTGCCTAATGTACCCATTCTAATGCCACCTCACCTAGCTACTTCAACTCAAGCATATAGGCGTAGGCGCAAAGCTCGAAAAGCCATTTCAACGGCTAGTGAAGATTTCGATCCGTAAACCAAACTCAACGGCTACTCGCTTGGTCATCTATAAATAGAAGTCACTTCACAAGACTTGAAGATGGTTGAAACTATTGATCAATACAATGCTTAATTCTCTTAGTGCATTATTCATTCAATCTTCTACTTACAACTCCCAATCTATACTTAATATTTTTCTCGAGTTATAAAGTCTTGTAATCAATTACATACTTCTCTTACTTTCCGAGTAAGGTCCCTTGACCGAGATGTAAGGGTTAACTCAGCTCAGCTTGTCCCTAACTCGTAAAGGTTATCTCAGTTAGGCAAGTACTAGATCAGATAAGGGAATTTCTAAGTCTAGGAAAACATGGTAAGGAATTGTCTAAGAGAGCGATTCTGGTAGAGTCGATCCGTTGTATTTTGAGGATTCAAAATAGTGGATTTGACTTGGTGCTTGGATTAACATTGTTCGTGGTTTTTGCCCCAGGAGGGTTATCTCAATTTGTTCAAATTTCCTCATCCCTCCCTAGGGTGACTTAGACTCTCTAGGAGCAAACCTTCAACATGTGAGAGGATGCACTTTCCTCTCGAGAATGTCATGCACAATAATGGATTCGAGCCTCTCTACATTACTCTATGCCATCTCATTGATAGGAGGGAGAGAGATCCCAAGCGATTAGTTAGCAATTTTGGGACACCACCAATACGTTCCACCTACCCTTATGTGAGATGACAATAACTCCTTTCGATTTTGCTCGTTTTATCCGGTCTAGGCTTTTCGGAGGAACCTTTAGCTTATGATCGGTATTTGTACAAAACCCGTGATGACCTCTGTCACCTTTTTGGCCCCATAGTAGATAGATTTCCATATAATAATCATTCCAAATGTACCATTCTTTTTGAGACTTTTGAGAATGAAGTCTTCCGGCCTCAACACTTTCCTCAACAACAAGTTAGGGTCATGCTTGCTCTTCTTTTGAGCACGACCCTCTTCTCCAATCAGGCCGCTAAAATTAATGTTCACTACTTGGTGAACCTTGTGGATCTTGATAGAATAAAGGAGCTCAATTGGGATGCTCCCTCATATACTTGCCTCATTAGAGGCCTCCATGCCGAGTGTGCGGCATACAAGACCGTAACCGCATTCCACCAACTATCTTCCTTTAAATTGCTTATGGAAGGTCATTGAGGTATGCTCAAATTTTCTCTTTACTTCAATATGTACTTTTCTTCTTATGAGGATAAAAAAAGACTTACTTGACTTGTAAAAATTAGTCGTGGCTATGTGAATATTTTCCATATCTCTCCCCTGGTTCAACAAATTGGCCCGCGTTCTCGGCGTCCGTATCATGGGCTAGAATAAATCTTGAGTAAACCAAAATACATGAGATAGGCTTTTGAGGTCAGCTCTCAAACGCGTGAACTCGATATGTTACTTCTACTCTCAAAATTTGCTCCAAAATAGGCCTAAACGAGCTTTTCAACACACTTTCAAGCATTATGGTCATGCCCACGGCTTGGACCACTCGTATGTGAGGCCGTCCGTGGCTCGGCCTAGCCCCTTATATCCATGGTTTTTGTCCATTTTCACATTGTTTTTCATTCTTGCTAGTTGAGTTCTTGATAATTCGTGTGTATAAGCCAACTTCCATCCTTGGGCTCAACTTCAACTTCCCCAAAATGTCCTTGTGACCCGAGAATTGAGTGAGAAAAGGATCTTGTTTGAAGGTCGTTTTGGATTTTGTTGTGAAGGTTTGCTCGTGAAGAGTCTAAGTCACCCTAGAGGGGGTAAATAAGGTGATGAAAGATTCTTGAGAAAAAAACTCTTTTACACAAAATAGAGATAAAAACAGATTTTGAGTCTAGATTGGAATCGAAAGTGCAAAACACAAAGAAATACGTGGAAACCCTCCTGGGTGAGAAAACCACTGGACATTGTCAATCCGGACACCAAGTCAAATCCACTAATTGAATCCTCAATTACAATGAATATGACTTCCCGGATTTATTCCCAAACAAATCTATTATAATTTTCCCGCACTCATAATTTACCTTATCCGATCGACCTAGTACTTCCAAGTTGAAGTTACCTTATCAACTTAGGATCCTCCAATTTTTCCCATGGTTAGAAGTTCCCTTATCTAACCTAATACTTACAAACCGAGGTAACCTTTACAGTTTAAGGCAACCGAGTTGAGGTAACCTTTACAACTCAGTCGAGAGAAAGCGTAGAAAAGTAGTAGGAATTACAATACAACCGACACAGAAGAATACAACTCAAAATATTAGAATTATATTTTGGGAGTTGTATGCTAGAGAAGATGTTCAATATGGTCTCTCTTTTTCTTCCATTCGTCAATTGAAATCTTATGATAAGGCTTCTATAAATAGTCTTCCTTGAAGAGATAGCCATTGAACCTCCAATGTCTTTCGGTTGAAGTTGTCCGAGTCAACTAGTCATTGTAACGGATAATATAAGTCACTCAGATTTCGGACCATATTGAAATATCCGTTGTGCCTTGGTCCTAGCTTCGAACAACTCTTTCTCGAACTTTTGTAAACTAAAAAGCAGAAAGAAAAGATCATTAGACTCAAAAATAAAATATTACCCAAAATAGTAACGAGACAAGGTTGTCGATAAGTTCCGAGCTTTTCCGAAATTCCAACTTTTTGTCGATCGGTGCTTTAACGATCGAAGCCTTTTGTTTTTGCTTTTTCTTCAGATAATTGATATTAGAAAAAACCTACCAAAATATTAAACATAATGGTTCTCAAAGTATCAATATACTTTGATCCATAAATAGATAAGGATTAGTCTAAATAAAGCATTTAATGACTAATTACCTTAATCTATTAATCCAAAATATTTCAAGTCTAATATTCAATATACTTAGATTCCATATATGCCAAAACTCATTAATAAATCATTCAATCTTAATGGGCACATGAGTTATTTAGACATTTTACAATTACGCATGATTAAACAAATAATAGCGTAAGTTTCTAGGTTAAAGCATGATTCAAATAATTCAATCCCGCATCAAATCATGATGTTTGCCATGATAAAATAGACATGTGAAATATGAGACAGCATAGGCAAACTAAATGTTTGAGTCTGACTTAGTAGGTCGAAGTAGGTCAATCTAACTCAATATGTCATAACTAACTCGGATTCTACTTTCCGAGTCTCGGACTTAGCCAAATAATCTTAGTATACTTAAGTCTCGAGTTCAGTCAAGAATAAGTCATATTGAAATGATGAATTATGAAGCATATGACTTAGTTAAATGAATTTCTTTTAGGATGCTTCTTGTTTTATCCTAAATTTAGATGAATACATGAAATCAAAACACATTCAAGGGGTTAGTCAGTCATACCCGAGTCTTCAATCTCTCCCTTTTGATGAAAGGCATTCAACTAAATAATGACTAAAAGAAATTCATCATAATTATCGAGCATAATTAAAATGACATGAGGAGCATTTTAAATTTGTGAAACTTTTCAAAATTCGCTCCCCTAAACCATTGAACTCCCTAAGCAGATGAATCCACAAAGTTCATTATTCTCTCCCCTAATGCATTTCATAAAAAATAAACAAGGAGAGAATGAGATGTTGAACATAAGAATTATAGATACCAATTGAATGTAATGATAAGTAAGGTCAGTCATACCTTAGTTGATGTCCGAAATGATATTATTAAGGAGATGACTAGACTTTTACCTTAGTGCTTTTCCAAATCTCCGGCTTACCAAGTTAAAATTCTGAGCACTCTCTAAGGGTCAGACCTAAGTCTTCCTTTTCTTTGAAGTGTACCCACAAAAAGAAAACAAACCAATCCTTCTTGCTTCCTCTAACAAATCCCAGTAAGAATAGTTCTTAGTGAGGTTAGTTTTGGAGGAAGGGTACTTTGGGAACCCAAATTTGAATAATTTTTGGAAGGGTCTAATTTTGAGTCTTCCTTTCCGAAAACTAAGTTTCAGGTTTGTTAAAATCTTTTCTTTTGTAAAAAGTCCGAGCGGACTTCTCTTGATAAACCTTTCGAGCTCAGTTCTCTTTCTCACTATCTCGAGTTGAACTGGACTCGGAATTTTTGAAAAAGATTTTTCGAGAATCCTTCTTGAAAGGACCTTTAGAAGAGTTATCCTCCTTTTTAGAATTAAAACCCAAACCTTCTTTTCGAAAAGAAACACACTGAGAACCAAGGAGATCAAGGTTTTTCTAACCTTGAGTAAGTTTTAAAATTAAATTCCGAGACTCATCCGGCTTTTTCTTTAAAAGCTCATTCTCGGATCTCGAGGCACTCGGACTCAATCTCATTATCATGTGAGCTAGTCTCAAGTATCTTTAAACCGAGTCTCGGTTTTTCTAGATCATTTTTAAAAAATTATTCTCGGTTTCAAGAGACTCAAGTTTTTCTTGAAAGAGGGAAGAATCAAAGTTGGACTTTTCCTCTAAAGAAAAAATATACTTTGCAAGATCTATCTTAGAAAATGTACTTTGAAAGAGGGAAAAATGTACTCGGACCAATCCGTGGTCAAGGTTCGAGACATCCCTCCATCGAACTTCGAGCCCAGCAGCGGTCAAGGTTCGGACACAACGCCAAGACTTTAGGACCACTCCATGGCTAAGTCAAAGAATCATTTTTGAAATGTGATCTAGTTACAAATCATCTTCGGGTAACACTTGTAACCATTTACATTCGATTATTAGCTAACAAAACTGTTAGTGTAGAAAATTTCAGTCAAGCTTCGGACCTGAACAGCTTAAGTCTAGACCCCTCATTTGAGCTTCAAGAGAGTGATCAATTCAAATTCGGAATACCCAGCTGAACATCGGATCCAAGAAGTGGTCAAGAATGAAGTCAAGTTTAGGCACACCAATCTGAACTTCGGGTCTCTAAGTAGCCAAGTTCAGGAATCAATAACCCGGACTTCAAACTTCGCTAGTCAAATCTAGCGCGCCCTGTCGGAATTCAAGTCAAAGGATACAAAATTTCAACTGCATCAATTCAATCGGATTCGAAGCAACGCTCGGTACCAAGTACGTACCCTTTAGTGTCTACTTTGACCTTCATCTTTCGGACTCGGTCAAAGTGGGGGCTAACTGTAGACACCTAAAAAGTGTCATGCCTTTCCTCTCGTTATTTTATTTGTTGGCCCGATGATGAAATCCCGAGTCCTATTTGTGGATTTGGATCACGGTTGGTGTTTAATTGGTGCGACAAAAGCCAGTAAACCATAAAGAACCCCTTTGCACCAAATAAACATCCTTTTACCTTGGGTCGGTCCAAAAATCTCTTTTTCTTTCGAACGGTCCAAGCCCGGGCCAAGCCTTCGAGTCAACGGAGCCCACTACCACATACCGGGAAATTCCAGTGCTTAGAATTATGCATTTCACTTTTGTCCAATCATACACGAAGTTGAAGACCTCAAGACGGCGTTAAACGTTGCATTTCATGATCACAAACATCAATGTACTAAAAGCTTCATCCCCTAAACAACATCACTTGGTGGCCGGCACCCCCTACCATTTTCCCCACCTTGAAACGTTGTGTTTTGGGCTAAAGGAATCTTGTTGTAGCCTGGAAAGCTCAAAACCGTTGGCAAACACTACATGGGCAGCACCCCTACCACCTTTTTCATCTTGAAACGCTCTATTTTGGGCTAAGGAATCTTATTGCGGCACGAGGGCACAAAACCCTAGAAAAGCACTCTTGTGGCTGGTGCCCCTACCCGGTTTTATATGGTTTTATCCTGTTTCTATCCGGTTCAATCTTCACATTATCCTAACCTCGTTTTGCACCTTGCTTTGGATGGCTAGGCGAGCATAAACCCTAGGTCATCCCTTGACCTAAAATCTCCGAGTTGGGGCTCTCATTCAGCATATAGCTTTCTCCTTAGCGCCACACTCTGTCAAACCTTAACCTCAAACAACCTTTCTTCCTAACACTACGCCATTGAATCCTTATTAAGAGATATTGAATATTCAGCTATTATGATCTCTTGGTATTCATTTAGCTAATCTTTCTATTCTTTACAAACTTACCTTCACAAAACTCACAAAGAGCCCCTTCAATTCACCACCATTGCCTTACCAAATCTAGATTCGAGATCCGGATCGGCAGGTAGGACAACCCGAGGGCACTAATCCAGACCTTCAAAACGGTTTACTTATTTATATTATTTATTGCTTTTCCTATTGTGGAGAAACGTTGCATTGCATTTAATTCCTCCCTACCCGATGTAATCTTTTAGTTTTTCGTTTTTCTTTGCTTTTCCTTTTCGCTTATACTTTCTTTATTGCTTCTCATTATCGCTTTTTATCGCTTTCATAATTATATGTTTGGTTGCTTTTAATTTTGCATGTTGTGTGCTTGTGTTTGATATATTATTTTAATTCACTACTCAAACTAGTCATGGCTATCTTCGAACAAGCGGAACGGAAGGGTGTATCATTACATTTCGTACCCTCGCCCGAATCCGATTCTCAATTTAAAGACCGATGGATTCATTTTTCATCTTTTTCAGTCTTAGTTTCTCCCATATTAAGATTTGAAAAGTGAACTTTATTTTATTTTTGTCAGCTTTTCTCTCCTAAAAATTGACTCGCGACTCCTCTTTTTGCTTTATTTCTATTCAAATTGCATATTGGCTATTTCTTATCCGCAAGATTAAATAAAAAAAAAAAGGTTCTAGATCTACCAAGCCGGGCCGAGGCCGAGGTTGATTGCCTCAGCCTTGGTCCCCGGTCGGCGCCGACCATCCCCGGGTGCAAGCCGCCGCCTGCACCAAACGTCGATAGCGGGGCTCGGGTCCAAATCGGTGTTTTCACACCAATTTGGCCCTGGAGCCTCACGGCAGAAATAAAAGCCCTAATCTTATTTATCGTTCGATTAGGAAATAATATCCTGGGCCTTCGAAAATAATTTTTAAAAATAAAATTATTAATAAAATCGCCACTCAATCCGATTTAACTCGTTTTAACTTGACTTAATAAAATTCGGAAACCTTAATAAGAGGTTCATCCCCACATTTCGAAACCAACTTGAAAACCCTAAATCATTCTTTAAAGCTTCCTAAAATGCCAACCATTTGTGGGGAAGCTCGGTCGGTCCCGCTGGCCATGGTTCCTACAGACAGGAAGCTATGGCATGGCGGCAAGGTATGCCTATCAAATCCCATCTCGTACAAGTACATGAAGTTGTGTTCATGTCCACATGAACACTATCTAAATTATGAGTGACTTCAAAGATTATGTTGCTTGAAGGTAGTGGGTGGTACTACCTTGACTGTTCTCTTTCTTTCTCAATATTTTGTTTGATTCTAGGGCATACATCATATTCTTCATTCTCCAGTATTTCTCTTTTAAGAACCCTCCTTTCCATCAAAGAAACTCTAATATCTTCGAGCATGTAAATTAAATGTTTGGCCCTTGCTTGAACAATATAGGCATTAAAAGTTTCTGCCATATTGTTTACAACAGTGTCATCTTTGGTTGCTTTGTTGATGTAAGCCCTATAGAATTTGGATGGATATTCTTTAAGAAAATCCTCCACAGCCTTTGGTGATGCCAACTTCATCTCATCTAATGCAACCTTGAAATCGGTTTCATTTTAAGCCAAGTTTACATTCCAAAATAGTAGCTTGAACTCCTCCCCTGTATGAACTTTCTTCCATTTGGCATACATGTACCTAGCACAACTCCTATGTTCATTATGTAGAAGGATAGCAGAAATAGCATGGGCTACTACCTACACAATACTAAATAAAATTAGTCAAAAAAATTAGTGAGAATAATTTGTCAAGTCGGTTTGAAAAATTTAGTCAAAAATTAGTGAGCTAAGGAAGTGTTCATTCATACCTTATGTCCATCATATATGATTGTCCAACCATCTCCATCTGTCTGACCAATGCAGTTGTTGACATTTCTTAGGAACCCCCCAACTCTCATTATTTGCCCCTTCGCAATAGCCCAGGCAAGGGGAAATATTTGGTTATTCCCATCAACCCCTATAGTAGATGGTAAAGTACCCCCAAGAAAGTCTTCAAGAAAGCAGCATCAATGCAGAGGATACTTCTACAACCACTTAAAAGTCCTCTCCTAACCCCATCAAAACAAACAAACATCCTTTCAAAAGCTGGTATTTCTCACCTGGACCAGTTTGCAATAATGTTGAGATTTTCTTGTTGCTTCTTCTCGGCTCCTCAATGTACCTTCTTAACTCTGTTGTAGTGCTTCATCGGTGAACCATGAAGTGTCGTTACAGCTGCAGCTCTAATCTTATAGACAACCCACTTATAAATGCAAAGGAGAAAATCATTTTTCACCTAAGTTTGTATTTCCTTAACTGGCCAATGGGGTTTTTCCTTAAAGGTCGTAATATAATGAGAAGCTACCCAAGAAGGTTTCAGTTGTGTATTCTTTTGCATGTCACTTGTACATATATGAGTGTTATGCACTGATTTTACAATATATGTTGATCTTCTCCTATCTCAAGAAGCATACACACTAAACTTGCATCCCTTCTTGCAAACTGCGCCATACATTTTCCTTGTTAAGTCTGAAATTTTGTACTTTAAGTTGAAACCCTGTGTTAGGGTATACTTCCTCACAACATTTTTGAACATCTCAGTTATGGGAAATGTTATGCCAACTTGCCATTTGAATTTCTTGAAATCAATGCTATCATCAACTCTTGGGGCTCTATTTCTCCTACTCAGTAGGCTATTGTCTTCCTCATCACTTGAACAAAGAGAGCCCATTTCATCCTCGGACTCTTCATACTCACTGTGCCATTCATTGCCTCCTGCAGTTTGCTCATTTTGGATAACATTATTTCCTGTGACACTGGTATCTACTGTTGCCTAGCTCTTTTATTTCTTGAACTCCACCCTCTTATGCTTAGCAACAACCCACTCATCATCAGTAGTATCAACATCTTCACCCTCTACTATTTTAGATGAGAAACTGCAGGTTCTGCTGGGGTAGCTGTTCCCGGGATTGGTAAGAAGTCTTGCTATTGACGTTTGAGCTCGCTTATCATCTGAAGCTATTTCACCACGATAAGTATCCCCATTGACCATTTTCCCTTCCTGTTTACTTGTTCTTGCCTCTGTTGAGTCACTACCCACAACTTGCTGCTTATAACTTGCTGCTTCAAGTGAACCACTACCGATAACATCCTCATCATTTAGATCCTCAAAATCCTCGGTGTAATCCTCATCATCATGTTCATAATAACTATCGGTTGATGTGTAGATTTTAGCACCCTCACCCACAAGTACATTATAAGGTATAGGTGATTCAGGCCTTGGGTCCTCCCAGTCATACTCAACATCCTCAGCCTCATCATTTACATCCTCAACATCATCCTCAATACTTTGTCATTGCTTTGGGTTTGGACTATTTGCTTTAGAATAAAGGATAGTTTGGGACCTAGTAATTGGGCTTCTAGGCTGCGATGACTGAGTTTTCATTTTACTATTAAGGCTTTGTACTTTGGCATTTGGGTTTAGACTTTTGGCCTTTGGATTATTTCCTTTAGAAATTGCAGCACTTTTGGATCTAGTTATTGGGTTTCTTGGTTGAGATGACTGAATTAGGCTTTTGGTCTTGGGGTCTAGATCCTTGGATGTAGGGGTAGAATTTAGGAATTGGGCCTCGAGCTTTTGAGTTTGGATTTAAGAATTGGACCTGAGTTTGGGGCTTTTGGGTTTTGGATTGGGGGTTGTGGCTTTTAGATGTTAGCTTCTGGTTTTAGGGCTAGATTCGAGTCAGGCCTTGGGATTAGTATGCTTGAGTCTGGTTTTGCTACTATTGTTTGGGCGAGTTTGGACAAGGCAAAGCATTAGGCGAGTAGTTCGAGTTCATTTACATCTTGCAACATGTACACATGAACCTCACGATGAGCCATTATGTTTTTAATTATCTTAGTTGCTTCTTCATCACTAAATACCCTTCTCAACCCATACTCCATTGATGTACTACGTATCAAATAGTAAAATTCAACAACCTCATCATACCCAACATCTTTAGCTTAACCCCGCAACTCAAAAAAATGAGAATCTGTCTATATCAATGAGTTCAATGCTCCTACAATTACCATCTTCATACTTCAAGTTTTCTTTTGTACAAATCTCCCCAGTGATGCAAGTAAAGCACAATCTCATCCTCTCTTATTGTCAACACTTCATTTACACAATTAAACATGCAAAAATTCAAACCTACATTAAACATACATTCTACCAATTAAACCTAAATTCACCCAATAACCAGACTTAAGAAATGAGTCCGTACCTATTTCAACCAAAGATGTCAAATTTTTACAACTTGATTTCCCTCCAAATACATGGTCAACTTTCGATCTTCACCGGTTTTGAGATTTCCGTCCATATAATTCACGAGTGTTTGCTTATTGTACATATTTCCGTCCAAAGCTAGTGCGATTGGTATGACAAAGGGAGTTAGTGAGTGTGATTTGGAGAAAGATCAATTTCTATATGGAAACTCGAGAGGGATTTCACTGGAAGGAGGAGAGAGATTTCAAGTTTTTGAATGAGGAGACAGAGAGAGAGTGTGTGAAAAAGTAAACGAGGTGGTGGTTTAATTAATAGGGCGGAATAGTCATTTAAATTTCATCCACCAAACACATCATCACAAAATCGATTCCACCACCGAGTAATCTTGGTGGCGGTTTAGAAATATTAAATACTCTCTAAGAACAATGAACGAGTATCTAACTTTAAAGTATGGTATATAAATGTCCAATACCCCCAAAGTTAATCCAATAACCCAAAAATATATTATTTGTATTTTCTAAAAAGAATATTAAGAAATATCAATCTTAAATTATGATATAAGTGTGACATCTTATTGAGTAAATTTGCTTGGCCCATTCAAATAAGGTTAATGAAAGGTTGTGTCAATGATAAGTCTGGAGAATAATGAGTCGATCCATTAATGATCCTACTAAGATTTTAATTTTTATTTTAACTTATCTATTATACCAATTCACATATTACATTTAGTTAAATTAATTGTTAATAACTTATAAGTAATAATAATTAATATCATATGGAGGTTATAATGCATATTTGTTGCATTCTATAGTAGATTGAGAAAGTGTCAGATTAGGTCAGCCCAACCTAACCAATTTATTCTTTAGGAAAAATCCGACTCCATCTTAGCCCAACCCGTCTTAAGCGTTGTGGTTCAAATACATCTAAAATAGTTTTAAATAAATGAGAATTAAAGATTTTCAAGAAACTAATATAACTATTTTTTTAATTGTAACATCAAAAATTTAGATTAGTTAGTAATATTATTTAAAGTATGATTAGGCATATTCACCTTTTCAAAAATAAAACAATATAACTTATGCATTTTTATTATTTTTAGTATATCACACCATTTTAGTTTGTGCCTATTTCGTTAAAATTTTACTATGTATAATTTTTGTATATACTTTCTTTTATGATAAAGAAGTTGAAAAAAATAATAGTATTAATGTTTGTTTATGATGGATTACGATAGGATTGTGATAGGTATGTAATGTCTTCCCAAATAATGCTAAATAATGAATAATCGTTAGTATAAGGAGTGATAAAGTGAAAGGATTGCGTTAGTTATGTAATATCTTCCCAAATAATGCTAAATAATGAATAATCATTAGTATAAGGAGTGATAAAGTGAAAGAAAAATATCATATAATAGAGATACAACATTCAATCAACAAATCACATAGCTAAAATGGTTCTTTTATTGTCTCGATGCAATAGGTTGAACCGATTTTCATCGAATTTGACCCACAAATTATTGGGTTTTTGAATTTGGGTGGAGCAAATCATGTTCGAAAGCCAAGTCAGTTTTTAGATTTATGAGAATTGCAATAAGTTTGAGGGAAAAAGTTAAAGATCACATAGTTGTCTGAATCCAAATGAAAAGCGAACTTTAATTCTTCATAGTCACGTATTTGTCATTTCAGTCTGACTTACTAAAGTCTTTTATTTATGTAAATAGTTTTGATTTTGGCTGGTAGCTGATTCATTATACACCTTTTTACATTAACCTTTTCGAGTTTTGCCCATTTAATAATTGGAAAAAGAAAAAGAATAAAAGGTCTGCTTGGGATGCGGAGGTTTGAAAGATGAGTATTGAATCTACAACAAGAATTTTACAGATCTTGCTTCGATCACTAGCTGGAATTCTACACCTGCATATGGAGAGAGAGATCATAACTACTACAACTCAACTCTTTGAGTCTTGAGGATTCAGTGGGGTTTCATTCAGGACAAGCATTGATGGTAGTAAAGGCGATAACCAAAAACCTCGGCTAAGATCCTTTGACCTGAACGTGAAGCGTATTTGAGCTGTTAATTACCAGAGCTCAAAGTAAACCCTTCCAAGCTTGACATTCAGCTCCAATCTCATACTTCATCAACAGTTGACCAAGAACAACTGTCTATACCACTAATTCAATGCCAAAAAGGAATACAAACAAGACTTTGGCACTCCAATCAACATGGCCTGTATTATCTTTCCTCAGCTGCTATGTATGGAAGTTCAGTCTCCTTTCCTAAAAATGAAGACATTCACATAGCAAACTCCGAACACACACTCTCATCCTCCCCTGCCCCTTCTGTGTCTTATTACTTCTATATTATGTGTATACACCTGCTATTCTGCTATTTCGATGAACCAATGCAAGTTAGTTTCTCTCATTTAATTTGTCATGCCGAGCTTGTCAAAAGTCGCTTTCAACATGGCATTGTCACCTTCACCACAACGCCGATGGATCTCCTTCATCCTCTCAACAGACCTACATATTCCACTGCACGTCCAATCAAACGAAGCTATGCAGAGATTACCTGCCTGGGCCTTCCACTCACAATCTGCATATATGCCATTGCCATATTATATTGGCATAAACTCAACTTATCCCAAAATGCACATTATGAGGAAGAAACTTAATTTCTTTCTTTATTTTCTGACCTTATTAATTTTTCTACTTAAGAGGTTACCAAAATTGATTACCTGGGGAGTGCCGCAACACAATCTCCTATCATCAATATGCTCCACATCAAGACCAATAAACCAAGACCCAAGTGAAACATCCTCATTTGCATATTTATGCAGAACATTCCTGTAAAGAAGTCACAAAGAGTTTTCAAAACTAAGAGCATGGATAATGACAGTTGAAGGAAGGACAACTAGGAAAAGGCCTTACCCATTGTTCAAGATGTAAGAAGCCAAATCTTTGGAGATGGCGTAAAGCTGCCCAGTTGCATGACGGAAATATTTATTCCCAACCTCTCCAAACTTCCAATACTCAGGTTCATGGTATCTCACTCCTCTGTTCCAATATAACAGAATCAATGAGATTCCTTAAGAACTGAAATAACTAAGCAATGAGAAAAGTCATGGATGGTTTAACAGACTTTTGAGCAAGAACTGGGCCAGATTTCATGCAGCCAATATATATACGTGGCTTTTTGCGGTGTCGAACTAAAGTGTGTCCCAAGGTTGCTGTAATAATGTTCAGAACAGTAAAGTCAATTAACCTATGGGGAAAAACCATATCAATAAATGAACACTAGTAAATAATCTGCCTTCACCTATATTTATATGGACGTCATCATCGACCTTGACATAAAAATCTGCATCCCATTGAGATACAGCTGTAGCAAAATATGTTTTCGTCTTTGCAGACAGTTCAAGGTAGCCCTCGACATGATCCTGTCAATAAGAATCACCCAAACTGGTGTATTTAGGCACTGAGCGGCAATAGTTTTCTGATTCAAGAATGAACTACAAGGTTACCAATCTCAGGATGTCACCATGCCTCTTATTCTCCGCATCAACAGCTTTGTCAAGTATTCCCCCTGCTATCGAGCTGCATGTATTATAAAAGCTTAGAAGTGAGTGAAAGAGAAAGAAATTCTAGATGTATATGCTCAAATTTATTGGTGAAAAAGAAAACTTAGGGAAACAACGGCAACAGTATTTGACTGCATATGTTAGTTGATGATCGACTAGAAAATATTCAGTGCTGTGAATATCCATCACATAATCTTTATGGATAATTCAACATATAATGAACAAGAGTCCTAAATGAAAAGGTTAACCCCATTTTGTTTACTTAGTGAAGTAGGAAGTTGACAATCATTTAGAAGTGATAAAACTAATTTTAGTTTACTGCAAAAGGAACAATTTGTCTGCAGTTTTCAACAATATATATCATGCTTCACCCATGTATAAGATAAGGTGCAAAATTTTCAGATAGTACTTGCAGCAAGCAATTGAACTTTCTAAACTGAAAACCTAGCAATTCTGGTCAATTCAGGATATTAACACGAAATCTGGATTCAGAAGGGAAGAATACATCTAAACACCAATAGCATGAAAGGGTGACCTGATACCTGTGGCCGATCACAAATCGAATAATGATCCCCTTCTCTTCCTCAAGCTTCTTCCTCTTCTCACCTAGTTTTATATTCTTCATGTCAGACCAGAAAACTAAAATCTCAACAAAGAGAAACGGAAATAATATGATGAAGAGTAGAAGTGAGGATGTGAAAGCACAGCTGGGGAATTTAAACCTTGTGGCATCCACGTTGCACGAATTGAATCCCTTCGCTTTCTGCTACTGAAAGCGGTATTAATCCCAACAACCATCAAATATCTTTGTTTTCTCCCTTGTAAGACCACCTCACTTGGATCATTTGGCAATGGGACACCTGAGACTAAAGCGTCATGTGCTGCTTTTGCAGTAGCTAATTCCATTTCTAAGTTTGATATTTTTCTATTCAATATTCTACACCAAAACCAACAAACCAATTGAACTAATGTGATTAGTCTCACAAATGAAAGCTATTTGAATATAAGAAGAGAATTAATCATAAGTCTATATATGGGAACTCACTGCATAGCTTGATCATGACCAGAGATGTCAATAACAACTTCCTTGGGATCATGCATTACATCCTTTCCGAGTAACTATAGGAACACAAGAAACAGATCATAAGAATAAAAGAAGTAAAGCTACTTTTCATTTTCTTCTATTATTCTGGTTCTTTTTTTTCCGTGGTGCTTTCCATAATAATAAAAGAAATGGTTTGAGAATATGCATCGGAATTTGATGATATAAAATGCAGAACTCACTGCTTTTGGTTCACATCCCTCTGCAAGTAAATTTAGCCTTCCAGATTCTACTGCTATTCTTGTAAGACCATTAGATTCATGAACTTCCCACATCCTGGAAACATCACCAATAAAGCCAAGATTAGAGATCTAATCGGGAAGTGTCCACAAACATTTCAAAGCAAAAATTGCAGATAACATTAATCTTTGACTGAATTGCAACTAGCCAAATGTATTGGATAGTAAATCAAAGATCAGATATCACATCAGAGTTACAAATGCTCAAGAGAAGCACCGATCATTTCTTTTCCCTGATCATTAACTAAATGCTCAAGCAGTACATTGTCATTTGTCAATGGAAAAAACCAAACTACGCCGTCAATGTTGCAATACGAGTATATTTAGATGTACATAGCTTTACGCTGTTGATTAGTTAAGAAAAAAACAGTTGCCAATAAATAACATTAGTCATACTCCAGGCCAAAGTGTTTAGGTAAATGAAGAACCAGATTTCAACACGTAGAAAAGTGAGAGAGTGAATCCATGGTTATAGTCAAGTTCATGGACCGGAGCAGAAATAAATAGAGCGATGAAGGATGGAGATGTCAGACGTCCCTTTCCTCAATCAGTAGCCTGTGATATTGGGGTAGGAAAAGCAGTTAGGTTCAGTGGTCTTAAGTTCTATATCTGTAACTAAAGCAAAGCCATTAAATTCATTCACTATCCAACTTGAAACACGGCATATGGGACTACCATTTCAGGTATCAGTGTTTACTCTCACGAGCCAAAGATATGATACTCACAAGCTAGAAAGAGCAAACCAAATCCCAAAAAAGGGCAAAAAAGCAAATTAATAATTTAATAAAATTAAAAATAAATAAAATAGTAAGTAATTGTTCATCATTATACTGGCTTTATTTTTTTTGGTTGGAGAGCACCATCCTGTCGTGTTTCTTTGTTAGTTTATAGAGAAATACTGTTGGTTCTGCTTCCACATTCACACACACCAAAAACATTAATGTGAAGAATAAATTCACAAAGAGGGTTAAAAATAGGAAATTTAGGATTCTGACACATTGAGAATCCAACAATCAACGTAAGGGTCGGATAATCTCAAATTAAAAAAAGAATGAATAGATCTACTTCATCTGGAGAAGAGACATACAATTGGTCATTCACAAAACCCAGGAATCCATTTTTTCAGTAACCCACTAAGAAACTATTAAATTTATTTATTTTTCAAAAAAGAAAACTCTCATTGCCGCTGGTGATTGGTTGATTTGAAGCTTATTTAAGTTATCCTCCCCCTTTCAATAGTTGCAGAATCAAACCCAATAAGAAAGTGAAATCAAAACCATCATTAACATATTACCAACAAATAGGATAATAGGAATCTTCAAATTCTCTTATGACCAAAAAACTAGAAAAAGAAGAAAAGAAAAGAAAAGAAAAGAAAAGAGCAAAAAGATATCTGTTTCGGAATTTCAGAAATTTGTCCGCGAGAAAGGAGGACATTACACGAATTCAGAAGTTCCCATACATCTCAATTAAAATGGAACAAGTAATTACTAACAGTAATCATTACCCATTTCGGATATTTAATCAGAAAAAAACCAATATAAAGCAGAGGTGAAGAAGTTGAAATCTATGAATAAGAAAAATATTAAGTGCGATCAAAATTTACCTGTTTGTAAAAAGCATCCCAATGCAGAAGCTAGAAAGACAGAGAAAGAGAGTCCATCTTTGAGATACCACGTTTCTTGCAGGTTGCTCTTGTCTGAAGCTCTTTGAAGACATTATTGGATGAAACACCTCAACAAGCTCTCTCTCTCTCTCTCTCTCCAGAAGGGGCAGTGCGAGCGGCTTTATGAAGGAAAACCCATTTGTTGGAGAAACAGTGAACCCCAAAAACTGATATCAATTGCGGAAGAAAAGAGCCGGGAAAAGGGAGGGAGAAGGAGACGAGGAGCTTTTTGAAACAGAGAGAGTCAGGGGAATAAACCCAGTTTGCTGTTTGATTAAACTTGGTTGTTAATTTGTTCCTTTCTTGATTCGTTTTACTTGCTTTGTATGAGTATATGTGTACTCTGTTCTGTCTCTCTCTCTCAATGCGCGAACTTTGCAGGGAAGGAACGTCTAACTGAAGTGAGGCAAGTCTCACTTCTAACTGATTCCAAATCTTTTAACCAAATTTATCAAAGTGGACCTACATATATATATATATATATATATATATATGGAAGTGGACAGTCCATTACTCGTTGACTCACTATTCAAAGAACGAGTTACTATTCAAACACGTGGACATTAAAATTGTTGGCAAATATTGTTCAAGGAAATGTACATTAAAGTTGTCGGCAAACTGCTCAAGTTATGGTGATTCATCGATTCATCGTTCATACTTTTGGAGTACCTAAAAGATTGACAACTATTGTATGGACTAGAGTATAGACAGACTTCTTTATGATTTTTGATACTTAGACGTTCTTCGTCTTTCATGTAATTATCCCATCAAGATTTTAATGATCCGGTGAAACCCGAAACTAATAAATCAAAAGCTTGAGTTTCGGAGCACCTTTGGATGTGTAGGCAAGCATATGCAATCATCATCCTGTAGAGAATTTTTAAATCAAAATGGGATAAAAACCATTCTTTTTTATCTTTATTCTCAATTGAATTAAAATCTTCCCTTAAATATTCTTTATTAATTTCAAAGGGTTTTGTTATGACATTAATAGAAGAATATGTAGGAGGTTGCATAATTGAATGAGTAGGAGAACCTATTGATGAATTATCTTCGTCAATTGGTTACGTTATAGGTGCTTTATAATAAATTTTTGAGGAAGAAGACTCTTCTTCTTGATTATCTTTCAAATAATCATAATTAGTAGACCTTGAAGGCATTGAAAAAGAAGATCGAGGAAGATCTCTTTTTTCATAAAGTCTTGAAGAAAAAGTTCTTTCATTAATAGAATTAAATCTTATTAATACTCTATCATCTCGGTTCTTCAATTACTTGTTGTATATTCTTTTAAGCAATATTTCTAGGTTGTTTAATATTTTGAATAATAAATTCTTGAGCAATAGTTATCTCATTTCATTTTAATAATTTAGGAGTCATGTTGAAATATTTTCAAATTCAATTTTTAATAAAATTATCTCATCAAGGCTTCAATAAGCATCTCGGATTAAGTTGAGAAGATAGTAGTTTGAAATAAACTCGTAAGTAATAGGAAAATTTTTTGAAAGTTCTATAAATTGTACTTTTGAATCATTTTGTAAATGAATATCTAATATTAATGTATCCATGATCCAAGGATCATTTAGATCTACTCGAATAATTTAGACAACAGTTGAAATAAACAGGATCATTACATATATTAGTTTGAATCATAGCTAGTAATGAATCTTTGTAGCGACTTAATCTATTATCTCTGAGAGCCATGAATATAGGACAATCTAATCCTAATCTTGTTAAAGGTTTGAGAGCTATTTGAATCATACCAAAATAAATATATTTGTATTTTTCTTTATATTTTTTAATAGAGATATTTGAAATTAACTTAAGAGTTTGGAATTCTTCATCTAAACTAAATGTTTCTTCATAATCTTTTATTGAGAAAGCGATATTGAAATCAAACTTTCCTATTTGATAAATTGTTTCGATCTTTTGTTTTGGAATAGACTAATTTGAGAAATCAACTTGACAACTAACTTCCTTACTATTGACCACACTATTACTCTTACTACTACCTAGACTTAGACGATCTCTAAACCAAGAGGCCATCCGAGTTACGCTTGAATACTTAGTTAAGAATTATGCACATACTATCGGGACCACCGGTACCACCCACACCGGGACCACCTCACACGGCTGACCAACGGATAACATGGGACGGACCAACGGCTGACCAATGCTAGCTATGGCGTAGCACCAACCAAATAAACAAACTTGGCTTTGATACCAATTGAAGACAAGATCGATCTAGGAGCTAGGGAAGCAACTCGGGGACTGGGTATGGTTGAATAGTTGGGGAGGTAGAGTGACAAATTAATTTAACAAATTGATTTATAAAACAAAAGATTAAAACTTTAAATGGAAATAGCTAAATGAAGATTGAAATAATAAAAACGTTGAATCAAAACTTACTCGTGATTGATTGAAATGAAACTTGTACAAGAGTTTGGATAGAAGGCTCTCAAGAGAGAGGTTGAAGATACAAAGGAGTATTGTGTAGTGAGTTGTGAGTTGTGATATAAGTTGTGTTGTGAGTTGTGAGTATTGAGATAAAGGAGTACATATTTATAGAATACAATCATGAATTAGTAAGTGACATTTGGATGGTTGAAGATGCTTGATTGTAATGGAATCATAATCTTGAAAATATCTGCCGACATTGTTGAATTATTGAAATAGTATTAAGCTGGACCAAAAGTATGAACAGATAGGTGATAAATCACCATAATTTGAACAGTCATGCGGACAACTTTAATGTGCATTTACGTGAACAGTATTTGCCAACAACTTTAATGTCCACGTCTTTGAATAGTAAGTCTTCTTTGAATAGTGAGTGATCGATCTGTATCTTGTCCACTTCCTTTCCGGGAAAAAGAGAAGTGAAATTGTAAAATTTCACTTAGAAAAACCCGCATAAAAATCGTGAAAATAATAGTTTTTTTAATACCCTGTAAGGGTTAAATACTATATGGGTCGTGGGCGCAAGGCCCATCAAAAGGATCATAATCTGATTGAATAGATGTTGAAGAATCGGATGAATTTGTGCTTGTCTTCGGGAGTAATTGTTGTTCTTGCTTCTTGAGTAGCTTGATCTCTTGCTTGAGCAATTGAATTTCTTCATCCTGAATTTTTTTTTCCTTTTGAATTCTTTTCTTGCTTTTGTGGGGTAGGAGGAGCTGGTTACATTAATTTTGAGAGCTAGAGGATCCTTGGAGGAATTCTTTTGTTAAGAAATTAGGTAGGGAATTATTTTCCCCTTTAATAAATTCTATATCATAATAAAAACAAGATAAAATTGCTTGCCAACGAGCAAATATTTGTTTGGAAACAAGGTTTTGAACATCTTTAGTAATGATTTCTTTTGCTGATTTGCAATCAATACGAAGAAGGAATTTTTATTAAATAAATCATCTTGAAATTTTGAAACACACAAAATGATTGATAAAATTTCTTTTTTACGAGTTGAATAATTTCGTTGAGTTTTATTCTAAATTCCTGAATGATATCTAACTAGTTGGGTCTGTTTTGAGGTCATAGAAATCTTTTGTTTTAATATACCACCATATCCTAAATCTGATACGTCTGTTTCTACTATCATGAGTGCATTTGGATGTGGAATACCTAGACATGGTAAAGACTTGACCTTTTGTTTAAGAAGGCGAACGACTTGAGTATGTTCATCCGACCATGGTGGTGGGTTATTACTTAATCTCCTATAAAGAGGTTGACATGTTTGTCTTAATTTTGGAAAAAATCGGACACATAATTAAGACATCCTAAAAATCTTTGTAATTGAGTTTTATTTTTTATTTAATCTGGAAATTTATCCGTAAATTTAATAGCTCTTGTAATTGGTTTTATAGTTCCTTGATAAATATCATGCCCTAAAAATCTTATTTTCATTTGAAACAATTTCATTTTTGATGTAGAAACAACAAGACCATTTTTTTTTAGTACATGCAAAAAGTTTGTAAATGTTTGAAATGTTGTTCAATACTATTCGAATATACTAAAACATCATCAATATAAACTATTGTAAATTGAGTATAAGGATTAAAAATATTATTCATAATATGTTGAAATTTTGAAGGAGCATTCTTTACTCCAAAAGGCATTACATTCCATTCATAATGCCCAAAGGGGACGGTAAAAGCTGTTTTATAACGATCATGATCGGCAATTTGAACTTGCCAAAAACCACTTTTCATATCAAATTTTGAAAATATTTTTGTTTCATATAGTCGATTAAGTAAATCTCGTTTATTTGGAATGTGATCTCTAATCCATTGTAAAACTTTATTCACTGGTTTATAATTAATAACAAGGCGATGAACTCCTCGTTCTTTTTCTCGCTTGGTTATTGACATAGAAAGTTGCACAACTCCAAGGAGATTTAGAAGATCTTATTAATTTTTTATCTAAAAGTGATTGAATCTCCTTTTTGTAGAATTCTAAAAGTTCCTTGTTCATTTGGATAGGTCGAGCTTTAGTAGGGATATTTCTTTATGAAAAATCATTTTCATAAGGAAGTGTAACATCATGTTTTTTTCTTTCCCGAAAGGCATTGGGAAGATCAAAACAGACTTCTTTGTGGAATAAATTTTGTAATTCTTTTATTTTATTTTGAATAGAAGGTTGTTGTAATTTTTCTTCAATTTTTTACAGTTAATTTCTTTATGTAAAAAAATAATTTGCTGATTTTTGTTTACAATAAAATTTAGTTGTTTAATTATGGTGAATTCTTGAAGTAAAGATAGATCTTTTGTACGGATAGGGAAATAAATTTGAAAGAAATATATTTTTCTAAAATTTCTGTATGAACATCAAATTGATCGACTTTGAACGGATAAATTTGAGTGATGAAAGGGGTACCTAAAATGACTTCTTGACCTATGTCTCTAACAAGGATAAAAGTATTCTTGAAACAATAACTTTGATTGCAAATATAAGCATTTGATAATTTATATTTGATTTGTAGTGTCGTTCCATTAGCACTATGTAGACGTTCTTTAGTTTTTTCATAAAACTTAGATGGAATTAATCCTTCTTTAATACAATTTTGATCCGCACGGCTATCAAGTAGAGCAATAGTATTGACTTCAAAGTTATCACTAATCTTTAGGGTAATACACATATACCATTTTTTATAATTAATATGATTAATTATAGATATAAATTGTTGATTACTAGAAGAACTTGGGGTATCTTCATTGTTATTTGAAGAACTTGATTTATCCTCAATTAATGATATTCTTCTTTGTAATTCTAAATCTTTGGTTTGAAGAAAACATAAATTTTGATTAATCTCTTTGATTTGTTCTTTGAGATTATTGACTTCCATTTTTAAATCTTGAATATTAACTACCTTTAAAATATTTGGAGTATCATATTTCTCAAATATTTTATTAACATTGAAATTAGGAGGAGTAACTTTTAATAAATCTTCTTTTATTAAAATACTTTTGAGTTTCTCTAAATATTCCTTTCTTAGTTCCGAATCTTGAATTTGTTCAATTAAATCTAATAAAAATTATTTTTCGTTTTTAGTGGTTGTCATCATATTAATGCATTTGTAACAAATTCTAGTTGATTCATTTCCTGATGAATAATCACTTGAATTGCTTTCTAATTCGTAAAGATCATTGCCTTCAAAATCGAGAGGATGAATTTTCATAATTAACTGGAGTATCTTTGAGTTCAAATAAAGAAATAATCTTTTCTTGAATTTCTTGATTATCACCACAAATTTCATTTAATTTTTCTTTAACTTTGCAATCTTTTGTATATTGACCTTGTTTGTTACATTTAAAACAAATAACTCTATTAGTAGTTTTCTTTTTTGAAATATTTTTCTTAGGGGTTGTATTTGTTTTATTGTTATTAGTACGATTAAATTGTTTCTTTTTATTAACTTGATTTGCTCTTCTTTTTTAATAGAAGGAGATTCAATTTTGGAAGGCGAAAGCTTCACAAAAAGAACCTAACTCTTTTCGTGTAGCGACTTTATCCATTGAATATCTCGCTTGTAATTTTAGTTCATTGCATAAAGAAATACCTTCTTTTTAATAAATCCTAATAATTGACCAAATGTAACTTGATCATATGGAATTGGATCTTTACCTGTAACTTCTTTTAATTTGTTGAATATCCTTTGAGAAAATAAATTTGGTAATCCTAAAATGAATTTCTCTTTCCAATATGGTAAACGACAATCTTGTCTTTTTAATAGATATGTGAAATAAGTATCTTTACACCAATTGTAATCTTCTAGTGTAGGACATCTTAAATTTATTAATAAAATTTCTTGACCACTTAACATATCTTTTGGAGTACCTTAAAGATTGACAACTAGTATGGACTAGAGTATAGACAACTTCTTTCGATTTTTGATACTTAGACGTTCGTCGTCTTTCATGTAATTATCCCACCAAGATTTTAATGATCCGGGAAACCCGAAATTAATAAATCAAAAGCTTGAGTTTTGGAGCACCTTTGGATGTGTAGGCAGCATATGTAATCATCCTATGGAGAATAATTAATGCTTCATGTTCGGATTTTCCATTTATATTCCATTCATAGATAGAAGTACCGTCAAAAGCTTCGTAATAACTGATTTTATTGATTCTAGTTAAAGATCTGGAGGAGTGCTTCTAGAATGATAAGGAATTTTTTCTTATTAAAGATTTTATTGATGTCTTGATCTTCTTGGGAAATATCTAGAACATTAACGAGTATTACTTGAACTAGTCTGCTTGTTTTAATTTATCATCTATCTTTTTAATTAATGGGTTATCCGGAATTTCTAAATTTTTATTCCTATTGAATTTAATGAGAGCGAGATGAAATATCATCTAGGAATCCTAGCTTCGTTGACTCTCTATTTAAATCTAAACTTTCTAATTTTTTGGATAATAAGTAAATATCTTCCTTTTTAGATATTGCTTCTATTTGAGTAGAAACCATATTAACTTGTTGAGATAATGTATGTAAGACTTGATTAGTATAATTATTTTGATGATAAACGTTTTTAATGTCTTCTAAAGCTACTTGAGAATCATCTGGATCGTTTCTTCCTATTTTGAATGGAGTCGCATGAATATGACATTGATCTGTAGAGATTAAAATTTCTTGTAAAAGAGGAGTTATGGAAGTAAATATATTTCCATTTAATAACGTCCATTTTTTACTAAGAGTTTAATTAGTATTAATTTCTTTAATACCAAGAGGATCCGGTAGATTATTTTTAGAAACAAATATGGTCCACCAGGTAAAGAATAGAATATTACATTCAATTCTTTCCATTAGTGAATACCATTCTTGCCTTATGAATGCTTGAACTTTTAAATCAAAATGGGATAAAAGT
The DNA here is from genome assembly GCA_021018815.1 of Talinum fruticosum. NCBI lineage: Eukaryota > Viridiplantae > Streptophyta > Magnoliopsida > Caryophyllales > Talinaceae > Talinum > Talinum fruticosum. The sequence continues at coordinate 796,208 of JAITYX010000092.1, read as the reverse complement.
CATTTTTTTATCTTTATTCTCAATTGAATTAAAATCTTTCCTTAAATATTCTTTATTAATTTCAAAGGGTTTTGTAATGACATTAATAGAAAAATATGTAGGAGGTTGCATAGTTGAGTAGGTAGGAGAACCTATTGATGAATTATCTTCGTCAATTGGTTCTCGCTATAGGTGCTTTATAATAAATTTTTGAGGAAGAAGACTCTTCTTCTTGATTATCTTTCAAATAATCATAATTAGTAGACCTTGAAGGCATTGAAAAGAAGATCGAGGAAGATCTCTTTTCTTAGAAAGTCTTGAAGAAAAAGTTTTTTCATTAATAGAATTAAATCTTATTAATACTTTATCATCTGTTACTTCAATTACTTGTCGTATATTATTTTGAGCAATATTTCTAGGTTTAATATTTTGAATAATAAATTCTTGAGGAATAGTTATCTCATTCCATTTTAATAATTTAGGAGTAAAAGTTGAAATATTTTCAGATTCAATTTTTAATAAAATTGTCTCATCAAGAGAAGGCTTTAATAAGCATCTTGGATTAAGTTGAGAAGATAGTAGTTTGAAATAAACTCTGTAAGTAATAGCAAAATTTCTTGAATGTTCTTTAAATTGTACTTTTGAATCATTTTGTAAATGAATCTTTGTAGCGAATTAATCTATTATCTCTAAGAGCCATGAATATACGACAACTTGAACTAGACTTGTCTTTTTAAAAAATATTGTGAACAAGTGCTACTTCTCTTGATTGTAGATTAAATAAATCAATTAATAAAACTTGTACTCAAATAGAAGCATCTGTAATACTCCATCAAAAATCCGTGTAAATTATACCAAGATTATTTCACAATGAGATACTAAGATCCCCGAGTTAGAATGGGATACTTATTTCAGATTCACATATTTAGTTATTAGATTTATTATAAATTAGCTCCGATACTTCGATTGGTATCGGAGCTAGGGAAGTGGACGAGTACACTCATTGTTCACTCACTATTCAAAGAAGACTTACTATTCAAATACGTGGACATTAAATTTGTTGGTAAACACTTGTTCAAGAAAATGCAGATTAAAGTTGTCGGCAAATAATTCAACAATGTCGGCAGATTGTTCAAGTTATAGTGATTCATCGACTCATTGTTCATACTTTTGGTCCAGTCAATACTATTTCAATAATTCAACAATGTCGGCAGATATTTTCAAGATTATGATTCCATTACAATCAAGCATCTTCAACTGTCCAAGTGTCACTTACTAATTCATGATTGTATTCTATAAATATGTACTCCTTTAGCTCAATAGAACACGACTCACAACACAACTCATATCACAACTCACAACTCACTACACAATACTCCTTTGTATCTCCAACCTCTCTCTTGAGAGCCTTCTATCCAAACTCTTATACAAGTTTTCATTCTATCAATCAAAAGTAAGTTTGATTCAACGTCTTTATTATTTCAATCTTCATTTAATTATTTCAATTTACAGTTTTAATCTTTTGTTTTGCAAATCTATTTGTTAAATTAATTTGTCACTTTGCCTCCCCGCTATTCAACCATACCCAGTCCCCGAGCTGCTTCCCTAGCTCCTAGACCGGTCCTGTCTCCGATTGGTATCAGAGCCAAGTTTGTTTATTTGGTTGGTGTTACGTCATAGCTAGCGTTGGTCAGCCGTTGGTTAGCCTCGTGTTATCCGTTGGTCAGCCGTGTGAGGTGGTGCCGGTGTGGGTGGTCCCGATAGTATGTTCATAATTCTTAACTATGTATTCAAGCGTAACTTAGATGGCCTCTTGGTTTAGAGATCGTCTAAGTCTAGGTAGTAGTAAGAGTACTAGTGTGGTCAATAGCAAAGAAGTTAGTTGTCAAGTTGATTTCTCAAATTGGTCTATTCCAAAACAAAAGATAGAAACAATTTATCAAATAAGAAAGTTTGATTTCAATACTACTTTCTCAATAAAAGATCATGAAGAAACATTTAGTTTAGATGAAGAATTCCAAAATCTTAAGTTACTTTCAAATATCTCTATTAAAAAATATAAAGAAAAATACAAATATATTCATTTTGGTATGATTCAAATAACTCTCAAACCTTAACGAGATTAGGATTAGATTGTCCTATATTCATGACTCTTAGAGTTAATAGATTAATTAGTTACAAAGATTCATTACTAGCTATGATTCAAGCTAATATATGTAATGATCCTATTTATTTCAACTACTTGTCCAAATTATTCAGTAGATCTAAATGATCCTTTGGTCATGGATACATTAATATTAGATATTCATTTACAAAATGATTCAAAAGTACAATTTACATAACTTTTAACAAATTTTGCTATTACTTACAGGGTTTATTTCAAACTACTATCTTCTCAACTTAATCCAAGATGCTTATTAAAGCCTTCTCTTGATGAGACAATTTTATTAAAAATTGAATCTGAAAATATTTCAACTTTTACTCCTAAATTATTAAAATGGAATGAGATAACTATTCCTTAAGAATTTATTATTCAAAATATTAAACAACCTAGAAATATTGCTCAAAATAATATACAACAAGTAATTGAAGAACCAGATGGTAGAGTATCAATAAGATTTAATTCTATTAATGAAAGAACTTTTCTTCAAGACTTTCCGAAAAAAGAGATCTTCCTCAATCTTCTTTTTCAATGCCTTCAAGGTCTACTAATTATGATTATTTGAAAGATAATCAAGAAGAAGAGTTTTCTTCCTCAAAAATTTATTATAAAGCTCCTATAGCAGAACCAATTGACGAAGATAATTCATCAATAGGTTCTCCTACTCATTCAACTATGCAACCTCCTACATATTCTTATATTAATGTCATTACAAAACCCTTTGAAATTAATAAAGAATATTTAAGGGAAGATTTTAATTCAATTGAGAATAAAGATAAAAAAGAATGGTTTTTATCCCATTTTGATTTAAAAGTTCAAGCATTCATAAGGCAAGAATGATATTCACTAATGGAAAGAATTGAATGTAATATTCTATTCTTTACCTGGTGAACCATATTTGCTTCTCAAAATAATCGACCGGATCCTCTTGGTATTAAAGAAATTAATCCTAATCAAAATCTTAGTAAAAAATGGACGTTGTTAAATGGAAATATATTTACTTCCATAACTCCTCCTTTATAAGAAATTTTAATCTCTATAGATCAAGGTCATATTCATGCTACTCCATTCAAAATATGAAGAAACGATCCAGATGATTCTCAAGTAGTTTTAGAAGACATTAAAAAGGTTTATCATCAAAACAATTATACTAATCAAGTCTTACATACAGTATCTCAACAAGTTACTATGGTTTCCCCTCAAATAGAAGCAATATCTAAAAAGGAAGATACTTGACTTATTATCCAAAAAATTAGAAAGTTTAGATTTAAATAGAGAGTCAACAAAGCCAGGATTCCTAGATGATATTTCATCTCCTCTCATTAAATTCAATAGGAATAAAAATTTAGAAATTACAGATAGCCCATTAATTAAAAAGATAGATGATAAATTAAAACAAGCAGCTAGTTCAAGTAATTCTGTTAATGTTTTAGATATTTCCCAAGAAGACCAAGATATCAATAAAATCTTTAATAAGAAAGAAATTCCTTATTATTCTAGAAGCACTTCTCCGGATCTTCAACTAGAATCAATAAAATCAGTTATTATAGAAGCTTTTGACGGTACTTCTATCTATGAATGGAATATAGATGGAAAATCCGAACATGAAGCATTAATTATTCTCCATAGGATGATGATGGCATATGCTGCCTACACATCCAAATGTGCTCCAGAAACTCAAGTTTTTGATTTATTTGTTTCGGGTTTCACCGGATCATTAAAATCTTGGTGGGATAGTTACATGAAAGACGAAGAACGTCTAAGTATCAAAAATCATAAAGAAGTCTGTCTATACTCTAGTCCATACAGTTGTCAATCTTTTAGGTACTCCAAAAGATATGTTAAGTGGTCAAGAAATTTTACTAATAAATTTAAGATGTCCTACTCTAGAAGATTGCAATTGGTATAAAGATACTTATTTCACATATCTATTAAAAAGACAAGATTGTCGTCAACCATATTGGAAAGAAAAATTCATCTCAGGATTACCAATTTTATTTTCTCAAAGAATATTCAACAAATTAAAAGAAGTTACAGGTAAAGATCCAATTCCATATGATCAAGTTACATTCGGTTAATTATTAGGATTTATTAAAACGGAAGGTATTTCTTTATGCAATGAACTAAAATTACAAGCGAGATATTCAACGAGATAAAGCTGCTACACGAAAAGAGTTAGGTTCTTTTTGTGAAGCTTTCTGCCTTCCAAAATTGAAGCTCCTTCGTTCAAAAAGAAGAGCAAATCAAGTCAATAAAAAGAAACAATTTAATCGCACTAATAACAATAAAGCAAATACAGCTCCTAAGAAAAGTATTACAAAAAAGAAAACTACTAACAAAATTGTTTGCTTTAAATGTAACAAACAAGATCATTATGCAAAAGATTGCAAAGTTTAAGAAAAATTAAATGAAATTTGTGGAGATAATCAGGAAATTCAAGAAAAGATTATTTCTTTATTTGAACTCAAAGATACTCTAGTTCATTCTAAAAATTCATCATCTAATTCTAAAGACAATGGTCTTTACGAATTAGAAAGCAATTCAAGTGATTATTCATCGGGAAATGAATCAACTAGAATTTGTTACAAATGCATTAATATGATGACAACCACTAAAAACGAAAAATAATTTTTATTAGATTTAATTGAACAAATTCAAGATTCGGAACTAAGAAAGGAATATTTAGAGAAAATCAAAAGTATTTTAATAAAAGAAGATTTATTAAAAGTTACTCCTTCTAATTTCAATATTAATAAATTATTTGGGAAATATGATACTCCAAATTTTTTAAAGGTAGTTAATATTCAAGATTTAAAAATGGAAGTCAATAATCTCAAAGAACAAATTAAAGAGATTAATCAAAATTTATGCTTTATTCAAACTAAAGATTTAGAATTAGAAACAAGAATATCATTAATTGAGGATAAATCAAGTTCTTCAAATGTTAATGAAGACATTCCAAGTTCTTCTAGAAATCAACAATTTATATCTATAATTAATCATATTAATTATCAAAAATGGTATATTTATATTACTCTAATGATTAATGATAAGTTTGAACTCAATACTATTGCTCTACTTGACAGTGGTGCAGATCAAAATTGTATTAAAAAGGATTAATTCCATCTAAGTTTTATGAAAAAACTAGAGAACGTCTACATAGTGCTAATGGAACGACACTACAAATTAAGTACAATTATCAAATACGTATATTTGTAATCAAGGTTATTGTTTCAAGAATACTTTTGTCCTTGTTAGAGATATAGGTCAAGAAGTCATTTTAGGTACCCATTTTATTACTCAAATTTATCCTTTCAAAGTCAATCAATTTGGTGTTCATACACAAATTCTTGGAAAATGTTTTCTTTCAAATTTATATCTTCAATAATTTCAAAAGATTTATCTCTTAAAGAGTATTCTTTAATTAATATTATTTTTGACAAAGATTTCTTCCTTTCATCTCTCAATATGAATCAAGATGAACAGAAAGAAAGAATTATTCAAACTCCAAGGCGAGTATGCTTGTTAAGACGATCGCATCAACTCCTTCACGATATTCAATCCGTGTGTCAAATTCATTTCAAGTTTTACCTAATCAAGGATTTCCTCCTCTATCCTACGTTCAAGCTTCTACAAAGTTTCAAAAACCCACAAGACTAGATTCCTCCTTTGATTCCAAATATTTCACAAAACCAAACAAAGAACACGTTGTCTTTACAAAATTTAGACAACCTCAATCCCTATCTCAACTCAATGAATTCGTCAAAACTATTTTTACACCCGAATGTTACTTTATTAATGATAACCCTCTCAACACCCGAACTTTTTACGAATTCATTCTGGTTGATTCAAAATCTGCAGAAATCCAACATATTCCAAATCGCACCAATCCTAATCAAATAGCCTACTCAAAGCTCGGAATTCTCAAAGTACCTATCTGGGAAAGAATTTCCTAGGAAATATTCAAGCAAACCATTTTCGAACCATTCAATTTACCAGGCTATAATTACATAGATTATGAAAAAGCTTGGTATTAATCATTTTTATATAGACCATTCAATCATTCATGGTTTATTAGTTTCGATACAAGAACGGAAAGTCAATTTCCCATTTGGTTTTACGAGTGGTGTATGACCATGGGATCTACTCAAGACATATGGCCGGACGAAGTAAAAAGATTACAGCAACTATTCAAACGTTTTAACCATTAGCCCGGATCTCAAGCAAATATCATTCCTAAAAAATATGGATTTCCTTGGATCTTCCGTTGGTCATTCTTAATTATTCAATATTACAAACCCCGAGCATCATATTCATTAGTTCGTGAATATAAGATTAAATGGTGGGACAAATTCAATGTCCAAGCTGCCTTAGGTATTAAGTAAGTCCCATCCATTCAACCAGCTCTCGCTACCCCACAAAAGCAAGAAAAGAATTCAAAAGGAAAAGAAAAATTCAAGATGAAGAAATTCAATTGTCTGAAGCAAGAGATCAAGCTACTCAAGAAGCGAGCAACAACAATTACTCTTGAAGACAAACACAAATTCATCTGATTCCTCAACATCTATTCAATCAGATTATGATCCAAGACCCGTATAGTATTTAACCCTTACAGCGTAGTCAAAAATAAAACAAAAAAACAAAAAATTTTAATATTCTCACGATTTTCATGCAGGTTTTTCTAAATGAAATTTTACAATTTCATTTCTCTTTTTTTCCCCGGGAAGGAAGTGGACGAGTACAATACTTGTTCACTCACTATTCAAATAAGACTTACTATTCAAAGACGTGGACACTCACTATTCAAAGAAGACTTATTATTCAAAGACATGGACATTAAAGTTGTTGACAAATACTTGTTCAAGAAAATGCACATTAAAGTTGTCGGCAAATAATTCAACAATGTCGGCAGATCTGTTTAAGTTATGGTGAATCATCAGCCTATTGTTCATACTTTTAGTCTAGTCAATACTTGTTTCAATAATTCAACAATGTCGGCAGATATTTTCAAGTTTATGATTCCATTACAATCAAGCATCTTCAACCGTCCAAGTGCCACTTACTAATTCATGATTGTATTCTATAAATATGTACTCATTTAGCTCAATAGAACATGACTCACAACATAACTCATATCACAACTCACAACTCACTACACAATACTCCTTTGTATCTCTAACCAGTAACTTGAACAGTCTGCCGACATTGTTGAATTATTTACCGACAACTTTAATATGCATTTTCTTGAACAAGTATTTGCCAAGAACTTTAATGTCCACGTCTTTAAATAGTAAGTCTTCTTTGAATAGTGAGTGTCCACGTCTTTGAATAGTAAGTCTTCTTTGAATAGTGAGTGAACAGATCTGTATCTGTCCACTTCCTTCTCGGGGAAAAAGAGAAGTGAAATTGTAAAATTTCACTTAGAAAAACCTGTATAAAAATCGTGAGAATAATAAAATTTTTTGTTTTTTTATTTTTTAATTTTTTTGTTTTGTTTTTTAATTTTTTTTTGAATACCCTGTAAGGGTTAAATACTATATGGGTTTTGGGCTCAAGGCCTATCAAAAGGATCATAATTTGATTCAATAGATGTTGAGGAATCGGATGAATTTGTGCTTGTCTTCGGGAGTAATTGTTGTTGTTGCTTCTTGAGTAGCTTGATCTCTTGCTTCAGACAATTGAATTTCTTCATCTTGAATTTTTTCATTTCCTTTTGAATTCTTTTCTTGCTTTTGTGGGGTAGCAGGAGCTAGTTGAATGGAAGGGACCGACTTAATACCTAAGGCAACTTGGACATTGAATTTGTCCCACCATTTAATCTTGTATTCACGAACTAATGAATATGATGTCTGGGGTTTGTAATGTTGAATAATTGAGAATGACCAACAGAAGATCCAAGAAAATCCATATTTTTATGGATTGAGATTTGCTTGAGATCCGGGCTAATGGTTGAAACGTTTGAATAGTCTGCTGTAATGTTTTTTGACTTCGTCCGGCCATATGTCTTGAGTAGATCCCATGGTCATCCACCACTCGTAAAACAAAATAGGAAATTGACTTTCCGTTCTTGTATTGAAACTAATAAACCATGAATGATTGAATGGTTTATATAAAAATGTATAATACCAAGCTTTTTCATAATTTATGTAATTATAGCCTGTAAATTCAATGGTTCAGAAAATGGTTTGATAGAATATTTACTAGGAAAATCTTTCCCAAGTAAGTACTTTGAGAATTCTAAGCTTTGAGTAGGCTATTCGATTAGGATTGGTGCGATATGGAATATGTTGGATTTCTACAGATTTTGAATCAACCAGAATGAATTCGTAAAAGTTCGGGTCTTGAGAGGGTTATCATTAATAAAGTAACATTAGGGTGTAAAAATAGTTTTGACGAATGAAGACTCGAGTATGATCGACTAACCCCTTAACCGTGTTTTGATTTCATGCATTCATTTAAATTTAGGATAAAGCAAGAAGCATCCTAAAAGAAATTCATTTAACTAGGTCATATGCTTTATAATTCATCATTTCAATATGACTTATTCTTGATCGAACTCGAGACTTAAGCATATTAAGATTATCCGACTAAGTTCGACCCACTAAGTCGGACTCGACTTAGAAAGTAGAATCTGAGTTAGTTATGACAGACCGAGTAAGTCCGACCCACTCGGATATGACCCACTCGTAACTCGGACTCGGATCCGACCCACTCGGAACTCGGACTCGGATTTGACCCACTCATAATCGGATTCCGACCCACTCGGATCTCGACCCACTCGGAACTCGGATTCTGACCCACTTAGTCAAACTCGGACATTTAGTTTGCCTACGCTATTATTTGTTTAATCATGCGTAATTGTAAAATGTCTATATAACTCATGTGCCCATTAAGATTGAATGATTTATTTATGAGTTTTGGCATATCTCGGAATCTAAGTATATTGAATATTAGACTTGAAATATTCCACATTAATAGATTAAGGTAATTACTCATTAAATGCTTTATTTAGACTAATCCTTATCTAATTATGGACTAAAGTATATTTATACTTTGAGAACCATTGTGCTTAATGTCTTTGCAGGTTTTTCTAATGACAATTATCTCGAAGAAAAAGCAAAAGCAAAAGGCTTCGACCGTTAAAGCACTGCCTGGACAAAAATTTACAAAAGGTGGAAAAAGAGTTGTTGGAAGCTAGGACCAAGGCACAATGGCTATTTCTAGGTGGTCCAGAAATCGAGTGACTCGGACTATCCGTTATAACGGCTAGTTGACTCAGACAGCTTCAACAGAAAGACATTGGAGGCTCAGCGGCTATCTCTTCAAGGCGGACTATTTATAGAAGTCTTAGCACAAGATTTCAATCGAAGAAGGGAAGAAAAAGAGAGACCATATTGAACATCTTCTCTAGCATACAACTCCCAAACTGTAATTCTAATATTCCGAGTTGTATTTTTCTGAGTCGGTTGTATTGCAATTCTTACTCCTCTTTTACTCTTTCTCTCCGACTGAGTTGTAAAGGTTACCTCAACTCAGCTTGTCCCAAACTGTAAAGGTTACCTCGGTTTGGAAGTACCAGGTTAGATAAGGGAACTTCTAACCATAGGAAAAAGTGGAGGATCCCAAGTTGATAAGGTAACTTCAACTTGGAAGTACTAGGTCGATCGGATAAGGTAAATTCCGAGCCTGGGAAAATTGTAATAGATTTGTTTGGGAACTAATCTGGGTAGTCATATTCATTATAATTGAGGATTCAATTAGTGGATTTAACTTGGTGTCCGGATTGACACTGTCCGTGGTTTTGTGCCCCAAGAGGGTTTCCACGTAAATCTGAGTTCATACTTTTCCGAGTCCAATCTAGACTCGAACTGCGTTTCTATCTCTATTCTGTTCAAAAGAGTTTGATTTTCTTAAAAATCTTCCACCACCCTATTCACCCCCTAGGGTGACTTAACTTCTCCAAGAGCAAACCTTCAATTAGTATCGAGCCTAGCCTTTCAAGAGGATCTCACCATCCAAAGTTTAAATATCATGGCTCATCGTACTCGGAGAATTTGAAGAAGGAAGATCTTTTTGAGGCCACCCAAGTTCAAAGGCTCAAACTTTGCACTTTGGAAGAAGCCGATGCAATGCTTCATCCAAGATCTTGATGAACAATTGTGGAAGGTCATCACCGAGGGAAACTATATTCCCACAAAGCAAGCAGGTGACCAAACAAGTGGCAAAACTAAAGTCGAATACACCCTCGAAGAGAAGGAAAGGTACATGAAGAACTTCGAGCTATGAAAATCCTTCTATGTGCCATAGATGCTTCGGAGTACAATAGAGTCTCGGCTGGTGACACGGCTAAGGAGGTGTGGGACACCTTGGTGACAACATATGAAGGAACAAGCCAAGTGAGACAAACTAAGATCAGCCAATACCTCCACAGGTATGAGCTATTCAAAATGGAAGAAGCCGAGAGCATCACCGAGATGTATATCCGATTCACGAGAGATTGTTAATAATCTCAAATCTCTTGGTAAGAAGATGCCTAATGAAGAAGTTGTTAGAAAACTTCTAAAGAGCCTATCAAAGAAGAAATGGGGTCCAATGGTGACTGCAATAAAAGAAGCACAGGACCTCAACAAACCGAAGTTAGATGAGCTCATAGGAAAACTTCGACCCATGAGCTACATCTCCAAGAGGAGGATTCTAACGACAGCCCAAGAAGGAACATTGCACTAAAAGCCTCGGAAGAAGCTGAACTAAGTTCAAGTAGTTCCGACTCGAAGAGGACGCAATAGAGCAAATTGCAAAAGGCTTTAAGAAGATGATGAAGCATCGGATATTGAAAAAGAAGCCTAAATCTTAGGTCCTCGGACGAGAAAGAAAAGGCAAACTCTTCATCCTCTCAATTCTTTTTCTACTAATTATTCCGGATGTTTTAAGTGTGGTTGCAAGGAACACACCATCAAATATTGCCCACAAAAGCAGAGAGATTACAAAAGAAGAAGACCATTACTTATAGTAAGGATGAGTTAGAAGAAGAAGGAGACTCATCCGACTTAGACATAGAGGATGAGTCCAAGTGTCTAATAGCAATGACTAACTCGGACACAAAACCGAATCGGAACAATACTCATCCGATGTTAAGGAAAATGATCCTCAAGAGATAATCAATTATTATCTTACATTTTCTAAGATAGATCTTGCAAAGTACATTTTTTCTTTAGAGGAAAAGTCTAACTCGATTCTTCCCTCTTTCAAGAAAAACTTGAGTCTGTTAAAACCGAGAACAATTTTCCGAAAAATGATTTAGAAACACTGAGACTCGGTTTGAAGGTACTTGAGACTAGCTCACATGATAATGAGACCGAGTCCGAGTGCCTTAGATTTGAGAATGAGCTTTTAAAGAAAAAGCTGGATAAGTCTCGAAGTTGATTCTAGAACTCACTCAAGGTCAAAAAACCTTGATCTCCTTCTTGGTTCTCGGTGTGTTTCTTTTCGAAAAGAAGGTTTCGATTTTAATTTTGAAAAGGAGGGTAACTTTTACAAAGATCCTTTCAAGAAAGATTCTCGAAAAATCTTTTTCGAAAATTCTGATTCCAGTTCAACTCGAGACAGTGAGAAAGAGAACCGAGCTCGAAAGGTTTATCAAGAGAAGTCTACTCGGACTTTTTACCAAAGAAAAGATTTTAACAAATCTGAAACTCAGTTTTCAAAAAGGAAGACTCGGAATCGGACCCTTCCCAAAATGATTCAAATTTGGGTTCCAAAAGTGCCCTTCCTCCAAAACTAACCTCAGCAAGAATAGTTACTGGGACTCATTAGAGGAAGCAAGAAGGGTTAGTTTGTTTTCTTTTTGCAGGTACACTACAAAGCAAAGGAAGACTCGGGTTTGACCCTCGGAGAGTGTTAAGAACTTTAACTTGGTAAGTCGGAGATTTGGAAAAGCACTCGGGTCAAAGTCTAGTCATCTCCTTGATAATATCATTCCGGACATCAACTAAGGTACGATTGACCTTACTTATCATTACATTCAATTGGTATCTATATTTATTCTGTTTAAATTTTGTTCTCTCTTCATTTATTTTTGATGAAATGCATTAGGGGAGAGAATAATGAACTTTGTAGATTCATCCGCTAGGGGAGTTCAATGGTTTAGGGGAGCGAATTTTGAAATGTTTTTCAAATTTAAAATGCTCCTCGTGTCATTTTAATTTTGTTCAATAATTGTGATGAATTTCTTTGAGTCATTATTTAGTTGAATGCCTTTAATCAAAAAGGGGAGATTGAAGACTTAGGTATGACTAACTAACCCCTTGAATGTGTTGATTTCATGAATTCATCTAAATTTAGGATAAAGCAAGAAGCATCCTAAAAGAAATTCATTTAACTAAGTCATATGCTTTATAATTCATCATTTGAATAAGACTTATTGTTGAATGAACTCGGACTTAAGCATATTAAGATTATCCGACTAAGTCGACCCACTAAGTCGGACTCGACTTAGAAAGTAGAATTTGAGTTAGTTATGACAGATCGAGTAAGTCTAACCCACTCGGATGTGACCCACTCGGAACTCGGACTCGGATCCGACCCACTCGGAACCGCATTCCGACCCACTCGAGATCCGACCCACTTAGAACTCGGATTCGACCCACTTAGTCAAACTCGGACATTTAGTTTGCCTACGCTATTATTTGTTTAATCATGTGTAATTGTAAAATGTCTATATAACTCATGTGCCCATTAAGATTGAATGATTTATTTATGAGTTTTGGCATATCCGGATTCCGAGCATATTGAATATTAGACTTGAAATATTCCAAATTAATAGATTAAGGTAATTACTCATTAAATGCTTTATTTAGACTAATCCTTATCTAATTATGGACCAAAGTATATTTATACCTTGAGAACCATTGTGCTTAATGTCTTTGCAGGTTTTTCTAATGTTAATTATCCGAATAAAAAGCAAAAGCAAAAGGCTTCGACCGTTAAAGCACCGCCGGACAAAAATTTACAAAAGGTGGAAAAAGAGTTGTTGGAAGCTAGGACCAAGGCACAATGGCTATTTCTAGGTGGTCCGAAATCTGAGTGACTCGGACTATCCGTTACAACGGCTAGTTGACTCGGACAGCTTCAACAGAAAGACATTGGAGGCTCAACGGCTATCTCTTCAAGGCGGACTATTTATAGAAGTCTTAGCACAAGATTTCAATCGACGAAGGGAAGAAAAAGAGAGACCATATTGAACATCTTCTCTAGCATACAACTCCCAAACTGTAATTCTAATATTCCGAGTTGTATTTTTCGAGTCGGTTGTATTGCAATTCTTACTCCTCTTTTACTCTTTCTCTCCGACCGAGTTGTAAAGGTTACCTCAACTCGGTTGTCCCAAACTGTAAAGGTTACCTCGGTTTGGAAGTACCAGGTTAGATAAGGGAACTTCTAACCCCGGGAAAAATTGGAGGATCCCAAGTTGATAAGGTAACTTCAACTTGGAAGTATTAGGTCGATCGGATAAGGTAAATTCCGAGCACTGGGAAAATTGTAATAGATTTGTTTGGGAACAAATCTGGGTAGTCATATTCTTTATAATTGAGGACTCAATTAGTGAATTTGACTTGGTGTCCGGATTGACACCTGTCCGTGGTTTTCTCGCCCCAAGAGGGTTTCCACGTAAATGCGAGTTCATACTTTTACGAGTCCAATCTAGACTCGGAACTGCATTCTGTCTCTATTCTGTTCAAAAGAGTTTAATTTTCTCAAAAATCTTCCACCACCCTATTTTCCCCCTCTAGGGTGACTTAACTTCTCCAAGAGCAAACCTTTAACGAATTCATTGAGTTGAGATAGGGATTGAGGTTGTCTAAATTTTGTATAGACAACGTGTTCTTTGTTTGGTTTTGTGAAATATTTGGAATCAAAGGAGGAATTTAGTCTTGTGGGTTTTTAAAACTTTGTAGAAGCTTGAACGTAGGATAGGGGAGGAAATTCTTGATTAGGTAAAACTTGAAATGAATTTGACACAGGGATTGAATATCGTGAAGGAGTTGATGTGATTGTCTTAACAACATAGTGCCTTGGAGTTTGAATAATTCTTTCTTTCTTTTCGTTTTGATTCATATTGAGAGCTGAAAGGAAGAAATCTTTGTCAAAAATAATATTAATTAAAGAATACTCTTTAAGAGATAAATCTTTTGAAATTATTGAAGATATAAATTTGAAAGAAATACATTTTCCAAAAAATTGTGTATGAACACCAAATTGATCGACTTTGAAAGGATAAATTTGAAAGGGGTACCTAAAATGACTTCTTGACCTACATCTCTAACAAGGATAAAAGTATTCTTGGAACAATAACATTGATTACAAATATAAGTATTGGATAATTGTACTTAATTTGTAGTGTCATTCCATTAGCACTATGTAGACGTTCTCTAGTTTTTTCATAAAACTTAGATGGAATTAATCCTTCTTTAATACAATTTTGATCTGCACCACTGTCAAGTAGAGCAATAGTATTGAGTCCAAAGTTATCATTAATCTTTAGAGTAATATAAATATACCATTTTTGATAATTAATATGATTAATTGTAGATATAAATTGTTGATGACTAGAAGAACTTGGAATGTCTTCATTAACATTTGAAGAACTTGATTTATTCTCAATTAATGATATTCTTGTTTCTAATTCTAAATCTTTAGTTTGAAGAAAGCATAAATTTTGATTAATCTCTTTAATTTGTTCTTTGAGATTATTGACTTCCATTTTTAAATCTTGAATATTAACTACCTTTAAAATATTTGGAGTATCATATTTCTCAAATATTTTATTAATATTGAAATTAGGAGGAGTAACTTTTAATAAATCTTCTTTTATTAAAATACTTTTGAGTTTCTCAAAATATTCCTTTCTTAGTTCCGAATCTTGAATTTGTTCAATTAAATCTAATAAATTTTTTTTTCGTTTTTAGTGGTTGTCATCATATTAATGCATTTGTAACAAATTCTAGTTGATTCATTTCTTGATGAATAATCACTTGAATTGCTTTCTAATTCGTAAAGACCATTGTCTTCAAAATCGGAGGATGAATTTTCAAAATGAACTGGAGTATCTTTGAGTTCAAATAAACAAATAATCTTTTCTTGGTTCAAACTACTATTCAATTGTCCGATTAAGTAATTTAGAGATAATAGTGCCGCCGGGGAACTCAAAGATACTTCCGGATAGTCTGTTGAAATAAATCATGTGCGAATTTGTTGAAGAACTCCCTAATGGGCAATTCACTATTATGAAACATTGTTGTAAGTTACATATTGAAACACCAACCAAATATGTGCTATTTAAATTACTATTTGAAAATTACTTAATTTAAATAGTAATAATACTAGAATTAGTGAGAGATTTTATCTCTAAATTTCCACTATTAATACATATTATTGTACATATTTCCCAAAGATAGAAAAAATGTCCCTATTAAGTAAATACAGAGTGGCAAAGATATTCAACTGGGCTATATAGAAAATATATTCAACCAATCAAGTAATTTAGAGATAATAGTGCACTCATTAAAGTTGAAACAATTTAGAGATAATTGGAGTATCTTTGAATATGAAAATCTTATCTTGTTAATAGATATGTGAAATAAGTATCTTTATACCAATGATCCTATTTATTTCAAGAAGATCTATATTCCATTAGCAAGACTTATAATATGTACTCCTTTAGCTCTTATACAATTTTCAAGATTATTTCACAATTGTTTGAATAAAGAAATAAATAGGACCATTATATATATTAGTTTGAAATTAATTTAACAAATTGATTTGCAAAATGAAAGATTAAAACTGTAATTGAAATAACTAAATGAAGATTGAAATAATAAAGACGTTGAATCAAACTTACTTTTGATTGATAGAATGAAAACTTGTACAAGAGTTTGGATAGAAGGCTCTCAAGAGAGAGGTTGGAGATACAAAGGAGTATTGTTTAGTGAGTTCCGAGTTGTGATATGAGTTGTGTTGTGAGTCGTGTTCTATTGAGCTAAAGGAGTATATATATACATATATACATATATATATATATAAGAGTTTAAGTAAGCACTCCTCTTTAGGTATACTCTACGCTTTAGGTAAGCACTTTCAATCCGGACCGTCCAATCTTGATCTAACGACTTAAATTAAAAGGGATTTTTATTATTAAAAAAAAAATAAAAAAATTTAGGGGAAGGGGTCAATGAGGTCTCTCGACATTTGCCATTTGCAATCCAAAACCTCTCTCTCTCTCTCGGTCGAGTCACTCGCCGAAACTCGCCGGCCGGTTGACGGTAGCCACCGGTCGCCCGACTGTTACCGTCGGACGTCCGCCGTCAACTCGTTATTTGCCTAGTCACCCTCTTGTCTCCGGCATTCGCCCACCTTGCTTCCTCCTCTCTCTCTCTTGCTTCCTCTTTTCTCTCTCCTCGCCGAATTCGCTCGGCCAATCGCGGTAGCCACCGATGCTAGCCTATCGCCGTCGAGACTCCCATCGCCGACCACCAGCCTCCCTCGGCATCAGCCCATCGTTGCTCCCTCTCTCTCGATTATACCTGCTCTCTCGGTCGTACATCCTCTTTATCTTGGTCTCTCTCGTCGCCGGTGGTACCTGTGGCCCCTGTCTCCGGGTTGGCCGCGTATATGTTACTTGGTTGCTCAGCCACCGTCTCTCTGTTAAAGCCTCCATCACTCGCAAACCACTCCATTGTAAAAGCTTTCCTTTTCAGGCGAAATTAGGGTTTTTGAAATTACGAATTAAGGTTCTAATTAGGTAATTTCTTTATAATTACGAATTACTTGCTCAATTCAGTTGAGTATTTGAATATTCCGAGCTCTCTTATATTATTTGCGAATTGCTTGCTCAATTTTCAAATTGTAGTTTATGGCAAGTATGAACTCCAATTTTGTTTCTGCAAGTATGAGCTTTCTCCATTTTTTTTTACGGGAATTATCCATTTTCTTTCATTGATGCCGGTTTTCTTATTCTCGGTTCATGTGTACTCAACTCTATGGGATTGGGCTCCAATTTTTCTCATTGCTAAATTTTTATTAGAAGCCCTGCAAGTTGCTTCGGTTAGTGGCTTCAGTTTGAGATATAGGAAATGTACTTGGGTGTGAGTTTTCATTGCTAAACTATACTCATATCTCGTTAGTGGCTTCAGTTTTTATTTCACGAAGTGTCTTTATATATACTAAGTTTGAGATGTGGGAAATTCTTGGTTGCATGAAAATTTGCTAGTAGTATCCGTGGCATCAATGGAATGAGTGTAATATCTCGATGACTGGGGAAGAGTTTACAGATTGCTTAAATTACATTATGTAAACTGGAAATGGGTAGAAAATGTGTCAATGGGGACTGAAGTTTTTGGCTCTAAACCATTCCTATCAAAATTCATGTTTGAAGTGCCTCTTACTTGTTCTCATTGCCACTGACATATGGCTCATAGAGAATCTTGTGCTATATACAATCGACAAACCGCTATCGCCCCTTGGTCCTCTCTTAATTTGTTAATTGGAAGCCCTTCGAAAACCGAGAGATTGTGAGGTTCTGTTTAGGAAGCCTAAAAATTGGATAATATTCTTGAAGGCCAAACACAAACATGGTGAAATAATAGAAGGATTTGGTTTTGGTTGGATTTTGTATATCCATTAATGGATGTTTCTTTAGCTTTGTGACCTTTTGTTTCCTGTTCAATTATGTGTTGGACCCATATGTTCCAAGCTATTGTTTATGTGTGTTGGCTTTCTCTTATCCCCTTGTCAATTGGTTGTGTGGTTGGTCCGAACCTCTTGTTTTTTTCTATCACGAGATGGAAAGAAGGCCGATCCCAAGGCAAAGTCCTTGAAAGTCTGCCAAGGTTGTGAAATTAGGTTCATCAACCTTAAAGAGGAAAACTAAGAAGATCGGGACCAAAGTCACTTTCCACGAGGCCAAAGACATTGAAGCCGCCAAGGAACCCTAAATACCCTCGCATCAGCGCAACCCCAAGAAACAAGTTGGACCACTATTAAATTCTCAAATACCCGTTGATGACAGAGTCCGCAATGAAGAAGATTGAGGACAACGACACCTTGGTTTTTATCGTTGACATTCGTGCGGACAAGAAGAAGATTCTCAAATACCTTGTAACTTGGTATACCTAAAGCCTATTAGCTCAATACAGGAGAGTATTTGTGCAATAGCATAAACGATGTGGGTTCGAATCCCACCTAGGCTTTCTTTAATGCACTCATCGATTGTCCAAAAATAAAAAATTTTTGCTGCAACTAAGAACTCAATGTGCTAAATTTGGTGTTCAAGCTTCGACATTCATTCTCTTCATTGATTAGCATCCTTTGTTGCATATTAGACTTGTCCAACACCCCGGCAGCCTCAAACTGTACGACCACCAACTTTTATGCACACTATTAGTTTCAGCTGTACATAAACTTCCTCAACTAATATGAACTTAATGTGCTTAACTTTTATGCACAAATACAGATTCCATACATATTAGACATCACAATATACCTACAGGTGTGGTGCACATCACAATATACTTCCTTAACTAGCGAAGTCGATGAACTAAACAAATTCAATTAGCTCAAAATAGCCTCAAACGTGGCCGGAAACTACTGAAATAAATTCATAACACTCAATATGGCCCGAAACATATTGGAAAAGCTCAATATGATCGGAAATTGCACGAAACAAATTCAGTTAGGTCAAAATGGCCTCGGATTCTACTAAAAGGCCCGAAACATATTCAAAAAGCTCAATATGGCCGGAAATTGTAGGAAACAAATTCATGGCCTGAAATATATTAAAAAGCTTAATATGGCCGGAAACTGCATGAAATAAATTTAGAAAGCTCAATATGATTTGAAAATGATAACTTGCCATTCTCAAATCCGTTGCCATTCATACAAAACTCCATTGTCATACTTACAAGACTCAACTGAACACAACATAAAAGTTCGCAAATACAAGTTATTAAAATGCATCTTTTAGCACAACTACACAAAATCGTCTTAGATAAATTGAAGATAACTTGAAGAAAACCGGCATTCTTATCGTCTTACATAACTTGAAGATAACTTGCTCCTTTTAGCACAGACTACACAAAATCCTGAAATAGAGATTAAAATAACACATAATTAGCATGATAAGAAAGATTAAAATTAGACACAAAATAAACTAAAGTAGGGATTTAACTACCTTAATTTGCTGAAGAGCTCTTTGTAGGACAATTGCGACTATCATGGTAAGCTTGTTTTCCACCTGCTTTATAAAGTCTCAACCTCTTTACTTGTTACTTCATTACTTTATCTTTCCCACCTTTAATGCGTTTGCCACTTCCTTTGGTGTTACATTGTTTCGGCGGGAGAATGTCTATTTGACTAGGAGCACTTGATCCAATAAATGACTCCAACTCACTTATTTTGCTTTCACTTGTATTACCAGTTAACTCCTTAACTTCTTTTAAGACATTCTGAATTCCTTTGCTAAAAAGGACAAGCTTTTCGGGGTTTCTTCCGGCCCTTGCATGCAATCCAAGAAGTCTAACCAAATTCTTGAAATTTGACTATCTTCATAGTCCATTTAAGAGCGCCCTTCTAGAAGTGTACCATCCACATGAAAAATTGGTTTGCTTGCAGCCATTTTAGTCCATCGGTTCAAAATATAATATTAGGGCAATTCACGCAAAGACTTTCCTTTCAAAATACACAAAATGTGGCAACATGGAATACCTTCACATTCAAATATCTTGTATGAGCCATGACCCACATGGATGGAAGGGTTATATATAACTTGCCTTTTCATAACCCTATTGTGACTATTGTCTACCACAGTAATTACTAGCCCCTCGTCAATTACTTTGTTCTCAACCTCACAATCCATACAAGCATTCCGAAATTCATCTTGAAACTTGTAAAAATTAACATAAGTAAAGACTTCACTTGCATGCTTCTCTAAATCTTTGGTGGCCTTCAACATAGGCAATGAAGTAGAGGCTTTATTATCAACCTACAATTGTCCATGCCTTTGCAACTCCATTGCACTCTCAAATTGTAACCAAAACTCAACCAAACTCAAATGTGGATTAGTAAAATTGCTGAAGAATCGATTCTCACTTTCATATCTAGATGTTGTTCTTAACACTTCTTCCAAAAATAAATCCCCGTAATAGGCGGTATCCACCATTCTCGAATATGAAACAAATGAGATAACCATACATTATTATGCAATCCAAAATCTTGGATAACAATTTCCTATCTTTCTTCAAATTCTATTGGAGTCTCGTAGTTGTACATACACGATTTAAATCGAGCAAGAAAATCATTGTTACAATTCAAAGAGCTTCCGACCTTTTCGATAATTTCCTCATGATATGCCAAATGCGTAACCTATGAGTAGTTGATGAAAATTTTGCTTCTATTGCTACTTTCATAGTAGGATCTTGATCGATAATAAGGCAAACAAGCATGTGAGCCCCCATTGCATCTAAAAACTTATCAAACAACCACACGAATGATTCCGCTTTTTCATCCCCCAACAATGCAGCTCCAAATGTAACACATAACCTATGATTATCCAACCCAGTGAATGGAGCAAAGATCGTTTTGTATCTGTTTGTGTTATATGTTGTATTAAAGAGACAACATCACTATATACCTGAATAATTTAATCTTG
Source organism: Talinum fruticosum (assembly GCA_021018815.1). NCBI lineage: Eukaryota > Viridiplantae > Streptophyta > Magnoliopsida > Caryophyllales > Talinaceae > Talinum > Talinum fruticosum. The sequence goes on along the minus strand of JAITYX010000092.1, from coordinate 775,368 downwards.
CAATACCATCCACCCAAAACTCATGTTTAAGAGTACCATCAACATCCAACTCATATGAAAAATAAAATGAAGGATAAACCTCTTGCTTCCTCTTAAAAGTCTCGATAAACATTAGTGCATCGGAATCTTTCATAAATGCTTTCAAGTCTCTTTAAAAATTTTTCAAATCTTGTTTACTACAATCAACATTTTCAAAGCCACCAACTTGCTCCTTAATGATCCAGTGAGCTTTAGAAGGACTAATATCAGCACGAGTAAGTGATTTGAACAAAGTCCGATTCACACTATTAACACCCCTATTAGAATTTAACATATGATGCTTCCTAGGTGTTGCAAGTAAATGCGTATGACTTTCATAAAATTTGAAAAGGACATATCTTCCATCATCATTTCTCTTGAAACAAACCATTGCATTACAACCCTCCCTAGTCAACTTCACTTTCCTAGCATTCGCTTTGGTATAAGCTCTTCTAAACCCTTGTTTAGAGCAAACAATGTACTTATACTTTTGGAAACCTTCTTTTTTTTTCCTTAGATGTCCATTTACGAATGCTAAAACCAACACAATGAGCATAAGTTTTATAGAATTTCTCACATTCTTCCAAATTGGCAAACTCTAATCCTTGTTTTGGTTTCAACTCCACATCACAATTGGGTATCCACTCTTTGATAACATGCATAGGAATTCTACATTTTTCAAGTGTTTCATCTTCTTCGATAGATGCTTCCACGTTTTCACCTAAGAAAGTAGTGAAATAAAAAATAATTAGATAAATTTATTTTTAACATTATTTTAACTACGGAGCAATCTTCTTTAAGAGTAGCCAAATTATTGCAAAATAACATCAAAACAAAACAATAACAATTATTTCAAACACCATTATACATAATTTTACAAATAAAACAAAAGGCTTACTTGCAGTTTACGTCGGTGACGAATTTGAAGGGGAATTTGTCGGCAATAGTTGCAAATTTTCATTGTCTATTTCATAATTTTCCGACGTCAAATCCATGCCAAGATCCATTCTTCAATTGAGAGAGATAAGAGGAAGTGGGGTGGGCGAATGCCGGAGACAGGTTGGCAAGCGGCGTGCGGCCGAGGGAGTCTCGATGACGGCAGGTTGCCGGCAGCATCTGCCGGCGATTGACTGGGTGACAACTTCGGCAAGTGACTGAGAGAGAGAAGTTTTGGATTGCAAATGGCAAATGTCGATAGACCTCACCGACCCCTTCCCCTAAATTTTTTTATTTTTTCATTTTTTAATTATAAAAATCCCTTTTAATTTAAGCCGATATATCGAGATTGGAAGGTCGGGATTAAAAGTGCTTACCTAAAGGGTGGAGTGTACCTAAAGAGGAGTGCTTACTTGAACCCTTCCCTATATATATATAGTTGAGTTGACTCCCATCCCCTTCATTTTAGGGACTAAACTCTTTAATAGCCATTTATTAATTAATAAAATTTCATCTCATTCCTTGATTATATTTTGTTGAATTTCACCGTAGTAATCCCTTTCTCTATAGTTACATTCCCCCTTTATTCACGTTCCCCCCACCCCATTATGCCTCCTTAGTGACTTCCCACCACTACATTGATTATTTAATTATTTATTTCTTCATTAAACTCTTCTCCTTAATTTTCTTTTTCTGTGCTTTATGTTCTCTCTCTTCTACCTTTCTCACATCTAGGGTTTTTCCTCTCCTCCTATAAAAATGGCGGTCGCTTATGTCGAGTACGGATGCTTCGTCGGAGGCTTAGCCTAGTCTACCGAGACCGAGTCCTCGGAGACCGCCTTCTCCGAGTACGGTCAATTTACCGAGGCCAAGATCATCCATGACCGTAAACCGGAAGATCGACGGGATTTGGTTCTAGCAACGAGGCCCAATCTTGTGGATCTAGTGGCATAGGTGATGGTTGTCGTGACGAGACCGACGGAGGCTACGGAGACCGTCGTGAGGGTGGCTACGAGTGGCGGTAACCGTGCTACGCAGGCGGGGGCTATGGTGGCGGTTGCCATGAAGGTGGTGGTGGTAGTAATGGAGGAGGCTAAGTAGTTTATTTTCTTAAAAGGCTTCGATCTTTTGGATCGGGGTGCATCTACGTTAGTATTTTGGTTATTTGGTTACTATTTTGTGTTCTTAGGTTACTTTAATTTTGATCTTTGTTATAGTGAAAAAATTGGGGATGAAATAGTGAGTCCCTTTAGTATCTGGTATTTGGTTTTCTTAGTGGATTATTACTGTTAGCTTATAATTAAAACGATAGTCTTATCCTTTAAAGTACATGCTTATCGATGCATTTTATTAGAAAACTTTCTACAATTTGTTTATGTTTATCGATGCTTACAGAGATGTTATATGTATAGCCATGGAGTTTGGTGTGCTCTAGGGATAATCTTATTCCCATCTTTTCCATTTATTTGATGCGATGATCAATGGTGATTTGGATAATGATACATGATGCAATCGACCTAGAGTTGATTATAGCAAAAGTGATAGGAGTTTTGTAGTTTTTCTAAAAATCGCTTTTTCGGGTTTAGTGTTCTACGTTACTTTAGACTCAAAAGTATATATAACACATGTTATTTTATTTTAGATTTTATTCCATTAGTGGGTTATAAGGTTGTACCTATAGTCTACTCCCATTTTTATGGAGTAAGTGTTATTATTTTAGTTTTCTAAAAATTATAATCAACAAAATGATCAAAATAAGGTGCTGATTTTATCTTTTAAGATATAATTGACATTGCGTGATTTATATATATGATCGGACATTTTAGGTTCGTAATAGTCACGGATCATATAGGATCGTCAAGCAAAATATTTACTTTTAGAATTACCATATTGAGTTTATGTTGACATGTTTAAGTTCTACTCACTCTACTTTTACAATTAGCTTATTAAAAGAGGACAAAAGCTACCAGTTCATTCAATTATCTCTAAGATTTTGATTAACCTAAATGGCATTTTTTTCATTTACAATAATTATGTCGAAAATTAACTTTGCTGGCCTAATTTGGTTGATATACTTCTTTAGATTATTGTTTCTCCGATCAAATTATCAAATGAAATAGCTTCCTCCTTTGAGACACAGCATGGTTGAATTTGTAATATAGATCGTAGTGACTCAATAAAATAAAAATAAGATGTAACTCCAACCGACTCACTTCGTCTCGACACTCGGTGTAAAAACCCCAAATCTTCCACGACCTTGAAAGTAGACTCATTTTTTTCATTTAGATTAAAAAAACCCAAATACAGAGTTATGTCCTTTCTCCTGTGATCTTCAAACTTTTATTCAAGTGCATGTTGTCTCTTTAACAATTTGTGTTTTTGTATGTATCTTAAATATGTATCCGATGATGCGGCAGTAGTGAATCGAGAAGGACTTTTTGTGAGCTTTTATAAGGATTAGTAGAATGATGTGCGACTGATGGGCTTTAGGCATTAGATTTCGGGTGTATGATAGACATAGGCTGAAAAGAGACCAAGAGATTAGAGTACAACGATGAGTATTCACTAGCTCTTAATCAGGTTTCAGCAGCAGGACGTTGAGGGATGAGCCATTGCTGAAATAAGAGCCTAAGCTCTCTATTTATAGGGAGAGGTTAGGTCAAATAATTACCTAGGTTTTACCTTCGGCCAGCCGTCCCGAATAAGCTAGAATCTACTACAAAACCGGGCCGGGATTATGTGAAGATTGAACCGGGATAAAATCGGGTAGGGGCGCTAGCCACAAGAGGTTTTTCTAGGCATTCGTGCCTTTCCGTGCAACCCCGGAGTGTTCATTCCAAAACACAGACATTTCAAGGTAATAACGGTGGTAGAGGACACCAAGCAACAAGGGGTTTTTCTAGGGTTTTGTGCCCTTTGTGTTGTAATAGAATTCCTTAGCCCAAAACATAGTGTTTCAAGGGGATAAAGGTGGTCTGGGGCGCCAGCCATAGGTGATTTTCTAAGGTTTTGTGGCCTAGCATGCTGAACAGGGAGTCTCCTGGCCAAAACACGAGTGTTTCACTTAAAGAATCTAGGTAAGGGGTCACCGGCCATACGACTTCGTCTTGAGGGATGAAGCTCCTAGTCTCGGGCAGCCTGTCTTGGAGCTTAAATGCATCACTTTGATACTTGTGATCATGAAATGCAATGTCTAACACCGTCTTTAGGTCTTCAGCTTTGTGTGTGATTGGACACAAATAAAACAGGTATTCTCGAGCCCGGAATTTTCCCATATGTAGCACCGGATTTTCATTGTCTCTAGAGGCTTGGCCCGGGCTTGGACCGTCGAAAGAAAAAGGGATTTTTGGATCAATCCAAGGCAAAAGGCTATTTATGTGGTGTTTGAGGGGATTTTTGCGGTTTACTCGGTTTCCGTCGCACCAATCAAATTCAGATCCGTTATCCAAATCCTTAAACAAGACTCGAGATTTCATCATCGGGCCAACAATAAATAAAATAGAAAAGGCATGACACTTTTTAGGTGTCTACAGTTAGCTTCCACTTTGACCGAGTCTAAAAGATAAAGGTCGAAGTAGACACTAAAGGGTACTTGCCTAGTACTCGGCATTGCTTCGAATCCGATTGTGTTGATGCATTTGAAATTTGGTATCTTTTGACTTGAATTCTTACAAGGGCAGCTGGACTTGACTAGCGGAGTTTGAACTCCGACTTGCTTATTCCCGAACTTGGCTACTTGGAGACCTGAAGTTTGGATTGGTGTGTCTAAACTTGACTTCATTCTTAGTCCGAAGCTTGGTAGGGAGCTTGAACTTGACTCGGGTAGTAAAGTCGGAAGTTTAGCAGGGTGCTTGAATCGACCGCTTCTTGTATCCGAAATTCAGCTGGGTATCCCGAGCTTGGGTCGATCAATGTCCCGAAGCTCGGATGAGGGGCCTAAACTTGACAGTTCTTTGTCCGAAGCCTTGCTGAAATTGTCTACACTAACATTTTTGTTAGCTTATAATCAAATGTAAATAGTTTTAAGTGTTACCTGGAAATGTTCTCAGTAGCCGGATCATGTCTTAAATTATTTCATCAACTTGGCCATGGGGAGGTCCTGAAGTCCCGGTGTGGTGTCTAAACCTTGACCGCTGTTGGGCCCGATGTTCGATGGAGGGATGTCCGAAACTTGACCACGGTTAGGTCTCAAGCTCAACGGGGGTATCTAAACGTTGACCGCTGCTGGTTCCGAGACTCAACCGAGGTTGGCTACACCTTGACCGGTGTTGGGCCCGAAGCTCGACTAGGATGTGTCTAAACCTTGACGACCGTTGAGCCCGAAGCTCGATTAGGATGTGTCCGAACCTTGACCTCTGTAGGTCCCGAAGCTCGACCGAGATGTCCGAACCTTGACCACCTGTTGGGCCCGAAGCTCGATTGAGGTGTCTAAACCTTGACCGCTGTAGGTTCGAAGCTCGACCGGGAGGTGTGTAAACCTTGACCGCTCTTGGGCCCGAGACTCAACTTCTGTCCACTTTCGTCTGAATAAGGACGGATGCTTATCTTTATGTAGAAATTCTTTCTTAGACTTGGTAATTGGATGATCTAAAGTCTAGGGAATGCCTGCTCGAAATATGATGTTCCATGAGGTTATGTGCCTCATTTTATATTTGAGCTTTTAGTTTATGTGCTACTAGCTCCTTTGTTTGTATGGTAGAAGATTGGTGTCTTCTGCCGAGTATTCTTGGAGTTGTTGTGGTTGTATGAGCCTTTCGATCTTGGGCCCCCTGTTCTTCTTGGGCTCTTGCATCTAAATCTTCTTGAATGTTGGAGAGTTGACTATCTTGGATTAGTTGATGGCATGGAAGATCCTCTTTTAAAGATGACAATGCCGGTGATCTTCCCGATGCTAATCTAATGCTTGATATCGCTTGTTTGAATAATTCCTTTTAGAGTGCTTTGTTATTAATTTTTTCTTTTAGGAGTTTGACTCAAGCAAAGGAGATAATGCAAGTCTATATTCTAGGAACAAATGCATTATTTTATTAAGATGATGCTAAAAGTTCAAAAAGACAAAGACAAAAATTGCACTTTAGCCCCCACTTCCTAAAGTGAAGCTTAAATAAGGGTAGGTTGCTCGAACCGTGATGTAATGCACTGGCAAGTGAATTGTGATCCTGAAGGTTTGGTGTCGAATCAGGATGGCATGCTTCCGGATTGACTTCTGTTCCTTTTGATAAGGCAAAGTGGCTTTGATTTTAAAAAATGAAATTGGGATAAAAATAAGGCTTAGGGCCGGACCTCATGAGCTTCCTACGTACTGCTTATAGTAGAAATCAGGCCTTCGTAGTTCAAAACGGAATACTGATTTTTTTTTTTGAAGACAAGATAAATAAATAAACATACAATGGATATGGAAAAAGGGAAAAGCAAGCTTTATTAGCATCCCTAATGAGTGATGGGCTCATGGAATGATTTTCTAGCTAGTTTAAGCTTCTATGGATGTATGTTCCTCTTCTATAAACATGTCGACATCTCGAAGTGTTTTGAAGTCCATGAGGGGCAAGAACTTCAACTGTTGCTGATAGGTAGGTTACAGGTTCTTGATGATGACTCTAACCCGATCTTTTTCATATGGTCGATTAGTCATGTGGACAGCCTTTGCCCTCCAAATGAGTAAGGAAGTATTGTAGGAGTATTGGTGTATGAACTCCCGACAAAGGTCGTTCAAGTTTGTAACCTTCGTGGGTCGACAACGTTGTACCATTTCATGACGTCTGTGCTAAACATCCATGAAAAGACGACATGGTATGTGTCCTTCGTTACATTCTTTAGAGTCATTGCCTCTACAAAGTTCCTCAAATGGTGGTGAGGGTTCTCGATCCCGTGGAACTTGATGTTAGGCATGGTGAATTTTGGGGGTAGCTTCCTTTAGGGATTGAAGTGAATCCCGAGGCTAGATAATAGTTATTGAACATCAAGGCCTCCCGTAACATCTTCTCCATGAGGTTGGGGTTTGGGGCGGGATTCTCCTTCTTTTGATTTCTTCTCGAGTTCTTTGTGTATGAAATTGAGGGTTTCTACTATTGACTCAATCTTCTTATCCCGAGCCTCAATCTTAACTTCTATCTTACCAATAGACTCCTTGAACAAGGTCATAATAGGAGTCTCGCTATGGTTGGTTCGCCGTTATTGGAGGAAGGTTGCGTTTGGACATTGGTTAACGTACTCGGTGTCACAAGTAAGGGTGTGGGACGTATTGGTGAGGTACGTACTCGGTGTTGGACATATCACTAGTGTTGAAATAAACTTCTTATTCCCTAGCCACTTCGTGAGAGGATTCCCAATTTGAGTTGGATTCCCTATCCTATATCCCAAAAGAGTACATGCTTAGGATTGGCTCGTGGAAAAAAAAAACTAGGGGATATGGGGCTTAAGTGCTTGACCCGAGAAACGAATGATCCTATGATGAAAGGAAAATGATATGCTTTTTTGTTTGGATGCATATAAAGAATGCAAACTGACCAAGATGAAATGCAACGATTTAGCTAAATGCAAGCAAAGACTCTCCTAACTAGAGATGAATTTGATTTGGCTAGATGCAAACAAAGACTCGTCCTAAGTAGAGATGAATTTTAATTTGGCTAATGCACAAAAGAGTTCACCTAATTGAGATGAATTTAATTTTGGCTAATGCAAGAATAAAATGAATGGACACCTTAATTTGGATGAATTTATTTTTGGCTAATGAAAGAGTAAAATGAATGATCTCACCTATATTGAGATGATTTTGAAATTTGGCTAATGCAAAAACGAACTCACCTATTTGAGATGAAATTTACTTTTGGTTAATGCAAAAATGAACTCACCTATCCGAGATGAAATTTACCTTGGCTAATGCAAAAATAAACTCAACTATTTGAGATGAAATTTATTTTTGGCTAAATGAAAAATGAAAATGCAAAATAGAGATGAATGGAGTCCTCTATTTGAGATGATTTTTATTTTGGCTAACGCAATAATGGACTCACCTATTTGAGATAAAATTTAAATTTGGCTAATACAAAATGAAATGAAAAATTGGACTCATCTAATTTGAGATGATTTTGGACTTTGGCTATATGAAAAAAAGCTATTATTGGACCAACCTAAGAATGGAAAATAGTTTCGGACTTTTGGCTAGAATGCACAAATTGGACCAACTCAAAGAGGTTTATTTTAATTTTTATTTTTGCACCCATGCAAGGATTATTTAGCGCTCCTCACCTATCCTTAAAGGATCACAAGTAAATGATTAAATCTAAAAAGCAGCCACACTCATCCAAGCATGCAAATGAAGGTAAGTTGACACCTAATGGTGAAAGATCTATGGTCAAAGATGTTTAGACTAGGTAGGATACATGGTGACTCATAGTTCGATGATTTGGTCTTCCGTGTAGGGCACGATAAGAAAAATGCCAGAATCCTTGGTGCCTCTCGGTAAACCAAGAGTGCGTGCTATGAGGGAAGAGGTACCGCCTCTGTTGGCAATCAAGCCTAGTTGAGCCTCGCTCGGGACGCAGTAGGAGCCTCTTACCGAAGTGTTAACAATGGGTAAAATAAATTGTCCTTATGGTCTAACAACGATAATAAACTAGTTCAAAGGTTGCTTAATGAAGGATTCCTAATGCAAATATATTATTAAAACTCAGTACTTCAATTTTTAAGTTTCACCTTCTTAATAAGTGATTAATCCTCAGTGAAGTCGCCACTATAGGAACCACAAGCAGGCGGGACCCGCTAGGAACTCAGCTTCCCCATAAATTGTTGGCGTTTTAGAAATTTTAAAGAATGATTGAGGGTTTTTGAAGATGGTTTTTAAATGTGGGGACAAACCTTTTCTTAAGATTTCCGAATTTTATTAAATCTCATTTAAAATGAATTTTGTAAAGTTTGAATGGCGGTTTCATTAATTATTTTATTTTTAGAAATTATTTTGAGAAGTCCCAGGATATTATTTCCTAACTTAAAAATAAAGAAAGCTAGGATTTCTATTTACGTCGTGAGTCTCTAGGGCTAAATTGGTGTGAAAACACCTGGTTTGGACTCGAGCATCACCTACTCGACCACTTAATGCAAGCGGCAGCCTGCACCCAATGGTGACCGGCGCCGGCCGGGGACCAAGGCCGACATAGTCAGCATCGGCCACTAGCCTGACTTGGCAGATCCGAACTTTTTTTTAATCCTTTCGGTCGAAATAACGGAGATGCAATTTGAATAGAAACAAAGTAAAAGAAGGAGTCGCCGATCGGTTTTAGGAAAGAAAAACTAACAAAAACAAAATAAATGCTCTTTCAATCTTAGTATGGGAAAACTAAGACTAAAAGAGGCCAAAAATTACTCCATCGAGTCATTGAACCGACAATCGGATTTAGGGGCGAGGGTACGAAACGTAGGGGTAAGCCAATCTGTTCCACTCGTCAAACGACGATGATTACTAGTTCGAGTACTCGAATTAAATAATATATCAAACACAAGCACACAATATGCGAAATTTAAAGCAACCAAACATAATTATGAAAGCGATAAAGGCAGAAATAATGAAAGGGGTAAAGAAAGTAAAAACGAAAAGATAAGAAACCGAAAAACTAAAAGAATTACATCGGGCGGGGAGGAATTAAATGCGATACATCTTGAGTGCAAAATACGGAAAGTGATAACAGTATGAAATAAAATAAACCATTTTAAAGGATGATTTCGTGCCCTCGAGGTTGTCCCACCCGCCGCCTAGATCTTAAATATGGATCCGATGATGCGACGATGGTGAATCGGGAAGGCATTTTGCAAGTTTTTGTAAGGCTTGGTGGAAAGATGTGCGACTCGATGGAGTTTAGGGATTAGATGTAGGGAGCATGATGGACGTTGGTCGAAAAGAGACCAAGAGATCGGAATACAAAGATGAATATTCAGTAGCTCTTAATTAGGTTTCAACGAGTGTGACACCGAGCGATGAGTCATTACTGAAATGAGAGCTTAAGCTCTCTATTTATAAGTAGAGGTTAGGTCAAGGAATGACTTAGGTTTTAACCTCGGTCGATCGTCTAAAATGAGCCAGGATCTACTACAAAATTGGGTCGGGATAATGTGAAGATTAAACTGGATAGAACCGGGATAAAACCGAGTAGGGGCGCTAGCCACAAAAGATGCGCTTCCGTACTACCTCGGGAGTCTTTATGCGAAAACATAGCGTTTCAAGGTAATAAGGTGGTAGGGGTGTCAACCATAAGGGGTTTTTCTAGGGTTTTGTGCCGTTTGTGATGCAATAGGATTCCTTAGCCCAAAACACGGTTTCAAGGTGATAAAGATCGTAGGGTGCGCTAGCCATATGTTATTTTCTAGGGTTTTGTGCCCTAGTGTGCTTAATAGGGAGTCTCCTAGCCAAAGCACAACGTTTCACTCAAAGAATCCAGTGCATCGGGTGCCGGCCATACAACGTCGTCTTGAGGGATGAAGCTCCTAGTCTCAAGCGGACTGTCTTGGAGCTTAGATGCAACACTTTGATACTTGTGCTCATAAAATGCTACGTTTAACACTATCTTCGGGTCTTCAGCTCCGATCTCATTGGACACAAATAAAACGTGGCATTTTGAGCCCGGAATTTTCCCGTATGCCGCATTAGATTCCCGTTGTCTCTGGAGGCTTGGCCCGGGCTTGGACTGTCCGAAAGAGAAAGGGGTTTTTAGATCGATCCAAGGCAAAACGCTATTTATGTGGTGATGGGGGCTTCTTTGTGGTTTACTAGTTTCCGTTGCACCAATCAAATTAAGTATGTGATCCAAATCCTCAAATAGGACTAGGGATTTCATCACCGGGCCAACAATAAATAAAATAGAAAAGGCATGACACTTTTTAGGTGTCTATAATTAGATTAAGGATATTTAAGTGTTTAATTATTTGAATTAATTTATATCCTTGACTAGTCTTGGTCCAAAGTATTTTTATACTTTGAGTACCGCTTTGGTTTGTTTTAGCAGGTTGATAAAAGTTGATCAATCTCAATTTGAAAATAAAAAACAACCGGCTTGTTATCGTTACACACCAAGCAAATAGAAAAACCCTATTTTCGGGAAGGCTTAGACACCGTGTTAGGGTTTTTTTTTACCATTTCCAAGTAAACTTTAATTTTGAGTAGCGGCTTTTCCAACCTAGTTTGCAGTCACACCAAGTGGGTTAGATTACTTTTTCATCCAACGACCGATGCATAACATCTATCTCCACAAAGGTTGTTTTTCCGAGGGACTCGAGACTCTTTGTTACAACGGCTAGTGGGTCGCTTCGGTTAAGACTAAGGCATAATGGCTATTTGCTTTGCTTGAATATAAATATAAGCCATTTCACAAGACTTATAATATTGCTAGAACATAACTCTCAACTCATATACTCAATCTTTCTAACTTTTAACTATGTACTTAGTTTTTCTCAACTTTAGAGTTAAAATAGGAAGTCTTATAATAAGTTACATTCTTACTTCATTCTTTTGTAAATTCCCTTCACCGAGTCGTAAGGGTGTAGACGCCTAAAACGCGTCGTCCCTTGATGAGGATTTGGATCATGGACGGTATTTGATTGGTGTGATAGAGGCCGGTAGACGGACCACAAAAACCTTTAGCACTAAATGAATAGCCTTTTGGCCTTGGGTCGATCCAAAAATCCCTTTTCATGCGGATCTGTTCAAGCATGGGACAAACCTCCGGAGTCAACGGAAGTCCGATGCCACGTATAGGGAGAATGCGGGCTCAAAACACCATGTTTCACTTTCATCCAACCTAGACACGGAGCTGAAGACATCAAAACAACATTCGGTGCCATGTTTGATGATCACAAGCATCAAAACGCCATGTTTTGCTCCAAGGCGATCTACCCGAGTCATGGAGCTTCCTCCCTCAAAACAACATTGTGTTCAGTGCCACGTACCGGGTCCATTTTCACTTAAAATGCTGCGTTTTACCCGAGAATCCCGTTGTAACACGGAAGGAGCTCAAGACCCCGAACGACGTTGTATGGCCAGCACCCCCAACCGTGGGATCCGGTTCTATCCTGGTTCTATCTTTTGATTTTCTAGCCCGGTTTTTGTAATTCTGCAGCTAGGTTAGGGTTAGCTTTGGACGGCTGGCTGAAACCTAACCCTCGCTCATTTTGTGACCTAAGCTTTTCCTATAAATAGAGAGCTTAAGCTCTCATTTTAGTAACGACTTATTCCTTTGCGTCACGGTGTTGAATACTAAGTCGAACCGACTTTCTCCTAAACACTACGTCGCTAAATCATGACTAAGAGCTATTCAATATTTAGTTATTCTGATCTCTTGGTCTCATTTCAGTTGATCTTTCCATCCTTTCATTCATCTCCACAAAAACATACAAAAAGCCCTTCCCAATTCACCATCGTCATATCACCGGATCAAGATTCGAGATCTAGATCGGCAAGTGGAACAACTTGAGGGCACCAATTCGGCCTTTAGAACGGCTATTTATTTTTATGTTTTATCACTTTCGTATTGTGGAGAAAGAGTTGTATTACATTTATTTCCTCCCGGTCCGATGTAATCGTTTAGTTTCTCGCTTTCATTTAATTTTGTTTTTCTTTTCTTTTCTTTACTCGCTTTCGTTTATCGTTTTTTCATATTTGCTTTTTATTGCTTTCTTTTATCATGTTTTGGTTGCTTTTAATTCCTTATCGTATGCTGCATGCTTGTGTTCAATATGTTATTTAGATTCACTACTCAAACTAGTAATGGCCGTCATTTGAACGCGAGGGCTTATCCTTATGTTTTGTACCCTCGCCCCGAATCCGATTCTCAATTCTAAACGATGGAGTCACTTTTTAGCCTCATTCAACTTAGTTTTCCCATACTAAGATTGGAAAAGCATTTATTTTTGTTTTGTTAGTTTTTCATTCCTAAAAAATGATCGGCGATTTCCTATTTTCAATTTATCTCTATCAAATCACTTCATGGCTTTTCTCGATCGAATAATGAAAAAGAGATTTTTCTAGATGTACGAACTAGGCCGGAGGCCGAGGTGGACCATCTCGGCCATGGCCCCTAGCCGGCGCCACCGACCATCAGGTTGGCCCTAAAGCCCAAAAGCCCCACGACGATTTAGCAAATCCTATAGTTTTCTTTATTTTTGGTTAAGAAATAATATCTCGGGATTTCGAAAATAATTTATAAAATAAAATAATTAAGAAAACCGTAACTCAATCCGATTCAATTCATTTTAACTTGATTTATAAAATTCGGAAATCTAAATAAGAGGTTCATTCCCACTTTCTAAAATCAATCTTGAAAACCCTTAAATCATTTTCGTCTTCAAAGCCCTAAAAGAAAAATTTTAAAAACCCACCACCAATTCGTAGGGAAGCTCGGGGCCCCACGGGGGACCATGATTCCTACAAAGGAGTAACTTAGCTCAGTTGTACCTAGCTGTAAATGATATCTCAATTAGGAGGTACTAGGATAGATAAGGATCTTATGTGCTTGAGAAAAACGTGTATAGAATTGTCTAACGTAACAATTCGTAGAGTCGATCCTTGTATTTTGTGGATTCAAAATAGTGGATTTGACTTGGTATCTAGACCGATACAAATTGTGGTTTTCTGCCCCGAGGGTTTCCACATAAAATATCTTGTTCCGATCTTTTCTAAGTCCAATCTAGACTCAACACATCTTTCGGAGTTCTTACTTATGCATTAAGTTTCAATATTTCAGCAGAAATTCCTTCACACCCTATTCGCACCCCTTTAGGTTGATTCGGACTCTCAATTAGTATCAATGCCTAGACTTCCAAAAGGATTAAACAATCCAAGGTATAAAGATCATATGGCTCTTAACTACGGAGAGTTCAATGAAGGAAGATCATTCACCAAGTGACCAAAAGTTCAAAGGATTCAACTTCGCACTCGGAAGAAGATCATAGAATGTTTCATCCCGGACTGGGACAAAGAAGTCTAGGGAATCATTTGTGATAGCAACTATATTCCCACAGGTGGATGACACTCAACCGGTAGCCGAAGTAAATTCGGAATTCACTCTCGAAGAGAATGAGAAGCATAGAAAGAACTTCAAGGTAATGAACATTCCGATGTGTGCCACCGATGTCGTAGAGTACAATAGAGTATCCGGTTGTGGTACAGCTAAAGAAATGTGGGACACTCTTGTCACCATATATGAATGAACAAGTCAAGTGAGGCAGGCAAAGATAAGTTAGTACCTTCACAAGTATGAAATGTTCAAAATGGACGCTGATGAGAACATAAAGCAAATGTACATTCACTTCACTATGATTGTTAATAATCTCAAATCTCTTGGAAGGAAAATGTCCCATAAGGAGATAGCCAGAAAGATTCCGAGGAGTCGTCATTAGACACTAAGGAAACCGATCTTCAGGAGGTAATCGATCGCTTTCTTATGTTTTCTTAGCATGATTTGGCTAGATACATTTTTACATTAGAGGAAAAGTCCAATTATGATTCTTCTATCTCTAAAGAGAAACCAGAGTCTCTTAAGTCCGAGAACAAATCTTTAAAAAATGATTTGGAAATCCCGAGACTTAACTCGAAGGTATTAGAGACTAGTTCTCAAGATAGTGAGACCGAGTCGAGTGCCTCGGAATAGAGAATGAACAACTAAAACAAAAGCTCACCAAGTCTCAAGAGTTAGTTTTAAAACTTACCCAAGGTCGAAAAAACGTGATTTGCTTCAAGGTTGTTAGTGTTTATCATTTTGAAAATAAGGTCTTGGCTATAACATTGAACCGGAGGACAATCTGCTACTAAAATCTTTCCAAAAGTGATTCAAGAAAAATCAATTTTAGAAGGGTTGAGCATGATCCTATTCATTCAACGAAGAACGGGACTTAGCCAAGACCTTATTTTAAGAAAATGTCTTCACAAGTCTGTTTACAAGAAGAAAGAATTTCAAAAGAAGGAGTCTCGGACTCGGCTTGCTAAGAAGAAGACTTAGAATCGGACTAAGTCTAAAATTATTCAAATTTGGGTTCCCAAAAGTGTTCTTCCTCAAAGAATGACAACAATAAGGACAATTATTGGATTTGTAAGAGGAAAAGTGGTTAGTTTGTTTCTATTTTGCAGGAAACTCAAAAAAGGAGATGAAAAGAGGAAAAGTTGTCGGAACTAGAGAAGATGAAAGGAGGAAGGGTCATATTTGGAGATAACGAGCAAGGGCAATATTGTAGGTATTGTTAGAGTTGGTCACGGTGACAACTCATTAAATCCAGATCTATCTTGTAAAGGGACTCAAATATAATCTACTGAGTATCTCTTAACCGTGTGACAAAGGTCAAGAGGTAAGATTCAGTCAAACCAATTGCTTCATTACTGATAGTACCACAAAAAGACAAACCTCTCTAGTCTAAGATCAGGTAACACTTATGCTATACCACTTTCCGATTCTACTCAAAATCTATCATGTTTAAAAGTTTCAATTAATGATGATTCATGGATGTAGCATCGTAGACTATGTCATATCAAGCATGCATACTATTAAGAAACTTGTATCTCAAGGGTTAGTAAGAGGATAACCTAATGGCAAGTTTAAGAAAGATAAAATACATGATGCTTGCAAAAAGGGGAAACAAGTTAGATCATGTTTTAAGCCACTTAAAACTATTTCTACTTCGAAAGTGCTTAAATTGATTCATATGGATTTGTGTAATGAAATCCATTCTAAAAGCTTAGGTGGTAAATTATATGTTTTAGCCATTGTTTATGATTTCTCATGATTTACTTGGGTTTGTTTTCGAAAGAATAAGAATGAAGCCTTTAAAGAGTTCACCAAGATTGAAGGTTTGCTCTTGAGAGTTTGAATCACCCGAGAGGGGCTGAATAAGGTGTGAAGGAAATTTTACTGAATTAAAAAGTTTTTGCAAAGAAAAGACTTAAAAAACTATTATGAGTGTAGATTGGACTCATAAATGCAAAACTCAGAATATATGTGGAAATCCTCCTG
The DNA here is from genome assembly GCA_021018815.1 of Talinum fruticosum. Taxonomy (NCBI): domain Eukaryota; kingdom Viridiplantae; phylum Streptophyta; class Magnoliopsida; order Caryophyllales; family Talinaceae; genus Talinum; species Talinum fruticosum. Next base: position 759,427 of record JAITYX010000092.1, on the reverse strand, counting down.
GTTAGAAAACCATGGACAAGTGTCAATCTAGAAACTATGTCAAATCTACTATTTTGAATCCACAAAATACAAGGATCGACTCTTACTGAATTGTTCCCTTAGACAATTCAATACAAGTTTTCTTAGACACAAAAGTTCCCTCATCTATTCTAGTTCTTGCTAACTGAGATAACCATTATAGATAGGGAAAATTGAGCTGAGATAACCCTTACAGACTCAGTCAATGGACTTTATAGAGAATTGAAAATAAGTAAGAGTGATTACAAGACTTTCTCTTACAACTTAGAAAGTAGAAACATAAGTATAGAGTTGAAAAGCTAGAAAAGATTGAGACAGAGTATATTTCATTTAGATCTAGCAATATCTAAGTCTTGTAAGAAAGCTTCTATTTATACACAACAACGCAGAGTAACTGCTGTGGACTGATTCCGGACTTGGAAGCTTCACTAGTCGTTGGAACGGATAGTTCGAGTCACCGAGACAAGGAGCCGTTGCAAATATGAACATTGTACTTAGGTCCTTGGCTCAAAAGGTAGTCCAACCCACTAGTTGTGACTAAAATCTATGGTGGAAACAATCGTTAGAATCAAATTTGAAGTTTACCGGATTTGGTAACAAAAAACCCTAACACGGTGTCCGAGGCTTATCCCGAAACAATGCTATTTGTCTCGCTGATGTTTAACGGTTAGAAGCCGGCTACTTTTGCTTTTCAAAACAAGATTAAAATACTTTAATCAACTTACAAAAGCAAATCAAAGTGGTACTTAAAGTATAAAAATACTTTGGTCTAAGATAGACAAGATAACAATTAATTCAGAATAATTAAGCACTTAATTATCCTAAAACCGAGGGAATGGAATTTTACGAGTCTAATATTGTAACACCCCAAAACACCCCTTAGGAGTAGTACATCGCCAAAGTTGCTTATGGGAACTCCCAAGGCTCTATCAGTGTCGGTTCAACTCTTTAAATTCAACTTAGAGGTAATAAATGTGGTTTTCTAAACGAATTGAGATTTCCTAAAATTTTCGACTGGGTTCTGTTTGAAATGTGGACTATCCCGCATAAAACCACAATATAACTTGACGAGCCACACACTCGGAGTATACAACTCAACGGCCACACGCTGGAGTTCAACCAATCATGCGATAAAACTTAAAACACTCTAAATGGTTTATGGTACATGGGGCACAACTATATGAACCAAATTACAAGTATAATGTTTCAAAACATAAGAATGCACAACAAGCACTTGAGTTACTTCAACAATCAGCAATCAGCGAGTCAACAAGAGTTCGGATTATGCTAAGTGTAGATCATACCTCCCGAAAGGGTACCTGCAACACTGGGGAGGGAAAGGGGGAATTTGTGGGGGTGAGCAATAAACCACCGGCTCACCGGAAAGTCCTATACCCTTAAAATGGAAATTCTTTACACATACTACTCATAATAATGAAATTGGTGAAAACATAATAACATAACACAAATCTAGATACTTTCAATGAAATCTCTTGCAATGTAAATATCATGACTCTTTAATCATTTAAAAGCACGATTTCACATTCATGAAAAATTCTTTGGGGACTAAATCAACTTTCAACAAGTTGGGGCAACCACCTACACTTTCTTTCAAAGGCCTTCAATCGAAACTGAATTATTTCTACTAAATCACTTTTCATGAATCAATTTCAATGGATCTCTTTTGGTGAATCACTTCCCGAGTTGGGGACTCAAACTAGCACTTCGCAATTTGTGATAGTTTCTCCGATTTCTCTGGTTTCTCTAGGGCGTGACCTCAATAAAAATGCTCTCGGGACCTATCTAGGAAAATTTCAATCAGGCGTCCTACTACACAGGACCCCCTAGAGAGCCGCCCTAACTAGAATCCTTCCTTGTGCTAAAAGTATTAATTTACCATTTGTACCCAATTCACCACTTCTTCATCCTTAAGAGCTATTTGAGATCTTCACAATACTCTTTATACATACGCAACCTAACTCCTTTAAACTTTCAACGATCTCAACTCAGCCTCTAACCAACCGCAATGCTCCTTCGAGTTTCGATTCGGACTTAACAGTTCAATTCGATTTTCTCATAACGTAATTCAGTCCTAACAACTTCCTAACTTCATTCTATCACATAAATATTCAATAATCACAACAAAACTCATTTGGGTTTCGAAATTACTAATAGTTTAGAGTATAAGACTACCCACTTGGAATTCTTGGGTTTTGGGGTTGGTTTTGGGCTTCCTTCCGCCTTTTTGGTCTCGGTCCCCTCTCTCGCGGTTCTTGCTCACTCTATCTCGGTCTCTCGCTTCCCCGCTTCGGTTCACTGCTTCTGGTCCCCACTACCCTCGGTCGGGCCCTCGCGTGTTCGCTGCCCGTCCTCCTCCTTTGTTGCCGCTACTTTTCTCGGATTCCGGTCCCTCGGACCCTCTCACGTCTCGTCCTCGCTTTGGGTCCTTCCTTTGCCCTCGCTCTATCCCTCGTCTCTCGCTTTCTTCCTTTCGCTCGTGTCGCTGGCTGCCGCCTTCGGTTCTACGATGGTCGTCGGTCCTCCTTGGTCTCCTTGGCCCTCGCACACTCGCTCTCTCTCTCTCTCTCTCCGGTTCGGCGCTCCCTCTTTCTTCCTCCTCCGTTCGCTTCGTCTTTCTTTGCTTTCTCGAGTCCACCCTCCATTCGGCCCCTTCTTTCTTTTATTTTTGCGTTCTCTCTCTCCACTGCTTGACAAGTAATGCATCTACTTTTTATTGGACGCCAAATTATCTCCTTTATGTCTTCGTAGCCAAGGTAACCTTCTTCTATATAAAATAAATCTATGCCTTTTCATTTTTTTCGTCCTCTTACGCTTCTGTCTCCACTCGTCCGATATATCAATTACGATAATGCCTAGCCACACCGAGATTAAGCTCAATAGAGGGGAGGCAATTTCGTTGGTTTAATTTATTTGACAGCAGCCTCCAACAGGATACTAAAGTAACATGTTTGGTCGTAGATAAAATTAGTCACTCACCCCCTGGTTTCACGGAATATTACTCAATAAATTCTATTCTTTATAACTACTTTTGCTAAAATCACGGGTATTACAAATATTCAATATTGAAGACTCGGATTCTAACTCTAAGTCATTCCGAGTACGACATGAAGATTTAGGTATAAATCTCATCCCTCCTAAGTTTTGATTTCAACCCATTCTAAGTGTTACGTAAACTCTAGTATAAGTTTTCATTTGTTTCGATCGACTTAGACCACACATTCCTGTATATCTTCAACATTGATGTTTCGACTCAATCGGACATCACTTAGAACTATCACATGTTCAAATAATTTCTTTAACACTTTTACTCTAAGTTCGATCTGCATATTTCAACGCAAAGTGAATTATAGTGTTAATTCCTTTTTCTAAGTCGGTTTGTTTGTTTGGGAATTATCTCGTCCATATCAAGTCTTTATACTCGATGATTCTATTCTTTTTAACTTGATCATCCCTAGGATTGACTTTGATGGAATTTGAGTATCTTGAATATTACTCGTAAAATTCCACTTTTCTAGGCCTAAGATAATTATGTACGTAATTGTCTTAATTAAATTATTATCTCGTGCCTAATTTTTGGACCAAAGTATTTTATACTTTGAGAACGAAAGTGGTATACTTTTTAGGTTATTCAAACGAGGTTATCTCATTTTTGAAATACAACTCTCAATCACCAGCAGACAAGCCTTATCTACTTCGAACAGAGCTCGGACATTGTGTCGTGGTTGTCTGTTTCCAAACTGGAAAACTCCAACACTAAGCTCAAAGGTGGTTTTCACCTTACTTTTCGAGACAAGCACTAGTTGATTGGAGTACCTTTTGGAGCCAAGAGCCATTGCACAACGTTCACATCTCAACCGATCTTTTCGAGTAACTTAGAAGAGCCGTTATGACGGCCGATAAAGTCTTATGTTCGAAACTAAGATACAACGGTCACTCTCCTTGGTCATCTATAAATAGAAGCCACTTCATAAGACTTGAAGATTGCTGGAATTATTGCTCAAACACATTACATAAGCAAAAGTCATTGTTTTCATATTCAATCTTGTATTTACAACTTCAAATTTGTAATTATTACTTTCCGAGTTGTAAAGTCTTGTAATCGATTACATACTTTTATTACTTTGTAAGTAAGGTCCCTTGACTAAGCTGTAAGGGTTAACTCAACTAAGTTGTCCCTAACTATAGAGGTTGTCTTAGTTAGGAAGTACTAGATCGGATAAGGGAACTTCGAGTCTAGGAAAACATTGTAAGGAATTGTCTATGTGAGAAATTCCGGTAGAGTCGATCCTTTGTATTTTGAGGATTCAAAATAGTGGATTTAATTTGGTGCTTGGTTTAGCACCGTACGTGGTTTTCTCGCCCCAAGAGGGTTTCCACGTATTTCGTGTATATACATTTCGAGTCCAATCTAGACTTAGACTCACTGCTTATCTTTTCCAAGCAACAAGTTTCAACGTTTGATCAAATTTCATCATCACCCTATTTACCCCCTCAAGGGTGAGTTAGACTCTCCAGGAGCAAACCTTCAAATATGTTCCGATTCCGTATAGTGTCTATCTTTAAATGATCAACATATTAAGATTATATAGACACCATGCATCATATTGATCGGGTAACTAATTTCGCTTAATAAATTTAACTTAGAAATAAGAATTACTGCAGATCAATTAACTTATAAAGTCCGTGCTCGTAATAATATATACACCGTGAAACTATTTACTCATGACAATAGTTTGAGTCGCTTTGAGTGGGCCGAAACCCAGTGATGTATGTGTTTATTCAAGAACTACTTTCTCGATAAGTCGACAAGTATTGAAAATTAATGAATAGCTTCTTAATGATTAAGAATGACTTAAATTCAAAACCATAGAGATAGAGAGTTATACCCGAGTCATCAAAGAGTTAACCAAGATCTGCAAGAAAATTTAATTGGAGTCTCGGACTCCGATCATAAGAATACGAACCGACCATGGAAGGGAGTTCGATTATTCGGAATTTGCGGACTTACGTGATAAGAATGACATCTCCCGCAATTTCTCAACACCAAGAACTCCTCAACAAAATGGAGCAAGTGGAGAGAAAGATTAGAACTCTTGAAGAAATAGGAAGAACTATGATGATTGAAAATGATCTTCCCTACTATTTTTGGGCGAAGCAATGAACACGATAGAACGACATACTCAACAAATACCTCATTGGACCTATTCTAAAGAAAACACCCTACGAGCTCTATAAGGGAAAGAAGCCTAACATCTCTTACATCAAGACATTCGGTTGTAAATGCTTTGTGCACACCAATGGTAGATCATTTCACTAAATTTGATGCAAGGTCTAATGAAGGTATTTGTCTATTCTTCACATTGCAAACCTTATCGCATTTTCAATAAAAGAACTAAAAAGCTGGAAGAAATCATCCACGTTATCTTTGATGAAGTTGATAATGGTAGGTTAAGTGAATATACCTTCTTAGATCTCAACCTCAATAGAAATGATGATGAAATAGTGGAAGCTGAGCTCATAATGATAGGTAACAAGCCAATTGAGCCAACTCGGAATGAGTCGGCTTAAGAATCGACTCGGACCATTGAAGCATAAGGATAAGAAGAGATACAACCAGCTGAGTTGGCTAAAGAACCTAGTGTTCGGTTATCTAATTTGGTAAACCGAGAGGACACGCAAAACTTTCAAATATGGATCTAGACACCCACCCGAGACCATCATCTCGGACATCAACTCGGGGGTAAGAACTCATTCTTCTTTATATAACTTGTGTGCATTCTCTCGCATTCATTTCATTAATTAAATCTAAAAATGTGATATAAGCTCGACTTGAACCTGAATGGGTACAGGCCATGCAAGAAGAACTCTCACAATTTGAAAGAAACCAAGTTTGGACCTTGACCAAATGACCTTCCGACCACCCAGTTATAGGAACCAAATGGGTATTTAAGAACAAACTAGATGAGAGAGGTTTGGTAGTAAAAAATAAGGTCGGACTTGTTGCTCGGGGTTACAATCAAGAGGAAGGAATTGATTATGGGGAAACCTTTATATCTGTTGCTAGGATTGTGGCTTAGCATTTGCATCTAGCATGAACATTAAATTATATCAAATGGATGTTAAGTGTGCATTCCTTAATGGTTATATTCAGGAGAAGGTCTCGTGTTAAATAACCCCCTTGATTTGAAAACTTTTAATTTCCCAATCATGTTTTCAAGTTACAAAAGGCTTTGTATGGTTTGAAAAAAGCTTGAAGTGCTTGGTATAAAAGGTTAAACAACTTTTTCATTGAAAATGGTTTCAAAAGAGGTTTAATTGACAAAAATGACATAATTTTTGGAGCTATTAGTGAAATTTTATCCAAAGAATTTTCCGAGCTTATGGGATAGTAGTTTCAAATGAGTATGATGATAGAACTCAATTTCTTTCTTAGACTGCAAATCAAACAGAAAAGGAGGGAATCTTTGTCCATCGGTCGATGTACACAAAGGAGTTACTCAAGAAGTACAAGCTACAAGACATTAAACATGCAACAACTCCAATGGGAAGTAGTACCAAACTGGACTCGGATGAGAAAGGTAAGGCAGTGGATCAAAAACTTTATAGCGGTGTGATTAGATCTCTACTCTACCTTACATCTAGTAGACCAGATATTATGTTTAGTGTCTATCTGTGTGCAAGATTCAAGCTAATTCAAAGGAATCATATCTCACTATGGTGAAGAGAGTCTTCAGATATCTTGCAGAACCCATACAATTGTTCTTTAGTACTTAAAAGACCCAAGTATGACCCTCGGTGGGTACTCGGACACTCGATTATGCTAGGTACAAGGTTGATAGGAAGAGTACTTCAAGAGCACGTAAATTTATGGGTTAATCACTCATCTTGTGGCACTCAAAGAAGCAAAATTCAGTCGCCTTATCAATAGATGAGGTTGAGTACATAGCAGCAGGAGCTTGTTATGCTCATTTATTATGGATCAAACAACACCTAAATGATTTAGGACTGACAATCACATCTATACCTATCAAGTGTGACAATCAAAGTGCTATCAACATTACAAATAATCAAGTTTAGTACTAAAAAATGAAGCACATTAAGGTCATATATCATTTTCTAAGAGATCATTTTGAAAAAGGTGATATTAAACTTGAATTTGTTCATACTAAATTTCAGTTAGCTGATATCTTCACTAAATCACTAAGTGAGGATGAAGTCTATTTTCTTAGGAATGAACTTGGTATGTTGAGTCCATGATTACGTGCTTTAATGCATGACTTACTATTTGGTTATATTGTATTATTCAAGCATTGTTTGAATAACTAGTGGTTCCATTGATAATTCATCGAGGCTAAGTTATAGTTATAAGTTACTAAGTTTGACTCAATTAAGAGAAAATGGACTTTAAACTTCTAGGACATCTCGTAATTCAATACATAATCTTAGAAATATTTTAAAAAATTTCTCTTTCTCTCTCGGCATGCAAATGGTTAAGAAACTAGCCGTTCGAAAAGCAGCTTCGGAAGATAATTGTTGAGAGGATGTCTGGAATGCTAAATGGTTCAACTAGCCGTTACTCTAGAAATTGGTTCAGTTGAGGATTCTATTCGTTAAGAGCCTTTGTATATAAATAACTCTTATTCACCCTCATTCTTTTACTTTGCTATTCTTGCTCTCTTACTCTCAAGCTTTACCTCAAAATCATCTTCTCCGACTCGGACACCTTCAACTTCCGAGTCTTAGACTCTTACTTTCTCTCGTCTCACTTACTCTTCAAACTTCTACTTTTCTCACTACTAGAAATTAAGCTTCTAACGACGACACTCGTAACGACGAATCATACAATTGGTCGTTAAAAGTTACTAATAACGATGGAATTAATTTTTCGTCATTTAATTTTATCGGATAACTATTATTACACAACGAATAAAAAAATTGGTCGTTATTACTTTTAATATGTTGGTCGTTAATAATATTAGGATTAAAAATTTAATTATAATTAGTATTTCCTTTTTTAAAAAATAAATTAAAAATTTTCCTTCTAAGGTAAAAGTTTAAGTTGGAAAATCAAAATTAACCCTCCTAATTCTCGTTTAGTCGTCTTCCATCTCTCGCTCTGTGGTCTTTGTTTAGTCTCCGCTACTAACATTGAGTCTCAATCGCCGGCCATCGCCGGTCGTCATCCTCCGCCCTCAATCGTAGTTGTCGCTCGCTCTCTCTCTCCGACACTCAATTGCCAGCGGAGTGTGTTCCCGATGGAAAACCCACCCCTCGCTCTCTTTGACCTACCCCTCTCTCGCTCTTACCCTCTCGCCCTCCGCCCTCCTCATTCACACCGGCCTCCAATGCTCAATCGCCGCCGAGGAAGCCCCGCCCTTGCCCGATCCGAAGTTTAAACAGGTCCTTTTAATGCATTTTTTCTTGTTGATGTTGAATTTTGTTATGGGTTTTTTGTTTGTGTTGAGGATGGAATTAAATTCTAGGTTTTCTTAATGGAATTTTGATAGAATTTTAATTATGGGTTCAACCTTCTACTAGTAACGACTTGCCGAGCTGTACCCCTTGGCACCGCCTCCGACCAACTCCTGGAGCCCCGAATTGCTGGCCTCTTATTTCTCTTTGCTCATTTAAGTTTCTGCTTTGATTTGTTTTGATACTCTTTGGCATTGCATCCAGGTATGAGGGTTTATGTTCTCAAAATTATCCCCTAGTTTTGTAGTTGATGTCCGCTTTGATTTGTAATCTTTAATACTTTTATATTTTGTGCGATTGTGTGTCCACGATTTTGATTATTGTTGGGTGAAATTGGAGGTTTGAAGTAGCTTATCACTGTTGTTTCTTAGTATTATGAATTTTGGTAGCTTATGTCGAATTGTGTCATTTGGTGAGGTTAACATAATTGAGAGAGGCGAAAAAGAGTTGTTTAGCCATTTGTGTTTCGTTTAGCTAGCCGATGGTTTGTTTAGAGTCCAGTTTCCTTTTTGTTGTGATGATCTCAATGTCTTATTTTTTTATCTGATTTTTTATATTACTAATGATTAAAAAGAGTTTGAGTTAGAGATAATTGTAAATAGGAACTTTCAGTATTCAGCTGACGGACAGCGTTTGAGTTAGAGATATCTCTAGGAATGTTGTGACTTTTGTTGCTAATTGTAAATAGGAACTTTTAGTATAAATGATGGATAGCGAATGCTTTGTAAATGTGATCTTAGATATCTACACAGTATTCAGCTGACATCGTTTTGTACATTTGTGGCTAAATTGATGAGGCTTCCTGAATCCTAGTCTCATATTTTGTTTTTACTTCCCGCTTTCATCTATTTTCTCTTTGTCCATGCTTTTATTTGTCCGCCTTCGACATTTCTATAGCTGTGAATGTACAAAATATATCCAATTAATAGTTCCAAGTAGCATGATTAGTTTATGTTAAGGGAGATGAATGATGGTACCCTCAATAGCATACCATTGTAGAAAAGTGAAGCTATACTAGTGTTGTAAGTCTTCATAGCATTGTTCATTTCTTTTTTCTTTCCTCAACCCCTCCTATCGCATAAAGTTGTATATGATGATACATTAGTTTTTCCTGTTACGAACTATGTAAGCATTGGTTTTAATCAACCGCATAATGCTGTATATATGATTTTAATAAACTCGTATAAAGTTGTATATATTAATACATTATATTTGCATTATTTTTGCCTATTACGAACTATGGATAAGCATTAGTTGCATATATCTTCATCCCCAAAACTTAAATTCTTGTAAAATATAGCTGTAGATAGTCATTGACAATGTCGGAGATTATATTTTCTTTCGGTGTTTGTCACTATTGAGTTCTCTCCGATGTGTCCATAAGTTGCGGGTAGCATATAATCTGGGTCTTCCTTAATGTCCACCTCTTCAAGCAACTCCGCCACCACCCAAGATGGCCGAGTCAACTTCACTGTCCGCATCGTCATCTTCCCAGAACATTCTTCTTTATGCACCCCATTTACCTTGTCCATCAATGACACTAGTATCTTATGGTTTATTGCTTCATAGTCCCTGGACAAACCACGTTGAAATCAATCACTTCATTGAATAAAATTGGCACTGGTGAGTACAAGAACATTACCTATATGTGGAAATGGAACACATAATTTGGACAACAGACATATACACCAAAAAGTGGTGAAGGTTTGCTCGGGGAGAGGCTAAGTCACCCTAGAGGGGGTAAATAGGGTGATGATGAAACTTGCTTGAATTTTGAAATAGATATGACTCTAATGACAAGTGAGAGTCAAAAGTGAACTTAGAAAATGAGCTAACCCGAATTCGGAGAATATTGAAGAAACAAATTAAATAGAATTCAAAGCTGTCTCGAGTCTAAAATGGACTCAAAAAAGTAATAAGTCGAAAGTACGTGGAATCCCTCATGGGACGAGAAAACCACGGACCGTGCTGATCCAAGCACAAAGTCAAATCCACTATTTTGAGTCCACAAAATACAGTAGACCGACTCAACCCTAAGTTGCTCCCTTAGACAACTCCTTACAAGTTTTCCTACAATCAAAAATTCTCTTATCTAATCTAGTATTTCCTAGCTAAGATAACCCTTACAGCTAGGGACAATCGAAGCTGAGTTAACCCTCACAGCTCAGTCAAGGGACCTTACTTAGAGAGTAAGAAATAGAGTGTTTGTAATCGATTACAAGACCTTACAACTCGGAATATAATGAATTACGGAATGGGAGTTGTAAGTAGAAGATTGAGAATGAATACAATGGGTTTTGATCAAGTATGTGTATTAACAATAGATTCGGCAATCTTCAAGTCTTGAGAGTTGGTTTCTATTTATAGATGCAGCTTAGCCGTTGTGTCTATCTTCCGACTGGAAGTCCTTTGTGACCGTTGTGTAGGATTTTCTTAGTCACTCGGAAAATATCCGTTGAAATATGAGCATTAGACAACGGCTCTTGACTTCCTTGGAAGTGCCTAAAACCACCGGCGGTGTCTTCAAAGTAAGGTGGAAATCACCATTTAGCTTAGTGTTGTAGATTTCCATTTCGGAAACAGACAACCCCGACACAATGTCCGAGGCTAGGTCGAGGTGGAAAAAGCCTTGTCTGCTGGTGATTTGACGTTTTGAAGCCAGGCTACTTTTGTATTTCAAATTTAGAATAGCTTCGTTTGAATCACCTACAAAAGTAAATCAATTTGGTTCTCAAAGTACAAAATACTTTGGTCCAAGATTAGACACGAGATAATGATGTAAATAAGATAATTAAGTTACTAATTATCCGGGTCGAGAAAATGAATGGAATTTTCTCGAGTCTAATATCCATGACACTCAAAATTCCATCGTAGTCGAGTCTAACAGAGAATCAAGTTAACTAAAGAATGTAAGAGGAAATAAACTTGATCTAGACCGAGCATGAATTCAAACTAAGATACTAGAGTTAGAGAGCATAAAAGATAGTGTTTGAATCATGCGATACTTTCTTAGTGTTGAGTGACTCGTAACCGAGTGAAACATGATGAGAGTAGATGTGCTTTCCGAGTCATACAGAGTCATGTGTAAATGCATGAGATAATTTCTATAACACTTAGAGAAAATAACATATCAGTCAGAAAAGTTTCTAAGACACGGGGAATGACTTGGAATCATAACTTTATAAGTGAGAAAGTCTTATACGTGATTCTCTTAATAGAACTCATAGAGGTGAGATGTAAAGTCCGAGTCTTCAAGTGGCTTCACGAACTCTAACTAATACTCGCATGGGAGAAATACTTATTCGTAGCGGATGGTCTGCTGCAGCCAACTGCAGATGAGCAGCTATCTGCAAAGCAACCAGGAGCAACCATCTATAGCTATCTCCAGCAGACCATTTGTCTGTAAATCTTGTATTGACATGTTTATTTTAGGAAATGATTTAATTTTATTTGCTTTTAACATATTGCAGGAAGATGATTAATTCCACGAGATCGGGGAAGAAGTCTTATATGTCATGGTCCGATAGACCGTCATTTTTGGCACCTGGTATATTGGTTTGTTTGAGTTACATATGTTTGTTTGATAAGAAGTTGAATACTTTTGCAATTTTGTAAAAGTTCTAATAATTCTCTATTTTTTTTTTGTAGATGTGGACTTGTTTGGAGATGTGGACTGCTCATTCAAGTTCGAACACTTCATTACCTTTTATGAGTAGTTGATGAGGATTTATACTTTCTAAATCATTTGGAGGACTTCATTTTTGTTTTTAGTTCTTTGGTTAATCTTGCTTGTACTCGGATATCAATTACTATGAGATCTTCTAGTTTCCTCGATTGTGTTTTAGATTATGTGTTTTAAGATGCTTTTGTTATTAGGTTATGTTTTATATTGTGTATTTACTGGACTGAGTGGTATTCAAAAGAATTTATACATATCAATTCAAGTTTGTTGTTACAATATATTAGTGATCAATAATTTATTACATTATTTTAAAGATAATTGGAAAAATTATATATTTAGGCTATCCATAATATTATTAACGATGAAAATATTAATCGTTAAAGAAATAATGATGAACCAAATTGGTTGTTAATGATCATAATTTTAATTTTTGTATTTATAGTTCTTTTAAATCTACGACGAAAAATTTTGTCTTTAATGATATGTAGTTCATCGTTATTCAATCAACTAATTACGATGACATCTTGTTTTATCGTTATTTTAAGTGACGATGAAAATTTTAAAGTCATCGTTAAAAGTATTAACGAGGGAACCAATAACGACGACTAACGACCAAAATTTTTTGGTTGTTAATCACTTTTAACGATGATAAAATGTACTTTTAACGACCAATTTATTCGTCATTAGAACCCTTTTTCTAGTAGTGTCTCATCATTCTTTTTCCATCTCTCGAACATGCCTAAAAGAGGAGGTTCCGCCATCCAAAAGGCAAGAACTTGAGTCACTCAACATGATGAGCAAGAAAAAGATACTTTGAAGGGCAAAGACCTAGCCTTTGATTATCAAAAACACACAATTGTCGCCCAACACTACTTGGAAGACAAGTTCTTCCTTACCACGAATATGTCTTGGATTAAGCTTCTCACTAAGATGGGTATCTTCAATTATTTTTTCTTTTGCGACTACATCTACCCCGACCTAATATGAGAATTCTATCATAACTTAGCTTCTAAAGACAATGTCCTTTACTCAGTCGTTTGAGACAAGAGAATTACAATTATTCTTTCTTTCCTTCACAAGCTTTTCAATGTTTAGTGTTTGTTCCTGAACACTAATCCCATTCCTTTTGTTAAACTAGCAGAGGAATTCTTCGCTAAGTATGCCAAAGCCCCTCCTAAGGCTCGCAAAAGTTTCTCTCGTAACACAACCGAACTCGAGGCTAGATTTATGTGTTTCTTTCACATGAGAACATTTTTCTCGTTCTTTTCCTCCAAAGAGAACCCTGATAGTAGAGTCCCTCACATGAGAACAACAGCTTCTTTTTCGAGGGACTCAAACTATTAGTTACAATGGCTAATGGGTCTTTGTAGTCAATACTAAGGCACAACACGTATGTCATTTGCTCGATTATAAATTCACAAGACTTAGAAGATTGCTGGAACAAAACTCTTAACTCATGTACTTAATCTATCTACCTTTCAACTATGTAATTAGTTTTTGTCAACTTCGATTTGAAATAAGAAGTCTTGTAATCGGTTACATTCTTACTTACTCAATTCTTCTCGTAAATTCCCTTGACCGAGGTCTAAGGGGTAACTCAGCTTCAGTTATACCCAGCTATAAAGGTATCTCAGTTAGGAAGTACTAAGACAGATAAGGGATTTTATGTGCCTTGGTAAAACTTGTATAGAATTGTCTAAGGGAACAATTCGGAGAGTCGGTTCCTATAATTTACGGATTCAAAATAGTGGATTTGACTTGGTATCCGCACGGATACCGACCGTGGTTTTCTGTCCCAACGGGTTTCCACATAAACTATCATGTTCTTATCTTTTCTAAGTCCAATCTAGACTTAGCACATCTTTTCTATGTTCTAACTTGTGCATTGAGTTTCAATATTTTCACAAAATTTCCTTTTGTAGACACCGAAAAAGTGTCATCGCGTATCTCTTTTAATTCCGTATTTTATTTTGTGGGCCCGATGATGAAATACCGAGTCCTGTTTAAGGATTTGGATCTTGGACTATGTTGGATTGTTGCAGCAGAAGCTAGTAAACCACAAAGAACCTCAACACTAAATAAATAGCCTTTTGCCTTGGGTCGATCGAAAAATCCCCTTTCTTTCAAACGATCCAAGAACCAGGCCAAGCCTTTAGAGATAACAAAGTCTAGTGCTCGTGTGTCGGGAAATTCCAAGTTTAAGAATACTCCATTTTACTTTTGTCCAATCAGACAAGGAGCTGAAGACCTGAAGATGGCATTAAAACGTTGCATTTCATGTCACGAGCATCAAAGTTTTGTGTTTAAGTTCTATAAAACAGTCCACATAGGACTCGGAGTTTTTCCTTCAAAATGACGTCGTGGCCGACGCTTGTAACCTCAGAATTTTAAGTGAAATATTGCATTTTAGCTTGGAGAAGCCCTTGGAAACACGCTAGGGCACAAAACCCCAGTGCACGTCTAATTGGCCGTCGCCGTGAATCGGGTTCTATCTAGTTCTATCCTTGCTTTATCCGGTTCAATCTTGTGAGATTCCGGTCCGGTTTGTTTGCAGCTGCTTGGATGGCTGGCTGAGTGTAAACCCTAAGTCATTTGTGACCTAGGTCTCTCCCTATAAATAGAGGGCCTTGGCTCTCATTTCCCATTCGGCTTTCTCCTATGCGTAATGTCTGTAGAAAGCTAACCAAAGCACTCATACCTAAATGTTACTCTGCCGAAATTAATATCAAACATTCATCTTTTCTCTACTTACCGGTGTTGAATATGTGCAAAGAATTAAAGAATATTCAACTATTATGATCTTTGGGAATTCATTCAACTGGTCTTTCCTACTCCTTACACATTCACCTTTAACATAATCCACAAAAACAAGCCCTTTCTTTGATTTATTGTCTGTTGCATCAAGAGATCTAGTGTAAAGATGCAAATCAGTAAGGTGGGACAACCCGAGGGCAATTGTTTAGCCTTCAAACAGCTTATTTAATTTATGTTTTATTTATTGCTTTTCCGTATTGTGGATTAAAGAGATGTAATCTTTTTTTTTTAATTCCTCCCCGCCCGATGCAATATTTTAGTTTTCTCGCTTTCCTCTCTTTATCGCTTTTTTATTGCTTTCATTTTCCATTTGGTTGCTTTTCATCATCGTTTGGCATGTTGTATGTTTGTGCTTAGCACATTATTTTAGAATACTACTCAAACTAGTAATGGTCTGTCTTCGGACGGGCGGAATGGAAGGGTTTCCCTACATTTTGTACCTTTGCCCTCGGATCCGATTCTTAGTTCAAAGACCGATGGAGTTAATTTTAGCCTCTTTTAGTCTTAGTTTTCCCATACTAAGATTGGAAGAGAAAGTTTTTATATTTGTTAGTTTTCTTCCTAAAACCGATCGGCGATGCCCTTGTTTTTCTTTATTCTTATTAAAAATGCATCTTAGTTATTTCGTGATTGCAGGATAAAAAAAGAGAGATCTAGATCTTCCTGCCGGGCTAGAGGCCGAGGCTGACTGTTTCAACCTAGGCTCCTGGCCGGCGCCGATGACCGCTAAGTACAGGTTGCCACCTGTAGTGGGTGGTTAGCAGCTAAGGCTTAGGTCTAGATAGGTGTTTTCACAATGGTATGGCCCTAAAGCCTCACTGCGTAACCCTAATTTCTAAATTTTATTTGTTCTTCAATTAGGTGATAATATCCCGAGAATTCTGAAAATAATTTATTAAATAAAATGATTAATAACACGCCAATTAATTCAATCCGAGTTAATGTGTTAATTTGACTTAATAAAGTTCGGAGCCTATACTAAGAGATAAATCCCATATTTTAAAATTTATCTTTGAAAATCCTGAATCCTTTTTCTTACCCCATTTTCCAAAATGCTAAGAAATGCCGAAAAGGCACGTGGGAAGCCCGGTCCGGGTCCGCCTAAAGCTACGGGTTCCTATAGTGGCGATTCCACTCGGAGATATATCATTTATTAAGAGGGCGAAACTTGAAAATTTGAGTAATGTATTTTTATGATACGCTTGCATTAGGCATCCCGCATTTAGCAACCTTTGAACATAGTTTAAATACTTGGTTTGGACCCTAGGAAAAGTTTATTCTACCCTTTCTTTACCCTTTCTAGAATGAGGCTCCCACTGAATCTAAGGTGGGCCTAACTAGGCATGATTGCCAAAGGAAATGATACCTCTTCCCTCATAGCACGTGCTATTGGGTCAAACCGTTTGGTTCACTAAGAGGCACCGAGTCTGTCTTGCCTTTTCTCTTGCCGTGCCCCACAGGAAGGACCAAATTTTCTAAATCTAAACCATTCCGAGTACTACATAAAGACTCATGTACAAACCTCATCCCTCCTAAGTTTTTATTAAAAGTCATTCCCAATGTTATTGAAACTCCTATATAAGTTTTCATTCGTTTCTTACCGACTCGGAAAACACATTCTTGTATATCTTCTCACATTGACGTTTCGAGCCACTCGGACATCACTTAGATCTATCGCATATTCAAAAAATTTCTCTAACCCTTTTACTCCGAGTTTTGACATCACAGTTCAACACAAAACCGAATTATAATGTTAATTCCTCTCCCTAAGTCGGTTTGTTTGTTTGAGAATTATTTATCCGGATCAACTCTTTATGCTCGATGATTTTACTCTTTTAACTTGATCTTTCTTAGGACTCGACTTTGATGAAATTTGAGTATA
Source organism: Talinum fruticosum (assembly GCA_021018815.1). Lineage (NCBI taxonomy): Eukaryota > Viridiplantae > Streptophyta > Magnoliopsida > Caryophyllales > Talinaceae > Talinum > Talinum fruticosum. The sequence goes on along the minus strand of JAITYX010000092.1, from coordinate 742,538 downwards.
TTGAATATTATACTCTAAAAATTCCACTCTTCTAGGCCTAAGATAATTATGCACTTAATTGTCTTAACTAAATTATTATCTCGTGCCTAATTTTGGACCAAAGTATTTTATACTTTGAGAACCAAAGTGGTTTACTTTTGTAGGTTATCCAAATAAGCTTATCTCATTTTTGAATTACAAAAGTAGCCAGTTTCAAGTTGTCAAGCAGATAGCAGACAAGGCTTATCTACTTTTGAACAGGGCTCGAAACCTTCCGAGGGGTGTCTATTTCTAAAATTGGAAAACTTTAACGCTAAGCTCAACCGTGGTTTCCACCTTGCTTTTCATACATCACTAGTTGATTGGAGCACCTTTAGGAGCCAAGAGCCGTTGCACAACGTTCACATCCCAACGGATCTTTTACGAGCGACTAAGAAGAGCCGTTAAAACGGCTAGTAAAGACTTCTGTTCGTAACGAAGACGGAACGGTCACTTTGCTTGGTTATCTATAAATGGAAGACACTTCACAAGACTTGAAGATTGCTTAATCCATTGCTGAAACTATATCTCTTAGTACAACATTCAATCTTTTTCTTACAAGTCCAAGTTTATACTTAATATTTTTCTCGAGTTGTAAAGTCCGGTAATCGGTTACATAGCCAGCTCGGAATGTCTGAAGGACAAGCAAATGAGGAAACTTAGCAAGCTCGGACTACTAAAGATCAACCAAGTATAGCCAATAAACTTGGTAACCCGGAGACTAGTTAGAGCATTCGAATATGCTTCGAGCCACCCACTCGAAAACATCTTATCTTATATCAACAAGTGGGGTAAGAACTCGTTCCTCTCTACAAAATTTATGTGCATTCACTGCATTCATATCATTAACTCGAACCCGAAATGCACTAGAGGCCCTAAATAAACCTGAATGGGTAGAGGCCATGCAAGAGGAACTCAATGAATTTGAAAGAAACCGATTCTGGACTCGACCAAACGACCTTCCGACCATCCGAGTTATAGGAACCAAATGGGTTTTCAAGAACAAACTGGATGAAGCTGGGTTGGTTGTTAGAAATAAGGCTACGATTGTGGCTCAAGGTTACAATCAAGAAGAAGGGATTGATTGTGGGGAAACCTTTACACCTGTTGCAAGAATTGAAGCTATTAGAATCTTATTGGCATTTGTATCTAACATGAATATCAAATTGTATCAAATGGATGTTCAATGTGCATTCCTTAATTGTTTCATTGAAGACGAAGTCTATGTTGAGCAACCCCTGGATTTGAAAACTCAAAATTTCCAAATCATGTTTTCAAATTGCAAAAAGTCGTCTATGGTCTTAAACAAGCTTCTAGAGCTTGGTATGAAAGATTGAGCAATTTCTTGGTTGAAAATGATTTTAAAAGAGGTCAAATTGACAGGATCTGTTTTTATAAAAATCAAGGGAAACACTTTCTTATTGCTCGGATCTATGTTGATGACATAACTTTTGAAGCTACTAATGAAATTCCGTGTCGAGATTTTTCGAGTTAATGAGACAGAATTTCAAATGAGTATGATGGGAGAACTCAATTTCTTCCTTGGTCTACAAATCAAGCAAGACAAAGATGGCATCTATGTCCATCAATCAAAGTATACCAAGGAGCTGCTGAAGAAGTACAAACTTCAAGACGCAAAACATGTAGCCACACCTACGAGCAAGCAGCATAAAACTGGACTCGGACGAGAAACGTAAAGTAGTAGATCGAAACTCTATCGAGGTATGATTGAATCTTTGCTATATCTTACTTCTAGTAGGCCGGACATAATGTTTAGTGTATGTCCATTCGCAAGATTTGAAGCTAATCCCAAAGAATCACATCTCACCTGCAGTGAAGAGAATATTCGGATATCTTACGAGGACTCGGAATCTAGGTCTATGGTACTCTAGAGACTCGGAACCGACTCTCACTAGATACTCGGATGCTAACTATGTTGGATACAAAGATGATAGAAAGAGCACCTCAGAGCACCGCCAATTTCGAGTCAATCCACGATATCTTGGCACTCAAAGACAAAACACATTGAGGTCATGTATCATTTTTTAAGAGACCATTCTGAGAAAGGTGATATTGAACTTGAATTCATTCCTACAAAACTTCAATTAGTTGATATCTTTACTAAGCCACTTAGTAAGGATCGGTTATGCTTTGTTAGGAATTAGCTTGGCATGGTCAATGCATAATTATGTGCTTTTTGAGTGAAATTACATTGCATGTTTATGTGTTAAATATTTCATTACGTTGCTTTCATAACAATTAGTTTAGTTGATCTAGTGATACTCGAGCTATGAGTTTTTACTTACTTGCGGTTTCGAGTCACTCGAAACTTCACTGAGTCAAACTCGATTTTGAGAAAATTGGACATTAAACTTCGAAATCATCTCTACATGAGTGGAGAATTTCATAAATATCTTTTAAAATTTCTCTTTTCTCTCTCTCTCTCTCTCTTGCGCATCGATCGGACAACTAGCTGTTGGGAGATGATCGCTGTAATTCTAACCGTTGGAGAGCGGAACAGTCACACCGGTCCGAGGTGACCGTTGAAGAGCCGGGTCGAACGAACACTCGAAGGATATTTCTTTCTCTATAAATAACATCCGTTTTCCTTCATTTCTCTACTTTACTCTGTACCCACACTCTCTCTAGCACTTACTTCAATTCGAGCAAGCTCTCTACATTCGAAGAAGATTTCATCGTTGTCAAGATACATGAAAGTAATCTCAAGTAAGCACTTGTCATTCTCAGCTCTCTCTTTCTAGTCTTTCATTTTTTTCTCGCGCTCACTTTCGTCGAGCTATCTCTCTCTCTCTCTCTCTCTTCCCTCTCTCAAAAGTTCATCTCTCTCTTTTCATACAAACATGCCGAAAAGAGGTTCCCACCTTGATTTTCTTGGTTCTACAACCAAGAAACCTCGAACTAAAAGCTAGGAAGGCCCTTCGTTAAGTCACATTTTATACGTATTTTTAGTAGCTATTTAGTTTATATTATATAGTTTATTTTATCTAAATTATCCTATTTTGTCTATTTATAGGTAATTATCGAATAAAGTGGGGAAGAGAAGAAAAGTCGTTAAAAGTGGATTTTTAGCTGCCGACAAGCATCCAAGAAAATATATGAAGTTGGTCCATAAATATAATATGTAATAAAATATTTATTTTATGATATTATATTTTAGGAAATCCTAATTGGAATAGAAAAGGAAACTTAGAAGAGAAGAAAGAGAAATAAACCCTAACTCTTTCACCCTATATATACTACTTATTATCATCATGGAGAGGGAGACCTAGGAAGCCAGCCACACACAATCACCACCTGCCCTTGCTGTCCATGGCACCCGGCCGCCTGCACCTGCTGCGGTCCACCAGTGCAGCCGCCCAGCCACCACTGCTTGCTGCCGCTGCTGCTTGTTCCTGGCTGCATCGTACTCGCTGCTGCTGCATCTTGCTGGCCACTCGCTGTCCGCTGCCCAGCCAGCCACCATCCATCATCATCTTCTTCATCTTCCCGGTCAAAGAAACTAATATCGGTAGTATAATTTAGTTTTGTAATTTTTATTAGAAAAGATTGAGTTTTTATTGTTAGATTAATATTAAAGATGCTAGTTTTATTTAGTTTACATGTCTTAAATTACATTATGTATGAGTAGTTTTTCTCATACTTAGTATAATCTACTTGAAGCCATGTTAAATTATTTATTTTGAAACAAAGTTTCGATTTTTATTGTCTTATTGATTCGATCCATGATTCTATGATAATTTGTGTTTAATGTTTATGATTTTATGTTTAATTAATTAGAGTGCACACTAATTGATTTTATATGAATTCATTCGATAGTTTAAAGGGTTTAAGTACGTAATAGCTTGATCTTTTAGACATAAGTATCACCCTAGTTAATCATGGATGGCTCATACCCATCTCTTTTAATTAGGAAATTATCATAGATCCTTCTAAAATCAATTTGCTAGTAGATTGGTTATTAGGTGCTAGATGATGTTTTTCTAATACTTAATGCTCTAATTTGATTAAATTCTAGTGCTAGTGCTAGGGTTATCAATATTAGTAGGGTTTATATTAGGGATAGGCCTAAGTAAACTAATAACTAAGGAAAAACGAGGAAGATCCGCTAGTGGTTGTCTTTTACAGTTTAGCTCATGGATAGATCAATTTGTGTGTTAATGATAAATAATAATTTGCATGGTGGATATAGATTATACTAAGTGTTTTTATAAATTTTATATCTTTGATAATTTTTTGTTTGCTTTTTAGTTATTTTCTTTAGTTTGTCAATTTTAATTTATAAATATATAGTCTTTTATTATTAATTTCATTACCCCCTAAAGATCAGTATTTTAGGTTAGTTTTAGTAATTTTATTTTTATTTTATTTTGAGTCTTTATATATTTTAATTTTCAGATTATTTTTCTATTAGTTTTTATTATTTTTGAGTCAGTTTGTTAGAAATTAGTTTTAAAATAGTTTCTTTTATTGTTTTTCGTGTTTTATTTTCTTTTAGGGTTTAGATAGAGTCCTAGTTTGCTGTAATTAAATTTTAGAATTTTTGGAATTAATTTGATATTTTTTTCAGATTTAATTCTTGAATTTAATTACTGCAGGTTTTTAATAAAATAAATTCGTAAATTAGACTTTAAATTTTCTTTTTATATTTTTAGGGTCTGGTTAGGTTTAGAAAATTAGTATTATTATTTTGGATAATTTTAGTATTTATTTTCGTAATTATTTTAGTGCAGAATTTTACTTATTTAATTTTCTGTTTTAGAATTTATTTATTTTCTGCTTTAGTTTTCTGTTTTAATTATTCTAAAAATATACAAAAATATTTCTGGGTTATTGTAGTTTTATTATTCTGTATAAATTATTTATTTAGTTATTAGATAATTTTCTATGAATTTTAGTTATTGATTTTAATTTATATTTTCTGTTTTGTTTTTAAGAGTAGTAAATTTAATTAGATTAAAACTTGCATGTTATTATATCTTTCCTCGTGGATTCGATCCCTACTTGCCCTTGCTATATTGGTTATTATAAGTTTAAGTAGTGGTTTAATTTGTTGCTGTACGACAAGCTTAACACCTTCCAATCCCTCAAAAATCATTGTCACCCAACATCTAACATTGGATGACAAATTCTTCCCGACCAAAAAGTTTTCGTGGTTGGCTCATAACAAATCAACAAAGGTTTACAATTTCCTTTGTTTCAGTGAGTTCATATACCCATAACTCGTTTATGAGTTTTACACCAATCTCTCTAGCTCCGAAGGTATCCTCACCTCCAAGTGTTCAAAACATCGCAGTTCACATCAACACCTCTCTTCTTCACTATCTCTTCAAAGTATCCTCTCTCTTCTTGAACCGCAACCCCATACCTTTGAACGAGTTTGCTGATGATTTCTTCGAAAAATATGCCAAAGAATTTCCCGAGTCACGTACAAATTTCTCTCGTGACTCAACTAAAGTCGAGGCCCAACTTCGTGTTTCCTACTGATGAGAACCTTTTTCTCTCAGCATTCAAGCAAGGAAAATCCCAACTCCAAGCATCTCAAAGCCTTGTATGACATTCTTGAGGGCTACGAAGTAGACCTCTTTCCCGCTATAGTTGAACAAATGGCAGTCGTGCCTGCTCCGACTCAACCAAGAAGTCAACCCCACTTCCTTTCGGGTTTCTTTTAGCACGCACTCTTGGGCTAAACCTTTTGGTTCACCGAGAATTCTGGTTGGTATCCTTATCACGTGCAATGCATGGGGGACCAAATTCTCGGACTAGGTGTCACCATGTATCTAAACTCTTGAACTCTTTGACCATATAACTTTTGACTATTAGGTTGCCTTGCCTTCATATGCATGCTTGAATGAATGTGTTTGTTTTTTAGATTTAATCTTCTACTTGTGAGCCTTTAGGGATAGGTGAGGAGCACTGAATTATCCATGCATGGGTGCAAAAGAAAATTAACACTTTGAGTCGGTGCGGTTTTGTGCATTTACCCAAAAGTCCAAAATTTTTCCCTCCTTTTAAGGTCGGTCCATTCTGCATTTCCATGTACATTTAGCACCAAATCCAAAATTACATTCCCCTTTTAGGTCGGTCCATTTCGCATTTCATTTTTGCATTAGCTAAAATAAATTTCATCTCAAATAGGTGGATCCATTTTTATTTTTTCATTAGCCGAATTTAAAAATTCATCTCAAATAGGTGAGTCTTTCATTTGCATATAGCCAAATTTAAATTTCATCTCAAATAGGTGAATCCATATTTGCATTCCTATTTGCATTAGCCCAAATAAATTTCATCTCAAATAAGTGAGTCTATATTTTCATTCCTATTTGCATTAGCCCAAATAAATTTGATCTCAATTAAGGTGAGTCCATATTTGCATTTTCATTTTGCATTAGCCCATTTCAAATTTCATCTCGGAATAGGTGAGTCTAATCTTTCATTTAGTTTTACATTAGCCCAATTCAAATCCCATCTCAAAATAGGTGAGTTTGCATTATTTTATTTTATTTTTTCATTTTGCCAAAGTTAAAATCATCTCAAAATAGGTGAGTCCATATTTACATTCCTGTTTTTGCTTTTAGCCAAAGTCCAAGTCATCCCAATTATGGTAAGTTCATTTATTTCATTTTTGCATTAGCTAAAATTAAATTCATCTATAATTAGGAGAGTCTTTCATTTGCATTAGCCAAACAAAAGTTCATCTTGAAATAGGTGACTCTGCTTTACATTTTCATTTCTCATTTAGCCAAAACAAATTAATCTTCTATTAGGAATAATCATCTATGCATCCAAGTAAAAGAGCATATCATTTTTCTTTTCTCCTAGGATCGGTCTTCCTCGAGTCAAGCACTTAAGCCCCATCTCCTGTAGAAATTCTTCCACGAGCCAATCCTAAGCGTACTCTTTTGAGATACAGAATAGGAAATCCTATTTAATTCGGGAATCTTGGCACGAAGCACCTAGGAAGTGAGAAATCTACTTCAACACCAACACGGTCAACACCGATACGTACTACACCGAGTACGTCCCACATGTAAAACACTAGTACGTCCTTCTTTACCGGCAACACCGAGTGCATCGTCCAAGGTCTAAACACAATCCTCCTCCAAAAATGGCCAACCAGCGAGAGTAAACTCCCATCATGACCCTATTCAAGGAGTCTGTTGCTAAACTAGAAGCTAAGCTTGCTGCCCAAGATAAATAGATCGAGTCTATATTTGAATCCCTTAGTCTCATACGTAAAGAACTAGAGAGGAAATCAAAGTCCTAAGGGAAAGAAAAAGAAGGAGAAGGATCCTACCCCGAACCTCAACCCAGGCCTCAATTCGATCCAGGAATAGATCAGATTGAGCGAGATGTTACGAGAGTCCTCGATGTTTAACCACCACTATATGGCCCATGGATTCACTTCAATCCTTCAAGGCAAGCTAGCCCCTAAGTTTACCATGCCTAACATCAAATTGCATGGAACTAAGAACCTTCACCATCACGTGAGAAACTTTGTAGGGGTAATGACTCTTAAGAATGTACCGAAGTCACTTACCATGTCATCTTCCCATGGACGTTTGACATAGATGTCATGAAATGGTACAATGATGTTGACCCACACAAGGTAACAAACTGGAAAGATCTTTGCCGAGAGTTCTTACATCAATACTCTTACAATACCGATTTACCAATCACTCTTCGGGATCTAGAATTGATAAAGCAAGGAGACGATGAAGGGTTAACCGACTTCCTTACTCGCTAGAGGGTGACAATTGCCTACATAACTAATCGGTCATCCGAGAAGGATTAGGTCGGAATCATCATTAAGAACTTACAGCCTATCTACCATCAACACTTGAAGTTCTTGCCTATCATGGACTTCAAAAACTTTGAGATACTCGCATGCTCATAGAAGAAGAACAAGCTTCACCCGACTAAAGGTCATCTAATAAGCCTACTACTCATCAAGGATACCAATAAAGAGTGTATATCCCTTTCTTATTTGATCTTTGTCCATTTCCCCTTTTCATATCCAATGTAATGCCTATTTTCTTTCCCTATTTTCCAATAAAAAAACTAAATCGAAATCACTTGCTTTTGAACTATGAAGGCTTGATTTCCGTTATTGTAGAAACATAGGATGCCCACAAGGTCCGGCCGTAAGCCTTATCTTGAACCCAATTTCCAATGCCCATTTCTAATTTTCCAAACCCCAAAGCCATTTTACCCTATCTAACCCATCGGGAAAAGGCATCGAATCATCAAGAAGCATGCCACTCTAATTAAGCACCAAATCATCGGTTTCACTGTCCACAGTTCACTGTCGGTAATAGTACATCGCAATTCGAGCGACCTCCTTCTTTAGGCTTTACTTTAGGGTGTGGGGGTGCAATTTTTGTCTTTGTCTTTTTGAACTTTTTGCATCATCTTAATAAAAGAATGCATTTGTTCGAGAAAATAGAGTCTTGCATTCATCTCCTTTGCATGAGTCAAACTCCTAAAACCATAAAACTTAATAAAAATGAACCCTACAAGGAATTATTCAATCAAGCATCATCAAGCATCCAGTTTGCATGGAGGAGGTCACTCGCACCGTCACCTTCGAAGAGGATCTTCTATCGGCTAATCAAAGCTCACTAAGTCCCTAACATTCGAGAAGAACGTGAGGGTTGAAGATCAAAAGGGTTATACAACCACAACAACTCCAAGAATACTCGGGGAAGAAACAAATCGTCTACTATACAAAGGAGCTATTAGCACACAAACTAAAAGCTTAAATTTCAAATAAGGCATATCACCTCATGGAACATCATATTTTCAAGCAAGCGGACTTCAGGTCATCCAACGACCAAGTCTAGGAAAAATTTCTACATAAAGATAATCCCTATTCTAACGAAAGTGGATAGAAGTTGAATCACAAGCCCAACGAGTGGTCCGAGGTTCGAGATACCACCTAGTCGAGCTTCGGGCCCAACAATGGTTAAGGTTTAGACACTTCGGTTGAGCTTCGGACCCAATAGCGGTCAAGGTTCGGACACCACTTAGTCGAGCTTCGGGCATAATAGCGAGTCAAGGTTCGGACACCACTCAATCGAGTTTCGGGCCCAACCGTGGTCAAGGTTCGGACACCATACTAAGACTTCACGACTACTCTATGGCCAAATCGAGGAACCATATTTGAAACATGATATGAATACAAGTTATCTTCAGGTAACACTTGAAAAAATTCTATTCTATTATTAGCTAACAAAATTATTAGTGTAGAAAAATTTTTCAGCCAAGCTTCGGACCAAGAAAGGTTAAGATTAGGCACACCCGGCCGATCTTTAGATCCAAGAGGCGATCAAGTTAAGACACCCCAGTTGAACTTCAAACATTACTCCCTAGGTCAAGTTTAAGCTCCTTAGGTAAGCTTCGGACTACGCACATGGTCAAGTTTGATTACACCGATATGAACTTTAGGTCTCTAAGCAACCAAGTTCGAGAATCAATAACCGGGATTTGAGACTCCATCGGTCAAGCCAAGCCCCCATAAGGGCTCAAGTCACAAGATACCTGCTTTTAGATGCATTAATTCAGTTAGAGCAACGCCAATACAGGGTAAGTACGCTTTAGTGTCTACTTTGACCTTCGTCTTTTAAACTCGGTCAAAGTGAGGGCTAACTGTAGACACCAAAAAAGTGTCGCCCTTTTCTCTATTTTTTATTTGTTGGCTCGATGATGAAATCTCGAGTCTTGTTTGAGGATTTGGATCACGAGACTTTGTTCGATAGGTGCGACGGAAGGTAGTAAACCACAAAGAACCCCTAGCACTAGATAAATAGCCTTTTGCCTCGGGTGGATCCAAAAATCTCCCTTTCTTTCGGACGATCCAAGAACCGAGTCAAGCCTTGAGAGATAACGCAGTCCAGTGTCGTGTACCAAAGAATTTCAAGCTTAGAACATTGCGTTTCACTTTTTTCCAATCGGATGAGGAGTCGAAGACGACATTAGACGCTTCATTTTATAATCGGAAGAATCAAAGTGCTGCGTTTTGGCTCCAAGACAGTCCACCCGAGACTAGGAGCATGCATCGCGCATGAAAATTGAAGCGTGCCAAAAATGAAAACTTTTCATTTTTGAAAAAGTGTTATGGCCGGCGCTTGCCATCTTAAAACCTTAAGTAGAACGCTGCGTTTTGCCTCGAAGACTCCCTTGGAAGCATGCTAGGGCACAAAACCCTAGGTCATTCCTTGACCTAACATCTCCCTATAAATAGAGAGCCTCAACTCTAATTCTCTCAATGGCTCAACCCTCAATGTTACTCTGTTGAAATTCACCTAAGAGCTATTGAATACTCCATTTCATATTATGATATCTTGATCCCTTTTTATCCTATTCCTTCTCTACTTCCATCATACTCCCTACATCCGATCCCTATCTTACATTAGTCACACATCTACTTACCTATCTCCAAAAGGACTCACGAAGCCTTATTCAATTCACCGTCGTCAGGTCATAAGATCCAGATCCGAGATCTAGATCAGCATGTTGGACATCTTGAGGGCACAGATTCGATCTTCAATGGTTTATTTTATTTATTTGCTTTTATTTGCTTTCCGTATTGTGGAGTCGTGGTGTATTGCTTTTAATTCCTTCTCGCCCAATGTAGTCGCTTTAATTTCTCGCTGTTATTTTCTTTCCACTTTTACTTTCTTTATCACTTTCTTTATCACTTTTTATTTCTGCCATTATGGCTTCCTATTATTGTTTGATTACTTTAATTTCGCTTCTCATGTTGTTACTTGCTTGTTTGATTTGAAGGTTTGCTCGTGCACGGTCTAAGTCACCCTAGAGGGGGTGAATAGGGTGATGGAGAAAAATAAACGATTTTTGCAACGAGTACATGTGGTGACACCTATGGATCCTATTAAGTGTATACTTGAGCAACCAACTATTAATAGCAAGATAGCAAGATGAATTGTCGTGCTTGTTGGGGATCAAATTCTATTATCAATTCTAAATAATAGGTTGAGACGAAGTGTTAGGTTTTCCTGGAGGTGTTAACACCTTTGGCGAGTTAGTCCAGTATTCGGGCCACAATTTTGTCCGGTTAGAGTTATGCAACCCTTTGAACTATTCGAAGGTAGCAGGCCGAAGCGATCAAACTATGGAATCATTTGTTCTCTTGCCATCTCGCTGCAACACACGGTCGAGGAAGTAGTAGGTACTGCTTTCTAGGCCCAACAAGCATATAAAAGGGTGTCTGTGAGATATGAGTCCTGAACGTGGAAACCTTACAATGCACAACATATCAAGCTTTATCGTTATTGTGACTGAGACACTCCTCCCACCAAGAAGCCGGATGATCGGCTACCACTTCTTCTCATTTTCATTGGTAGAAGTGTACCGCTAAGTACGCTCGGCTTAAAAGGAGCCCGAATTAGCTTTAAGTGCTCCATTAACTAGATCCGCACATCACAGGTGAAATTTAAGATAAGTGTCCTACAAAGTCAAATAGGAGCCAAAAAAAAAAAAAAAACAGAGGCGAAACGAAAAGGAGCAAAATTTAAAGATTTTCGATGTAAACCGGAGTCGTTCAGCTGCCGACCAGTCCACACCTTTTGATCTCGTCTGTCGTTATGTGCTTACATGCAACAAAAGGGGGCTCCTAGAAAGTCTTGCTCGAATTTGGTTTAACCCGGTATAAGCCTATGATTGTTTGAACAACTATTAGAGGAGTTAGAGAATTATAATTCTCTAATTGTTCAATGAAAATTAGTAGTGTTGCTAGTGTCATGTCCCCGTGACCTCCTACCAGCGAGAATCCACATATCGGACAAGTGATAATGCCTCGCGCCTCGGTATAATGATTGCCTCAAAAAGGCATACATGTTTCGATAGTGTTTCATCGGGTTGTTCGGATTTACCTAGTTCCCAATAAGAATCCACCTTGGATTCTTTTTGCTCGCTTTAAGTAGGTATTTGTAAGTGTTGCGGATATTTTCCGATGATTTGGGTTAAACCGGTTTTCTACGCCTATCATTGCCTAGTATGGCATCAAATTCTTCAGGCAGGGGGCACAACTCCTTATCCCCAAACCTGAAGACATGATGGTGAGGATCCCAAAAGGCCACAACAACCCTTAAGAAAGTCCAAGAGAACTTCACTTAACAAATGCTAAATAGGACATTCAGCCCATAATTTGATAGCCCAAATATGTCCGTGTTGCTCATCTAATGCATCCACCGGGTTAGCTCACTCATAAAGTTCCTCCCTTTTGGAACGAATTGGAAGACACATAATGCTCTCGGTTTGATTCGCGAAGGATTTTGCATTAGGCGGTTTTTTTAAGCACCGGTGTGGATCCTATTTATAGGAGCTTTCCGGTGGTTTTAGAGTCCTACTTGCACCGCAATCACCACACAATTGATAGCGCCCTTGATTTAATAGGTGGCTCTGTGCCGGGCACCATTGTGGTTTAGCCCGTTTCTTTTCTACCCCAGCTAATTGCACGAGTCGTTTTGTTATTTTGGACCTTGCACTTGAGATTTTCCTTTTTCTTATTATTATTTTCTTTTGGGGGAATAGGAGGTAGTGCAATTTTTCTCAATTCGTCTTTGTACTTTTCCCTAGATTTTGTTCATCATATTTAATAAAAGAACGCATTTCTTAAAACTAAGTCATCTTGCATTTCATACCATTGCATAAGAGTCATCACTGCAAAGAAAATATTAAAGAAACAAACACCCTACAAGGGACTCCCTAATCATCAACGACGGAAGAGGCAAGGAACCCAAAGAATCCTGTAATCATCGACATCGAATCTTCATCAAAGATATAGTTCCCGAAGTCCTCTAAGACGGATGTGGTGAACCGACCACCTTTATCACCTTGGTAGGAGCTACCTCCGTGGTACCAAGATTGTGAAGCTTCATGGTTTGGCCCACTGTACGAAGATCGAGGGAAATAAAGAGGATTTCCATGACAATCGAAAGCCTCCAGGGGCAAGATATCTAAGCTCTCCTCCGAAAGCTACGCCCGAAGTGATCGATCCTACCTCAAAAGCACTTCGATGATGCGTGCGCCGTGAAGAACATCGAGAAGAACCTTGTCTAGTAGTACTACTAGAAGGAGTTTGTTGGTCGATTAATGTGTCCGTGCCCCGGTCCGCTAAGAAGACTCGCCGGATTGAGGTGCTCTAGATCAACACCGCTACAAGAATGAAAGGGCAATTAGCACTCACTAAAAGCTCAATAAAATTAGTACTCGCACTAATTAGGAACTTACCCGAAAGGATGGAAAGATCGTCTATGAGGTTTTGGATTCCCTGAGAGTAGATTTTCCCGGATAGTAGATTGAAGATTGATGGACATAATCCGATATAGTTCTCGGTCATACTATAAAAATGAGTTCTATGATGTTAGCCAAACATGCTTTTAGCATACAACTAAAAGTGAAAAGCATGAAACTCTTACCCCTCACCAATTCCTAAGGAAAGGATGCCTAAAACATTCCTCCTCCGGGATTTTGGGAATTCTTATGTAACAACGAGGTCCCTCGGGAGAGTAACATCCACATCAAGGCTTGGAATATGGATGTCCATCGAGTGAGCTGCCAAAGATGATGTTAATTTCCACCTAAGAAATTTAACCGTGATAAGAAAAAGTTGGGAACTCACAAGTTGAGTCATAATCTGCGTCACATGGTGAGCATAGGATGTGTGCAATTTGAGGAATGAGGTAAAAGGATACCCCACGGTAGCAGTACTGCTTACTCATTTAGAGGAAGGGAGTAAAGGTAGATGGTCGGGGCGGATCAACCGGAACAAATGGAGGTCATGTGTTGACTCGAATTTAAGGTGTGACCCTCTCCCCAAGATACTAATAGAACCCAAAGGGACCTTCAACTTAGATCCTCCTTTCACTTAATTCCTCTGCAATAATGACACTTGGTTGGAGTTGGAGTTGGGCCAAGGATAAAAGTTAGCCTACATTCAAGGTTTATTAAGAAACAAGCTAGTAAGAACGAAAGGGAATAAGAAAACATATGAAAAATAGTGCATAATTAAGGCTGGAGTCCACCAAAGGCGGGCCCACGAGCGAGTCCCACAGGCGGTGGGAAGGGGCAGCCAGCTAAAAAGTGTGATATAAGTTCTCTAAGGCATATTTTGAGGCAAATTTTGAGATTAAAGAGGCATACCAAGGTCACACAGTTGAGGGATGATCTCAAGAAGTCTATTCCATGAATATTATGACGTTGAAGATAGACTTTAGCCCATGATATGGAGGCCAAAAATGAGGGATGATTCGTTGAACCAGGAGAAAGATTTGGGAAATATTCGTATAATCACGGCTGCATGATCATGATTAAGTTTTTATCGATACATGATGAAAAATACTTTGGAGAAAAGGAGAATTTGAGCACACCTCAACAATCATCCACAAACCATTCAATGGTAAATAGTTGGTTGAATCCAACTCCGGTCTTGTAGTGCCGCACACCGGCACGGAGGCCCCTAATGAGGCAAGTATATGAAGGAGCACCCAACTTGAGCTCATTTATTTGATCAAGGTCCAATTAGTTTGCCAAATAGTGAACATGAACCTTAGTAGCTTGATCGGAGAAAAGAATCGTATTCAAGAGAAGAGCAAGCACGATTCCGACCTGCTGTTGACGAGAAAGTTGAGGCCAAAACCTAATATCCTCAAAGGCTTCAAAAGGATCGTGTACTTAAAGAAATTATCCTAAGGAAACATTTCGGCTATGGGGCTAAAGAGGTGATGAAGATAGTCACATTTTTTATACAAATTTTGGTTGTAGGCCGGAGGTTATCCTGAAAACACCAACCCGGATAAAACGGAAAAATCAAAAGGCATTGTGGTCATTTCCCCAGGGAAGTGAAAGCTGTTGGTAGTTCCCTAAAAACTCTCACTAATGGCCCTAATAGGATCCCTCTCCCTTTTGTCGAGTAAGGTAGTTCAAAGCAAGGTAAAGAGGATTAAAACCGACATTATGCATGACATCCACAAGAGGAAAGTTCATCCTCCTGCATATCTCCATGAATTTGGGGATAACTTTAGTACTCCGAATTGAGCCTTTCTGCAAGCCAAAAATCCAACAACATTTTTAGTTGAAGAGCTACTCTCAATAAGCAAAGGAAGAAACTTAAGCTAATTAGCTTACCAAAGGAGTGATAGCAAGCGACGAAACATGACTCTCAACCTCCACCAAGAGGTCACTTGGGTTCCACTCGTTACGTGGACGTCATTCCCATTTAAGGAAGTTGTCTTGAACGACCTTGTTAGCTCTAGACATCCCTGTAGGATGGGCCTTTCTCCTATACATTTTGAATGAAAAGATTTTTAGAACCAACTAGTTTTGAAGAAGAAGTAAAGTAAGAGAGCACAAGAAGAATTCAAGAGCAAGAGGAGGAGTAAGTGTGCCAAATAAACACTCCAAGCACCCCTTTTATAGGAAAACTTGAGAAACGCAGCCAAACATATAAGACAAAAGTCAAGCAAGTAGTGGGGGACCAAGGGAATCCTGCAGAAGCACGCTAGGGCAAGGCTCGCCAAAGGCTGGCCGATGTCGGCCATGAGGTGCCTTGGTTTCCCATCCGCAACAACTTTGTAGCCCTAGCCTGTCCACCTAGGTGGTAGAGTCCCGAAACCGTGGCATATGACTCTATGGCATCTTGTGCATGCAAGTGGGAGCCCTCGGACCCACCAATAAGCTTTTACGGATTAGATTTTTTAGCTTATTTTTTACTTAATTATTAGGTAAAAACTGAACTTTTGTCAATTCAATTATACACTAACAAGTATGTTAGTACAACAAATCATTTAGCCAAGCTTCGGATCAAAGAACCATCGAAGTTTCAAGCATAAAAATATAATAAGCTTTAGGCTCGATCAAGCCAAGCTTACGATCCTCTTCTTGGACTTCAAAACGCATGCATCACGATCAAGTCCATAACCCATTTTGGAGTTCGATTCGATTACAACCAATTCCAAACATTACACAATAACTAATATCAAAATCGAGGTAAGTAACCTTTAGTCTCTAATTTGACCATTTGTCTTTTTAGTGTTAGTCAAAGTGGGGGCCAACTATAAACACCAAAAAAGTGTCACCTCTTATCTCTTTAGTTCTCGTATTTTATTTTGTGGACCCGATGATGAAATCGCGAGTCATGTTTAAGGATTTGGATCTCGGATCGTGATCTATTGGTGTGATAGAAGCCGATAAACAACAAAGAACCTCAACACAAAATAAATAGCCTTTTGCCTTGAGTTGATCTAAAAATAGCCTTCAGAGATAACAGAGTCCAGTCGTCGTGTGTTAGGAAATTCCAAGTTTAAGAAGATCGCATTTTAGTTTTGTCCAATCGGATACGTAGTCGAAGACACGAAGATGGTGTTAAACCGTTGCATTTCGTTATCACAAGCATCAAAGTGATTCGTTTAAGCTCCACAAAATAGTCAACACAAGTCTAGAAGTTTTCCCCTCAAAAAGATGTCGTGGCCGACGCCTGCAACCTTGGGATTTTAAGTGAAATGCTGCATTTTTGCTTAGAGAATCCCTTGGAAACACGCTAGGGCATGAAACCCTAGGCACGCTTGGGTGGTTGGCGCCGTGAACCGGGTTTTATCTGGTTCTATCCTTACTTTATCCGGTTTAATCTTGTGAGATTCTAGCTTGGTTTGTTTGCGAGTGATTCGATGGCTGGACGAGTGTAAACCCTATGTCATTTATGACCTAGGTTTCTCTCTATAAATAGAGAGCCTTGGCTCTTATTCCCATATGGATTTCTCCTATGTGTAATTCTGCGAAAGCTAACCGGAGCTCTCGTACCTAAATGTTACTTTGTCGACATTAATATCAAACATTCATCTTTTCTCTACTTACCGCCATTGAATATGTGGAAAGAGGTAAAGATTATTTAGTTATTATGATCTCTAGGTATTCATTCAACTCGATCTTTCCTACTCCTTACACATTCACCTTTTACATAATCCACAAAAACAAGTCGTTTCGTTGATTTGTCGTCGTCGCATCAAGATATCCGAGTGTAGAGATCCAAATGAACAAAGTTGGCCAATCTTAGGGCAATTGTACAGCCTTCAAACGGTTATTTAATTTACTTTCCGTATTATGGACCAAAAACATGTGATTGTTTTTTTAATTCCTCTCTACTCGACGTAATATTTTAGTTTTATGCTCTCCTTTCTTTATCACTTTCTTTATCGATTTCTATATTGCTTTCCTTTTTCATTTGGTTGGTTTCTATTATTGTTTAGCATGTTGAATGTTTGTGTTTCGCACATTATTTTAGTATACTACTCAAACTAGTAATGGTTGTTTTCGGATAGGCGGAATGGAAGGGTTTTCCCTACATTTCTTACCCTCACCCCGGATCCGATACTCGATTCAAAGACCAATAGAGTCAATTTTAGCCTCTCTTAATCTTAGTTTTCCCATACTAAGATTAGAAGAGTATGTTTTTCTTTTTGTTAGTTTTCTTCCTAAAAACTTACTGGCGACTCCCTTGTTTGCTTTATTCTTATTAAAAATGCATCTTGGTTATTTTTTTATTGCAAGGTAAAAAAAGAGATCTAGATTTGCCTCGTTAAGCTAGAGGCCGAGGCTGACTGTTTCAGCCTAGGCCATTGACCAACGTCAATGACAACCGAGTGCAGGTTACCGCCTGCACTAGGTGGTCCGCGATTGACGCTCGGTCCGGACCGGTATTTTCACACCGGTCTGCCCCTAAAGCCTCACGACATAACCCTAATTTCTGAATTTTATTTGTTCTTCGGTTAGGAGATAATATGCCAAGAATTCCAAAAATAATTTATAAAATAAAGTGATCAATAAAACACCAATTAATTCAATCTGATTTAATCTATTAGTTTGACTTAATAAAATTCGAAACTCTTAATAATAAATTAACCCCATTTTCCAAAAAGCCAAGAAATGCCAAAAAACACCGGGGAAGCTCTGGCCCGAGTTCGCCCAAGGTCGCGGATTCCTACACCTTTACACCCTTTTCACCTCCCTCTAGGGTGATTAAGACTCTTAAAGATCAAACTTTCATATTCTTTAAGGTCAATACCCCTATAAAATTTTTCACATGGTGGTGCGGGCTTTCAATCCCGTGGAACTTGATGTTAGGCATGGAGAATTTTTGGGGCAATTATCCTTTAAGGATTGAAGTGAATCCTTAGGTTTGGTAGTAGTCATTAAACATGGAAAACTCACACAACAACTTCTCTATTTGATCAATTCGTGGATTAGACCGAGGCTTAGGTTGAGGTTCTTCTTCTTTTTCTTTCCCTTTGAACGTTGCTCTCTTCCCCAGCTTCTTTGAGTATGAGGTCAAGGGTTTTAGATATTGACTCATTAATTTTATCTTAGGCCTCAATCTTAGCTTCTACTTTGTAGCAGACTCTTTGAATAAATTTATGATGGGGGTTTGCTCTAGTTCATTAGCCATTTTTGGAGGAGGGTTATGCGTTGACTATGGGGCGGCGTACTGGTGTTAAATCGTTGAACGTACTCGGTGTGGTACATATTGATGTGGGACGTATCGGTATGGAACATGCTGATGTTGAAGTAGACTTCTTATTTCCTAAGCACTTCGTGTTAGGATTCCTAAATTGAGTTGGATTCCATATCTTGTATCCAAAAGAGTAGATACTCGGGATTAGCTCGCTGAAAATTCTAGGGGAGATAGGGCTCAAGTGCTTGACCTGAAAAACGACTAATCTTAATAGAAAAAAATGATATTGCTCTTTTATTTGGATGTACATAAACAATGCATATTGACCACAATGAAATGCAACAATGCCAATGAAGTCCCTTAGATTGGGATATTTGAATTTGCTAAATGCAAACAAAGACTCACCTAATTTGAGATGAATTTTATTTAACTAAATACAAACAAAAACTCGCCTAATTTGAGTTGAATTTTACTTTGGCTAATGAAAAGGACTCTTCTAATTGGTATGAATTGTAAATTTAGCTGGAGGAAAAAATAGACACGCCTATTTGAGATGAATTTTAATTTTGCTAGTGCAAATAAAGACTCACGTAATTGAGATGAATTTTAATTCGACTAATGTGAACAAGGACTCACCTTTTTAAGATGAATTTTAATTTGGCTAATGCAAACAAGGACTCACCTATTTGAGATTAATTTTAAATTGGCTAATGCAAACAAAGACTCACCTACTTGAGCTGAATTTTAATTTGGTTAATGCATACAAAGACTCACCTATTTTGAGATGAGTTTTAATTTTGCTAATGCAAGCAACGACTCACCTATTTTTAGAAGAATTTTAATTTTGGATAATGTAAACAAACACTTACCTATTTTTAAATGAATTTTAATTTTGGCTAATGCAAATAAAGACCGACCTATTTTGGGATGAATTTGGATGAATTTGGATGAATTTGGATGATGGACAAAAATACAAGCATGCTAATGGTCAAGACTCAAAATCTACTAAAGAGAGGAGGGGGTCCACAGTGGGATCCACCTCTGTTGAGTAGAGAAAACCAAGCACCGGCTATGCCTAGAAGCCGTTGGCTAAAAAAAGGGCTGAGGCTAAAAATTAATTAGACTAACTAAAAAATTTAATTAATGGACTGTCCCAAAAGGGAGAGGAAAATTTTGAGTTTTGGCTAAAACGCACTAAATGGACTCGACTCAATAAGGTTAATTATTTTATTTTATTTTTGCACCCATGCACAAATTATGGAGCAAACCAAACCTAAACTAAACGGCTCATAAGAAAAAGGTTAAATACTAAAAGCATCCAAATTCATTTCGTGTATGCAAATGAAAAGAGGGGTACAACTAGACTGCCAAAGTTTTATATTAAAAAGGGATAATTCGGGTCGGGTACATAGTGGCTCATAGTCCGAAAATTTCGTCCCGTATCGGGTGCATAGCTAGACTTGAATAATCGGTGCCTCTCGATAAGGAATCGAGAAAAGAGTGTTATGAATGGAGAGTAACCATCTTCCCAGAGTGTGTTAAGCCTAGGTTGGCCTACCGAGTCCATAGTTCGACCTCTCCGAAAATATGCACTTAAGGGTAAAGCCTAAATTAAAATCAACAATAGTTTGAGGTCTGCCTAAATCCAATATGCCTAATACATAACACAATAAGAAAACTCACAATTTTGATTTTCAAGTCTCACCCTCTTAATAAGTGATATCCCAAGTGGAGTCGCCAATGTAGGAACCACGACCTGTCCCCGTAGGGACCAAGTCGATTGAGTTGCCTCACGAATGTCGACTCTCTTAATTTTTATTAAGGTTCTTTATGAAAGTTTATTTTTGAAAGTTCATATGGGAAGCGAGGTGCGCTGTTATTGAGATAATTTATTCTTAAAATTTGATTCAACGAGTTTAAGCGAAAGGAGTGATTGGCAATTTTATTAATCATTTTATTTTAGAAATCGATTTTAGAGAAATCCCGGGATGTTATTTAAGGTTAAGAAAACAGAAAATGAAAGATTACTTTTTCTGGAAAGCATTCGGGCCAAAAGGGTAAAGAACAAACCGGTTTGGACCGAGAGCCATGCTCGGTTATCACGGGCATCGGCGAGAGCCAACACCGACTTATAACCGACGCCGACTATAGGTCTTTACGAATTCAAGTTGTGAGTTAAAAAACGTGTTTACCAATCAAGCACACAACAAGAAAAGTACTCGAAATGAAATTAAACAAAACATGCCAAGAAAGTTGTAAATAAGCAAATAGAAAAACAATAAGAAAAGACACATGGTCTGAAGTCGTGTTGCGTGCCTCGATTGGCCGCTTAAAGTAAAGTAAAATGCGGCATTTTTGCGTAGTTTGGAGTAACATGGCATCGGTTTGAGGCTTCCGAACTATAGAGCTTAAACCCGGCTTGCTTCGTCGACTAAAAAATGGTTTATGAGCTGGCCCAAGCAAAAAGGCTGATTTTTGTGATACTCACACTACAACAGAACCGCCTTTCATTATGGTTCCAAAAGACTTTTTACTAAGATTATCTTAGGTCGTGTATATGAGCGTCATTGTAGATGACCATATTTTACTATGGTTCAAAAACTATAGTAAAAGACAATCTATTACTACTATTCTTTCTCCGTAACCATAGTAATAGCTATAATCATAAAAAAATGTACTCGGAGAGAGAGAGAGAGAGAGAGAGAGATCTAAATTTGTTATATTTGTACGATACTGGCTCGAAATACGTAACAAAAACAAAAACAAACACAATTTCCCTTTAACCTATCGATGTACTAGCTATCGCCAGTTAGGGTTTACAAGACACTTGAGTCCTAACATCACAAATTAGATTAACAACATCCGCTTGGGCTTGAGATCGATTGGGGAGTAATCGCCATTACGCATCCATTATGAAGTATCGATGTAGATCATTGTTCCCTAAATAAGAATGACCAAATCAAGAAGAGCTTTAGTACAAAATCGAAGAGGAAACCCTAATTTTGTAAAAAATCAAGAAAATTGAATTAAATACCCCTTAAAGTTGTCTCCTGCAATTTGAGCGGTCCACTTGTCTTCTGCGACAAAACAAACATACAATTATAAGTGAAATTAGATTAGGGAAAATGATGGAAGTATGTAGGATAGGACAAGATCGGTGTTAAGATCTCGAACTCGGTGAGTCTCCGAGACTGCCGTTGGTGTTTCTATGCCTCCGTCGCGACAAGTCATTCGCCATGGTCGCCGCTCTATGAGCTTCACTATTCTGGTCCATCATATTCGGTTTTGTAGTGGATTTATCAACTCGCCAATCTCATCTCTCCAATTTTCTCTCTCGTCTCTTTAAGACGGAGGAAGTCGCTAGAGAAAATAGAAGTTTGGGCACCGCCGATTCTTTAGTTGATGGAGCTTCTTCAAATCACTCAGCGAAGAATTTTTGGTGCCGGTGGAGTCAATCCTTGATGGTGAGGAAGGAGAGAGAGAAATTCAAATCGAAATAGGTGGGATGAGGGGCGGGGGGTGGGAGGTATCGAAATTTAGATATGAGGACTTTTTATTATGGTTCAATGAAAGAATAGTAGTAAAAAGTCCCTTTATTATGACGGTTCTTTCATTCAATCGTACTTAAAAGTGGACATATTCACTTATAACGACAGTTTAGTTAAAGAACCGTAATAAAAGACCGCTTATTTACAAAAATGCCATCACCTCATTCTTTATAACGGTTTTCTTTATAACTAATGTTAAAAATTATTTTTGTAGTAGTGTCATGGATTTTTTTATGGTTTACTCGGCTTCCATCATGTCGACTAAAATCCGATAATGATCCGAGTTCACAAACGGACTCGGGTTTTCATCATCGGGCCAACAAAAATGAATAAATAAAAAAGGGATAACACATTTTAGGTGTTTACGATTAGCCCCCACTTTGACCGAGTCCGAATGACAAAGGTCAACGTAGACACTAAAGGGAACTTATCGATTTAGTTGGCTACTGCTTGCACTTGTGTGATTAATGCGTCCGGAATTAGTTGATGGATTATGAGGACTACATGGTTGATTCCTGAAGTTGGCTAATTAAAGATCCGAAGCTCGGATGAGGGCCTAGACTTGACCATTTTAAGTCTAAAGCTTGGCGAGGAGCTCGAACTTGACTCGGGTAGTAACGTCTAAAGTCTAACGGGGTGCCCGAACTTGACCACTTGTTAGATCCGAAGTTCGGTGGGGTATCCTAAGCTTGGCTTGATCAATGTCCTAAAGCTCGTGAAGGTTTGCTCGGGAGAGTCTCGAGTCACCCTAGAGGGGGTGAATAGGGTGATAGAAAAATTCTTCGTGGAAACACTCACTTTTGCGCGTAAAAGAGACAAAGACAGGTTCCGAGTCTATTAACAAGGTCGAAAAGATTGGACTCGTAAAGCAATGAATCGAAGGAACAAGAGCGAGAAAGTCGTCCGAGTCTAGAATGAACTCGTAAAGTTAACACTTAGATTTTACGTGGAAACCCTCCTGGGGCAGAAAACCACTGGACCGTGTCAATCCGGACACGAAGTCAAATCCACTATTTTGAGTCCATAAAATACCGTGAACCGATCGAACCCGAGTTGCTCCCTTAGACAACTCAATACAAGTTTTCCTAGACTCATAAGTTCCCTTATCTCGATCTAGTACTTCCTAGCTGAGATAACCCTTATAGCTAGGGACAACTAAGCCGAGTTAACCTTTACAGACTTAGTCAAGGGACCTTACAAAGAATGTAAGAAGAGTTTGTAACTAAGTACAAGACCTTAGAACTCGTAAAGTAATGAATTACAGAGTGGGAGTTGTAAGTTGAAGATTGAAAGTAAATACAACAACTCGAGCAAGTAAGTGTATAAAACAATATGTTCGGTAACCTTTAAGTCTTGTGAAGTGGCTTCTATTTATAGATAACCAAGCAGAGTAGCCGTTATCTTCATCTCGCTGAGTGAGAGTCTTCTGTGACCATTGATCGAGGCTTTCCGAGTCACTCGAAAGTATCCGTTGAAATATGGACGTTGGACAACGGTTTAACTCTCTTGGAAGTCCCAAAACCATTAGCGGTGTCTTAAAAGATGAGGTGGAAACCACCGTTAAGCTTAGCGTTCAGCTTTTCCGGATATGGAAACAGACAGCCTTCCGACACAATCTTCTCGGGACTCGGAGCAGAGAAGGTGAAGAGCCATGTCTCGCTGGTGATTTGACGTTTCAAGCTGCTTAGCATTTTGTAGTTTGAAAAATGTATCCTCGATTGAATAACCTACAAAAGTAAAACACCTTCGGTTCTCAAAGTATAAAATACTTTGGTCCAAGGTTAGACACGAGATAATAAAATAATTATGATGAATAAGCAACCGATTATCCGAGTCGGAAATGGAATGGAATTTTCCGAGTCTAATATCCATGATACTCGGAATTCCATCCGACTTAGTCTAAGCGAAGAATCAAGTTCGATAAAGAATATCGAAAGGATTAACTTGATATAGACTAAGCATGAAATGAATTAAGAATACCGACTATAATAAAATAGAATCGTATACCCACAAGTCGATTTTGAGACGTAATACTCGGTATATTTCAAACGTGATAAATCCGAGTGAAGATGAACTCAGTAACAAAGAACCAGCTTTTCGAGTTGCTTAACCGAAAAGTGATAAAAACATGATAAGTGAAGGATGTATCACTTAGAAAAGATACTATTTTACTCAAATAAGTTTCGCGATACCGAGAATGCCTTGGAATCAAAACTCGTATGTATGGACTTGTTATACTCGATTCCTTTTACATAGCTCGAAAAGTATTGAGCAATGTCTAAGTCTTCAGCTCGGATGAAGGGCCTAAACTTAACTAGTCTTAGTTTGAAGCTTGGCTAAAATTTTCCGTATTAAAAGTTTGTTAGTCGATAATCCAATGTAGATAGATTAAAGTGTTACCCGAAAATGATCTATTGTAGACACCTAACGAGTTTCATGTCTTACCTCTTTAATTCCGTATTTGATTCTCGTTAGCTCGATTATGAAATCCTAAACCCTATTTGAGGATTTGGATATCGGATTGTGTTTCATGGTGCCACAAAAGCCAGTAAACTAAAAAGAGCTCCTAACACTAAATAAATAGCCTTTTTCCTTGGGTCGATCCAAAATTCCCTTTCTTTTGGAGGATCCAAGAACTGGCCAAGCCTTCGAGAGATAACGGCGTCCGAGTGCTATTTATCCGGAAATTCCATGTTCAAAATACTGCATTTTACTTTTGTCCAATTAGACAATGAGCTGAACAAGGCAAAAAAACAATGCATTTTCTGATCACAAGCATGAAACCGCTGCATTTAAGTTCCACAAAACAGTCCACACCAGACTTAGGAGCTTTTCCCCCTTAAAACCACGTCATGGTCGGTGCCTGCAACCCCCAAATTTTAATTAAAACTCTGGGTATTGGCTAGTATAATCCCTTAGAAACATGCTAGGGCACGAAACCCTAGGCAAGCCCCGGTGACCGATGCCCGCGAATCGGATTTTATCCAGCTTTTAGCCTTACTTTATCCGGTTCAATCTTCCGAGATTCTGGCCCTGTTTATTTGCAGTTGCTTACATGGTTGGCTGAGTGTAAACCCTAGGTCATTTATGACCTAGGTCTCTGCTTATAAATCGAGAGCCTTGGCTCTCATTCCCATATGGCTTTCTCATGTACGCAATGTTACAGAAAGCTAACCAGAGCACTCATACATAAACGTTACTCTTCTAAAATTAATTTATGTTTTTTACTTATCACCTTTGAATCTATGCAAAGAGCTAAAGAATATTCAATTATTCTGAACTATGGGCATTCATTCAATTAATCTTTCGTACTCCTTACATATTCACCTTTTACATAATTCACAAAAACAAGCCCTTTCTTTGATTTGTTGTCGTCATATAAAGAGATCCAGTGTAGAGATCCGGACCAGTAAGGTGGGACAACCCGAGGGCAGTCATTCAACCTTCAAACAATTACTTAATTTATGTTTTATTTATCGCTTTCCATATTGTGGATTAAAGAGATGTAATCGCTTATTTCGATTCCTCCCCGCCCGATGTAATCTTTTAGTTTTTTTGTTTTTTGTTTTCTTTCTTTATCGCTTTCTTTATCGCTTTCTTTATTGCTTTCCTTTGATTCTCGTTTGGTTGCTTTATTTTTTCTTACAATGCTATTGTATGTTTGTGTTTGGCACATTATTTTAGTATACTACTCAAACTAGTAATGACCATCTTCGCATGGGCGGAATGGAAGGGTTTTTCATACATTTCTTACCCTTGCCTCTCGGATCTAATTCCGAGTTCAAAGACCGATCGAGTAAATTTTAGGCTCTTTTCGTCTTAGTTTTCCCATACTAAGATAGGAAGAGCAAGTTTTTATTTTTGTTAGTTTTCTTCCTAAAACCCGACTAGCGACTCCCTTTTTTGCTTTATTCTTATTAAAAATGCATCTCGGTTATTTTCTCGATTGCAGAGTACAAAAAAGAGATATGGACCTCGCTCGCTAAGCTAGAGTCTAAGGCTGACCTTTTAGCATAGGCCTCGGCCGATGCCCGTGACCACCGTGTATAGGCCGCCGCTTGCACTAGGTGGTCAACGGTCGAGGCTTGGGTCCGGACTAGTGTTTTCACACCGGTCTATCCCTAAAGCCTCACGACAAAACCCTAATTTCTTAATTTTATTTGTTCTTCAATTAGGAGATAATATCCTGGGAATTCCGAAAATAAGTTATAAAATAAATGGATGAATAAAATGCCAATCAACTTAATCCGATTTAATATGTTAATTTGACTTAATTAAATTTGAAACTCTTAATAAAAGGTTCTTCCCCACTTTCTAAAACCCATCTTTAAAACCCAAAAATCATTTTCGAACGCAATTTTCCAAAACCAAGAAACACCGAAAAGGCACATGGGGAAGCTCGACCCGTTCTCGCCAGTCGTGGTCCCTACGTTATTAGTCGATCATTTTTCAAATGTACTACCTTGTCTTGGCCATGGAGAGATCCTGCAGTCTTGGTGTGGTATTTGAACCTTGATCGTTGTTTTGCTTGAAGCTCAATGGGGATGTCCGAACCTTAACCACTATTGGGTTTGAAGCTTGACTTATTGTTTGAACCTTAACCGTTGTTGGGCTCGAAGCTCGATAGGGGTGTTTAAACATTTACTCGTTGTTAGGTCCGAAGCTCGACGGGGATGTCCGAACCTTGATCGCTATTGGGACCGAAGCTCGATGGGGATGTCCGAACCTTGACCGCTCTTGGCTCTATGACTCGACCGGGGTGCCTTAAACTTGATCGTTATTGGCCCTAAAGCTCGACATCCATCTACTTTCTTTAGAATAGGGCGGATAAACTTGACCTACTTGAAAATTGATGTTCAATGAGGTTATGTGCCTCATTTTAATTTTGACCTTTTAAATATATGTGCTAATAGCTCTTTTGTTTGTATGTAGAAGATTTTTGTCTCTTCCAAAGTATTCTTGAATTTTTTTGGTTCTATGACTATTTCGATCATGCGCCCCCACGTTCTACTCAGGTGCATGTGTCTCGCTCTTCTTGAATGTCGGAGAATCGATTAGGTTTGTGAGGAGATTCTCTCCGAAAGTTGCAATCTTCTTGATAGTGACTTGATGGATGGTGCTTGATTAGGGTGCTCTTTTACTAATTTTTGTATTTTATAATTTTAAGTCATGTAACGAAGATGAATACAAAACTCTATTTATATGAAAAATACATTTTTTATTCATATGATGTGAAAAATTCAAAAAGACAAAGACAAAAATTACAGTTTTAGCCCTCATTTCCCATAGTAAAGGAAAAAAATATAAAACAACATCTTGAACTACAACGATGGCTTGGTGGCAGATTAGAATGGCATATTTGGTTATTGATTTCTGCTCGTTTGAGTATGGCAAAGTGGCTATGAATTTGGGAACTGAAAATTGGAATTAAGAACAACATTACTATTGGGGCTAGACCTTATGGGCTTCCTATGTTTCCCCAATAGCGGAAATTAGGCATTCGTAATTCAAAAAGGAAGTATTAATTTGTTTCTTTTGTTTGAAACAAGGAAATAAACCTAGGATGGATCTCGAAAAGGGAAATGAACACTTTATTATCATCCTTGATGAGCGCTTGGACCATTCGATGATCTTCTAGCTAATTGTAACATTTATGGAGGCCTGCTCCTCTTCTATAAGCGAGCCAAGCATCTCGAGTGTTTTGAATTCCATGAAAGGAAAGAACTTCAAGTGCAGATGTTGGGCAGGTTTTAGGTTTTTTTATGATTAGTTTAACCTCGATCCTTTTAGAAGGTTGATCAGCCATGTGGGTGGGTTTAGCCCTCGAACGATTAAGGAAATTAGTGCAGTTCTCCTTGTCTCCTTACTTGATCGAGTCAAGGTTTTGAAGAGTGACTGGTAGATCAAGTATTATAGGAATATTGATGAAAGAACTCCTTGCAAAGATCCTAGCAGTTTATGAACTTTCGTGGGTCAACAACATTGTACCATTTCATGACATCTTTGTAAAATGTCCATAGGAAGATGACATGGTATGTGTCCTCCGATACATTGTTTAAAGTCATCGCCCTACAATGTTCGTCACGTGATAGTGATGGTTTTTAGAACTATGAAATTTGATATCAAGCATGGTGCATTTTAGAGGCGGTTTTCTTTTATGGATTAAAGTGAATCCCGAGGAAAGTAGTAGTTAGTGAACATCAAAGACTCACGCAAATTCTCAATTCAATCTATTTGTGAATCGAATAAGGCTTGAGTTGCGGATGAGGTTGAGGTTCTTCCTCATTTCTTGCTTCTTTGGCATTCTTATTAAGGGTCTAAAGTATAAGATTAAGGATTTTAGATATTGACTTCATATTTTCATCCTGGCCTCAATCTTAGCTTCTCTTTTGGCAAGTATACTCTTTGGACAAGGTCATGATGGGAGTTTGCTTTTGTTCATCGAACATTTTTAAGGAGGGTTGCGCTTTGTTTGTGGACGACGCACTCGGGGTTACTAGTAAAGGTGTTGAACGTATCTGTTATGGTAGGTATTCATGTGGAACATATTGGTATTGAATGTACCGATCTTGAAGTAGACCTCTTATTTCTAAGTCCTTCATGCTAGGATTCCCCGATTTGAGTAGGATTTTTTTCATGTATCTCAAAAGAGAAGCTGCTCAGGATTGACTTGTGGAAAATTTTAGGGGACATGGGGCCTCAACGCTTAACCAAAGGAATGACTGATCCTAAGAGAAATGATATGCTTTTATTTTTTGATGTACATAAAAATGTGGACCAACCAAGATGCAAAAGGATGATCCTCAAGAATGAATACAAAAATGAACCTAAGAGGAAATGATGCACCAATGATTTTTATTTTACTAATGGACTCACCTAAATTGTGATGAATTTAAATTAAATAAGACAAAAATTAGACTCACCTGATTGAGATGAATTTTATTTTTGCTAATGAAAAAAAACTCACCTAACTTGAGATGAATTTAATTTTGCTAAATGCAAAAATGGACCCTCCTAATTAAGATGTGAATACTCGGACTTTATACTTACACCTTTCCGAGTTCCATCAAGGAATCAGGTATAAGACTTCATCTCTTATAGGGTTTTGATTTCAAATCATTCCATGTGCCTTAGAAACTTTTCTTAGTGATATAGCATTTTCTTTGAGTGTTATAGAACTACCGTATATGTTTATGCTTGATTCCGATCGACTCGGAAAACATACTTCTACATGCATGCCACTTTACACTCGCTCCGAGTCACTCATCACTCGGTATATTGCATGTTCAAACACTTTCTTTCACACACATAAACTCGAGTCCGACTTCGTGTTCTAGGAATTACATTGTTAATTCACTATTCTAAGTCGGCATATTTTGTTTGAACTTTGTTTACTCGTATATCAAGTTTGTCTACTCCGATTTTCTCCTTTTGACTTGATTATATTCTAGACTCGACTAAGATGGAATTTGAGTATCATAGATATTAGACTCGGAAAATTCCATTCCTTTTCTGATTCATATAATTAGTCACTTAATTATCTTAATTATGTTATTATCTACGTCTAATCTTGGACCAAAGTATTTTATACTTTGAGAACCAAATTAATTTACTTTTGTAGGTTATTCAAACGAGGCTATCCTATTTTTGAATTACAAGAGTAACCGGCTTCAAAACGTCAAATCACTAGCGGACAAGGCTTTTTCCATCTCTAACCTAGCCCCGCACACTCGTGTCGGGGTTGTCTCGTTTCCAAACCGGAAATTTGCAACACTAAGCTCAACGGTGGTTTCCACCTTACTTTTCCAAACACAACCAAGTGGTTTCGGGACTTCTCAAGGAGTCAAGAGCCATTGCCCAACGTTCATATCTCAACGGATATTTTCCGAGTGACTCGGAAAATCCATTACAACGGTCACAAAGGACTTCCAAGTAAGAAGATGGACACAACAGCTAAGCTGCTTGGTCATCTATGAATAGAAGCCATCTTTCAAGACTTGAAGATTGCTCGAACGAATTGTTAATACACATACTTGAGCAACAGTCATTATATTCATTCTCAATATTCTACTTACAACTCCAATTCTATATTTAATATTTGTCCGAGTTGTAAGGTCTTGTACTCGATTACAAACTCTCTTTCTTACTTTCTAAGTAAGGTCCCTTGACCGAGTCGTAAGGGTTAACTCAGCTCACTTGTCCCTAACTCGTAAGGGTGATCTCAATTAGGAAGTACTAGATCGGATAAGGGAATTTCTGAGTCTAGGAAAAATTGTAAGGAGTTGTCTAAGGGAGCAACTCGAGTTGAGTCGATCTATTGTATTTTGTGGACTCAAAATAGTGGATTTGAATTCGTGCTTGGATTAGCACAGTCCGTGGTTTTCTGCCCCGGGAGGGTTTCCACGTACTTTCCGAGTGCATTTTAGACTTAGATAGTTTTTAAAGTTCTATTAATCTGTTTCTTCATTCTTTACTCGAACTCGAGTCGGTGCTTTTCCGAGTTCATCCTTGACTCCCACTCACCACATAGTCATATCTATTTTAAATTTCACGTAAATTTCATCATCACCCTATTAATCCCCCTCTAGGGTGACTTAGCCTCTCCAAGATCAAACCATCAAGATGAATTATATTTTGGCTAATGAAAAATAAAAAAGGACTCACCTAAAATGAGATGAATTTAATTTTGGCTTATGCAAAAAAAAAAAAAAAAAATTGGACTCACCTTAATTAAGATGATTTTTATTTTGGCTAAAAATGCAACAATGGACTCTCCTAATTGAGATGAATTTTAGCTAATGAGAAAATGGACTTTCCTAGTTAAGATGAATTTAATTTTGATTAATGCAGAAATGGACTCTCCTAGTTCGGATGAATTTTAATTTTGGCTTATGCAAAAATGGACTCTCCTAATTAAGATGATTTTTAATTAGGGATAAGAATGCGAATTTGGATACGAATGCGAAGGTTCCGACAAGCAAAAGCCAAAGCCTAAAACCTACGAGAAGAAAGGACTGGTCCACGGTGGGACCTACCTTGACGAGCTGATAGAGACCGATACTAAAGAGATTTGGACCAACTTGGAAATGCAATTAACGGACTCGACCTTGAAAGGAAAGGAAAATTTAGACTTCTGGCTAAAAATGGGCATAAAAATGACATGCTCAAGAAAGTTCATTGTTTTATTTTATTTTTGCCCCTATGCAAGAGTTTTTGGTGTACCTGGCTAAACTATTGCAGATTCAAGGAAGATGATTAAATAGCAGAAGCAACCATATTTTTTCAAGCATGCAAATGAAAAGGATACAACCTAGACCACCAAAGTTCTATGGTCAAAAGAGGGATAATTCTAGCTCGGATATATGGTGGCTCATAATATGAAATTTTCGTCCGTGTGAGTAGAACTTGAATAATCAGTGCTTGTCGATTAGGAATCGAGAAAAAGCATGCTATGAGAGGAGAGTAACCACCTTCCAGTGTTAAGCCTAGGTGGGCCCACCGAGATAATGGTTTGACTCTTCCGAAAATGTTCACTTAAGGGTAAAGTCTAAAGGTCAAAATTAAAAGCAACTAAAGCCCGAGGTCTGTTTAAATGCAAGTATCTCTAATGCAAAATACAATAAGAAAACTCACAATTTTGATTTTTAAGTCCGAACCTCTTAAAAAGTGTTGTGCCCGGCGGAGTAGCCACTGTAAGAACCAACCACCCCATTCCCCAGATAGGGAGTAGCGGACCTAGTTTCCCCACGATTGTCGGCTCTCTTGATTTCGTTAAGTGTCTTTTTGAAAGTTGATTTTTGAATGTTAAATTTAGAAAGTGCGGTGTAGGTCTTATTGAGATTATTTCTTTTAGAATCTGATTGAAAATAATTTAGGTGAAGGTGTATTTGGTGATTTTATTAATCCTTTAGTTTAGCACTTGATTTCGAAAGGTATCGGCATGTTATTTCAAGGTTAAAGGAAACAGACAAATTAAAATCACATTTTATCATAAAACTCTTGAACCAAACAGAGGAATCTAGTTGGGCAGAGAGCGGAGCTTGACCTCTAGCCGGCGCCGGCGTTAGTTAGCGCCGACCAAAAATGGCCTCGATTATAGGGTGGTGACTAAAGACTAAGCTTGAAAAAGTTTTTGAAAGAGACTCCATCGATCATAAGCCGAGAATCCGGTATTCGGAGGTGAAGGTATGAAATCAAGAGGGTTGCTCTCCATTCCGATCGTTAATAGACAACTTTTACTAATTAAAATCATGAGCTTAAAAATTGTGTTTGACGGTCACGCAAACAACATGCGATGTACAAAAATTAAAGCGAACAAAACATGCTAGGAAAGCGATAAACCAACGAATAGTAAAGTAATATAGAAAGCAAAAGAAAGCGAAAAAATAAAATAAAAGTTCCAGCGAGCAAGGAGGAATTAAAGCCGTTTACATCTCCAATACCACAATTTGGAAAGCCACAAGTAACATGAACAAACAAAATCGTAGAACAAGCTTGAAAGAAGATCTAGTGACCTCGGGTGGTCCAACCTGCTGATCTTAGATCACGAACGGACGACATGGCAATGAACTCAAATGTATGGCAAAGAAGGTCTTGTGTAGAGTTTAAGAAGTAGGGAAATAAGTAACAGTATGGAAAAATTGAGAGAATAGAGAGTGAGATAGAGTGACAGGGAGGATTTTCAGCTTTGGGGGTTTGGGTAGCTCAAATGGTGCAGCCAAAATGAGGGGAAAGCCCTCTATTTATAGAAAATTTTCAGGTTTAAAAATGAATGCTAAACATCACTCTTAGCCGTTCATGTTGGCTCGAACCAGGCCCGAAATTGCCGGAAGTGATAAGGCACAAAACGAGATATTTACCAGGACCAAATGACACCGTTTGGAGAGTAAAAAACTGCGTTGGTTTACACTACGTCATACGGATGTCTCGGGTTACATGCCTCGCTTAGCTGCTGAATGTAAAGTAAAACATCTGCGTCCTTGCAAAGTCTATAGTAACACGGCGCCGATTTTTGGCTTCCTAGTTGGGGAGTCAAAACCTGGCTTGGTTCCGTTGATTAAAAATTGGTTTGTGGGCCAATGCAAGCAAAAGGCTTGATTTTTGTGATGCTCATGGGTTTTTGTGGGTTACTAGCTTCCGTCAGGCCGATTAAAATCCGATCATGATTCAAGTTCATAAATGAGACTAGGATTTCATCACCGAGCCAACAAAAATAAATAAATAAACAAGGGATGACAAATTTTAGGAGTTTACCCATACATATATACATTTTTTTATCACCTCCATACATAAATACATACATACAACTATATATATAGTGTTTTACCCACTTCATCATTGCATGACTTATTTTATAAGTGTTAGTTAATTTAATTATTATTGTTTTTATGACTTATAAAATATTTGTGTTCGAATCATTTGTAGGTCAACCTTTATACCTCATTAACACACACAAGAAAAGACATCGGATTCACCGATTTAAAAACACTAAATTTGCCGAAATTTCCTTTGTTGCTGCTAGACATGCAAAAACTTTGCATGACCTAGCTCTACCCTAAAATCTTAGGCTCTTGGATAATATTTTAAAACTCAATCGCATTTTCATGTGAAATTTCTATTTTTCAAATTGTTTTTCTAGCATTTCATGTTTTAATATGTACATGCAACTATCAAACTTAACTTTAAAAACCATAACTCATATGTTTCTCACCTCTTTTAAATTTATTCCTATTTTTGCTCTCTCACAAGTCGAGTAACCGTTAACTTAAGTGTTTAGATATCTATCTAATTTTCTTTTGTACATATTAGTTCCTAAAAAGATGTTTAATATCAAATAAAGAAACTCAAAAGACAAATTATATTTTTATACGGAAAAATTATTTAATGCTTGTAATATTGTAGAAGAAGAATCCATTAAATACGGTTTTAACTCGTTGGGTTGACTCAAACTCAAAACATTAGAGCTTTGGTTTAGCACTTTTAAACCGAACTCGAAGTATTACTTACCCGCATTTTACCTGTCTGTCCGAATTAACAAATCTGATTGCGGTGATACCTTTAAAAATATAAATAAGGAAACAAAACTTAAGAAAAAGAGTGATATTAAAATAAGATTACAAAATCAGAAAAGTAGTATGAATTCAAAACAATTGAACTAAAAAAAATAACAAAAATTATTAAATGTATTTACCTTTCTTGTCATTCTTGTAAAACTCCTGCGTTGGCTTCTTACGCCACTTCTTGTATTTCATTATTTTCTTGAAGCCTCGGGCTAGACGTGCCATGGGATCTCTTTCAGAATCTAAGGAGCTTAGACTTTGACGTCTTTCTTTTGAGGCCTTGAGAGCAATGTTTCTTTTCATTCCGACCTGAGCTTCCTCTTCTTCTAGGTGCAGCGCACGAGTTAGTAGCTTCCCAATGAGCTAATCCGGCTTCGGTCGAGATAGATCTTCGACTTCGTTGATTGCTTGTCACCTTGGGACCCTATCTTCTCTTTGGTGGACTCCTTAGGATTTTTCTCACTACTACTTCAGGATTCATTTTCTTACCGGAGATTTGAGATTGTTGACGATCTCGGTGAAGCGAATGTACATCCGAGTGATGTTCTCATGAAGCTCCATTTTGAGCATCTCATACTTGTGGAGGAACCGACTTATCTTTGCTTGCTTCACTTACCTGGTTCCTTCATAATTGTTGACCAGTGTATCCCATACATCTTTGGCTGTGTCACATGAAGACACTTTGTTGTATTCTTCTGAATTGGTTGCACACATCGAGTGTTTATGGCTTTGAAGTTCTTTCCGTACTTCTCATTTTCTTTAGTGGTGAACTCGGACATCACCTTGGGCACATGTGTTATTCCTTCCATCTTCATGGGAGTGTAATTTCCATTGTAGATGATGTGCCAAATCTCCTTATCACAATCCTAGATGAAGCAGTCCATTATCTTCTTTTAGTGTGCGAAGTTTCAACCCTTGAACTTGGGTGGTCCGGTGAAAGATCTTCCTTCATCGAACTCTCCATAGTTAAGAGCCATCTGATCTTTATACCTTTGGATTTTGAGAACCTTTTGAAAGGCTAGGCTTTGATACTAATTGAAGGTTTGCTCTTGAAGAGGTTAAGTAACCGTAGAGGGAGGGGGTGAATAGGGTGAAGGAAGATTCTTGCGGATTAACAAAGTTTTCTCGCACAAGAAAGACATAGAAAACAATTCCGAGTCAAGATTTGACTAAGAAATAGACAAGACACATAAATTACGTCGAAACCCTCTTGGTTCGGAAAACCACAGAAAGTGCCAATTCAAGCGCTAAGTAAAATCCACAAAATAGAAGGATCGACCCCTTATAGAATTTTTTCCTTAGATAATTCAATTATAAGTTTTTCCTAAACTTAGAAATTTCCTAATCTGATCTAGTACTTCCTAACAGAGGTAACCTTTACAGCTAGGGAACAACTAAGCTAAGTTAACCATTAAAGCTCGGTTAAGGGACTTAATAGAGAATTCGAAATGTATGAGTGATTACAAGACTTTCTCTTTACAACTCAAAAAGTAAGAACTTAAGATTAGAGTTATAAGCTCAAGATTGAGAGAGTGTTCAACCATGGATTTTTCATTCTTCAAGTCTTGTGATAAGGCTTTTATTTATACTCAACAAGGCGAGTAGGTGTTGAGACCGAATCTAGACTTCGGAGCTTCGAGTAGCTATTGTAACGGATAGTCCGAGTAACTCGAAAAGAATTCGTTGCAATGTGAACGTTGTGCTTAGGTCCTTGGCTCGAAAAGTAGTCCATCCCATCGGTTGTGACTTAATGTTAAAGTTTACCAGATTTGGAAACAAACAACCCCGACACCATGTATGAGCCTTGTCTATAAAAGGTGTTTTTCTGTTTGCTTGGTGTTTAACAATTGGAAGGCGGTTGCTTTTGCTTTTTAAAATAAGACTTTAAATATTTTAATGAACATGAAAAGAAAATCAAAGGGGTATTAAAAGTATAAAATACTTTGGTCCATGATTAGGGAAAGATATTAATTAATTCATAATAATGAAGTGCTTAATTGTATTCAACCTGAATAAATGGAATTTTCGAGTCTAATATTCAATAGGTTTAAATTTCATGTTGCGTCAATCCTTTAAATAATCAACTAATTAAGATTGAATAATTAGAATGCGTAAACTTGATAAGGTAAATAATTTAATTCAATAAACTGACTTAGGAAAGAGAATTAACTCATACTATCTTAATGAGCTATGTCCAAGTGGGTCGAAATCTAGCAAATTGTGTTCTATTTTAGATATGGTTTCTAGGTGGGTCAACAAGTATTGAAAACTTAAAGATGAGCTTCTTAAATAGTTAAATTGACTTGAAATCCAAACCATAGAGAGATAGAGAGTTATACCCGAGTGTTTATTTTATCTACCCTAGTACTTCCTAACTAGGCTATGCCTTACGGCTAGGTGTAATCGAAGCTAAGTTATTCTTTACAGCTCGTCAAGGGAAACTACAGAGAAGTAAAGAAATTAAATGTTTGACTTATTACAAGACTTCTTTTTTTTCAACTCAGAAGTTGAGAAAACTAAATACAAAGTTGAACACTAGAAAAGATTGAGTCTATAAGATTAGAGTTCGGTTCCAACAATCTTCCAAGTACCGAGAAAAAGAACCATTTTAGAGATGAGCATTGTGCATCGGTCCTTGGCTCAATAGGTGGTTCATCCCACTTGTTGGAAAGAACTCTTAGACTCAAAGTTAAGTTTACTGAAAATGAAAACAAACAACCCGGACATGGTGTCTCAGCCAGTCCTAAAAATAGGGCTTTTCTACGTGCTAGCGTTTAACGATAAAAAACCAGCTGTGTTTTATTTTTAAATTGAGATTAATTCAGTTTAATCATCATACAAAAACACAATTAAAGTGGTTCTCGAAGTATAAAAATATGTTGGTCCAAGATTAGTCAAGGATAAAAATGAATTCAAATAATTAAGCTCTTAATTATCCTTAACTTAAATAAATGGAAATTTCGAGTTTAATATTCACTATGTTATAGTTCCATTTTGTGTCAAACTTTAAGTGAAAACATAAAATATATAGACACAATGCATTAATTCGTCAGTAGATAATTTCAATTAAATAAATATGACTTAAAATTAAAATTAAAATAGTAACTCTTATTAAACTTTCGCAAAGTGTCGGATGCAAAGATAAGTTATGCAAGTGAAATTATTTAGGTAAGATGACTCTTTGAGTTGTATCCGGGTGGGTCGAAACCTAGAGATAAGCTTTTCACTCAAGAATTCATTTTTGAGTTGGTTAGTTAGAATTGAAAACTTAAAGATAGGGTTCTTAAGATGTATGAATGACTTGAATTCAAAACCATAAAGAGAGATAGAGTTATAAATGAGTCTTCATTCTCCCCTTCTTGATGAAAGGAATTCAACACATAGAAGTAAGAATTAGAAATTCAAATAGTTAAGTTTTCAGTGCTCAAATATTGATAGTTGTTAGAATAGTCTCGGTTAGCATAATACTTATAGTTTAAGTTAGAACAAAGGTTCAAAACTTTAACAAGTTATCGGAGCTATTTGACATAGTATCAAAGCATAATTTAATATCTCGAGCATATCAGAGCAAAATAGCAAATTATCATAGAAAAGAAAAAATGTAAAGAATCATTGTATCACAAAATATATTTAGATTTTCATTGAATTTTGCTCATACAATTTGAAAACAACGAAAATTTTTAACTCCCCTAAACCATACGATTATCTCGTCTAATTATCTCTCCCCTATGCATTTGATCAAAATATAAGTAGGAAAGAAAGGAGAAACAGAATGTTGGGCAAAAAAAATAAACTAAGAGAGGGTATAGTGCTTTCGACGGAGAAGGAGGAACGGGGTGCCCTATGCCCGTGCTCGTACCGTTGGGATGAAGCTATAGGTTGCACGACCGGCACCGAGTGGAAGATAAGGCAGTGGTTATGGTTGAACAATTCCTCGAACTAAGGGTTGTGCTTCCTCAACTTCCTCTTATGAGCCCTCACCTTGCTTAGGTTGTGTGGGCTGTGAAGATGGTTGGGGTTGGGATTCACCAATATCCCCGACTTCCTCAAAAGCTAACTCTGTGTGCTCCGAGGAAATATCCTCAACTTTTTTGCTCCTACTTTTGAGTCTTAGTCGGAAGAGGTAAAAGACTCTAAGATGTCTTTGATTCGATGCTGATTCCGAGTCCTCGTAGTCGTGCTCTGAACCGAGTCGGGATTTGCATGAAAGCTTAGAAAGCACCTAGAGTAGATTGAAACTCTTTGGTGCAAGCAGCAAATTGAGATGCCACCTTTTGAAGGAGATCAGTAGAAGGGGCTGGTTAAGAAGATGGACTAGCGAGTCGAAGAAGAGTTTGTACTGCACTCTTCTAAGACGAGAGAAGGAAGAGTAGGGAGCTTAAATTTGTGACTCCATATACTAGGTTTAGTTTCCTTGAAGGTTTGCTCTTTGAGAGTCTTAGTCACCTTAGAGGGGGTGAATATGGTGATGAGGAAATTTTAACAAACTTGGAAGAATAAAGCTTGAAAAGAATAAACAAGACAATCCGAGTCTAAATTGAACTCACAAAAGTGTGAACTCGGATTTACGTGGAAACCCTCATGGGGCAAAAAGCACGGCCGGTGCTAGTCGAAGCACCAAGTTAAATTCACTATTTTGAATCCACAAAATACAGTAGGCCGACTCAACCGAATTGCTCCCTTAGACAATTGCGTACGAATTTTCCTAGATTCGAAGTTCCCTTATCCGATCTACTACTTCCTAACCGAGGTAACCTTTACAGATAGGGACAACTGAGCTGAGTTAACCTTTACAGCTCGGTTAAGGGACCTTACACGTAAAGTAAGAAAGAGTATGTGACTCGATTACAAGACTTTACAACTCGAGATAGTATGAATTACAAGGTGAGAGTTATACGTAGAAGATTGAGCATGAATATAAAGACTTTCTCTTAAGTAATGTGTATTGACAATCATTCAAGCAATGTTAAAGTCTTGAGAGGTGGCTTCTATTTATAAATGACCAAGCAGATTAGCCGTTGTGACTATATTCAGAACGAAGTCCTTTATGACCGTTGTAACAGTTCTTCCGAGTCACTCGGAAAAGATTCGTTGAGATATGAAAATTGTGCAACGGCTATCGACTCCTTAGGATGTCCCAATCCACTGGTGGTGTCCGAAAAGTAGGATAGAAACCATCGTTGAGCTTAGCATTGAAGATTTCCATTTTTGGAAATAGACAACACCGACACAACGTCCTGGCCTTATTTAG
The DNA here is from genome assembly GCA_021018815.1 of Talinum fruticosum. Classification (NCBI taxonomy): domain Eukaryota; kingdom Viridiplantae; phylum Streptophyta; class Magnoliopsida; order Caryophyllales; family Talinaceae; genus Talinum; species Talinum fruticosum. The sequence continues at coordinate 703,175 of JAITYX010000092.1, read as the reverse complement.
AAGTAGAAAAGCCTTGTCTGCTGGTTATTGACAGACTTGAAGCCGGTTACTTTTGTAATTCAAAAATAGGATAACCTCGTTTAGATAACCTACAAAAGTAAACAAATTTTGGTTCTCAAAGTATAAAATACTTTGGTCCAAGATTAGGCAAAGATAATAATTTAATTAGGATAATTAAGTGCATAATTATCCGAGACCTTGAAGAGTGGAATTTTCTGAGTGTAATATTCGTTAAACTGAAATTCCATCCGAGTTAGTCTTATGAAAGATCAAGTCATAAAGAGAATATCGAGTATGAGTACTTGATCTAGACAAATACATTTTAAACAAACATGCTGACTTAGAAAGTTGAATTAATGTTGTAATTCACTTTATCTTAGAATATGAACTCAAAACTTAGATTAAAGGTGTAAGAGAGATTGTTTGAACATGTGATAAAACTAAGTGGTGTCCGAGTGGCTCGAAGCATCGGTGTGAGTTGATGAACGTGAATGTGATTTTTGAGTTAGTCGAATCGAATGAAAACGTATGCAATAGTTTCTCTCACACTTAGAATGACTTGTAATAAAAACCTAGGAGGGATGAGGTTTGTACACTGAGTCCTTGATAATACTCGAGTGTGATAGGAGTTCGTAGTCCGAGTCTTCAATCTCACCCTTTTTGATGAAAGGTATTCTATACGCACATAGAAACCTTATTAGTGAAATAATCAAAAGTTTTCATTCTTGCTCATTTGGCGGAGAATATATCAAACCTTAGAATAAGAATTCTCGAGAGAATTAGAATAGTAAATGAAGCGATTCAGACTTAGAATATTTCTGCAGGTAGCTCATTTGACGAAAAATAGTGAGTAGTTAAATTAGAGTTAAGATAAATAAATGAGTTGATATATCGGAGCAAAATAAAGTGAGAAATTTAAAAAAACTTAGAAAGAAGCAATACTCAGAACTCAATAAGCACGAAAACAGAAACTTCATTCATATATACAAAAACACAGAAAATATATACAAGAGAAAGGGTGAGAAAAACTCCCCTAAACAAGAGAACAATCTTTCTAATTATTCTCCCCCTTGCCTCTCGGAAAACAAAAAAAAAATTGGGGAAGAAGGTATTAAGTGGATACAACTTGTTTATCTGGACAAAAAAATTAAAAACAAAAAAAATTAAGATGGTGAAGTGGTTGCGATCCGAGTTAAAGGGGATGAACGTGCCGTGCGCCTTCGCCGATATGAACGTGAAGACATTGAAGATTTGGGCGAGCCAGCACCCGGATCTCCGGAATGGGCTCGGCTTTAAGTTGCTGACCCAAAACAAGGTCATCGAGAGGTTCATCCTCTTGAAATTCCACGGAGGGCGGTGCTTCCTCTAGCTTAATTGCTCGCTGACTTACCGGCGTCGGCAGGTCTTCGACTCACTCGGACTGCATGTCCGAGCTAATAAGTTTCGGTTGAGGAGCGGGAGCACCTTGTCCCTCGGCTTCTTCCTTTTCTCCTCCTCTTACCTCCTTCGCTTCTTCTTCCTTTTCTCCTTCCTCCTTCTCCTCGAAGGAGCCGCTCAGCCGCAACCTTTTCTTCTTCTTCTTCTTCTTCAACTGCCTCTCCGGAAGGCAATTTGGCGAGGCTCGAGGACTCTTCGGATGTTTCGAACTGTCCGAGTCCTAGGCTCCTTTGGAGTGCCTTTCTCCGAGGAGCTCGATCAACTCCTACTGCTCTTTAACTAAGGCCTTCATCTCGAGGAGCACATCTTGCTGCTCCCGAATTTGAGATTGGGCGGTTTTGGTTGATTGTCATAGACCGAAGTACGATCTTGAAGGAGAGGAGGGTGTCCTTGATTTCGAGTGGACACCGAGGAGAGTTTGTTTATCATTGTGGTAGACAAAGCAAGAGTGGCTTAAGGAGGGGGCCTGAGGTGGAAGCACCGTCAGGTGGAGGAGGGAGTAAGAGAGGAGTATGAGTCCGAGGCGGAGGAGAGGGCTACCTTAGTTATGAGCTGTGGACCCGGACACCCGGTTGGGTTTCCTGGTATCCATAGCCGGGAAGCTCTTTTCTGCTAACTACAATGGCAGCCTCGAAACCTCGTTAAGATCCGAGGGAGCGGGACCTTGAATTGTTTGAAAATAAAGGTGAGGAGGGCTCCAAAAGGAAGAGGTGTGGATTTCTTGGTCCGAGCTGGCACATAGGCCATTTGCTCGATAATTGCTTGGGAAGAGGTCTACGTTGTAGCCCTCGAGAATGTCAAATAGAGCCTTGAGAATCTTTGAGTTTGATTTTGCTTCACTTGGAATGTTGAGAGAAAACGGTCCTCATCAACAGGAAACAGAGAAGACGTGCCTCGATCTTCATCCGAGTCACTTAAAAGTTTTTGCGTGACTCGGGGATTTCTTTGGCATACTTTTCAAAGAATTCATCAGCAACCTCATTAAATGGGATGGGGTTGATGTTGAGGAAGAGGGATGAAACTTTGAATAAGCGGTAGAGGAGAGAGACGTTAATACGAACTACTTTGTCACAAACTCGGAGGTGAGAATCCCTCATAGGTGGAAAGGTTGGAGTAGAACTCAGCAATGAGTTCTAGGTAAATAAATTCGCTGAAATAGAGGAAATTGTATACCCTCGTAGTTTTGATGTGGTTTAACCACGAGAATTTTGTGGTTGGGAAGAATTTGTCATCCAACGTCAGGTCTTGGGTGACAAGGATCTTAGAGGGGTTAGAAGGACCCTCTTGACTTTTAGTTCTAGGTTTCTTGGTTGCGGAACCAATAAAATCGGGGCGGAACTTCTTTTCAGCATGGTTATGGAATTTTTGAGAAGAAAGAGAAGATTTTGAGAAGATAACGAGTTAGCTCGAAGAAAAGAGAGAGAGAGAGAGTACCAAGAGCTTAAGAGTGCTTGAGTGTACTAAGCTTGCTTGAGAGTGAGAATGCGATTGTAAGTAAGCGAGAGTGTATGTGAATAGAGAGTAAAGTACCGAAATGAAGGAAAATAGATGACATTTATAGAGAAAGGAATGGCCTTCGATATTTGTTCGACTTAACTCTCCAACGGTCGCCTCGGACCGATGTGTACTGTTCCGCTCTCTAACGGCTAGTTCTCCGATCGATATCCGCAAGATAAAAAGAGAAAAGAGAGATTTTAAAAGAAATTTATGAAATTCTCTACTAATATAGAGATGATTTTAGAAGTTTGATGTCCATTTTTCTCAAAAGCGAGTCCGACTCGAAGCTGCAAACAGATAATAACTTCTTGCTTAGTATCACTTGGTCAACTGAAGTCGAGGTTATTAAGACATAGAAAGAAAACATATAACACACAAACATGCTAGATAAATTTACTTAGAAAAACACATAATCATGCATTTATCATGCCAAGTTCATTTCTAATAAAGCAAAACTAATCCTCACTAAGTGGCTTAGTAAAGATATCAGCTAGTTCAAGTTTTGTACGAATGAATTCAAGTTTAATATCACCTTTCTCATAATGATCTTTTAGAAAATGATACCTAACCTCAATATGCTTTGTCTTTGAGTGTTGGACTGGATTCTTAGTGATGCTGATTGCACTCGATTGTCACACTTGATTGGAATTGATTTGAATGAAAGTCCAAGGTCTTTCAAGTGTTGCTTGATCCATAGAATCCGAGCACAACATGCTCCAGCTGCAATGTACGCTGAACTGGCGGGCTCCTAAGGTACTCTTTCTATCAACCTTATATCCAACATAGACAGCATCCGAGTATCCAGGTGAGGGTCGGTTCGCGTCTCTTGAAAACCATAGACCTAGATTCCGAGTTCCTGCATGACATCTAAAGATTCTCTTCACTCTGCAGTGAGATGTGATTCTTTTAGATTAGCTTAAAATCTTGCACACGGACATACACTAAACATAATGTATGCTCTACTTGGATGTGAGATATAATAGAGATCCAATTATACCTCGATAGAGTTTCTAATCTACTACTTTACCTTTCTCGTCTCGAGTCCAATTTTATCTCTGCTACTCTTTGGTGTTGCTGCATGTTTTGCATCTTGAAGCTTGTACATCTTCAGCAATTCCTTGGTATACTTTGATTGATGGACATAGATGCCATCCTTGTCTTGCTTGATTTTTAGACCAAGGAAGAAATTGAGTTCTCCCATCATGCCCATTTGGAATTTCTGTCTCATTAACTCGGAAAAATCTCGACATAGATTTTCATTAGTAGCTCCAAAAATTATATCATCAACATAGATCTAAGCAATAAGAAAGTCTTTCCCCTTGGTTTTTATCAAAAGTGTTTTGTCAATCTGACCTCTTTTAAAATCATTTTCAACCAAGAAGTTGCTCGAGTCTTTCATACCAAGCTCCGGGAGCTTGTTTTAAGACCATAGAGAGCCTTTTGCAACTTGAAAACATGGTTTGGAAATTCTGAGTTTTTCAATTCAGGGGTTGGTCCACATAGAATTCCTCTTAAATGAAACCATTCAGAAAAGCACATTTAACATCTATTTGATATAATTTAATGTTCATGCTTGATGCAAATGCCAATAGGATTCTAATTGCTTCAACCTTCGGAACCGGTGCAAAGCTTTCCCCACAATCAATTCCTTCTTCTTGATTGTAACCTTGAGCCATAAGTCTCGCCTCATTTCGATTACCAACCCATCCTCATCTAGTTTGTTCTTGAAAACCCATTTGGCTCCAATGACTGGGTGGTCGGAAAGTCGTTTGGTTAAAGTCTAGACTTGGTTTCTTTCAAATTGATTATGTTCCTCTTGCATGGCCTCTACCCATTCAGGTTTATTTTAGGCCTCTAATGTATTTACGGGTTCGATTAATGATATGAATGCAGTGAATGCACATAGATTTTGCAAAAAGAACTAGTTCTTACCCCACTATTGATGTCGGACAAGATATTTTTGAGTGGGTGACTCGAAGCATATTTGAATGCTTTACCTGTTCTCTGGTTCCCCAGATTTGTTGGTTGAATTAGCGGATCCTCGGTGGTCCGATCTGATTGAGCTTGCTCATCCGATTGACTCTCGGCATTCTAAGCCGGCTCTTGAGCTTATTCGAGTATGAGTCATGGTATTCGAGCTATCTCATCCGGAGTCTGCTTTCCTTGACTATGTCCGAGCTCATCTTCAGCAAAATCATCATATCGGCTGAGTTTCGATTTGAGAATGTTGACTCACTCGGTTTTCCCTGATCAATCTCATCAAAAAACAACGTGAATGCTTTCTTTCACTTTGTTAGTTCTTTTATTAAAAATGCGATATGCTTTACTTTGAGATGAATAACCAAGAAAGATACCTTCATCCGACCGAGCATTAAACTTGGTCAGGTGATCCAAATAACTCGAAAGAGGTGAACAGGAAACCAAACCCAGCATTATTCATGACATCTTCCAAAGGGTAGTTCCTCTCTCTACAAATCTCTATGAACTTCGAGTATAGCACCACTGCTTTGAATTAAGCCTTTGTGCAAAGTGAAAATCTAACAAGATTTTTAGAAGTACTACTCTAAGTGGGAAAATAGAGAAGTTTAAGCCAACAAGCTTACCGATGTGCTAATGGCAAGTGAAGGAACATGGTTCTCGGCCTTTACCAAGAGGTCGTTTGGGCTCCATTCTTTGTGAGGACGCCACTCTTGCTCCAAGAAGTTATCATGGACTAACTTGTTAGCCCGAGTTCTTCCAATTGGATGTGCCTTTCTTCTAGACATGACTAAAAATATGTCTTGAAACCAACTAGTTTTCTTAAAGAAAAAGCAAGAGCACAACAGAGGAAAGCTAAAACAAACAAGAGAGCAATAAGCTGAAGTGTGCAAAATGAACACACCAAGCTCCCCTTTTATAGACTCATTTAGGCCAGGGCATGCAAAGCATACATGACAAGATACAACTTGAAAAACTCTTTCTAATGACGAAAAAGTTGGTCGTTAAAAGAATGATTTGTGGTCGTTAGAAGTTATCCCAACCAAAAAAATTGTTCGGTGTCGTCCGTTGTTATTAATTTTAACTACGAAATGAAAATGTTCATCGTTATTATAATAACAACGAAAAATACACATGGTCATTATAAGGCTTTATAGCTAGGGACAACTGAGCTGAGTTAACCCTTAGAGCTCGGTTAAGGGACCTTACTCAGAAAGTACAAAAGAGTATGTGACTGATTACAAGGCTTTACAACTTAGAAAGTAAGAATTAGAAGCTAGGAGTTGTAAATAGAACATTGAGTATGAATACAAAGACTTTCGCTTATGTAATGTGTATTGATAATAATTCTATCAATTCTCAACAATCTTCAAGTCTTGAGAGTTGGCTTATATTTATAGATGACCAAGCAGATTAGCCGTTGTGACTATCATCTGAATAGAAGTCCTTTGTGACCGTTGTAACGGTTCTTACGAGTCGATCGAAAAGATCCGATAAGATTATCAAACTCTTATAGATCCAAGAAGTTCTATAGTTTACAAACCTTCTTTATACGAACGTTGTGCAATGGCTCTTGACTCCCAAAGGTGCTCTAATCAGCTGCTGTTGTCCGAAAAGCAAGGTGGAAACCACTTGTTGAGCTTAGCGTTGAAGATTTCCAGTTTTGGAAACGAGACAACCCCGAGAGAGCCTTGTCTGCTGGTGATTGACAGCTTGAAGCTGGTTACTTTTGTAATTTAAAAAATAGGATAACCTTGTTTAGATAACCTACAAAAGTACAAAATTTTCGTTCTCAAAGTATAAAATACATTGGTCCAAGATTAGGCACGAGATAATAATTTAATTTAGATAATTAAGTGCAAAATTATCTTTGGCCTAGAGGAGTGGAATTTTGTGAGTCTAATATTCATTACACTCAGAATCCATCAAAGTCGGTATTAGGAAAGATCAAGTTATAAAGAGAATATCAAAGTATAAGTACTTGATCTAGACAAATAATTCTCGAACAAAGATGCTGACTTAAAAAGATGAGTTAACGCTATAATTTACTTTACTCGAGAGTATGAAGTTAAAACTTAGATTAAAAGTGTTAGAGATATTGTTTGAACATGCGATAAATCTAAATAGTGTCCGAGTGACTCGAAACATCGGTGTGAGTTGATGAACAAGAATGTGTTTTCTTAGTCAGTCAAAATCGGATGAAAACATATGCAATAGTTTCTATATTACTAAGAATGACTTGTAATCGGATCTTACGAAGGATGAGGTTTGTACACGGGTCCTTGATAGTACTTAGAATGATATAAATTCGAGTCCGAGTCTTCAATCTCCCCTTTTTTATAAAAGGCATTCCATACTTAGATAGAAACTTTGTTAGTGAAATAATCAAGGAGTTGTCATTCTTACTAATTTGGCAAAGAATATATCGGAGCTTATAATAAAATATCGCAGAAAAATAGAATAATAAATGAAATGATTCAGACTTAGAATATTGTTGTAGATAGCTTATTTGATGAAAAATTGTGAGTAGTTATATTAAAGGAAAATAGAGAAATGAGTCGACATATCGGAGCAAGACAAAATAACAAATTTAAATTCGGAAAGAAGTTATACTCGGAAAGCAATATGCTCGAAATCAAAAACTTCATTCATATATATACATAAATATAGAAAATACATACAAAAGAGTATGAGAAAACTCCCCTAAACAAGACAACAAATTTGCTAAGTATTCTCCCCCTTGCCTTGCAGCAAAAAAAAATCAAAATGGGGAAAAATGTATCAAGTCGACACAATTTGTTTGTCCGGACAAAAAAATAAAACTAACGAAAACAAGAACAAGAAAAAGAAAACAAGATGGTGGAGTGGGAGCGGTCCGAGTTGAGGCCGATGAGCATGCTTGTGCGCTCGCGCCGATACGCTTGTGAAGACATTGAAGATCTTGGCAGTGGCGGCACTTGGATCTCTGGAATGGGCTCACCTCCGAGTGGTCGACCCAGAACAAGGTCATCCAGAGGCTCATCCTCTTGGAATGTTGCGGAAGGAGGTGCTTCCTCTAGTTTGACTCGCTATCGACTATCCAACATCAGCAGGGTCTTTTGAGTCACTTAGACTATTGTTTGAGCTTATCGGTTCCGGTCCAGGAGTGGGAACACGTCGTCCCTCGGCTTCGTCTTGCTTTTCTCCTTCTTCCTTCTCTTTGTCCTCGTTCTCCTCGAAGGAGCTACTTCAGCCGCAACCTCCTCCTCTTCTTCGATTGCCTCTCCGGATGGAGACTTGGCAGGACTCGAGGACTCCTCGGATGTGTCCGAGCTATCTTGGTCCGGAGTAGCTTTGGATTACTTCTCTCGGATGAGCTTGATTATCTCCCGTTGCTCCTTAACTAAATTTTTCATTTTGAGAAGCACGTCTTGTTGCTCTCAAATTTGAGATTGGGTCATTTTTGGTTGATGGACATGTTTTGAAGAACAAGTTTGAAGGAGCGGAGAATGTTCAAGAGATTAGCGAGACACGAGAGAAGAGCTTGTCTATCGGGGATGTAGTCAAGGTGATATTGGCTTGAAGAGGGCACTGAGGTGGAGGCACCGCCAAGTGCGGGAGGGAGTGAGAGAGGAGTTTGAGTTTGATGCGAAGGAGAGGGGTTGCCTCGGTTCGAGTCGTGGAACCGGACACCGGTTGGGTTTCTTAATATCCATAACCAAGAAGCTTTTACGCCAACTACTATGGAAGCCTCGGACACTTCGTTAGGGTCCGAGGGGAGCGAGACCTTAAATTGTTTAAAGAGAAGGGTGAGAGAGAGAGAGAGAGAGAGAGAGAGAGAGAGAGAGAGAGAGAGAGAGAGTAGTGAGAGCACTTGAGAGAACCGAGATTACTTGAGAGCTGAGATTGCAAGAGTGTAGGTCATTAGAAAGTAAAGTAGCGAAATGATAGAGAATAGATGCTACTTATATCGAAAGGAATGTCTTTCAATATCCATTCGACCCAAGTCTCCAGCGGTCGCCTCGGACCAGTGTGTACTGTTATGCTCTGCAACGGTTAGAATTCTAGTGTTTGTCTCCCAACAGACTAGTTCACCGATCGCTACGCGAGTGAGAGATAGAGAAAAGAGAGATTTTAAAAGAAATTTCTGAAATTCTCCACTAATCTAAAGATGATTTAAGAAGTTTGAAGTCCAATTTTCTTAAAAACATAGTCGACTCAGTAAAGTTTCGAGTGACTCAAAAGCGCAAACAGATAATAACTCCTAGCTCCGTACACTGGGTCAACTAAACTAATTATTATTAAGACATAGAGAAGAAACATGTAACACATAATCATGCAAGATAATTTCACTTAGAAAAACACATAATCATGCATTTATCATGCCAAGTTCATTCCTAATAAAGCAAAACTAATCCTCACTAAGTGGCTTAGTAAAGATAACAGACTAGTTGAAGTTTTGTAGGAATGAATTCAATTTCAATATCACCTTTCTCGAGAATGGTATCTCGGAAAATGATACCGACCTCAATATGTTTTGTCTTTGAGTGCTAGACTGGATTCTTAGTGATGTTGATTGCACTCTAATTGTCACACTTGATTGGAATTGATTTGAATGAAAGTCCAAGGTCTTTCAAGTGCTTGCTTGATCCATAGAATCTAAGCACGACATGCTCCTACTGCAGTGTACTCGGCTTTAGCAGTTGATAGAGCAAGTGAGTTTTGCTTCTTTAAGTGCCAAGATATAAGGGATTGACCCGAAGCGGCATGCTGCTGAGGTGCTCCTTCTATCAACCTTCTATCCAGCATAGTCGGCGTCGAGTATCCAGGTGAGGATCGGTTCCGAGTCTCTTGAAAACCATAGACCTAAATTCTTAGTCCATGCAAGATATCTAAAAATTCTCTTCACCGCAGGTGAGATGTAATTCTTTTGGATTAACTTGAAATCTTGCACACAGACATACACTAAACATTATGTCTACCCTACTTGGATGTGAGATATAGTAGAGATCCAATCATACCTCGGTAGAGTTTCGATCTACTACTTTACCATTTTGGTCCGAGTCTAGTTTTATCTTCTGCTACTTTTGGTGTTCGCTGCATGTTTTTCATCTTGAAGTTTGTAATTCTTCAGCAACTCCTTCGTATGGTTAGATTGGTGCACATAGATCCCATCTTTGTCTAGTTTGATTTGTAGACCAAGGAAGAAATTGAGCTCTCCCATCATACTCATTTGGAATTCCTCTCTCATTAACTTAGAAAAATCTCAACAAAGATTTTCTTTAGTAGCTCCAAAAATTTATATCTTAACATAAATCCAAACAATAAGAAAGTCTTTCCGCTTGATTATTATAAAAATAGTTTTGTTAATCTGACCACTTTTGAAATCATTTTCAACCAAGAAGTTACTTAGCCTTTCATACCAAGCTCTAGGAACTTATTTAAGACCATAAAGAGCTTCTTGCAATTTGAAAACATGATTTGGAAATTTTGAGTTTTCAAATCGAGGAGATTGTTCAACATAGACTTCCTCTTGAATGAAACCATACAGAAAAGCACATTTGACATCCATTTGATATAATTTAATATTGATGCTTGATGCAAATGATAATAGGATTTAAATTGCTTCAATTCTAGCAACTGGTACAAAGGTTTCCCACAATCAATCCCTTATTCTTGATTGTAACCATGAGCCATAAGTCTAGCCTTATTTCGACTACCAACTCATCCTCATCCAGTTTGTTTTTGAAAACCCATTTGGTTCCTATGACTGGGTGGTCGGAAGGTCGTTTGGTTACTTGTCCGGACTTGGTTTCTTTCAAATTGATTAAGTTCCTCTTGCATGGCCTCTGCCCATTTAGGTTCATTTAGGGCTTCTAGTGCATTTACGGGTTCGAGTTAATGATATGAATGCAGTGAATGCACATAGATTTTGCAAAGAAGAACGAGTTCTTACCCCACTATTAATGTCGGACAAGATGTTTTCGAGTGGGTGAATCGAAGCATATTTGAATACTCTACTTGTTATCCGGTTCATCAGATTTGTAGGTTGAATTGGTTGATCTTCGGTGATCCGATCTGATTGAGCTTACTCATTTGATTGACTCTCGGCATTCTGCGCCGGCTCTAGAACTGTTTCGATCCGAGTCATGGTATTCTGAGCTATTTCATTCCGAGTTGCTTTTCCTTTACTCTGTCCGAGCTCATCTTCGATAAGATAATTTTCATCTCGACTAAGTTTCGGTTCCGAGAATGTTGACTCACTTGGTTATCCCTGGTCAATCTCATCAAAAACCGTGGATGCTTTCTTCCACTTTGTTGGTTCTTTTATTGAAAATGCGATATGCTTTACTATGAGATGAATAACCAAGAAAAATACCTTCATTTGACCGAGCATCAAACTTGGTCGGGTGATCCTTACCATTATTATGAACATAGCACTTGCATCCGAAGGGTCTGAAGTATAAGATGTTGGGTTTCTTTCCCTTGTAGAGCTCGTATAGAGTTTTATTTAAGATGGGTCTAATGAGGCATCTATTCGGTGTATGGTTTGTTGTGTTGATCGCCTCGGCCAAGAAATAGTAAGGCAAATCATGTTCAATCATCATTGTCCTTCCTATTTCTTTAAGAGTTCTATTCTTTCTCTCTAGTACTCCATTCTGTTGAGGAGTTCGGGTGCTGAGAAGTTGTGGGATATACCATTCTTATCGCAGAAATCAGTAAATTCTAAGTAATCAAACTCCCTTCCATGGTCGGTTTGAATTCTTCCGAGTCCGAGTCTAAGACTCAACTTGAATTTTCTTGCAGAGCTTGCTAAACTCTTTGAAAGCTTCATTTTTGTGCTTAAGAAAACACACCCATGTAAATCATGAGTAGTCATCAACAATTACAAGTATATATGATTTACCTCCGAGGCTTTTTGGAAGGATTTTACCACATAAAACCATATGCAGCATTTCAAGCACTTTGGATGTGAAAACAAGTCTTAAGAGATTTGAAATATGATCCGACTTGTTTCCCTTTTGTGCATGCTTCATAAATTTTATCTTTCTTAAATGCAAAGTTAGGTAATCCTCTAGCTAAACCATGAGATGCAAGCTTTTTAATAGTGTGCATGCTAACATGACCTAGTCTACAATGACATGTCTAAGAATCATCATGCATAGATGCTTTCAAACAAGATAAAGTCCGACTAGGGTCGAAAGAGGAATAGTGTAGGTGTTACTTGATCTCTTACCCGAGAGCTTAGTCTCCTTGGTACATGCATCGAAATATAGTAATTGGTCCGACCGAATCTTACCTCTTGACCTTTGTCACACAATTGAGAGATGCTTGAGTAGTTTCTACTTCAATCCCTTGACAAGATAAACTGGGTTGACCAAGTTGTCTCCTTTTCCAATCATGCCTATTCTAGCTATCTTGCCCTTACTTGTCATCTCGAAAAGTGACTTTTCCTCCTTTGTAATCTTCCATCTTAGAAAAGAGTCTTGAATCTCCTAACATGTGGCGTGAGTATCCACTGTCTAGGTACCGAGTGACCTTTTGTCTTTTTCGAGTTACCTGTAAGTAAGAAACGCACTAACCCTTCTCACTTCCTCTAACGAACCTAGTAACTCCCTTTACTTGTGGTCCTTTTCGAGGAAGAAGACTCTTAGGAACCTATATTTGAATTACTTTGGGTTTGGTCCGATTTTGAGTCTTCCTTTTAGAAAACCGAGTTTATGTCTCTTTATTTTGAAAGTCTTTTCTTTTATAAACATGTGGACATTGCTTTCTCCTGTAGACTGGGCTTAGCTCGGTCCCCTTTCATTCTTATGAATGGGACTGTGCTCAGCTTTCCTAAACTTCACGGTTCTAGAATCCTTTCTAAAAAGATCTTATTAGGAATTAGATTCCTCCTCTTTGTTAAAACCAAGTCCTTCTTTTACGAAGGAGACATATTGAAAGCCTAAACGCATGTCAAGGTTTTTCGACCTTAAGTAAATTTTAAAACAAGCTCTTGAGACTCTTTGAGCTTTTGTTTCAGATGCTCATTTTCTCTTCCGAGTGTCTCACACTCGGTCTCATTAGTTTGAGTACTAGTCTTGAGTTCTCTTAGAGGTGAGAGACTTAAGTTGGCTTTTGAATTGAGAAGAATCAAAATTTGACTTTTTATTCCAAAGTGTAAATGTATTTGGCTAAATCAACTTTGGAAAGCTTGAGGAAATATTCAATTATCTCCCGAGGATTTGTCTCCCCATTGTCCGAGTTGTCGAGTCCGACTCGATTCGACTTCTAAGTCTAATAGTGCCATCGGACACTTTCGATCGATCGAGTCTTCATCTTCTTCGGATGTATCTTCATCACTCTATCTGGCTATCATAGCTTTCTTCTTCTTTCTGTCCCTCTTTCTCGTTGGACAATCTTTGACTATGTGATCTTTGCTGCCACATTCAAAACAACCACAATTCTTAGTTAAGGATAACTTTGAAGGGGATGAATGTTTACCTTTTACTGTCCTTCTTATCTTTCTTGTAGAACTCTTCCCTTGGCCTCGTATCCTATTTTTTGTGCTTCATCATTGTTTTGAAGCCTCGAGCGATGAGTGCCATGAGATCTTCTTCGAACCTGAGGAACTCAAATTTTCTCCTTTGCTTTCTAAGGCCTTCAGCGAAATGTTCTTTTTGGTGCTGACCTTGGCATGCTCTTCTTCCATATGGATTTTATAGGTAAGTAGCCTCCCATTTAGTTCGTCCGGCTTTAGTTGATAGAGGTTCCGAGCTTCCTCGATGGCTGTCACCTTAGGACCCCATCTTCTCTTGGGTAAACTTGTTAGAATTTTTCTGCACATTTCTTCATGGGAAATCTTTCTACAAATATTTGAGATTGTTGGTAATCTCGGTGATGCGTGTAAACATCCGAGTGATGTTTTCTTCTAGCTCCATCTTGAATAGCTCATATTTGTTAAGATATTGACTTATCTTCGCTTGTCTTACTTGGCTTCTTCCTTCATATGTGTTGACAAGAGTGTTCCACACATCTTTACCTATGTCACAGGCTGACACTCTGTTGTATTCTTCCGAGCTGATGGCGCACATTAGAGTGTTCATTGCTTTAAAGTTCTTTATGAACTTTTCCGCCTCTTCAGTGGTGTACTCAAACTTTGCTTCAGGCACAGGTCTTGTATCTTCCATCTTCATTGGAATGTAATTGCCTTCTTGTATGGTGTTCCATACATCATCATTGTGGTCCAAGTAGAAAGCATTCCATTAGCTTCTTCCGAGTGCATGAAATTTGATCCTTTGAACTTAGGTGGTCCGCTTGAAGATCTTTCTTCATCGAACTCTCCGTTGTTCTAAGCCATTTGATATTTAGAGCTTTGGATTGTTAGATCCTTTATGAAAGGGTAGGCTCGATACCAATCGAAGGTTTCCTCTTGGAGATTCTTAGTTACCTTAGAAGGGGTGAATAAGGTGAAGAGGAAATTTTAACAAACTTGGAAGATTAAAGCTTGAAAATAATAATCAAGACAATCCGAGTCTAGATTGGACTTAGAAAAGTGTGAACTCGGATATACGTGGAAACCCTCCTGGGGCAGAAAACCATGGCCAGTGCTAATCCAAGCACCAAGTCAAATCCACTATTTTGAATCCACAAAATACAGCAGATCGACTCAACCGAATTGCTCCCTTAAACAATTCCTTACGGAGTTTTCCTAGACTCGAAGTTCCCTTATCTTATCTAGTACTTCCTAATTGAGGTAACCTTTATAGTTAGGGACAACTTAGTTGAGTTAACCCTTACAGCTCAATCAAGGGACCTTACTCGGAAAGTAAGAAAGTGTGTGTGATCGATTACAAGACTTTACAACTCGGAAAGTAAGAATTACAAGTTGGGAGTTGTAAATAGAAGATTGAGTATGAATATAAAGACTTTGGCTTAAATAATGTGTATTGACAATAATTCTAGCAAGTCTCAGCAATCTTCAAGTCTTGAGAGTTGGCTTCATTTATAGATGACCAAGCAGATTAGCCGTTGTGACTATGTTCGAATAGAAGTCCTTTGTGACCGTTATATCGGTTCTTTTGAGTCGCTCGAAAAGATCCGTTGAGATGTGAATGTTGTGCAACGTCTCTTGAATCCTAAAGGTGCTCCAATCAGCTAGTGGTGTCTGAAAAGTATTGTGGAAACGTCGTTGAGCTCGGCGTTGAAGATTTCCAATTTTGGAAACAGATAACCACGACACATCATCCGAGCATTATTCGAAGTAGAAAAGTCTTATCTGCTGGTGATTGACGACTTGAAGCCGATTACTTTTGTAATTCGGAAAATAGGATAAGCTCGTTTAGATAACCTACAAAAGTAAACAATTTTGGTTCTCAAAGTATAAAATACTTTGGTCCAAGATTAGGCACATATAATAATTTAATTAAGATAATTAGGTGCAAAATTATCTTTGGCCTAGAGGAGTGGAATTTTCTAAGTCTAATATTCATTACACTTAGAATCCATCAAAGTCGATCTTAGGAAAGGTCAAGTTATAAAGAGAAAGATGAATTAATGCTGCAATTCTTTTCACCTCGAATATGAATTCAAAACTTAGATTAAAAGTGTTAGAGAGATTGTTTGAACATGCGATAAATCTAAGTAGTGTTTGAGTGGCTCGAAACATCGAGTGTGAGTTGATGAACAAGAATGAGTTTTATGAGTCGATCGGAATCGAATGAAAACATATAGAATAGTTTCTACGTTTCTCATAATGACTTGTGATCAAAACTTAGGAAGGATGAGGTTAGTACTTGAGTCCTTTATAGTCGGAATGATATAAATTCAGAGTTTGAGTCTTCAATTCTTGTTTGAAAAATAAAGTTGAGTCATTGGAAACTTAGAACTGCTTTGAAAAATGCTTTGGAAAAGCTGAGACATAACATAAAGGTACTTGAGATCAATTCACAAGATAATGAGACTTTGTGTAAGAGCCTGAAATCTAAAAGTGAGCTTTTCAAGAAAAACCTAAAAGAGACTTAGAACTTAGTTTTAAAAGTCACTCGAGATCAGAAAAACCTTGATCTCCTTCTGGGTTCTCAATGTCTCTTTTAGAAAAGAAGGCATGGGTTTCAACTGTAAATAGGAGGATAACACCTATATGAGTCTTTTCAAAATGGACTCTTAAAAAATCAAATTTGGAAAGGTGAGGATTGTCCAACTCAATAAGTGAGAGAAAGGATTCAAGCATAAAATAGGTTATAAGAAAAAGTCCCCCAAACTTTTAGATACCTAAATAGTGTCATCCTTGTCTCATTTATTTATTTTTGTTGGCTCGATAATGAAAACTTAGTCTTGTTTTCACGCTTAGGTCAAGATCGAAGTAAAGTAGAGTGGCAAAAGTCGGTATCTCACAAAAGCCAACCCATAACAAAAAAAAAATTCAAAAATAGAAACATTAAAAAATAGAAACTTTCTAGAAATAGAAGTTTTCAAAAAAGAAAAGTTCTGAAACTAGTGTCGTTTTGCTCCCCTCTATGCAAAAACACAGCATTTTACTTTACACTTAGCGGCCAAGCGAGGCACGCAACCGGACTCATCGATAGTTGACGGCTTTTGAAGCTAGGTTTAGGGTTTCCTAAACCTTCATCTTTTCCTATAAACATAGGGCCTCTCGCCCTTCATTTAACACACCTTCATCCACTATGACTAGTTAGAAAACCCCCAAGTTGTTGAATTCTCTAACCATGTATTCTCTCCATTGTACTATCTCTAAAAACACTCCAAAACTCCCTTTGTGAACACACTAAAAGATCCCTCTTTTAATGATTTCCTGTTCTCGTTGTCTTACCATCACTCTGTCGAAACCCGATCGAGATTCAAGCTAGTTGTTGGGTTAACCTCGAGGGCATACTTCCACCATCCTAAAGTTTCTTTTTGTGCTTTACTTAATTTCTATTATTTATCGCTTTTTGTCTTGTGGTTTTTTATTTCCTCTCGCTCATTGTTACTTTTAATGTTCTTTTCTCTTTCCTTTTGATTTCATTACTACTTTATTATTTGCATGTTTATTCCTTTCCTAGCATGTTTGTTTGCTTTGATTTTCCGCCTATCGCATGATGATTACTTAACTATTTAAACGCAATTTTTAAACTCACAATTTTGGTTATCATATGTCGTCTGTTGACGGGTGGAGTGGAGAGCATCCCTCTTCATGTTGTACCTTCAGCCTCGAACACGGGATTCTTGGTTTAAGACTCGATAGAATCTCTTTCAAATCCTCTTTCAAGATTAGTTTCTCTATACTAAGATTGAATTAGTATTTTCTGCAACTTTTTAGTTTTTTATTTTCTAAAACTAACTGGTGACTACTTATTTTTGCTTCTATTTTCTTGTCGAGATTTTAGGATAAAAAAGACTAAAGTGGGTTTCATTTTGACATCTAAAGTTATAGGGCTGAGACTAAGTCCTCATTCACAGCCTTATAGTTGGTGCTATTTACCAGTCGGTGCAGGTCTAGACCAGGTGCCGGCTAGCGGCCTGGCTTAGCCTCCGACCTAACCAGATTTCTCTGTTTGGCCCAAGAGCTTTGCGCCAAAATGCCACTTTTATTTTCTGTTTTCTTAACCCTTGTAATAACTTTCTAAATTGCTTCTCTATAATTAATTTCTAAAACAAAAATGATTAATAAATATCGCCGAGTCACACCTTTATTTAAACTTTTTAAAAATGAGATTCTAATCTGAAATAATCTTAATAAGAGTTGCACCCCACTTTCCAAATGAACATTAAAAAATGGACTTCCAAAAATACACTTATTGAAATAAAGATAGTAGACATTCGTGGGAAACTCAATCGACTGTCTCTACAGGGATAGGTTCTGGTTCCTATAGTGGTGACTCCACTGGGGACATCATTTATTAAGAGGATGAGACTTGAAAATTAAAATTTATGTTTTTCTTATTGTGTTTTTCATTAGACATATTGCTTTTAAGCAGACCTCGGACTTTGGTTGCTTTAATTTTCGAGTCGTAGGCTATACTCTTAATCGAACATTTTCGTAGAGGCCAAACAATTACCTCGGAGTGCCCACTTAGGTTTGACACACTCGGGAAAATGGTTACTCTCCACTCATAGCACACTTTTTCTTGATTCCTGATCAAGAGACACTAATTATTCAAGTCCTGTTATGCATCCCATAGGGGACGAAATTTTCGGACTATGAGCCAACCTGTATTCAACCTAGAATTATTCGTCTTTTGGCTATAGAACTTTGGTAGTCTAGGTTGTACCCTTTTTCATTTGCATGCTTGAACTTATGTAGTTGCTTTTGTTATTCAATCCTCATGCTTAAGTCTTTAGCAATTTAGCCAGGTTCACTAAATAATTCTTACATGGGCACAAAGTAAAAAAATTATTGACCTTGTTCAGTTAGTCCATTTATGTACATTTTTAGCCAAAAGTACAAATTACATTCCCCTTTTAAGTCGGTCCATATAGGAACCACAGACCCCGTCCCCGGGATCGGACCGAGTTTCCCCACGAATGTCGGGTCTCCTTTTTTTTTTGAAGATGATTTTTACAAATGGGGATGTATCTCTTATTAGGATTTCCGATGTTTATGATATGATTTAAAATAGATTAAGCAAAGTCGATTGGCGATTTTATTAATCATTTATTTTAGAAATTATTTTTGGAAACCTCGCGGTATTATTTCACAATTTAAGAAATTAAGAAAATAGAATAAATTTTTTATGCTGCAAGGCTTTTGGGCCAAATCGGTGTAAAAACATCGACTTAGACAAAAGCCTTGCTCGGTGACCGTCCGTTGCCAGCAAGAGCCAGCACCTTACGAGTCACCGGTGCTGGCCATAGGTTGTGACCGAAGTGGTAAGTCTCGGTCCTTGGCTTGGTTGTCGAAATGAAAAATAATTTTTTTGATTTTCGATCAGAAATGTCGAGGAGCAAATTAAAGAGAAATAACAAAGGAAAATAGAGTCGCTAGTCAATTTTAGGGAATAAAGGTTAACAAAAATAAAAAAGGACTCTTTTAATCTTAGAATGGAATAGGTTTAAAACTTGACACCATCAGTCGAGAACCGAGAATCCAGATTCGAGGGTGAAGGTACGAAATGTAGTGAGTATAGGAACTATGTTTCAGGCAAGCACACAACACATTAAATGCAAGATTAAATCAACCAAGGCATGCTTAGGAAAGCGACGAAAGCAGATAAGAAAGTAGTAAATAAAAGCAATAAAGAAAAGCGAAACCAAAAGAAAATAAAAAGATTACATCGAGCATGTTGGAATTAAAAGATATTACTTCTCTTGTGCATAATACTGAAATAAATAAATAACATAAATTAAATAAACCTTAAGAATTAAAAGTAGATCTAGCACCCTTAGGTTGTCCCACCTGCTGGTCCGGGTCCCAAACCGGATCTCGAAGCGTGACAAGGGTTGAAAGTGGCTTTTGGTGAAATTTCATGAAGGTGGAATGAGGCATGTGAATGATAATGGATTAGGGATCGAATATCGGTATTTGTAGCAAGGATTACCTGAAAAAACCAAGAGATAAGAATACGTAAAGCATTTAGTAGCTCTTAGTCGAGTATCGACAAAATTTTGTAGCATAACACACATGAAATGGGCATTGCAAAAATGAGAGCTTAAGCTTTCTATTTATACTTGAAGGATAAGGTCACCAAATGACCTAGGGTACAACTTAAACAGATCATCCAATTGAAGCGAGTAAACTAGTAAGAAAAAAAATTCGGACGAAATCCACCTTGAACATCGATCTCGGGGACAATGCAAAGATATGAGGCACCGGTTAAGAAACAATGTCGTATGTTCTAACCATCCTTCCATGTTACAGTGGGTTTTTGAAGCAAAATGCAACTTTTGGGCAAAGACTTGCTTGAAATGCGGCGGCAGTTAAGAACGATGTCGTATTGTAAAAGTGAGCTCCGTGTCTCGGTTGGACCCTTAGAGCAAAACGCAGCATTTTGGCATTGTTTGCCATAAAACGCGGTATTGGTTAATGAGACATTGTACGAATGAAATTAGCTTTGTGTCTCAGTTGGATGTTGAAGATGAAATGTAGCGTTTAAAGTGTAGTATAGCTTAGTGTGCAACATCGGCGAAGTTCGACTTTGTAGCGGTGACCGGGCTTGCACCGGCGAAAGGAAATGGGTTTCGAGACTTGTCAAAAGCAAATACTGTTTACTTTTTGGTGCTAAAGGATTTTTGTGGTTCATCGGCTTCCGTCGTGCCAATCGGACTTCAATCATGATCCTAATTCTCAAACAGATCGGGATTTCATCATTGGGTTGACAAAATAAACTACATAATTAAAATAGATAAGGGTGATACTTTTTCGGTGTCAACAGTTACCCCTCACTTTGACTGAGTCTAAAAGACGAAGAGCCAAAGTAGACACTAAAAGGTACTTATCTCACTTTGGGGCATTGTTTCGAATGTTGTTTGATTTGTAGTGTCCGCAATTGATTGTTGTCGAACCGGAACTACAAGACGAGGGCCTGGACATAATCGTGATGCGTGGGTTCGAAGTCCGATAAAAGGGGTGTTGAGCTTGGCTTGATCAAACTCCTGAAGCTCGGTGAATTTCTGCTGAAGTTGTGATAATCTCTTAATCCGAAGCTTGGCTTAACAATTTTGCTGTACTAACATACTCGTTAGTGGATAATTGTATTTACGAAAGTTCTCGTATTTTACTTGAATAATTCAGTAAAAAAACAGAAAATCTAATCCGATAAAGTTCCCATTATGGGTCCTAAAGTCCCACTTGCATGCATAAGGCTCGAAGAACCCACTTGCCATGCCTGATTGGACCTCCCACACCTAGCCATCAGCTACACCCGCAAAGCCGACACCGAGATGATGCCGGTCGGGCCTCGTGATCGGCGCCGGTTAGCATTTTGGTAGGGCTTGTCTCGGCGTGCTCTTGGATTCCATTATTGGTCTGTTCTTTCTTTTTGCATTTTGTCTTGTATGCTTGTCATGCTTGGCCAAGTTTGTCTATAAAAGGTGGTCTTTAGTGTGTTCATTTTGCACACTACTTACTCCTTTCTTTCTATCCTCTTGCTTACACTAACTTTGCTCTAATTTGTTCATACTTGTCTTTAAGAAAACTAGATGGCTTTCACACATAAACTCCTTAAAATGTCTAGGCGACATGCTTATCCCATTAGGAGGACAAGAGCTAAAAGCTTAGTCCATGAAAATTTCTTGGAATGAGAATAACGCCCACACTACGAATGGAGCTCCAATGACCTCTTGGTGGAGGCTGAGAATCATGTCTCTTCTCTTGCTATTAATCATTTGGTAAGCTTGTTGACTTGAATTTCTTCCTTTGCATAATTAGAATGATGCTTCTACTAACTAGAATCTTGTTGGATTTCTATTTTATCGAGGGAACTACTCGTAGTAGCGTTGCTATCCAAAAATTTGGGGGACAATTAAGAAGAGGAACTACCCTTTGCGGAACATCATGAATAACGACGAGTTTGGTTCCTTCTTTATTACTTTAGACCACTTGTGTGACCAGAAGGAGCGTGACCCTACCTAAGGTATTAGCAAACAGTTTTGCGATACCACCGACACCTTTCATCTTCCTTTAAGGGAGATGACAATTACGCCCTTAACTTCGCCATTCTTTTGGGTTTGGGTTTCTCGGAGAGCCTTTAGACTATGCCCGAGACTTGTATAATAATATTGACTATTTATGTCACCTTTTTGGCCCCATTGCTAGTCGGTTTCCTTAGGCCACTTACTTTAAATACACTATTCCTTTTGAGGCCTTGGAAAAGGTTGAGTTTTTGGCTCAACATACTCTATAATAAGAATTCGAAGACTGCTAGCCCCGATGCTAAGCATATCGATATTTTCGGATCAAAGATACTCGGGTATATGCTTACTATTTAGTGAACTTAGCGAACCTAGATAAGGTTAAGGACCTTAATTGAGGTGTTCCTACTTACACTTGTCTGATAAGTTGTTTATGCTACTGGGCGAGCACGAACGCTTGTTCGGGAGTTGATGAACTACAAGCCCTTATGTGGCTTAGGGAAGATTATTGAGGTATGCTCCATCTCTTCTTTTAATTTCCGAAACATCTTATCTCGCATAGATAAGGATTTGTTTTAAAAACATACAGCTATGGCTATACGAATATTTTCCACACCTTTCACCTGGTTTATGGAATCATCCTTGATTACCGGCCTAAGTAGCATGGGCAAAGTTCATCTCTCGAAGGTTTTCTCCTGGAGAGTCTAAGTCAACCTAGAGGGGGATGAATAGGGTGATGAGGAAATTTGATCAAACTTTGAAAGTTTTTGCTTGGAAAAAGATAAGTAGCTAACTCCGAGTCTAGATTGGACTCCAAAATACGTCGAAACCCTCCAGAGGCAGAAAACCACGGAGAGTGCTAATCCAAGCACCAAGTCAAATCCACTATTTTGAATCCTTAAAATACAAAGGACTAACTCTACCAAAATTGCTCCCTTAGACATTTCCTTATAATGTTTTCTTAGAGTCGAAGTTCCCTTATCCGATCTAGTACTTCCGAATTGAGATAACCTTTACAGTTAGGGACAACTCAGCTTAGTTAACCTTCATAGCTCAGTCAAGGGACCTTACTCAAATATTCATAAAAGTATGTAACTGATTACAAGACTTTACAACTCAAAAATAATAATTACAAACTGGGAGTTATAAATAGAAGATTAAATAAGAAAACAATGACTTTTGCTTAAGTAATGTCTTTCAAGCAATAATTTCAGTAATCTTCAAGTCTTGTATAGTGGCTTGTATTTATAGATGACCAACCAGAGTGACCGTTGTGCCTTGGTTCCGAATAGAAGACTTTACTCGGCCATTGTAATCGCTCTTCTAAGTCCCTCGGTAAAGATTCGTTGAGATACGAACATTGTGCAACAACTCTTGGCTCCAAAAGTACTCCAGTCAACTAGGGTTTTGGAAAGCAAGGTGGAAACCACCGTTGAGCTTGGCGTTGGACTTTTCTAGTTTTGGAAATGGACAATCCTAACATGGTGTCCGAACCCTGTTTAGAAGTAGATAAGGCTTGTCTCGCTGGTGATTGACGACTAGAAGCCGGCTACTTTTGTATTTCAAAATGAGATAACCTCATTTGAATAACCTACAAAAGTAAACTACTTTGGTTCTCAAAGTATAAAATACTTTGGTCCAAAAATTAGGCCTAGATAATAATTTAATTAAGACAATTAAGTGCATAATTATCTTAGGCCTAGAAGAGTGGAATTTTCAAGTCTAATATTTAATATATTCAAATTCAATCGATTCAATCCTAAGGATGATCAAGTAAACAAAAAAATAGAATCATCGAGTATAAAGACTTGATTTTGACAGATATTTCTCAAACAAACAAACTGACTTAGAAAAAGAATTAACAATGTAATTCACTTTTCGTTGAAATATGGAGTCGAAATCGAATAAAAGTGTTAGTGAAATTATTTGAACATGCGATAGTTCCGAGTGATGTCCGAGTGAGCCGAAACATCAATGTGGAAGATATATAAGACTCGTGTTGTCCGAGTGAGTTAGAAATGAATGAAAACTTATACTAGAATTTCTATAACACTCGGAATGTCTTGAAATCAAAACTTAGGAGGGAAGATATTTATGGCTGAATCTTCATGCAGTAGTCGAATGACTTAGATTTAGAATATTTGTCTTCAATCCCCCCTTTTTGATGAAAGGCATTCCACACTCGAATAGAAACTTGTTAGTGTAAAACATAAGTTTTCATTCTCCTTAAACAGAACATATAAGAGCAGGAAGTAACGATTGAGAAATATTTCACACTTAGAGAATGCATTACGGATACTATCATTGCTTATAACAATTATGCGGATAACACATTAGCATAGAAATATGAACAGATTATATTAGAGCAAAAAAAAATTATCCGAGAGATCAAACTCGGAAAGTAGTAACTCCGAAATAAGTCTGTTTAGAGAAAAAAATCATTCATTCATAAAAAAGAATGGTAAGTTCCCCTAAACACAACAACATCAATTTTCTATATTTCCGCCCTTTGCATTTCATCAAAAACAGGGAAGAAAAATATCAAAAAGGTATACTTGATGTTGGACAAAAATAAAGAAGATAAACTAAGAAGAGGCGGCTTGCAGTGCTAAGGTGCGGGAAGAAGCAATGTACTGGCTCTGGTAAGATTGAGACGAAGTTAATGATCGTGGCGACGGCAAGCACAGGGATGTCGGCCGGTGGCTTTGGTCCGGTCGTCCGACCTAGGGACATATCATCCTCGGGCTTATCCTCTAGGAAGACAACGGAGGGAGGCGCTTCTAACTTGACAATCGTGGATCGACTAACGTCCGCAACGTCTTCCGACCCACTCGGACTATCATCTTAGCCGATCGGTTCTAGTTCAGGGACTACAGGCATCTTGTCCCATAGTCCGAGATGCTTCCTCTTTCTCTTTCTCCTCTTCCTCCTTCTCCTCCTCGAGCTAAGCCGCTTCAGCCACAACTTCTTCTTCTTCAACCTTAGCCGAGGAGGACTTGTCCGGGCTAGAGGACTCCTCGGACGTGCCTAAACTATCCGGGTCATGGGCAACCTTAGATCAGCATTCTTGGTGGAGCTGGAGTTGCTCATTCTACTCCTTGATAATTCCCTTCATCTCAATGAGTACATCCTGGTGCTCCAAGATCCGAGACTCGGGTCATCTTCTTGTTGTTCACCGGACTCGAAGGATAATCTTGAGACAATGGAGAGTGGCTCAAAGTGCTTCGAACACGGAGGATAGTTTGTCCACAAAAACAATACACAAAGTAGCACTTGCTGCAGCAGGTGGTTCGAAGTGGATGGACCACGTCATGGAGGAGGGTTGGTAAAGGAATCCGAGTCTAAGTAGGAGGAGGTAAAGGGGCCTTTAACTCGGACTCGTGGACCCATACAACGAGCTTGATTTCCTAATATCTATAGCCTAAAAGTACCTTCCTGCCTACCACAATGGCAACCTCGAAATTGTATTCGGATCCGAGGGAGGGGAAACTTAAACTATTCGAAGACAATAGTTAGAAGGGCTCCGACGGGGAAAGGAGAAGACTTTTGGATTGAGCTAGTATATAAGCCATTTCTCAACGATATTTGGGAAGAGGTTTATATCATAG
This sequence comes from Talinum fruticosum, assembly GCA_021018815.1. Lineage (NCBI taxonomy): Eukaryota > Viridiplantae > Streptophyta > Magnoliopsida > Caryophyllales > Talinaceae > Talinum > Talinum fruticosum. The sequence continues at coordinate 678,123 of JAITYX010000092.1, read as the reverse complement.
CCCTCTAGAATGTCAAAAACAGCTTTGAGAATTTTGGAGTTGGAATTCTCCTTGCTCAAGTGATGAGAGAAGAAGGTTCTCATAAAGAGAAAACAGAGTAATCTCGCCTCCATCCTCATTTGAGTCACCGAGAAGTTTTTGCATGACTTAGGGAACTCATTGTCGTATTTCTCGGATAACTCATCCGCAATCTCATTGAATGGGATGGGATCACAGTTCAGAAGGGAGAAGAGACTTTGAAAAGTCTCGTGAAGGAGAGAGAGGTTGATGCGAACAACCTTTTCTTGAACTCGTGAGATAATGACTCCCTTAGAGTAAGACATGTTTGAGTACAACTCAGTAACGAGTTTAGGATAGATAAACTCACCGAAGCACGGAAAATTGTATACTTTAGTGGTTTTGATATGTTGCAACCTCGAAAATGAAGTGGTTGGGAAAAATTTATCATCCAATGTTAGGCGTTAGGTGACGAAAACTTTAGAGGGGTTAGAGGTACCCTCTTAAGGAGTTTTTTGCGGGGTTTCTTGGTTCCAGCACCCTAGAAAATATTGGGTGGAACCTCTTTTAGGCATGGTAAGGATTTTTGAAAACAACGAACGAATAAACGAGAGAGAGAAAAAAGAAAGCACTTAGAATTAAGAGAGTGAGAGCGAGAATGCTTAGAGAGTAAGTAAGTAGTGAGTAAAGTAGTGAAATGAAGGTAAAGAGGTGTTATTTGTAGCAAAAGAAATATCCTTCAGCCTTCGGTCTAACTTGAACCTCCAACGGCCGCCTCGGATAGGTGTGACGTTTCGCTCTCTAACGACTAGATTTCCATCGACTATCTTCCACCGGCTAGTTTCATCTTATCGATGCACTGGAAGAGAGAGGGAGAAGAAAGACTTTTAAAAATATTTCTGAAATTCTCCATTAATCTAGAGATGATTTCATATGTTTTATGTTCATTTTGCTCAAAAACTTAGTCCGACTCGAGTACGGTTTCGAGTGACTAATAACACTCGAGAGACCTAATAACTCATAGCTCGGTTTCACTTGGTCAACCGATCCAATTGTCATTAAGACAGAAAAACATATAACACATAATCATGCAAGAAAATTTCACTTACAAAAACACATAATCATGAATTAATCATTCCAAGCTCATTCCTAATAAAACAAAACCGATCCTTACTAAGTGGCTTAGTGAAAATATCAGCTACCTGGAATTTCGTAGGAATGAATTCAATTTCAATATCACCTTTCTTAGAATAGTCTCTCCGAAAATGATACACGACCTTAATATGCTTTGTCTTTGAGTGTTGAACTGGATTCTTAGTGATGCTGATTTTCACACTTGATTGGGATAGATTTGAATGAAAGTCCAAGATCCTTCAAGTGTTGCTTGATCCACAGAATCTAAGCACAGCAAGCTCCAGCTGCAATGTACTTAGCTTCAACAGTTGAGAGAGCTACTAAGTTCTGTTTCTTTGAGTGCCAAGATATGAGGGATTGACCTAGAAATTAGCATGCTCCAGATGTGCTCTTTCTATCAACCTTATAACCAGCATATTCAGGTTTTGAGTATCCAGTGAGGGTTAGTTATGAGTCTTTTGAAAGCCATAGACCAAGATTTTGAGTAGATTTTGAGTTCTCGTAAGATATATGAAAATTTTCTTCACCGTAGTGAGATGTGATTCTTTTGGATTAGCTTGAAATCTTGTACACGGACATACACTAAACATGATGTCAGGTCTACTAGCTGTGAGACATTGTAGAGAACCCATCAGACCTCTATAAAGTTTCTAATCTACTCTTTTACCTTTTTCGTCCGAGTCCGGTTTCATGCTACTACTCATGGGTGTGGCTGCATGTTTCACATCTTGAAGCTTTTATTTCTTCAACAACTCCTTGGTATACATAGATTGATGGACATAAATTCCATCTTTGTCTTGTTGGATTTGTAGACCAAGAAAGAAATTGAGTTCTCCCATCATGCTCATTTGGAATTCTCGCCTCATCAACTCAAAAACTCTCGGCATAGAGTTTCATTAGTAGCTCCATAAATAATATCATCAACATAAATATGAGCAATAAGGAAATCTTTCCCCTTCGTTTTTATGAAAAGTGTTTTGTCAATCTAACCTCTTTTGAAATCATTTTCAACTAAGAAACTACTCGCTCTTTCATACCAAGTCTGTGGGAGCTTATTTAAGACCGTATAAAGCCTTTTGCAATTTCAAAACATGATTGGGAAATTATGATTTTTCAAATCCGGGGTTGCTCAACATAGACTTCCTCTTGAATGAAACCATTTAGAAAAGCACTTTTGACATCTATTTGATACAATTTAATATTCATGCTTGATGCAAATACCAATAGGATTCTAATTGTTTAAGATCGTATAAAGCCTTTTGCAATTTAAAAACATGATTGGGAAATTATGATTTTTCAAATCCGGGGTTGCTCAACATAGACTTCCTCTTGAATAAAACCATTTAGAAAAGCACTTTTGACATCTATTTGATACGGTTTAATATTCATGCTTGATGCAAATGCCAATAGCATTCTAATTGCTTCGATCCTAGTAACTAGTGCGAGTGGTTTCCCCACAATCAATCCCATTTTCTTAATTGTAACCTCGGAGCCACAAGTCTAGTCTTACTTCTTACTACCAACTCATCCTCATCAAGTTTGTTTTTGAAAACCCATTTGGTTCCTATAACTGGGTGGTTAGAAGGTCGTTTGGCCAAAGTCTAAACTTGGTTTCTATCAAATTGATTAAGCTCTTCTTGCATGGCCTCTACCCATTCAGGTTCGTTTAGGGCCTCTAGTGCATTTTGGGTTCCGTTAATGATATGAATGTAGTGAATGCACATAGATTTTGCACGTAAGAATGAGTTCTTACCCTACTCGTTGTTGTCGGATATAATGTTACCAAGTGGGTGGCTAGATGCATATTTGAATGCTTTACTTGTTCTCCGAGTTCACCAAGTTTATTGGTTGAACTCGTTGATCTTCAGTAGTATGAGCTTGCTGAGTTTGCTCATTCACTTGTCATTCGAGTATTTTGAGTCGGCGCTTGAGCTGGTTTAGTCCGAGTCATGATGTTCCGAGTTACCTCATTCCGAGTTGTTCTCTTCTAACTTTTCTAAGCTCAGCTTCAGCGAAGATGAACTTCATCTTGACTGAGTTTTAAATCCGAGAAGGTTTACTAACTTGTTTTTCCCTAATCAATCCCATCAAACACAACGTGGATACTTTCTTCCACTTTGTTAGTTCTTTTATTAAAAACACTATAAGCTTTATTATGAGATGAGTAACCCAGAAAAATACCTTCAACTAACCTAGCACCAAACTTGGTCGAGTGATCCTTACCGTTATTGTGAACAAAGCACTTACATCTAAAGGGTCCGGAATATGAGATATTGGGCTTCTTTCCCTTGTAAAGCTCATAGGGAGTTTTCTTCAAGATGGGTCCGATGAGGCATATGTTCGAGTGTGTAGTTTGTCTGTGTTGATCGCCTCACCGTAGAAATAGTAAGGTAGATCATGTTCAATCATCATCATCCTTCCTATTTCATCAAGAGTTCAGTTCTTTCACTTGACTACCCCGTTACGTTGAGGAGTTCTGGGTGCTAAGTAGTTGTTAGAGATATCGTTCTTGTCACGTAACTCTGCAAATTCCGAGTAGTCTAACTCTTTTCCATGGTCGGTTCGAATTCTTCATATATGAGTCCGAGACTCTACTTGAATTTTCCTGCAGAGCTTGCTGAACTCTTTGAAAGCTTCATTTTTGTTCCTGAGAAAACAAACCTAGGTAAGTCGTGAATAATCATCAACAATCACAAGTACATATGATTTACCTCCGAGGCTTTTCACGGAGATTTCACCACATAAATTCATATGTAGCATCTCAAGCGCTTTAGATGTGGGAACAATTTTGAGAGGTTTGAATGATGATCTAACATGTTTCCCTTTTGTGCATGCTTCACATATTTTATCTTTTTAAATGCACAGATTAGGTAAGCCTCCGACTAAACCATGAGATGTAAGCTTTTTTATAGTGTGCATGCTAACATGACCTAGTCTACGATGTCATGTCCAAGAATCATCATGCAATGATGCTTTTAAACAAGATAAATTATAACTTGGATCAAAGGGAGGGATAGTATAGGTATTACCTAACCTCTTACCCGAGAGCTTCGTCTCTTTGGTAGTTGCATCGAAATATAGCAGTTGGTATGAGTGAATCTTACCTCTTGACCTTTGTCACACAACCGAGAGATGTTGAGCAAATTATACTTTAATCCTCGACAAGATAAACTGGGATGACCAGGTTGTCTCCTTTCCTAATCTTGCTAATTCCAATTATCTTGCCCTTACTGTTATCTCCAAAAGCTACTTTGTCTCCTTTAAAATCTTCTAACTCGGAAAAGAGTCTTTGAGTCTCCTAACAAGTGGCGTGAGCATCCACCGTCTAAGAACCAATGACCTTTCGTCCTTTTCTCGAGTTTCTCGCAAGTCGAAATGCACTAACCCTTCTCACTTCCCGTAACGAACCAAGTAACTCCCTTTATTATGATCGTTTTATGAAGAAGAGCACTCTTGGGAACCCATATTTGAATGACTTTGGGTTTTGGTCCGATTGTGAGTCTTCTTTATAGAAAAACTGAGTCCAGTGCCTCTTTCTTTTGCAAATCTTTTCTTTGATAAACACGTGAAGAAGGATTTCTCTTGTAAACTAGTCTAGGCTCAATCCCCTTTTATTCTTATGAATGGGACCACGCTCGGCGTTCTCGAACTTCACAGTTCGGAATCATTTTTGAAAAGATTTGAGTAGGAATTAAATTCCTCCTCTTCGTTAAAACCAAGTCCTTCGTTACGAAGGAAACATACCGAGACCCTAAAAGCATGTTAAGATTTTTCTAACCTTGAGTAAACTTCAAAATGAGCTCCGGAGACTCATTGAGCTTTCTTTTAGAGGCTCATTTTCTCTTCCGAGTGACTCGAGCTCGGTCTCATTATGTCGAGTACTAATCTTGAGTTCTTTCGGAGTTACTCTCGGCTTTTCTAATTCATTTTTCAAATTTTTGCTCTTAGAAATAAAAGACTCAAGTTGTTCTTTGAACTCGGAAGAATCGAATTGGACTTTTACTCCAAAGTGTAAATATATTTAGCCAAATCAACTTTAGAGAACTTGAGAAACTATTCAATACCTCCCGAGGACTTGTCTCGCTCGGTGTTTGAGTTGTCAAAATCGACTCGATTTAGCTTCGAATAGGTTAATGCCATCGAAACTTTGAGTTATCGAAACATCATCTTCTTCGGATGAGTCGTCATCACTCCATGTGGCCATCATAGCCTTTTTCATCTTTCTCGTCCTTCTTTCTCTTCGGACAGTCTTTAACTATGTGATCTTTGCTGCCACATTCAAAACAACCGGAATTCTTAGTTAAAGATAACTTTGAAGGGGAAGAATGTTTACCATTTCTGTCCTTCTTATCCTTCTTATAGAATTCTTCCTTTGGCTTCGTTTCCCATTTCTTATGCTTCGTCATTCTTTTGAAGCCTTGGGCAATAAGTGCCATTGGATCTTCTTCTTAGTCCGAGGAACTCGGACTTTCCCCTCTAATTTTTAAGGCCTTCAACACAATGTTCATTTTGCTACCGACCTCAGCATCTTGTTCTTCCAGGTGAATCTCATCGGTAGCGCCTTCCCAATCGGTTCGTTTGGCTTTAGTTGAGAGAGGCTTTGAGCTTCCATGGTGGTTGTCACCTTGGGACCGCATCTTCTATTTTGTAGACTCCTCATAATTTTTCGGAACATTTCCTCGTGAGAAATTTTTCTACCCAGAGATTTGAGATTGTTTGTAGTCTTAGTGAAGCGAATAAACATCCGAGTGATGTTTTCTTCGAGCTCTATCTTGAACAGCTCATATTTGTGAAGATACTTGCTTATCTTCGCCTGTTTCACTTGGCTTGTTCCTTCGTATGAGTTGACAAGAGTGTCCCACACATCTTTAGGCCGTGTCGCAGTCGGTACTCTCATGTACTCTTCTAAGCTAATATCACACATCGAATGTTCATTGCTTTGAAGTTCATTTTGAACTTTTCCGACTCTTCATATTTTTCTTTAGGCACGAGATCTTGTTCCTTCCATCTTCATTGGAATGTAGTTGCTTCATGGATAATGTTCCGGACATCTTCATCATTGTTAAACGTAAAGCACTCCATGGGTTTCTTCTAATGCGCAAAGTTTGATCCTTTAAACTTTGGTGGTTTGGTAGAAGATCTTCGTTCATCGAACTCTCCAATGTTCCGAGCCATCCGATATTTAGACCTTTTGATTGTTAGATCCTTCTTAAAAACTAGGCTCGATACCAATTGAAGGTTTGCTCCGGTAGAGTCTAAGTCACCCTAGAGGGGGTTGAATAGGGTGATGTGAAAATTTGATCAAACTTTCAAAGTTTTTGCTTGGAAAAAGATAAGTAGCCGAGTCGGAGTCTAGATTGGACTCGAACCGTATATGCACGAAATACCCGGAAACCCTCCGGGCAGAAAACCACGGACAGTGCTAATTAAAGCACCAAGTCAAATCCACTATTTTGAATCCTCTAAATACAAAGGACTTACTCTACCAGAATTGCTCGCTTAGACAAATCCTTACAATATTTTCCTAGACTCAAAAGTTCCTTTATCCGATCTAGTATTTCGTAACTTAGATAACCTTTACGAGTTAAGGACAATCGAGCTGAATTAACCCTTACAGCTCAGTCAAGGGACCTAACTCGGAAAGTCATAAAAGTATGTAACCGATTACAAAACTTTACAACTCGGAATGTAATAATTACAAATTGGGAGTTCTAAATAAAAGATTCAATATGAAAATACCGACTTTTTCTTAAGTAATGTGTTTCAACAATAATTCCAATAATCTTCAAGTCTTTAGAAGTGGCTTCTATTTTTAGTCGACCAAGCAGAGTGACAGATTGTGTCTTGGTTCTAAACATAAGACTTTACTAACCGTTGTAATGGCTCTTATGAGTCACTCGAAATGATCTGTTCGAGATGTGAACATTGTGCAACGGATCTTGGCTCCAAAATGTATTCCACTCAATCGGTGATGTCTAAAAGGCAAGGTCGAAACCATCGTTAAGCTTAGCATTTGAGTTTTCTAGTTTTGAAAACGGACAATCTCGACACGGTATCTCGAGCCCTATTCAGGTGTAGATAAGGCTTGTCTCGCTAGTGATTGACAGACTAGAAGTCGGCTACTTTTGTATTTCAAAAATTAGATAACCTTGTTTGAATAACCTACAAAAGTAAACCACTTTGGTTCTCAAAGTATAAAATACTTTGGTCTAATAATTAGGCACAAATAATAATTTAATTAAGACAATTACGTGGATAATTATCTTAGGCTTAGAAGAGTGGAATTTTCTATGTCTAATATTCAATATACTCAAATTCCATCAAAGTTAATCCTAGGGATGATCAACTTAAAACGAATATAATCATCGAGTATAAAGACTTGATCCGGGCAGATAATTCTCAAACGAACAAACTGACTTAGAAAAAGGAATTAACACTTTAATTCACTTTGCGTTGAAATATGCAGATCGTAATTCGGAATAAAAGTATTAGAGAAAATTATTTGAACATACGATAGTTCCGAGTGATGTTTGAGTGAGTCGAAACATCAATGTAGAATATATACAAGAATGTGTTGTCTTAGTTAATAAAAAACTAATGAAAACTTATACTAGAGTTTCTATAACACTCAGATTGTCTTGATATCAAAACTTATGAGGGATGAGATTTATACCTAAATCTTCATGTGGTACTTAGATTTACTTAGAGTTAGAATCCGAGTCTTCAATCTCCACCAGTGAAAGGTACATGATCTTGACTTTTTGAGTTCTATCCTCAACCACGTGACTTCGGTATGTGACTTTGAAGCTTTCAAATTTGAGTTAGAACAACCCAAAAATTTTCCTTTCTTTCTGTTCGGTCTTGTGTTCTAGCCCATGTCCTGTGGTGGGCTTGTGGGCGCGGCAGTGGTGGCCGACACGGGCCTAATGGTATGGCCTTTGCTGCTCAATTTGCGGGTTTCTTATTTATCTCCTCATTTGTCCTGTGTGTGCAGGCTAACTTTCATCCTTGAGCCCAAATTCGGCTTCTTCCAATCTTAGGCGTTGCGTGGGAATTAAGCGAAAGGAGAATTTTGCTTAAGGGTACATTTGGTTTTTGTTGGTATATTTGTGAGTGGATCATAACATAAATTCATTATAATACATGGCCACCTTTGTTCGCCATGATCGTCCACAAACGATGTTTTACTTTCGCTCCATTACTTAAGACGAGCATTAGGAAATAACCACCGGGTATCTCTATACCCAATTTTTTAACATGAATTCGTCCTACGCCCAATATTTGGGTGAATAGGGTGATGAGGAAATTTTAACAAACTTAGAAGATTTAAGCTTGAAAAGAATGGACAACATAATCTAAGTCTAGATTGGACTCGTAAAAGTGTAAACTCGGAGATACGTGGAAACCCTCCTGGGGCATAAAACCACGGACAAGTGGTAGTCGAAGCACCAAGTCAAATCCATTATTTTGAATCCACAAAATAGAAGCGGACTAATTCAACCAGAATTACTCCCTTAAACAATTCCTTACAGTGTTTTCCTAGACTCGAAATTCCCTTATCCGATCTAGTACTTCCTAATTGAGGTAACCTTTATAGCTGCGGACAACCGAGCTGACTTAACCCTTACAGCTCGGTCAAGGGACCTTACCTGAATCGCAGAAGAGTATGCAGCTAATTACAACACTTTACAACTCGTAAAGTATAAATTACTAGTGGGGAGTTGTAAATAGAATATTGAATATGAAAATCATGACTTTTGTTTAAGTAATGTGTTTCAACAATAATTACAGACAATCTTCAAATCTTAAGAGGTGGCTTCTATTTATAGATGACCAAGCGGATTAGCCGTTGTGACCAATTTCTCGAACGTAACTCCTTATACACCGTTGTAATGGTTCTTTTGAGTTGCTCGAAAAGATCCGTTGGGATGTGAATGTTGTGCAATGGCTCTCGGCTCCTAAATGTGCTCTAGTGAACTGGTGATGTTTGAAAAGTAAGGTGGAAACCACCGTTGAGCTTAGCATTGAAGTTTTCCAGCTTTGGAAACAAACAACCCTAACATGGCATCCGAGCCTTGTTTAGAAGTACAAAAGCCTTGTCTGCTGTTAATTGACGACTTGAAGCCTAGGTTACTTTTGTATTTCAAAAATGAGATAACCTCGTTTTGAGAGCCTTGTCCAAAATTAGGCTCGGATAATAATTTATTTAAGATAATTAAGTGCATAAGTATCTCGGGCCAACAAGAGTTGAATTTTCTAAGTCTAATATTCATTATCCTCAAATGCCATCAAAGTTAGTCCTAAGAAATATCAAGTTATAACAGTGAAAACATTACGAGTATAAGCACTTGATCCGGACAAATCATTCTTAAAAAAAAACTAACTTAGAAAGGTGAATTAACGCTTTAATTCACTTTACTTCCAAATATGAAGTCAGAACACGAGATAAAAGCTGTTAGAGAGATTATTTGAACATGCGATAAATCTGAGTGATGTCTAAGTGACTCGAAACATGAACGTGATAAGATAAACAAAAATGTGATTTCCGAGTCGGTTAGAATCAAATTAAAACTTATGCAGGAGTTTCTATAACACTCGTAATGACTTGTAATCAAAACTTAGGAGATATGAGGTTTCTACCTGAGTCCTTCGGTAGTACTCGGAATGATCTAGATTCAGGTTCCGAGTCTTCAATCTCCCCTTTTGATGAAAGGCATTCCATACTTAGATAGAAACTTTGTTAATAAAAATAATCATGAGTTTTCATTCTTACTCGGTAGAATATATCGAGTACGAAGTAGTGAATGAAGTGATTCATACTTAGAACATTTTTATGGATATATCGGAGCAAGATAGCAGAAAAAATATTAGTAGATATATTAGTCTAAGCAAGGTAATAAAAACTTGAGCGAGATATATCGGAGCAGAATATAATAATAAGACATTCAAACTCGAAAGAGTGAACTTAGAAATTAGTTTGCTCGAAAATAAAAAACTTCATTCATATATATACAAAAACTAAGAAAAATACGTAGAAAAGAGGGTGACGAAACCCCCTAAACAAGACAACAATTTTTTCTAGTATTCACCCCCTTGCCTTTTAGCAAAAACAAAAAAATAGGAAAGAATGTATCAAGCTGATACAAGTGATGTCTAAACAAAAAAAAAGTAAAAAAACGAGAGAAAAAAGAAATTAAGATGGTGGAGCTAGGGCGGTTTGTGTGGAGGCGGATGAGCGGGCGATGCGGCGGTGCTGGTATACTTGCAATGATGTCGAAGATCCGGGCAGCAGTAGCACTCAAATCTCCGGAAGTGGCTCAGCTCCGAGTGGTTGACCCAGAACTAAGTCGTCCGGAGGCTCATCCTCTTGGAAAGTTATAGATGGTGGTGCTTTTTCTTGCTTGACCACTGTGAACCGACCTACGTTTGCGGGTTTGTTGACCCACTCAGACTCGCTATCCGAGTTGATCGGTTTAGGTTGAGGAACTACAACACCTTGTCCCTCGGCTTTTTCCTTTTTCTATCCTTCTCCTCTTCCTTCTCTTCCTCCTTCTCCTCGTAAAGAGCTGCTTCAGCTCGATGACTCGGACCTTACATATATATCATTTTGAGTTCCATCAAGGGGTCGAGTTTAAGACTTCATCTCCCATAAGGTTTTGATTAAAACTCATTCTATCTCGCTTTAACAACTTTTCCGAGTGTTACGGAATCTATCGTATATATTCTCACTTGATACTCGATCGACTTAGAAAGCATACTCCATCATGCCACATCACACACAGTTTCGAGTGACTCAAACAACACTCGAGATATATTGCATGTTCAAAAACTTGTTCAAGTTTACATAAACTAAGTTATGACTTCATGATCTATGTTTGATTGGATTACTCGTGTTAATTCATCTTTCTAAGTCAAGCATGCTTCCTTTTAACATTGGCAGTCTAGATCAAGTCTTTCTACTCGATGTTATTTATCTAACTTGGTTTACTTCTAGATCGACTCGGATGGAATTTGAGTATAATGGATATTAGACTACGAAAATTCCATCTCTTTCCGACTCGGATAATTATGCACTTAATTATCTTAATTAAAATTATTATCTCGTGTCTAATCTTAGACCAAAGTATTTTATACTTTGAGAACCAAACTGATTTACTTTCGTAGGTTATTCAAATGAGGCTACCATATGTTTAAATTACAAAAGTAACCTAGCTTCAAAACGTCAAATCACCAGACAGACAAGGCTTTTTCAACCTCCGACCTAGGCCTAGACACTATGTCGGGGTTGTTTGTTTCCAAAACTGGAAATCCGCAACGCTAAGCTCAACGGTGGTTTCCACCCTACTTTTCGGACACCACCAGTGGATTGGGACTTCCAAAGGAGTCAAGAGCCATTGCCCAACGTTCACACCTCAACGGATATTTTACGAGTGGCTCGGAAAATCCATTGCAATTGTCACAAAGGACTTCCAAGTAAAAGATAGTCACAACGGCTAATCCGCTTGGTTATCTCCGAATAGAAGCCAACTCTCAAGACTTGAAGATTGCTGAACCAACTGTCAATACACGCACTTAACAAAAAGTCATTGTATTCATACTCAATCATCTACTTACAACTCCAACTCTATGCTTAATATCTTTCCGAGTTGTAAGGTCTTGTAATTAGTTTACAAACACTCATTCTTACTTTCCGAGTAAGATCCCTTGACTGAGTTGTAAGGGTTCACACAGCTTAGTTGTCCCTCACTGTAAAGGTTACCTCGGTTAGGAAGTACTAGATCGAGATAAGGTAACTTCGTGTCTAGGAAAATGTTGTGAGGAATTGTCAAAGGGAGGAATTCTAGTTGAGTCTTTCTACTATATTTTATGGATTCAAAATAATGGATTTAACTTGGTCCTTGGATTAGCACTGATCGTGGTTTTCCGACCCGGGAGGGTTTCCAAGTAACTTTCCGAGTTAGCACTTTTCCGAGTGTAATCTAAACTCATACTCTCCATAGAGTCATATCTAGTTTTAATCTTCCGTTACTTGCTTAAATTTCACCATCATCCTATTCACCCAAATCTAGGATGACTTAGTCTCTCCAAGAGCAAACCTTCAATTGGTATCGGACTCTTGCTTTTCGAAAGGATCTAATCATCCAAAGGTTTAAAGATCAAATGGCTCGGAACAATGGAGAGTTCGATGAACGAAGATCTTCCAGCAGACCCACCAAAGTTCAAAGGATCTAACTCGTGCACTTGGAAGAAGCTCATGGAATGTTTTCTATTGGATCATGATGAGGATGTCCGGAACATCATACAAGTAGGCAACTACATTCCCATGAAGACGGAAGAAATAAGACTCGTGCCCAAGACAAAGGCCGAGTTCACTACTGATGAAGCAGAGAAGTTCGAAAGAACTTCAAGGCGATGAACATTCCGATGTGCGCCATAAGATCGGAAGAGTAAAATCGAGTGTCTGTCCGCCAAAAAGTGTGGGACACACTAGTCAACACTTATGAAGGCACAAGCCAGGTCGGATAAGCGAAGATAAGCCAATATCTTCACAAGTATGAGCTATTCAAGATGGAGCCAGAAGAAAACATCACTTACATGTTCATCCGCTTCACCGAGATTACCAATAATCTCAAATCTCTAGGTAAAAGGCTCGGAACCTATCCTAACTCAAGCCGGACGAACTCATTAGGAAGCTACTCACCCACGAGATCCATCTCGGAAGAGGAGGATGCAGAGGTCAGCACCAAAAAGAACATTGCGCTTAAAGCCTCGAAACCGAGAGAAGCAAACCCGAGTTCATCGGACTCGAAGAGGATCTCATGGCACTCATCGCTAGAGGCTTCAAGAGAATGATGAAGCACAAGAAATGGGAAAAGAAGCCAAGAGAAAAGTTCTATAAGAAAGAATAAAAGGATAGAAAAGGTAAGCACTCTTCCCCTTCAAAGTTATCTTTGACTAAGAACTCGGTCTGTTTTGAGTGCGGTAGCAAGCAACACATAGTCAAGGCCTGTCCCATGAGAAAGAGGGACAGAAAGAAGATAAAGGCTATGATGGCCATATGGAGAGATGAAGACTCATCAAAAGATGGTGAGGACTGAGATGACTCAAAATGTCTAATGACACTCTCGACTCGAAGCTGAAACAGAGTCGGACTCGGATCACTCAGACAGTGACGAAACAAATCCTTAGGAGTTAATTCAATACTTCCTCAATTTCTCTAAATTTGATTTAGCCAAATATATTTTTACTTTAGAAGAAAAGTCTAATTCTCTTCTCAGTTTAAAGAACAACTTGAGTCTGTTACTTCGAGAGCATCTCTTTTAAAAATGAATGAGAAAAGCTGAGACTTACTCTAAGAGAACTCAAGACTAGTGCTCTATCTAATGAGACTGAGTCCGAGTCCGAGTCACTCGGAAGAGAGAATGAGTAATTGAAGCAAAAGCTCAATGAGTCTCAAGAACTTGTTTTAAAATTTACTAAAGGTTAGAAAAACCTTGATATGCTCTTAGGATCTCAGTGTGTCTCCTTCGGAAAAGAAGTACTTGGTTTTAACAAAGAGGAGGAATCCAATTCCTACTCGGAACTTTTCAAAAGGATTCCGAAGCTGTGAAGTTCCGGAAGGCTGAGCAAAGTCCCATTCATAAGAATGAAAGGAGGACTGAGCCCGGACCAGCTTACAGGAGAAAACCTTCTCCACTGGTTTATAAAAGAAAAACTTTTCAAAAGAAAGAGACATAGACTCGGTTCACTAAAAGAAAGACTCGAGCATTAGACCAAACCTAAAGTTATTCAAATCTGGATTCCCAAGAGTCTACTTCCTCGAGAAAGGACCACGAGTAAAAGGAGTTACTTGGGTTCGTTAGAGGAAGTGAGAAAGGTTAGTTTGTTTCGACTTGCGGGTAGCTCGAAAAGAACAAAAGGGCATTAGTACCTAGGCAGTGGATGCTCACGCTATACGTCGGGAGATTCAAGACTCTTTTTTGAGTTAGAAGAATACAAGGGAGGAAAAGTCACGTTTGGAAATGACAGCAAAGGCGGGATAATTGGGATTGGCAAGATTGGAAAACGAAGCAATCCGGTAAGCCCAAGTATACCTTGTCAAAGGGTTAAAATACAATCGCTCGAGCATCTCTCACCTGTGTGACAAAGGTCAAGACGTAAGATTCACTCGGACCAACTGCCATATCTCCGATGATGGTACCAAGGAAATCAAGCTCTCGGGTAAGAGATTAGGTAACACTTATACTATTCCTCTTTCGACCCCGAGTTAGAATTTATCATGCTTAAAAGCATCTCTTCATGATGATTCACGGACATGGCATCGTAGACTAGGTCATGTTAGCATGCATACCATTAAGAAACTTGCATCCCATGGTTTAGTAAGAGGATTGCCTGATTGTGCATTTAAGAAAGATAAAATCTATGAAGCATGCACAAAAGGGAAACAATGCAGGTCATCTTTCAAATCTCTAAAAATTATTTCCACATCCAAGGTGCTTAAATTGTTACATATGGATTTATGTGGTGAAATCTCTATCAAGAGTATCGGAGGTAAATCATATGTGCTTATTATTGTTGATGACAACTCATGATTTACTTGGGTGTGTTTTCTTAAGCATAAAAATGAAGCATTCAAAGAGTTCAACAAGCTCGTAGGAAAATCCAAGTTGAGTCTCGGACTCGGATCTAGAGGATTTGAACCGACCATGGAAGGGAGTTCTACTCGGAATTTACAGAGTTCCGTGACAAGAATGACATCTCTCACAACTTCTCAGTGCAAAGAACTCCTCAACAAAATGGAATGGTGGAGAGGAAGAACCGAACTCTTGAAGAAATAGCTAGGATAATGATGATTGAACATAATCTACCCTACTATTTCGGGCTAAGGCGATCAACACGACCTAACTACACATTGAATAGATGCCTCATCGGACCCATACTAAAGAAAACTACATACGAGCTCTACAAAGGGAAGAAACCTAATATTTCATACTTCAAACCCTTTGGATGTAAGTGTTTCGTTCATAATAATGGTAAGGATCACTCGACCAAGTTTGATGCTCGGCTAGATGAAGGTATTTTTCCGGGTTATTCATCTCATAGCAAAGCATATCGTATTTTCAATAAAAGAACTAACAAAGTGGAAGAAAGCATCCACGTTGCGTTTGATGAGATTGAACAGGAAAAACCAAGTGAGTCAACATTGTCGGATCCGAAGCTCAGCAGAAATGATGATCTTGATGAAAATGAGCTCATCACGAATTAAATCCATGTCACTCGGAATGAAGTCACTCAAACTTAGAATGAGAGGATTCAAGAGGCACCTCAGAATGTTGAAGGTCAATTTGATGAACAAGCTTACTCGGAACGGACTATCGAAGATCAATCAATTCAACCTACGGATCTGGTGAACCAAAGAATAGGTAAAGCTTTCAAGAATGCTTCTAGTCACGCACTAGAAAACATCATATCCGACATCAATCGTAGGGTAAGAACTCGTTCCTCTCTTCATAATCTATGCGCATTCACTACATTCATATCATTAACTCGAACCCGAAATGCACTAGAGGGCCTAAATGAACCTGAATGGGTAGAGGCCATGCAAGAGGAACTCAATCCATTCGAAAGAAACCAAGTCCGGACTCGACCAAACGACCTTCGACCACCCAATCATAAAAACAAATGGGTTTTCAAAAACAAACTGGATGAAGGTGGGTTTGTAGTCGAAATAAGGCTAGACTTGTGGCTCAAGGTTATAATCAAGAAGAAGGATTGATTGTGGGGAAACCTTTGCACCTGTAGCCGAATTAAAGCCGTTAGAATCTTCTTGGCATTTGCATCTAGCGTGAATATCAAGTTATATCAAATGGATGTTAAATGTGCTTTTCTCAATGGTTTCATTGAAGAGAAAGTCTTTGTTGAGCAACCCCTGGATTTGAAAACTTAAAATTTCTAAATCATGTTTTCAAATTTCAAAAAGCTCTCTATGGTCTTAAACAAGCTCCCAACGCTTTGTATGAAAGACTAAGCAATTTCTTGGTTGAAAATGACTTTAGAAGAGGTCAGATTGACAAAACTCTCTTTATAAAAACCAAGGGGAAAGATTTTCTTATTGCTCGGATCTATGTAGATGACATAATCTTTGGAGCTACTAATTAAATTCTATGTCGAGATTTTTCCGAGTTAACGAGACAAGAATTTCAAATGAGTATGATGGGAGAACTCAATTTTTCCTTCGTCTACAAATCCAAGCAAGACAAAGATGGCATCTATGTTCATCAATCAAAGTATACCAAGGAGCTGCTCAAGAAGTATAAAGTCCAAGATGCAAAACATGCAGCAACACCTATGAGCGAGCAGCGATAAAGCTGGAGTCGGACGGGAAAGGTAAAGCGAGTAGATCGAAACTCTACCGAGGAATGATTGGATCTTTGCTCTATCTCACTTCTAGTAGGTCGGACATAATGTTTAGTGTACTGTCCGTGTGCAAGATTTCAAGCTAATCCAACATAATCACATCTCATTACAATGAAGAGAATATTCGGATATCTTGCGGGACCGAGAATTTAGGTCTATGGTACTCCGGAGACTCATAATCGACTCTCACTGGATACTCGGATGCCGACTATGCTAGATACAAAGTTGATAGAAAGGGCAACTCGAGTAGCTCTATCAACTACTAAAGCTGAGTATATTGCGGCTAGGGCATGATGTGCTCGGACCTTATGGATAAAGCAACACTTGAAAGATCTTGGACTTTCATTCAAATCTGTTCCAATCAAGTGTTATAATCAAAGTGCAATCAGCATCACCAAGAATCCAGTTCAAGCACTCAAAGACTAAACATATTGAGGTCAAGTATCATTTTCCGAGAGATCATTTTGAAAAGGGTGATATTGAACTGGAATTCATTCCTACCAATCTTCAATTAGCTGATATCTTTACTAAGCCCCTTAGTGAGGATCGGTTTTGGTTTATTAGGAATGAGCTTGGCATGATTAATGCATGATTATGGGCTTTTATGAGTAAAATTACTTTGCATGATTATGTGTTGTGTGCTTACTTTGCTTAATAGCCATTAGCTTAGTTGAACCAGTGATACCGAGCTGATAGTTATTAGTTGTTTGCGGTTTCGAGTCTCTCGGAAACTCAGCTGCGTTAGACTCGGACTTTGAGAAAAATGGACATCAAACTTCGAAATTGTCTCTAGATCGGTGGAGAATTTCAGAAATTTCTTTCAAAATCTCTCTTTTCTCTCTCTTTCTCGCGCGCATCGATCGGAAAACTAGCTGTTGAGAGACAATCACTGGAATTCTAACCGTTAGAGAGCATAATAGTCACATTGGGCTGAGGTGACCGTTGAGGAAGCCAAGTCGAACGAATACTAAAAGATGATTATTTCTCTATAAATCGTGTCTATTTTCCTTCATTTCGTTACTTTACTACCTACTTACTCTCACTCTTGCAATTACTCCTACTCGAAACAAGCTCTCTACATTCGAAGAAATGTACGTCGTACTCCAGCTAAGAGAAGAACATCTCAAGTAAGCTCTGTTGCTCTCAGCTCTCTCTCTCTTCCTACTCTATCAATTTTTTTTCGTTCGCCTACTCTCGTCGAGCTTTCTCTCTCTCTCTCTTTCAAAAGTTCATCTCTTTCCTCTCTTTTAAACAACAAACATGCCGAAAAGAGGTTCCCACCTTGATTTTCTTGGTTCGTCACCAAGAAATCTCGCACAAAAAGCTAGGAAGGCCCCTCTATTCCTTCGAAACATCTTGTCACCCAACACCTCACGTTGGATGACAAATTCCTCCCGACTACTAAGTTTTCGTGGTTGGCTCACATAAGTCCACAACGGTTTACAATTTCCTCTGTTTTAGTGATTTCATCTACCCATAACTCGTTTCTAAGTTTTATTCCAATCTTTCTAGCTCTAAGGGTATCCTCACCTCCAGAGTTCGAACATCACTATTTGCATCAACACTTCTCTTCTCCGACTTGTTTTCAAAGTATCTTGTATGTTCTTGAATAGCAACTCGTAAGACTTGTAATTTTGGGGTTAGGTGGTCTTACGAGCTGAGGTTAATTATTTAGCCTTGATTAAATACGAGTAGGTCGAATGACCAAGTTATATGCTTGGTTAGATACTCGTAAATTTATCTTAGCGAATTATTATTAATCCACGTAATTATAATTAGCGGAGCGTACTAATTCCCTCCTCTCGAATTTTCTGCTGGACTAGCTAAATAATAACCTCGAGACCGTGTATGCTTGCTTATTTGGGTCTAGTTAAGTTATTGCTTGGCAAAAGCAACGGAAATAGGAGCACGGGAAATAAAAGAAAGAAAACAAGGGGGAATTAGGATTACTCTTAGATTAAGTAGACTAGAGGGGAAAGTTGGGGTCCAATAGGGTCCAATAAGGACCATTAATCGACAATTAATCGGTGGGGAGGGGCTTGGAGGCCCGAGCGAGAGGAAAAAGGAAAGGGAAACGCGGGAAGGGAATGCATAGAGAGAGAGGGAGAGCGAGCGAGAGTAAGGGCAAATGCTGGAAACGGGCGGCCGATGGGTACAAGCAAGCCCAAGGACAGAGCGGCGGATGAAGGAAAAGAAGAGATGGGGACGAAAGAAAGAAGGAGCCGAACCAGAAAAAGGAAAGCGAGAGAAGCAGAGAGGAGGTCGAGGCGGGCACGGTGAGCAAGAGAATGGTGACCGGCGATCACCGAAACCCGAAGGCGGCAGCCAGCGACGCGAGTAGACGATGAACGAAGGGAGAGAGCGAGAGACCGGGAAGGAGCAAGGGCGAAAGAGGACCGAAACAGAGACAAACGCGAGAGCGAGTCCGAGGGCCGGAGACCGGGAAATGCAACGACGACAAGGGAGAAGGGCCGATGGCGAACATGCGAGGGCCGAGCGAGGGGCAGCGAGGAATCGAAATGATGAACCGGAAGCAAGAGGAAGCAGAGTACGAACAACAAGCAATTCCATCGATCCCAAACTCTAGAATTCGACGTGGGTAGTCTTATACTCTAAACTATTAGTAATTTCGAAACCCAAATGGATTTCTTATGAATGTTGAATGATTGCTGTGAATATTGAGTTTGTTATGAATTTTGAGCATCTCGTATTGCGAACGGACCTAGTAGTCGTTTAATATTGAAATAATAGCTTAGAATGGAGTTAGGGAATTGATAGGGTCGAATCGAGACATGAAGGAATTTAGTTAGACAAAATTGTAGAGTTGAATAGGGATCTTTGAAGAAATTTAGTCGTTACTTAAAGTTAAATCGAAGCTCGATGATTCCGATAAAGTTAGATTGTTTGGGCCTAGTGAGGAGTAGTGAGATTTGGGGACATGCACGTTATGGTTTGGATGTAGATGGTGAATTAGTATTTCAAATTAAACCTTAGCGATTTATTGAATTTACGAAATTAAGAAATGATTGCTAATATTGGGAAATAATGAGTGAAGTATAAAGAGGAGTATGAATTCACATTAATGGATGCACAATTGAGACATGGGAGTGAGAAATGTGTGATTGTCGAGTTAATTGAGTTCGAAGTATATTCAAATCCTCAAGGTTGAATTAAACGTGAAGGTAAGCGAAGCTAATGGAAATTGGGTGATGAAAAGTGATTAAGGAGTACATAACTAAGGATGGACGAACCAGAGTTGAGTAGTAAGATAGAGACACACAATGGAAATTTGAGGTTGGGAAACGGCAAACCGGGGACGGTAAGGTTAAACTAAGCTGAAGATGCGTGTAAGATCCTTGAGAATGAATTAAATTAAAAGATGAATGGAACTAAAGGAAACTCGGTAAAGTAAGTTTAAGAGTATATGGTTAAATGTGGGCAAAAGAGGTTGGTTTATAAAGTAATGACACGAATCGAGGAATTAAGGTAAAGACGGTAAATTGTGAAGAAGTTGAAACATTGAATTAGGAGATATCCACTTGTGGTTATCGTGGCTCCAAAAATAGAAATTAATCATGCTAAAGTGATGGATCGAGAAAGGCATAGTTTGAAAAGAGGTTGGAACGATCGCTTGCATTGAATGATGGCTATTCGTGTTAAGTGACTTCCTTACATGATGCTCAAAAGCAGTTTGAAAGGCGTTTTGTATTTTACGTGAATTACCTTTCACACGTGATTCACGTTGTAAAGAAGCAAATCTGATTGAGAAATTGAATTTGGAGGGATGGCACATAGTGCTATGCCTTCAAGTGTGTTAAACTTTTTGAGAAAGTAAATTTATATGGGTGACACGTGGTGTCATGCCTTCCTTGATATTAAATCAATTGAGAAAGCTATGAAGTCAATGTGATGAATGAATATGTGATAAACAGCACATCGAAGGGTTCGAACTTGGGGATGCCCAGCTAGAAACTTTGAGGGAAGGGTTCTAACAGGGCTCCTGCAGAGGCGGGATGCCCGCTCCGAGACTTCCGAAGATAGGCAATGGGAGCCTTTTTGTCGGGGTCGTGCCCCGAGATGAAAGAAGTGCTAGTTCTAGTCCTCAAAAGGCCTAAAAGTTGATTCAGTTGGAAAAAGAGAATTGTGATGAGTGTGAAACCGTGCTTTTAAATGATTAAAAGAGTCTTGATCTTTATATGGCAAGAGATTTCATTAAAAGTATATTATTTATCCGACTTGCTTTACTCGATATTATTTATCCGACTAGGTTTACTTCTAGACTAACTAAAATTGAATTTGAGTATAATGGATATTAGACTCAAAAATTCCATTTCATTCCGACTCGGATAATTATGCACTTAATTATCTTAATTAAAATTATTATCTCGTGTCTAATCTTGGACCAAAGTATTTTATACTTTGAGAACCAAATTCATTTACTTTTGTAGGTTATTCAAACGAGGCTATCATATTTTTGAATTACAAAAGTAACCAGACTTTAAAACATCAAATCACCCAGCAGACAAGGCTTTTTCCACCTCATACATAGGCCTAGACACTCGTGTCAAGGTTGTCTGTTTCCAAAAGTGGAAATCTGCAACGCTAAGCTGAATGGTGGTTTCCACCCTACATTTCGGACACCACCAGTGGATTCGGACATCCAAAGGAGTCAAGAGCCGTTGCCCAATGTTCACACCTCAACGGATATTTTCCGAGTGACTTAGAAAATCCATTGCAATGGTCACAAAGTACTTCTAGTCGAAGATAGTGACAACGAGCTAATTTGCTTGGTTATCTATAAATAGAAGCGAACTCTCAAGACTTGAAGATTGCTGAACCAACCGTCAATACACACACTTAAGAAAAAGTCATTGTATTCATACTCAATATTCTACTTACGACTCCAACTCGTACTTAATATCCTTCTAAGTTATAAGGTCTTGTAATCGGTTTACAAACACTCATTCTTACTTTCCGAGTAAGGTCCCTTGACTGAGTTATAAGGGTTAACTTAGCTCGCTTGTCCCTAACTCGTAAAGGTTACCTCGGTTAGGAAGTACTAGATCACATACGGTAACTTCGAGTTTTGGAAAATCTTGTAAGGAATTGTCTAAGGGAGTAATTCTGGTTGAGTCTTTCTATTGTATGTTGTGGATTCAAAATAGTCGATTTGACTTGGTGATTGGATTAGCACTAATCGTGGCTTTCGCCCCAGGAGGGTTTCCACGTAACTTTCGAGTTAGCACTTTTCTATGTCCAATCTAGACTCGGACTCTCCATAGAGTCATATCTAGTTTTAATCTTCCGTTAGTTGCTTAAATTTCCCTATCACCCTATTCACCCCCTCTAGGGTGACTTAGTCTCTCCAAGAGCAAACCTTCATAGCCACAACTTCCTCTTCGTCTTCGATGCCTCTCCGGATGGAGAGTTGGAAGGCCTCGAGGACTCCTCGGATGTATGTGAGTTTTCTAGGTCCCGAGTAGCCTTCGTTCGCCTCTCTCAAAGTAGCTCATGTTGCTCCTTGACCATATTCTTCATTTCGAGAAGCACATCTTGTTGCTCTCGAATTTGAGATTGGGCCATCTTCCGCTTGATGGTCATGTTTTGAAGAACAATTTTGAAGGAGCGGAGAGTGTCTCGGATATCCGCGGATAGAGAAGTGAGCTTGTCTATCATAGCTTTAGACAAGGCAGCTGTGGCTTCAAGAGGAGGACCCGAGGTGGAACCACCACCAGGTAGACGAAGGAGTGAATGGTGAGTCCGAGTCTAAGTCTAAGGTGGAGGGGAAGGTGGCCTCACTCGACCCGTGGATCCGCACACCGGATTGGGTTTCCGGTACCCGTATCCAACAAGCTCTTTCTCGCCAACGACGATGGCAGCCTCAAACACTTCAATTGGGTCCGAGGGGAGCAAAACCTTAAATTGCTTGAAAACAAGGGTTAGAAGGGCTCGAAGGGAAGAGGGTTGGATTTCTTTGACCGAGCCGGCACGGTGCTCATCTACTCGATTATAGCGAGAAAGAGGTCTACTTCATAGCCCTCAAGGATATCGAATAAAGCTTTGAGAATCTTGGAGTTAAGATTCTCTTTGCTTGGAATGATAAAAGACGAAAGTTCTCATCGGGAGGAAGCACAAAAGTCTAGCCTCACTCTTCATCCGAGTCACGTAAAAATTCTTGCTTGACTAAGGGACTTCTATGGTATATTTTTCAAATAACTCGTCTGCAATCTCATTGAAAAGAATATGATTGCAGTTGAGGAACATAGATGAAACTTTAAAAAGACGATGGAGGAAAGAGAGAATAATGCGTACCACGAGTGTTGCGAACTTTGGAGGTGATAACCCCCTTAGAATAAGAAAGATTTGAGTAGAACTCAAGCAACGAGTTCCGGTAAATGAACTCACTGAAGCATAGAAAGTTATAAACTCTAGTGGTTTTTATGTGCTTCAACCAAGAAAAGGAAGTGGTTGGAAAGAACTTGTCATCCAACGCGACATGTTGCCGACAGAGATTTTGAAGGGGTTAGAACGACCCTCTTGGGTTTGCTTGGTTCTAGGTTTTTTATTGCAGAGCCTACAAAGTCTGGAGCTGAACCTCTTTTAGGGATAGCTTAAGTGTTTGAGATGAAAGACAAGTGAACTCGAAGGAATGAGAGAGAGAAAGAGTACTAAGAGTGCTCGAGAGAGCTAAGAGCTTTCATTGCGAGAGTAAGTGAGCAAGAGTTTAGGTTAGCAAAGAGTAAAGTAGTGAAATGAAGGAAAAGGGATGTTATTTATGTTGAAAGCATTGTCTTTCAGTATGCATTCCGACTTAAACCTCCAACGGTCGCCTCGGACAGGTGTGACGGTTCTGTCTCCACCGATTAGAATTCCATTGTCTTTCTCCCAACAGTTAGTTCACTTATCGATGCGCGCGGTAGAGAGAGAGAGAAAAAGAGAAATTTTAAAAGAAATTTCTGAAATTCTCCACTAATCTTGAGACAATTTATGAAGTGTGAAGTCCATTTTCATTAAACACCGAGTCCGACTCAGTATGGTTTCGAGTGACTTAGAAAGTGCAACCAAAATAACTCCTAGCTCGGTATCACTATGTCAATCTGAACCAATTGTTATTAAGAAAAAGAAAGGAAGCACATAATACATCATCATGCAAGATAATTTCTCTTAGAAAACACATAATCATGCAATTATCATTCCAAGTTCATTCTTAATAAAACAAAACTAATCCTCACTAATTGGCTTAGTAAAGATATCGACTAACTGAAATTTTGTAGGAATGAATTTAAGTTCAATATCACCTTTCTCGAATGGTCTCTCGGAAAATGATACCGACCTCGATATGCTTTGTCTTTGAGTGTTGCACTTGATTCTTAGTGATTCTTATTGCACTCTGTTTGTTACACTTGATTGGATTTGATTTTAATGAAAGTCTAAGATCTTTCAAGTGTTGCGTGATCCATAGAATCTGAGCACGGTATGCTCTCGTTGCAATGTACTCAGCTTCAGCAGTTGATAGACCTACTGAGTTTTACTTCTTATTTGTCTTAATTTAATTATTATATGTGCCTAATCATAGACGAAAGTATTTTATACTTTGAGAACGAAAGTGGTTTACTTTTATAGGTTATCCAAATGAGGCTAACTCATTTTTAAAATACAAAAGTAGCCGACTTCTAACTCGTCAATCACTAGCGAGACAAGCTTTATCTACTTTTGAACATGGCTCAAACAACGTGTCGGGGTTGTCTGTTTTCAAAACAGGAAAACTCCAACGCTAGGCTTAACGGTGGTTTCCACCTTGCTTTTCAAACAACGCCGGTTGACTAGAACACCTTTTGGGGCCAAGAACCGTTGTACAACGTTCACATCCCAATGGATTTTTCTGAGTGACTCGAAGAGCCGTTACAATGGCTAGTGAAGAGTTTTGTTCGGAAGAAAGATTCAACAGATCACTCTACTTGGTTGGATACAAATAGAAGCCACCTCACAAGACTAGGAGATCGCTGAACACCAATACAAAATAGATTTGAGCAAAAGCTATTGTTTTCATATTCAATCTTCTAATTACAATGCCTAGTGTGTATTTAATATTTTCCGAGTTGTAAAGTCTTGTAATCAGTCACTTTCTTTTCTTACTTTCGAGTAAGGTCCCTTGACTCGAGTTGTAAGGGTTACTTAGCTCGCTTGTCCTTGATTGTAAAGGTTACCTCGGTCGAGAAGTACTAGATCGGATAAGGGAACTTCTTAGTCTAGGAAAATAGTTTAATGAATTGTCTAAGGGACCAATTCTGGTATAGTCGATCCTTTGTATTTTGAGGATACGAAATAGTGGATTTGACTTAGTGCATAGATTAACGATGGATCGTGCCTTTCTACTTCGGAAGGGTTTCCACATATTTCCGAGTGTTTGTATTTCTAAGTCCAATCTTTAATTGGAATCAATCTGTTTATCCATTTTAAAGCAAAAAGTGTCTTAAGTTCTTTTAAATTCCTTCCTCACCCTATTTAACCCCCATCTAGGGTGACTTAGACTCTCCACGAGCAAACCTTCAATATTGCATGTGAGTGAATACTAGGAGTATGGAGGACCGGGATCTAAGTTGATAACTTCTTTCTTCACCATCTCTCGCTTCTCCAGTAAGATTGTGCCATATGAGTGGGGATGTGCATTCGATATCCGGATGCAATAGGATCATTGACCATATTCACTTGCATATTCCGAGCAACTAATTCATATTTCACACAAGATATATATATGTATGTATGTATGTATGTATGTATGTATGTGTGTATGTGCATGCGTGCGTGCGTGTGTGTATGTGTGTGCGTGTATGGTATACAATTAACAAATCACAAAAATCACCCTCTCTAAGCTCATCTAGCAGAGGTTGGGTATAAGGGGTAATGGCGGACTTCTTTCGCGGAAATACTTTGACCAATGATGTAAAATTAATTTTACATATATTTACGTCAAGTGCAAGTATTAATTAAGTTAAAATGAACATCAAAAGATAAATTAAATTTTTATTAACAAATGTAACAAAGGCTGCTTAAAAGTACCTTTGGAGGATTATGTTTTGGATCATTGAAATTCAGTTGGGCCACAATCACTTTCATATTTGAGAGAATGTAGAAGCCACACTCCACGATCCCCGATTGTTTATGGCACTATACAATAATCAAAATAGATTAAGGTAATGAAAATAATATTTTATTAATAACTATTGATTGGTGTGTACTTAATCTGAAAAGGATAACTAAGTTAGACAATATTGTTCTTATCGAGTTGATGTAATTTCATGGTTTGTACCCTTTTTTACCTCCTTTGGAATGATCATTAATATATATGCCTCCCGATGATCAACCTTTAAATACACTTCTTTAAAATTGTCATCCTCATTTTCGATACAGAGTCCTAACAAGAAAGGTAGGGTTTGCTCAACAAAGTCACACACATCTTAACCAACCCCACTGGCAATATGTCTTTTCCCTCGAAGAACAATAGACTACTTATCCTTGGTTGCGTTCATCACATAGAACACTTGTATAGCTTGGGATGCCACCATGAATTAATCCCCTTTATACCCTTTCTTGTAAGATCCAACATTGTGAATCTCATCTCATCAACTTGGACACCGTTGTTATTCGCAACCCGTTTGCACCAAAAACGGGCTCATGAAAGTCACCATAGTATAGCTCCTATATATCCTCAATGAGTCCTCAATACGACATTTTTGCTACAATGGGATGTTTTTCCTTATAGCTCAAATCATGAAGAACATGAGCCTCTAATGTGACCCTAGTATTTTACACGAGTGCTCCTATTGTCCCGGGTATTTGTATAGAAAGAGAATCCATTAATGTCATAACCATGGTAAGAAATGACATCCGACTAGGGGCCTCGAGCAATGCTTAATGAAGTTTGTGAGATATCTTCTCGTGATTCTCCCCATTGGTTGGTGATCATTCTATCTCTGAACTAGTTGACAAATGTACGACTACGGTGGGTTAGTTCCCATGCGAACCGAGTGAACTCGGAATGAGTCAACTCAAGAAAAACTCATACTACAACAGCGACAAGGAGGAGAACAGATTCAACTCATGAAACTCACCATAGTATAGCTTTTGAAAGAAGAATTTTAAATAAGTATGATCGGAGAACGTAATTTCTTCCTTTGACTTCAAATTTAACAAGACAAGGATGGAATCTATATCCATCAGTCCAAGTATGTCAAGGAATTACTTAAGATGTACAAGCTACAAAATGCTAAACCAAGCAGCAACTTCAATCCGTAGCAGTACCAAACTTGACTCGAAATGATAAAGTTAATGCTATGGATAAGAAACTCTATAGAGGTATGACCAAGTCTCTACTCTACTTTATGTCTTGTAGACCAGATATCATATATTAGTGCCTCGTATGTGTGCAAGATTCAAAGCTAATGTGAAACTCATATCTCACTATAGTGAAGATGATTTTTAGATGTCTTGGAGGAACTCAAACACTATATCCTAGCACTCAAAGAAACAAAATTCAGTCGCCTTATTAGCAATAAGGCTAATTACATAATAGTAGGACCCTGTTGTGCTTAATTAATGTTGATCAAACAACATATGAAATATTTGGCACTCGTCATTCACAGCTATTCATACCAACTTCGACAATGAAAGTAGTGTGAGTATTACAAAGAACCTAGTTTAACATTCAACAACGAAACACATTAAGGTCATATATCACTTTCGATAGATCATTCTAAAGAAGGTGATATTGAACTTGAACTTATTCTAGCTAAGCTTCATTCAGCTCATATCTTAATTAAACCACTAGTGAATGTTGAATGCATGATTACTTGCTTTATTGAATGATTTTATTTTGTGACAATATTACTTTACATGTTGTATTCAAGAATAGTCTAAATAACTGGTCTTTCAATTGCTAATTCATGAAATTAAGATCTATTTATGTTTAAGTGAGTGCTTTATAAGCAACTCGGATAGTTTACTAAGTTACACTCGATCAAAAGAAAATGGACTTCAAACTTCTTGGATCATTTATAATTCAATAGAGAATATTAGAAGTTTTTTTAAAAATCTCTCTCTCTCATATATATCTAACTCCAACATGCGAATAGTCAAGAAACTAGCCATTGGAAAAGTAGTTTCAGAAGATAACCATTGAAAAGACGCTAGAATGACAAACGGTTCAACTAGCCGTTACTTTGAAAACCGGGTCGATTGAGGTTTCTGTTCTTCGAGAGATTTTGTCGATAAATAGCTCACATTCATTTGCATTATTTCACTTTGTAATCATTTCTTTCTTACTTTCCCAAAACTCTCACTCAGACTCATTCACTTTTTAGACTCGAACACATACTCTCTCTCACACACACTTGTTCTTCACACTTCCCAAGCACTCAACTTCTACTCTTCTTTGTCATTCTCTTTTCATCTCTCTTAATATGCCTAAGAGAGGTTCTCTCATTGAAGGCAGTTCCGCTACCAAAAGCTAGAACATCTACTCAAGCCACTCAATTAGATGAGACACAAAAAGACACCTCAAAGGGCAAAACTTTAGTTATTGAGGATCCCGAACACATCATCATCGCCCAACACTACTTCTTGGATGATAAATTCTTTTTACCACCAAGTTTTCTTTCATCAACCCACTCACTAAGACAGGTGTCTTTAACTATCTTTGCTTTTGTGACTATATCTACACGGAATTAATCTCCGAATTTTCTCGAATTTGACCTCTAAGGATTATATCCTTTAGTCCGAGTGTTTAAGACATCCAAATTGTCGTGAACCTTTCTCTCCTTCACAAATTTTTTGATGTTAAGTGTTTGTTAATGAAACTCATCCTATTCCTTTTGCTGATGTAGCAGAGGAATTCTTTTCTAAGTATGCTCGAGCCCTTTTTAATGATCGTAAATTTTTTTTATAACAATTTTGAAGTCTAAGGCCGGACTTCGCGTTTCTTCCTCGGGAGAACAATTTTCTTATTTTTCCCTCCAAAAAGAAACCTAATAGCAAAGCTCTCAAAGTGTCATTTGATATTCTAGAAAGGGTATTAGGTTGACCTCCTCCCTTTCATCCTCAAGCAAATAGCTTATGTTCCCCTAGATTAGAAGAAACCCCTTTTCCATTTGGAGTGCTTTTCTTCTTAATATTTACTCATTTTGAGGTGCCTCTTCTTGAGCACCCAACAAAATTTCTAGAGCCAGTCATTTCTGTTGGCGTAAATAAGCTTCCGAACCTTGGACACTAGGAAACCGAACCTGGTGACTTGATTCATTTCTCCGAGATTCCTCCACCTCCTTGTCCACCCACGAAAAGCACCGAAGACACTCTTACTTTCATAATCCTGTTTTTGAAATGGTTAAAGTGAAATGATGATGTGCGATTCTTACTAATCATTTTTATTGTAGAAAATAATTTTAGTGAAATACCAGGAAGGTTTTTCAAGGTTAAGAAAAAAAATTTAGATCACATTTTGCCATAAAGCTCTTGTGCCAAACAGATAAATCTAGCTCGATTTAGATCTAAGCCCGGCCCTTGGCCGCGCAGGCATTAGCCAGTAGTAATCGTAGACCATCGCCGGCTATACGGCTAAGACCACGAAATTAGTCTCGGCCTTACAGCCTCGGTTGTCAAAATGAAAACCAAATTTATCTATTTTCAACTCTGAAATGCCGAGAAGCAAATATAGAGAAATAAAAAGAACGTAGGGAGTCGGCCGTTAATTTTAAGAATAAAAAGTAACAAAAATAAAGAAAATACTCTTCCAATGAAGGTGTGGAAAAAATAATCTTACAAGAGGTTTTAAAAAGTGACTCCATCGGTCTAAAGCCGGGAATCACGGCGTTCGGGATGAAGGTACGAAACAAAAAGATAAGCCCTTTATTCCGCCCATGAATTAACAACCTTTACTAGTTGTTAAGTCGCATTTTATACGTATTATTAGTAGCTATTTAGTTTATATTATATAGTTTATTTTATCTAAATTATCCTATTTTGTTTATTTTTAGGTAATTAACGAATAAAGTGGGCAAGAGAAGAAAAGTCGTTAAAAGTGGATTTTTAGCTACCGGCAAGCATCCAAGGAAATATACGATGTCGTTCCATAAATATAATATGTAATAAAATATTTATTTTAGGATATTAAATTTAAGGAAATCCTCATTGGAATAGAAAACGAAACATAGAAGAGAAGAAACAGAAATAAACCCTAACTCCGGCACCCTATATATACTACTTATTATCATCATGGAGAAGGAGACCGAGGAAGCCAGCCACACACAATCATCCTTTCTTCCCTTGCTGTCCACGCAGCCAAACACACATCCCAGCCACCTGTTGCTTGCTCACGTCCATTGCACCACCAGCCCAGCCGCTCGCACCTTGCTCTGCCGCTGCACTCTGTCTGTATGCCGTTGCTTGCTTGTGCTGTTGCTGCTACCGCTGCCCAGCCAGCCACCATCCATCCATCATCTTCTTCATCTTCCCGGGTCAAAGAAACTAATATCGGTAGTATAATTTAGTTTTGTAATTTTTATTAGAAAATATTGAATTTTTATTGTTAGATTAATATTAAAGATGCTAGTTTTATTTAGTTACATGTTTTAAATTACATTATGTGTGAGTAGTTTTTCTTATAATTAGTATAATCTACTTGAAGCCATATTAAATTATTTATTTTGAAACAAAGTTTCGATTTTTATTGTCTTATTGATTCGATCCATGATTCTATGATAATTTGTGTTTAATGTTTATGAATTTATGTCTAATTAATTAGAGTGCACGCTACTTAGTTTTAAATAAATTCATGTGATAGTTTAAAGGGTTTAAGTACGTAATTACTTGATCTTTTAGACGTTAGTATCACCCTAGTTAATCATGGATGGCTCATACCCATCTCTTTTAATTAGGAAATTATCATAAATCCTTCTTAAATCAATTTGCTAGTAGATTGGTTATTAGGTGCTTGGATGATGTTTTTCTAATTCTTCATGCTCTAATTTGGTTAAATTCTAGTGCTAGTGCTAGGGTTATCAATATTAGTAGGGTTTATATTAAGGCTAGGCCTAAGTAAACTAATAACTAAGGAAAAATGGGGAAGATCCGCTAGTGGTTGTCTTCTACGGGTTAACTCATGGATAGATCAATTTGTGTGTTAATGATAAATGAAGACTCGGACACTTGCTCTATATCTTTCGAGTCATGCAAAAGGAATCAGGTATAACGATGTCATTCATATAGAGTTTTGATTCCAAGGCATTCTCTCGTGTCTTAGAAACTTACTTGAGTTAAATAAGTATCTTCTCTATGCGATTCGGCCTTCACATATCTCTTTCATCGCTTTCGGTTAGCGCCTCGAAAACCTGGTTCTTTATTCCGAGTCCATTCTCACTCAGAATCCGACTTGTGGTTATTTACTCTATTGTTTGTATAGTCAGCATTCATAGTTCAATTCATGCTTAGTCTATATCAAGTTCTTTCTCACTCGATATTCGCTAGAACGTGTTTCTTTACTTAAGACTAAGTCATATGGAATTCCGAGTATCATGGATATTAGACTCAGAAAATTCCATTTCTTTTCCGACTCGGATAATCTGTTGGTTAATTATCATGATTAGTTTATTATCTCGTGTCTAACTTTGGACCAAAGTATTTTATACTTTGAGAACCGAAGGTGTTTTACTTTTGTAGGTTATTCAATCGAGGATATCTTTTCAAACAACAAAAGTAGCCGGCTTCGAACGTCAAATCACCAGCGAGATATGGCTTTTCACCTTCCCTCGCTTTAGTCTCGGAAGATTGTGTCGAAGCCGTCCGCTTCCATATCCGGAAAACTGGAACGCCAAGCCTAACGGTGGTTTCTACCCCATTTTTCAAGACACAACCTATGGTTTTGGGACTTCCAAGAGAGTTAAACCGTTGTTCAACGTTCATATTTCAACGGATACTTTCTGAGTGACTCGGAAAGTTTCTACCAATGGTCACAGAAGACTCTCGGTCAGCAGATGAAGATAACGGCTACTCGCTTGGTTATCTATAAAAGAAGCCACTTCACAAGACTTGAAGGTTGCCGAATACATTGTCAATACACTTACTTGAACAAAGTTATTGTATTTACTTTCAATCTTCAACTTACAACTCCCACTCTGTAATTCATTACTTTCGAGTTGTAAGGTCTTGTACTTAGTTACAAACTCTTCTTACATTCTTTGTAAGGTCCCTTGACTAAGTCTGTAAAGGTTAACTCGACTTAGTTGTCCCTAGCTGTAAGGGTTATCTCAGCTAGGAAGTACTAGATCGAGATAAGGTAACTTCGAGTCTAGGAAAATTTGTATAGGGTTGTCTAAGGGAACAACTCGGGTTCTGTCAAGTTCACGGTATTTTGTGGACTCAAAATAGTGGATTTGACTTCGTGTCTGGATTGACACGGGCCGTGGTTTTCTGCCCCAGGAGGGTTTCCACGTAAAATCTCTGTGTTCTTTTTCGAGTTCATTCTAGACTCGGACAGCCTTAGTGCTCTTGCCTCTTCCGATTCATTGCTTTCGAGTCCAATCTTTTCGACTCGTTATTAGACTCGGATTCTGTCTTTGCCTCTTTTCCGCACAAAAGTGTGTACTTTCGTAAAGAATTTTCTATCACCCTATTCACCCCCTCTAGGGTGACTCGGACTCTCTTTGAGCAAACCTTCAATTGGTATCGAGCCTAGCTTTTCGTAAAGGATCTAACAGTCCAAAGGTTTAAAGATTAGATGGCTTAGAAAACCGGAGAGTTCGACGAAGGTAGATCTTCCAACGAGCCACCAAAATTCAAAGGTTCAAATTTCGGTCCACTGGAAGAAGCTTATGGAATGTTTCCTCATGGATCACGTTGAAGAAGTATGGGAAATCATACAACAAGGAAACTACATTCCAACAAAGACAGATGAATTCAGAATCCTTCCAAAGACAAAGGCCGAGTTCACGCCGACAGGCGGAGAAGTTCGAAAGAACTTCAAAGCCATGAACATCCTCATGTGCGCCATAAGCTCGGAAGAATATAATCGAGTCTCTGCTCGTGACTCTGCTAAAGAGGTGTGGGACACTCGGTCAACACCTACGAAGGTACAAGTCGGTGAGACAAGCAAGGATCAGCCAGTATCTTCACAAATATGAGCTTTTCAAAATGGAGCCGGAAGAGAACATTACTCGGATGTTCATACGCTTCACCGAGATCACCAACAATCTCAAATCTCCGGGAAAGAAGATCTCCCATGAAGAAATGTGTCGAAAAATTCTCGAAGCCTACCCAAGAGACGATGGGGTCCTAAGGTGACTCGCCATAGAAGAGGCTCGGAACCTCTCACTCTTGAAGCCGGACGAGCTCATCGGAAAGCTTCGACTCATGAGATACACTTGGAAGAAGAAGATGCCGAGGGTACTTCCAAAAGGAACATTGCGCTTAAAGCCTCGGAATCCAAAGAAGCAATTCCGAGCTCCTCCGACTCGAAGATGATCCCATGGCACTCATTGCAAGAGGCTTCAAGAGAATGATGAAGCATAAAAGATGGGACAAAAGACCAAAAGAAGAATTTTACAAAAAGGACAAGAGAGACAGAAAAGGTAAGTTTTCTTCACCCTCAAAGTTATCTTTGTCTAAGAATTCCGGATGTTTTGAATGTGGCAGCGAAGACCACATAGTCAAGGACTCGTCCAAAATGAAGAAGGGACAGGAAGAAGAAAAAGGCCATGATGGCAACATGGAGTGATGAGGATTCATCCGAAGACGACGAAGACTCGGATGATTCAAAGTGTCCGATGGCGATCACCGACTCGGAAGCCGAAAAGAGTCGAGCTCGACATACGTACTCGAATAATGAGGATCCCGATCCTCAAGAGGTAATAAACTACTTCCTCAAATTCTCCAAAGTTGATTTAGCTAAATACATCTTTACTTTGGAAGAAAAGTCCAATTCCGATTCTTCTCATTTCAAGGAACAACTTGAGTCAATCACTTGTGAGAGCACTTCTTTAAAAACGAATTGGAAAAACCGAGACTCACACTCGGAGAACTCAAGACAAGTGCTCAAACTAATGAGACTAAGTCTGAGTTACTCGTAAAAGAAAATGAGCAACCGAAACGTAAGCTCACCGAGTCTCAAGATCTGGTTTTAAAGTTTACTCAAGGACGGAAGAACCTTGATATGCTCTTAGGTTCACAATGTGTCTCTTTTAGAAAAGAAGGTCTTGGTTTCAACAAGGAGGAAGAATCTAATTCTTACTCGAATTGTTCAAAAGGATTCCGTAATCGTTAAGTTCAAAAAGGCCGAGCATGGTCCCATTCACAAAAATGAAAGGAGGACTAAACCCGGACCTATCTACAAAAGGAAACCATTTTCTCCTCGTTTCAAAAGGAAAGGTTTTTAAAAGAAAAGAGACATAGACTCGCTTCTCCGAGAAGAAGACTCGGAATCGACTAAACCCAAAGTCATTCAAATCTGGGTTCCGAAGCACCTTCTTCCTCGTAAAAGGACCACAAGAAGAAATGTTACCGGGTTCGTTAGAGGAAGTGAGAAGGGTTAGATTATCTCTGTTTTGCAGGTCACTCGTAAAAGATCAAAAGGACATTGGTACCTGGACAATGGATGTTCACGACATATGACAGTGACCAAGGACTCTTTTCCGAGCCGGAGTCATATAAAGGAGGAAAGGTGACCTTTGGTGATGACAAAGAAGGGCAAGATAGTGGGCATTGGGAAGATTGGTAATGGAAACAATCTGGTGAGCCCAGTCTACCTTGTCAAAGGACTAAAGTACAACTTACTTAGCATCTCCCAGACTTTGTGACAAAGGACAAGAGGTAAAATTCACTCAATCCAAGTGCTACATCACGGATGAGATCACCAAAGAGGTAAAACTTTCAGGTAAGAGATCGGGTAATACCTACATCATCCCTCTTTCGACCCAAGTCGAATTTATCCTCGTTTGAAAGCATCCCTTCAAGATGATTCTTGGACTTGGCATCATAGATTAGGTCATATTAGCATGCATACTATCAAAAAGCTTGCATCTCATCATCTGGTTAGAGGATTACCTAACTGTGCGTTTGAGAAGGATAAAGTATGTGAAGCATGCACCGTAGGGAAACAAGTCGATCTTCATTCAAATCTCTCAAGACAGCTTCCACATCCAACGTGCTTGAATTACCGCATATGGACCTATGTGGCGAAATTCTCGTAAAGAGTCTCGGAGGTAAATCTTACATACTTGTTATCATTGATGATTTTTCAAGATTTACCTGGGTGTGTTTTCTCAAGCATAAGAATGAAGCCTTCAAGGAGTTCAGCAAGCTCGTAGAAAGATTCAAGTGGAGTCCTGCACTCAGATTCAAAAGATTCGAACCGACCATGGAAGGGAGTTCGATTACTCGAATTCTCGTAGTTTTGTGACAAGAATGGAATTTCTCACAACTTCTCAAGCACCGTAACTCCTCAACAGAATGGAGTAGTTGAGAGAAAGAACAGAACCCTTGAAGAAATAGCAAGGACGATGATGATTGAACACAACTTGCCTTACTATTTCTGGGCGAGGCAGTAAACACAGCCAACTACACTCTCAATCGATGCCTCATCGGACCTATTCTCAAGAAAACACCTTATGAGCTCTACAAAGGGAGGAAGCCAAACATTTCCTATTTCGGACCTTTCGGATGTAAGTGCTTTGTCCACAACAATGGTAAGGATCATCCGACCAAGTTTGATGCTCGGCTAGACGAAGGAATTTTTCTAGGTTACTCTTCTCATAGCAAAGCTTACCGTATCTTCAACAAGAGAACTAACAAAGTCGAAGAAAGTATCCACGTAGTGTTTGATGAGCTTGAATAGGAAAACCAAGTGAATCTTCATACTCGTAACCGAAGCTCGTAAAGGATGATGACGAAGATGAGCTTACAAAGACTCGAAGGAGATCACTCGTAACGAGGAAGTTCGAATGAAATAGCTCAAGAAGTCGCTCGGAGCGAGCAAGTCAATGGAGCCGATCACTCGTAACAAGCTTCGAAGATCAAGCTATTCAGTCCACAAACCCGGTAAATCAAAGAACTGGTAAAGCATTCAAATTTACTTCTAGTCATCCCCAAGAAAACATAATTTCGATATCAACAAGTGGGGTAAGAACTCGTTCTTCTCTTCATAATCTATGTGCATTCACCGCATTCATTTCACTAATCGAACCCAAAAATGCACTAGAAGCCCTTAATGAACCCGAATGGGTAGAGGCCATGCAAGAAGAGCTGAATCAATTCGAAAGAAACCAAGTCTCGGACTCGACCAACCGACCTTCCGACCATCCCGTTATAGGAACCAAATGGGTTTTCAAAAACAAACTGGATGAGGGTGGAATAGTAGTTAGAAACAAGGCTAGACTTGTAGCTCAAGGTTACAATCAAGAAGAAGGAATTGATTGTGGGGAAACCTTTGCACCAAGTAGCTAGAATTGAAGCCATTAGAATATCGTTGGCATTTGCATCCCGCATGCATATTAAATTATATCAAATGGACGTTAAGTGTGCCTTTCTCAATGGTTTTATCGAAGAAGAGGTCTATGTCGAGCAGCCTCCCGGTTTTGAAAACTCGAATTTCCAAATCATGTTTTCAAACTTCAAAAGGCTCTCTATGGTCTTAAGCAAGCCCCTAGAGCTTGGTATGAAAGACTCGAGCAGCCTTCCCGGTTCAAAATGATTTTAAAAGAGGACAGATCGACAAGACTTTATTCATAAAGACCAAAGGGAAAGATTTTCTCATTGTTCAAATATATGTTGATGATATTATTTTCGGTGCTACTAATGAATTTCTCGTGCCGAGAATTTTCTCGAGTTGATGAGTCACGAGTTCCAAATGAGTATGATGGGAGAACTCAACTTCTTCCTTCGGTTGCAAATCAAACAAGACAAAGATGGAATATTTGTTCATCAATCAAAATACACCAAGGAACTGCTGAAGAAATATAAACTTCAAGATGCAAAGCACGCATCTACTCCTATGAGCAGACGAGTATAAAGCTCGACTCGGATGAGACAGTAAAGCAAGTAGATCGAAACTCTATCGGGGTATGATTGGATCACTGCTATATATTACTTCAAGCGGACTGGATATAATGTTCAGTGTTTGCTTATGCGCACGATTTCAAGGTAATCCAAAAGAATCACATCTCACTGCGGTGAAGAGAATATTCGAGATATCTTGCAGGCACTCGGAATCTAGGACTATGGTACTCCGGAGACTCGTAACCGACTCGACCGGGTACTCATACGCAGACTATGCAGGATATAAAGTTGATCGAAAGAGCACATCCGGAGCTTGCCAATTTCGGGTCAATCCCTAATATCCTCGGCACTCAAAGAAGCAAAACTCAGTAGCTCTATCAACTGCAGAAGCTGAATATATTGCCGCTGGAGCTTGTTGCGCTCGCATTCTCTGGATAAAACAACACTTGAATGATCTTGGACTATCTCTCAACTCGGTTCCAATCAAGTGTGACAATCAAAGCGCAATCAGTATTACTAAGAATCCTGTCCAGAGACTCAAAAACAAAGCATATTGAGGTCGGTATCACTTCTTACGCGATCACTCGAAAAGGGTGACATTACACTTGAGTTCATTCCGACTAATCTTCAATTAGCTGATATATTTACTAAGCCCCTTGGTGAAGATCAATTCTGTTTTATTCGGAATGAGCTTGGTATGTTAAATGCTTAGTTTCGCGTTATGATTCTTGAATATGTCTCGTGCTATGTGCTTTCATTATTATTAACCATTAGTTCGAGTTCATCACGTGATACTCGGGCTGATAAGTATTTCTGTTTTTCGAGTCACTCGAAACTTTTCTGAGTCAAACTCGGAAGTTAGAGAAAATTGGACATCAAATTTTCTGAAGCTATCTCTAGAACAGTGGAGAGTTTCGGATTATAATTTCAAACCCTTTTTTTTGTCTCTTTCTCGAGCGCTGCGATCGGATCTTAACCGCCGATTTCAAACCTTTGTTATCTCAACCGTTGAAGAAGAAATGTCACACCGGGCATTAATGACCGATGGACAGCCGAGACAGAACGGAGTTACTTAACGGATAGTGAACGGGCGCGCGTATTCTTTATAAATAACGACTATCCATCTTCATCTCGGTATTCTCAAACTTCTTCCCTCTCAAACGAAAACCCTCTCACGGAAGCTTACTACGTGAACAGGTGTTCTCTCGATCATCCGCGGACGTCGAAGAGGCTCTCTCTCTCTCTCTCTCGTAAGTTTTCGATCGCTCTCTTCTCTTCTTTCTTCTACCATTGTCGTTTTCTTCTCTTCTACACCTCATTCTCTTTCTCTTTCGAAAAGCTTCATCTTTTCTTCTCTCACCATGCCTAAAAGAGGAAACCACCCCGACTTTCGGGTTTCTTCATCCTCTAAGAAGCCTCGCACCAATAAGCCGTAAAGCTCAACCCCTTCTAAACCCATTGTCACCCAGAGACCTTGCGCTGGATGACAAATTCTTTCCAACAACCAAATTCTCCTGGTTGTCCAATATCCAAACCACTCGGAGTCTACCCTTTCTTGTGTTTCAGCGAGTTCATCTATCCCGAACTTGTGTCCGAGTTTTGTACTCATCTCACCCACTCCGAAAATGTTCTAACCTCTCGGGTTCGTAACATTACTGTTCAGTATCAACACCTCCCTCCTTCACCGTCCTGTTCAAAGTTTCTTCTCTCTTCTTGAACAGCAACCCTATCCCCTTCACTGAAGTCGCCGACGACTTCTTTGAAAAGTACGCTAAAGAATTCCCCGGGTCCAGTAAAGAACTTTTCTTTGACTCAGTTGAAGTCGAAGCCGAGCTTCAGTGTTTCCTGCCGATGAGAACCTTCTTCTCACAAGCATTCTAGCAAGGAGAATCCCAACTCCAAGCACCTCAAAGCCCTCTTCGATATCCCGGAGGGATACGAAGTCGACCTCTTCCCCTTCATCATTAAGCGGATGGCCGCTGTGCCAGCTCAACTCCAGAGCAAGAAGAACACCTCCCTTCCTTTCGGTGCTCTTCTCACCCTTGTCTTCAAACAATTCCAAGTTCCTCTTCCCTCGACCCTAACGCAGTGTCCGAGGCGGCCATTGTGGTCGGCAAGAAGGAACTCCGAGGGTACGGATACCAGAAACTAACCCCGGTGTCCGGGTTCATAACTCGGAGCCGAGGCCTCCTTCTCCACCTCGGACTCGAAATCCACCCCTCTCCCTCTTCCCTCTTCACCTGGTGGTGCCTCCACCTCCGGTGCTTCCAAAACCCTCTCTGCCCTCTTGTCTCCTGTCTTCATGGACAAGATCACCTCTGTGTCTTCTAAATTCGGAGACATGCTCGGGGTTTCAAGTCTGTTCTTCGTGGTCCGACCATCAACCAAAAGACCGGTCGAGTCCCAAATCCGAGAGCAAGCAGTCTCTCCTTCTTGAGATAAGGGAGCTGATTAAGGAGCGGAAGGAGCTAGCTGTGCTCCTCGGAGAGAGACGGTCCAAGGCGGCTCGGGACCGGGATGACTCGGACACCTCCGAGGCATCTTCGAGCCTAGGGCGACCTCCTCGGACAACGAGGAAGCCGAGGAAGAAGAGGAAGAAGCGGCGAAGCGGCGGAGGATGCCGAGGAACCCGCGGCTGAGGCAGCCCCTTCCGGGCAAAAGGAAGAAGAGGCCGTGGCAACTCGCTGAGGGACAGCTCGCTCCCAAGCTCAAATTGTCTGTACTCGGCTCGGACAGCGAGTCCGAGTGGGTCGGAAGATCTCGCCCCTCTAGCGAGTCGGCCGGAGCAGCCCCTCCAGCCCTCGAGGTCCCAAGGGAAGAACCCTCGATCCACTCTCTCCGGGTCAGCCCCTCGGAGCCGAGCCCCTGCGAATTATCCCGGTTCTCCCTTCGCCGCGCTCAAGCACATCGTCAAGATCTTATCGGCGCCGGCGCACCTCCGCCTCCACTCGAAATCCCCTCCTTCCTAGTTGGAGCCATGCACCGAGTCACAATTCCTCGGTGTCTCCACAATTTCTGTTTCAAAATTTTCTTTTTGTCCGGACAACTTATGTGTATTACTTGTACTTTTCTCCATTTGTTTTGCCTCTTGTTTTTGCTAAAAGGCAAGGGGGAGAAATGTAGTCGAAACTCGGTTGTCTTGTTTAGGGGAGTTTATTCCCTTGTAATTTTTTTAATGAATTGATGCATTTCCTTATTCCTTTACGAGTTAAAGCATACTTTAATTTGCTCGATATATTGTATATTGCTCCGATCCATTCAATATGCCTTACTTTTTATCAAACTACTCAGAATCAATCTATTTTCCTCTAACAAAGTTTCGTTTAAGTATGGAATGCCTTTCATCAAAAAGGGGGAGATTGAAGACTCGGACACTCGCTCTATATCTTTCCGAGTCATGCAAAAGGAATCGGGTATAACGATGTCATTCATATAGAGTTTTGATTCCAAGGCATTCTCTCGTGTCTTAGAAACTTACTTGAGTTAAATAAGTATCTTCTCTATGCGATTCGGCCTTCACATATCTCTTTCATCGCTTTCGGTTAGCGCCTCGAAAGCTGGTTCTTTATTCCGAGTCCATTCTCACTCGGAATCCGACTTGTGGTTATTTACTCTATTGTTTGTATAGTCGGCATTCATAGTTTAATTCATGCTTAGTCTATATCAAGTTCTTTCTCACTCGATATTCGCTAGAACGTGTTTCTTTACTTAAGACTAAGTCATATGGAATTCGAGTATCATGGATATTAGACTCGAAAATTCCATTTCTTTTCGACTCGGATAATCTGTTGGTTAATTATCATGATTAGTTTATTATCTCGTGTCTAACTTTGGACCAAAGTATTTTATACTTTGAGAACCGAAGGTGTTTTACTTTTGTAGGTTATTCAATCAAGGATATCTTTTCAAACTACAAAAGTAGCCGGCTTCGAACGTCAAATCACCAGCGAGATATGGCTTTTCACCTTCCCTGCTTTAGTCTCGGAAGATTGTGTCGGAAGCCGTGCTGCTTCCATATCCGGAAAACTGGAACGCTAAGCCTAACGGTGGTTTCCACCCCATTTTTCAAGACACAACCGATGGTTTTGGGACTTCCAAGAGAGTTAAACCGTTGTTCAACGTTCATATTTCAACGGATACTTTCCGAGTGACTCGGAAAGTTTCTACCAACGATCACAGAAGACTCTCGGTCAGCGAGATGAAGATAACGGCTACTCGCTTGATTATCTATAAAAGAAGCCACTTCACAAGACTTGAAGGTTGCCGAATACATTGTCAATACACTTACTTGAACAAAGTTATTGTATTTACTTTCAATCTTCAACTTACAACTCCCACTCTATAATTCATTACTTTCGAGTTGTAAGGTCTTGTACTTAGTTACAAACTCTTCTTACATTCTTTGTAAGGTCCCTTGACTAAGTCTGTAAAGGTTAACTCAGCTTAGTTGTCCCTAGCTGTAAAGGTTATCTCAGCTAGGAAGTACTAGATCGGATATGGTAACTTCGAGTCTAGGAAAATTTGTATAGGGTTGTCTAAGGGAACAACTCGGGTTCCGTCAAGTTCACGGTATTTTGTGGACTCAAAATAGTGGATTTGACTTCGTGTCCGGATTGACACGGGCCGTGGTTTTCTGCCCCGGGAGGGTTTCCACGTAAAATCTCTCGTGTTCTTTTTCGAGTTCATTCTAGACTCGGACGGCCTTAATGCTCTTGCTTCTTCGATTCATCGCTTTCGAGTCCAATCTTTTCGACTCGTTATTAGACTCGGATTCTGTCTTTGCCTCTTTTACGCACAAAAGTGTGTACTTTCGAAAGAATTTTCTATCACCCTATTCACCCCCTCTAGGGTGACTCGAGACTCTCTTTGAGCAAACCTTCAATAAATAATAATTTGCATGGTGGATATAGATTATACTAAGTGTTTTTATAAATTTGTTATCTTTGATAATTATTTGTTTGCTTTTAGTTATTCTCTTGAGTTTATTGATTTTTACGTATAAAGTTATAGTCTTTTATTATCAATTTCATTAAAACCCCTAAAGCTCAGTATTTTAGGTCAGTTTTAGTAATTTTATTCAAGTATCCGCATGGGATCATGTATTCTTAATTTGACTTTGAGTGATTATATATTTTAATTTTCAGATTTAATTTTCTCGTTAGTTTTTATTATTTTTGAGTCGGTTTGTCGGAAATTAGTTTAAAAATAGTTTCTTTTGCTATTTTTCATGTTTTATTTTCTTTTAGGGTTTAGATAGAGTCCTAGTTTGCTGTGATTAAATTTTAGAAGTTTTAGAATTAATTTGATATTTTTTCAGATTTAATTCTTGAATTTAATTATTGCAGGTTTATAATAAAATAAATTCGTAAATTCGGTTTTAAATTTTATTTTTATATTTTTAGGGTCTGCTTAGGTTTACAAAATTAGTATTATTATTTTGGATAATTTTAGTATTTATTTTCGTAATTAATTTAGTGCAGAATATTATTTATTTAATTTTCTGTTTTAGAATTTATTTATTTTCTCGCTTTAGTTTTCTGTTTTAATTATTCTCAAAAATTATAAAAAAATATTTCTGGTTTATTATAAACTTTATGTTCTGTTTGGGATATTTATTTATATTATTAGATAATTTTCTGTTATTTTTAGTTATTTAATTCTGAATTATTCTACGTTTTGATTTTCTGTTTAAGTTTTTTTATTTGATTTTCTGTTTTGGTTTTTCCAGAATTAATTAGGATAGTTTTGTTAAATTTAGAGTATTAGAATAATAGTGCATAATCTCAGAAGTTTTTCTTAGAATTAAAATTAAAAATTTAGTAGTTAATTTGATTTGTTTGAATTTTATAAGGTAAATAACTAGAACAGTTAGTTTAATTAGATTGGAAGTTTGATTTTTTACGAGTATCTTTCCTCGTGGATTCGATCCCTACTTGCCCTTGCTATATTGTTTATTATAAGCCTAAGTAGTGGTTTAATTTGTTGCTGTGCAACAAGCTTAACAAATTTTGGCGCCGTTGCTTGGGAAAGAAATAAAAATCTTAGTTTTCTTTCAATCTAATTTAATTAACTATTTATATATTGTTGAACTTATGCATTTTAACCGATTACAGTTTAGTTCATGTAATTACGACGTGGTCGTTTGATTAGACATTTGGAATAGCACACGACGGAAGGAGTTGAGAACGACATCGAATCTCTACAACCTGAAACTTCGAAAGCGAAACCGAGGTTGATTCTATAAACTTTGAAATGGCTACTTTACGTGAGCTTGCTGCACCTAATTTAGAAACACAACCTTTGTCTATATCATATCCTACTTTGGACCGACCTCTTAAATTGAATTCCGGATTTCGAACTTACTGCCTAAGTTTCATGGATTACCCGGTGAGGACCCATATCGTCATATTAATGAATTTATTATTACTTGTTCTACCATGCAACCCGAGGGAATCACACAAGACCAAATTAAGTTAAGAGCCTTTCCCTTTTCACTTCAGGATAAGGCTAAAGATTGGTTGTATTACATACCCCTGCAACATTTACTACATGGACCCAAGTTCATAAAGCATTCTTAGAAAAATTCTTCCCTACATCTAGGATTGGATCCATTAGAAAAGAAATTTGTGGCATTAAACAAATGACTGGAGAAAATTTTTATGAATATTGGGAACGCTTTAATAAATTACGTGCTAGCTGTCCCCAACATCAAATTTCGAACAATTACTGATTCAATATTTTTATGAAGGGCTACTCGTCAATTGATAGAAATATGGTAGATGCTCGCAAGTGGGGGGCTTTGGTTAATAAGACTCCAGCTCAAGCTAGAGAATTATTTAATAACATGGCCCAAAATACTCAACAGTTTAGAACTAGAGATATCCAATTTAGGAAGGTTAATGAGCTAAATTCAAGTACATCATTAGAAAACCAATTGACTCAAATCACCGCTATGTTGAACAAACTCGTCATTGGAGGAGTTCAAAAGGCGATAGTGTGTGGAATTTGCTGTCCGGAAGGGCATCCTACTGATTCATGTCCTACATTACATGGGGGAGAAGTAAATGCTGTTTTTCCTAATCAAGGTCAAAGAAAGTACGATCCATTTTCAAACACCTACAATGAAAGATGGAGGGATCATCCTAACCTTAGATATGGACCTAGAAACAACCCCCTTGGTTTTGACCAAGTCTAGCGTCAACCATCCGCTCAAGATAAAACGAATTTCCTTTTAGAGCAAATGATTAAGAAAATGGATGACCAAAAGAAGGAATCGACCTTAGGTTACAAAGTTTAGAAATGAGTATTAAGTAGGTTCAAGAGAGACAAACCGCAACGGATACCATGTTTAGTAATCTGCAAGCCCAATTGCAAAATAGATTACCATCTCAACCCTTCCGGAATCCCAAAGAAAATGTGAGTGCCATAAGACTAAGGAGTGGAAAGGAACTCAATGAACCTAAAAACAACAGAGAGGTAGAACTTGAACTAGAGGTCAAGGAATCGAACTGACTTAAAGAAGGATAACTCCTCTAATGCTTGAAAAGATAATTGACAATAAGAAAAGTCGTTACTGAACCTATTCCACCTTTCCCTAGTAGATCGAGAAGCATAACTCCTAAAATAGATGAGGCAAACCAAGAAATTTTAGAAACATTTAGGAAGGTAGAGATCAACATTCCTCTCCTAGATGCCATTAAACAAGTTCCTCGTTATGCTAAATTTCTTAAGGAGCTTTGTACTTCTAAAAGAAAATTAAAAGGAAATGAGAAGATAAGTGTAGGGGAGAATGCATCTGCTGTTTTTCAAAAGAAGCTCCCTCCTAAATGTAAGGACCCAGGTGTGTTCTCTGTCCCTTGTAAGATTGGAAATCTATACTTTGATAGAGCCATGCTTGATTTAGGTGCTTCCATTAATGTGATGCCTCGGTTTGTTTATGATAAACTGAATTTAGGAGAGTTGAAGAAAACTCGGGCTAGTAATTCAATTGGCTGATAGAAGTAGTATTTATCCGGATGAAGTCTTAGAGGATGTCTTAGTCCAAGTCAATGAGCTTATTTTTCCTGCTGATTTTTATGTATTGGACATG
Source organism: Talinum fruticosum (assembly GCA_021018815.1). Lineage (NCBI taxonomy): Eukaryota > Viridiplantae > Streptophyta > Magnoliopsida > Caryophyllales > Talinaceae > Talinum > Talinum fruticosum. Next base: position 633,449 of record JAITYX010000092.1, on the reverse strand, counting down.
GGTAATGCATGCCATGACATTCCTATTTTGCTTGGTAGACCATTTCTTAAAACATCTAGGACAAAAATAGATGTGCATGGAGGAACATTGACTATGGAATTTGATGGTGATGTTATTAAGTTCAATATTTTTGATGCCTTGAGATTTCCTGCATATGTGAATTATGTTTGTGCCCTTGATATAATTGATGAAATGCCCCAAGATGTTTATGATTTGTCTCAAGAAGATGAATTGTTAACTCGTGATTACCAAAGGGTTGGATCATCCTGTATTACATGCTATACCCTATCATGTTAACTCGGGACTAGTAGATAACATAGAGTCTTTGTTACAATTGCAAGTAATGGAAAAACCTAATATGATAAAGTTGCTCGTAAATCATAAAAAGTTGCTACCATCTCTTGTTTCACCCCCTAAATTAGATTTGAAACCATTGCCCGAAAATTTGAAATATGCTTATTTAGGAGATAATGAGACTTTACCTATTATAATTTCTAATGCACTAAACTTGAACAAGAAGATAAGCTTATTAAGGTGCTTAGAGAACATAGTGAAGCATTAGGGTGGACTTTAGCAGACCTAAAAGGGCTGAGCCCAACATTGTGTTCACATAAAATCACTTTAGAGTTAAACGTTAAGCCTAAGAGAGACCCTCAATGGAGATTAAACCCACCTATGATGGAGGTAGTGCAAAAAGAAATTCTTAAGTGGATCGATGCTGGAGTGATCTACCCCATAGCTGATTCCGAATGGGTTAGTCCAATTCATGTAGTCCCTAAAACAGGGGTACAACGAGTAGTACAAAATAAGGAAGGTGAACTAGTCCCTACCAGAGTCGAGAGTGGCTGGAGAGTGTGCATTGACTATAGAAAACTGAACAAAGCCACAAAGAAAGATCATTTTCCCTTGCCTTTTATGGACCAAATGTTAGAAAGATTAGTTGGAAAGACACATTATTGTTTTCTAGATGGATATTCAGTGGTATATTCAAGTCCCTATAGCTCCTGAAGATTAGGAAAAGACCACTTTTACATGTCCCTTTGGCACTTATGCTTTTAGGAGAATGCCTTATGGTTTATGTAATACTCCTGCTACATTTCAAAGATGTATGATGAGTATCTTTTCTGAGTTTATCACCAAGATTATGGAATTTTTCATGGATGATTTTACTTTGCATGGTGATTCATTCGGTGAATGTTTACATCATCTTACTTTAGTACTCGGGCATTGCATCGAAACTAATTTGGTACTTAATTTTGAAAAGTGTCATTTCATGGTTGAACAAGGGGTCATATTAGGGCATGTTGTGTCATCTAAGGGTTTAGAGGTTGACAAGGCAAAAGTAGACATCATTCAATCTTTACCCTACCCCAAATGTGTTAAGGATGTAAGATCATTTTTAGGTTATGTTGGATTTTATAGGAGATTTATTAAAGACTTCTCAAAGATTGCCTCTCCTTTATGTGCTTTACTTGCAAACGATGCTAAATTTGATTTTCATAAGGAATGTGACGAGCGTTTGATGAACCGACACTAAAATTGACCACTACTCCTATTGTTCAACCTCCTAACTGGACCTTACCTTTTAAGTTGATGTGTGATGCTAGTAATAAGGTCTGTAGGGGCTGTCTTAGGTCAAAAAGTAGGGAGGGTACCACATGTAATTCATTATGCTTCTAGAAATCTTGACCAAGCACAATGTAACTATACCACAACAGAAAAGGAAATGTATGCTATTGTTTTCGCTCTCGAAAAGTTTCATCCTTATCTCGCTAGGTGTGAAAGTTACTTGTTTATACGGATCATGTTGCTATTAAATATCTGTTGAAAAAGAATGACTCTAAACCAAGATTGATTAGATGGGTCTTATTACTACAAGAATTTAAAATAGATTTTAAAGACAAGCGAGGAGCTGAAAACTTAGTCGTAGACCATCCGAGTAGGCTAGAAAATGGGGAAAGTAGTGACCCTTTCGGTGATTGTTTTCCGATGAGACTTTATATGTTGTCATTGATAGATTACCTTGGTATGCTGACATAGTAAATTACATAGTTGCCAAAACTTTTCCAAGAGACATGTCTAGAGCCTAAAAAGAAAAGATAAAATCTCGAGGCTAAATATTATGTTTGGGATGACCCGTACTTGTGGAAATTTTGTGGAGATCAAATTATAAGGCGTTGTGTAGATGACACTGAGTTTCATTTGATTTTAACTTTCTGTCACTCATCTGAAAGTGGAGGGCATTTTGGCCCAAAAAGAACAGACACACAAAGTTTTAGAATGTGGATTCTATTGGCCTACTATTTTTCGTGATGCTTATGATTTTTGCAAAAATGTGAAGCATGCCAAAAGACAGGAAATTTATCGGGGAGGAATCAAATGGCCCTATATAATGTGTATGTGTGTCAAATATTTGATGTGTGGGGAATGGATTTCATGGGACCGTTTCTCTTTTCCTTTGATTTTACTTACATACTCCTGTTTGTTGATTATGTGTCTAAATGGGTTGAAGCGATAGCTACTAAAGCCGATGATGCTAAGACTATGGTGAAGCATGTTAAATCTCGTATTCTACATAGATATGGAGTACCTAGAGCAATCATTAGTGATAGAGGGACACATTTTTGTAATAAAACATTAGGTACCCTGCTAGCTAAATACCATGTAATTCATAAGGCATCTACAAGTTATCATCCTTAAACAAATGGCCAAGCTGAAATCTCTAATAGAGAAATCAAAGGAATTTTAGAAAAAGTTGTTAGACCAGATAAGAAGGATTGGAGTCTTAGGTTAGATGAAGCTCTCTGGGCTTACGTAACCGCATACAAGACCCCTATAGGTATGTCACCTTACGGACTAGTCTTCGGAAAAGCATGTCATCTTCCTGTAGAGTTAGAGCATAAATCATATTGGGCTGTAAAGAAATGTAATCTAGATTATGACTTAGCGGGAAAGGAGCGTAAGCTGCAACTGCAAGAATTAGAAGAGATTCGTATGGAAGCTTATGACAATTCGAGTAATTTATAAAGGTAAAGCTAAAGCATTTCATGATGCTAAGCTTGTCGGGAAGGAATTTCAAAAGGGGAGAAAGTGTTATTGTTCAATTCACAACTGAGGCTTTTTCCTGGAAAGTTAAACTCTAGATGGCTAGGACATTTTAAGGTAGTAAAGACTTATCCACATGGGGCTGTTGAGATTAAAAGTTATTCTACTAACAAAATTTTTAAGGTGAATGGTCACAGGTTAAAGAATTTTTATGAAGGAAGCCAAATTTGCTTAGCGAGAGGAGATGCATTTAGAAGATCCGTGAGCTACAATGATGTCTAACCAAAGACGGTAAATAAAGGCGCTGGTTGGGAGGCAACCCAACATTTTCAGGGAAGTTCTTATAATTTTTACTTTTATTTTACTTTTATTTTTATTTAGCATGCATTAGGGACAATGCATGAATTAAGTGTGGGGAGTGCATCCTGCATTTTAATTTTATGCATTTATCTTTATATTTTTTATAAAAAAAATATAAAAATAAAAAATTAGTGTCTTTCTTGTAAAGAAATGCATGAATATGAATATATGCTAGGTTAACTTGCTTAAAATTTTTCTGTTCATAGTTTTTCTTTCCCTTTGAAGTGAGAAATTTAAACATGTTAATTATCATTCGGAGTTGTTTGAGTTGATCCTCATCTATTTCTTCAATTAGTGATAATCATAATTTTTTCGTGCAATTGATCGTGTTGTATAATCGTGATAGAGGCAATAAATTGACTTAAACCGTTCACCTAGACTACTGAACTTAGCAGATTAACTCATTGAAATTTTGATTTTTCTTGTTTTGCCAAAAATAAAATAAAATAAAAAAATAAAAGAAAATGTTAGTTTACCAACATGGGTCGGAGTTGGTGGCTCGGCACCATTTCCCCTTAAGTTTAGGTCTCAAGTTGAGCCTTATGAATAGAGTAACCCATGCTGGGAGAGTAATGCCCCTTTTAGGCCGATCAATGGCTCGAACCATACTAACAAAAAGAAAAAGAAAAAAATATATATATAATAGAGTATGAACTCCAGCACCTCTGTTTGGGTGAGTGGGAGACAGGGAGTGTTATATTTCTAAGACCCTATATGGGCCTCGAATATGTGCATGAATGGAGTTATATATATATATATATATATATATATATATATATATATATATATATATATATATATATTTGAAAAAAAAACAGTTTGCAAAACAAGTTTATTATCGATTTTTAGTGAGTTATCTCGCTGATTCAATGTCTCTATAACCATACTGCACCTTAATTTTTCCCATCCTAAAATATTTTAGACCTCTTGACCGGAATGTGCATGTTTGAAAAAGATGGATAAATTTTTGATTGTTGCTTAATTAAAAGAGATATTGTGAGACCGATGAATAAACTCTCCGATGACAATGAAATGTTTAGTTCTTCACTTACTTGGGAAAGACAAATTTTTCATCAAAGTATTTTTAAAAAGCAAGGCAAACTTAGTGTATACTTTATGTTTTATGTATATCTTTATAAGAAAGCGTATTATTAGATCGAGTCTTAGATTTCTTTGCACGAGGACGTCCAAAGTCTAAGTGTGGGGGATTTGTTAAGTCGCATTTTATACGTATTATTAGTAGCTATTTAGTTTATATTATATAGTTTATTTTATCTAAATTATCCTATTTTGTTTATTTTTAGGTAATTAACGAATAAAGTGGGGAAGAGAAGAAAAGTCGTTAAAAGTGGATTTTTAGCTACCGGCAAGCATCCAAGGAAATATACGAAGTCGGTCCATAAATATAATATGTAATAAAATATTTATTTTAGGATATTATATTTTAGGAAATCCTAATTGGAATAGAAAAGGAAACTTAGAAGAGAAGAAAGAGAAATAAACCCTAACTCTTTCACCCTATATATACTACTTATTATCATCATGGAGAAGGAGACCGAGGAATGTACATGTTTGTAATTTTTATTAGAAAAGATTGAATTTTTATTGTTAGATTAATATTAAAGATGCTAGTTTTATTTAGTTTACATGTTTTAAATTACATTATGTGTGAGTAGTTTTTCTTATACTTAGTATAATCTACTTGAAGCCATGTTAAATTATTTATTTTGAAACAAAGTTTCGATTTTTATTGTCTTATTGATTCGATCCATGATTCTATGATAATTTGTGTTTAATGTTTATGAATTTATGTCTAATTAATTAGAGTGCACGCTACTTAGTTTTATGTAAATTCATGTGATAGTTTAAAGGGTTTAAGTACGTAATTGCTTGATCTTTTAGACGTTAGTATCACCCTAATTAATCATGGATGGCTCATACCCATCTCTTTTAATTAGGAAATTAACATAGATCCTTCTTAAATCAATTTGCTAGTAGATTGGTTATTAGGTACTAGATGATGTTTTTCTAATTCTTCATGCTCTAATTTGGTTAAATTCTAGTGCTAGTGCTAGGGCTATCAATATTAGTAGGGTTTATATTAGGGCTAGGCCTAAGTAAACTAATAACTAAGGAAAAACGGGGAAGATCCGCTAGTGGTTGTCTTCTACAGTTTAGCTCACGGGTAGATCAATTTGTGTGTTAATGATAAATAATAATTTGTATGGTGGATATAGATTATACTAAGTGTTTTTATAAATTTGTTATCTTTGATAATTATTTGTTTGCTTTTAGTTATTCTCTTGAGTTTATTGATTTTTCCTTATAAAGTTATAGTCTTTTATTATCAATTTCATTAAACCCCCTAAAGATCAGTATTTTAGGTTAGTTTTAGTAATTTTATTTTAATTTAATTTTGAGTCATTATATATTTTAATTTTCAGATTTAATTTTCTGTTAGTTTTTATTATTTTTGAGTCAGTTTGTTAGAAATTAGTTTTAAAATAGTTTTTTTGTTATTTTTCATGTTTTATTTTCTTTTAGGGTTTAGATATAGTCGTAGTTTTCTATGATTAAATTTTAGAATTTTTGGAATTAATTTGATATTTTTTCAGATTTAATTCTTGAATTTAATTATTGCAGGTTTTTAATAAAATAAATTCGTAAATTCGGTTTTAAATTTTATTTTTATATTTTTAGGGTCTGCTTAGGTTTAGAAAATTAGTATTATTATTTTGGATAATTTTAGTATTTATTTTCGTAATTAATTTAGTGCAGAATATTATTTATTTAGTTTTTTGTTTTAGAATTTATTTATTTTCTGCTTTAGTTTTCTGTTTTAATTATTCTCAAAAATTATAAAAAATATTTCTGGTTTATTATAAACTTTATATTCTGTCTGGGATATTTATTTATTTTATTAGATAATTTTCTGTTATGTTTAGTTATTTAATTCTGAATTATTCTACGTTTTGATTTTCTGTTTAAGTTTTTTTATTTGATTTTCTGTTTTGGTTTTTCCAGAATTAATTAGGATAGTTTTGTTAAATTTAGATTATTAGAATAATAGTTCATAATCTCAGAAGTTTTTCTTAGAATTAAAATTAGAAATTTAGTAGTTAATTTGATTTGTTTGAATTTTATAAGGTAAATAACTAGAATAGTTAGTTTAATTAGATCGGAAGTTTTATTTTTTGCAGTATCTTTCCTCGTGGATTCAATCCCTACTTGCCCTTGCTATATTATTTATTATAAGCCTAAGTAGTGGTTTAATTTGTTGATGTACGACAAGCTTAACAGTAGTTCAAGTTGTGAGTAAAAAAATTGCATTTATAACTCAAGCATTCAACATATGAAGTGGGGAAATTAAATGAACCAAACCATGATAAAAAAAAAGTGGTAAATAAAGAGGTACGAAAGCACTAAAGGAAAGAGAGAAATTAAAAGTTACAACAGGCAGAGAGGAATTAAAAACAATGACATCTTTGAGCTACAAATATAGAAAAGCAATAAATAAATAAACAAAATTGTAATAATGAATGAAAAATGGATATGAGACCCTCCGGTTGTCCCACTCGCTGAGCTTCGGTCACAACCTGAATCTAGGAGCATAACGAGTAGGGTTGTGAGCTCAAAAATAGGACAAAGAAGGCTACTTTGTGGAGTTTAGAGATTAGGAAAATGTGTAATGGTATGGAGAAATGGAGAAAGTAGAGATTGGGACAAAGTAATGAGAATATTTTCAGCTTAGGGGGATTCACTAGCTGAAGATCGAGTAACCCATAGCTAAAAAGAGAGGAGCAACCCCGTGTTTAAATAATTTTTTAGGTCACAAAATCAATTGAAAAACTACTTCAACCATCGAAATGACATGACCTAGGTCCTAGTTTGCCTGCGAGGATAAATGAATTTCATCGAACAAAGCGGCATGGATCGGAGGATCCCGAGCAACACTGCTGCTGGTCTCCTAATGTCATTGTAAAGACATCTCGAATTCTGCCTCGTTGATTGGGTTCAATGGACAAAACACTGCGTTTTCTCCAATTCATCTTAAAAAATGCAGCGCGAGTCTTCAAATGACGTCGCATAGACATCTCGAGTTGAGTGAAAAGTGAAACACCTGCGTTTTATGCAATGTGGAGGAAACCAACATCGGTTTTCTAACTTTCCATTTATGGAAGGTTTCTATTTTTATAAGGTTTCTATTTTTGGTAGGTTTTGATTTTGGTGCGGGTTTGGGTTTCCTGGTTGGGAGCCCTAACTAGGCTTTTTCTGCCGAAATAAATTGGGTTTTTAGTCGGCCCTAACAAAAATCTGATTCTTGTGGTCCTAATGGGTTTTCCTGGGTTATTGGCTTCCGTCATGTCGATCAAACTCATATCACGATCCAGGTTCACAAACAGGGGTGGGATTTCATTACTAGGCTAACAAATAAATAAACGACATAAGGATGAGACTTTCTAGGTGTCCACAGTTAGCTCCCAATTTGACTCGAGTCTAAATGGCGAAGGTCAAAGTAGACAATATGGGGTACCATTATCGGTTGCTTCGGAAGACTCGGACACTCGCCCAACACATTTCCGAGTTGTATCGAAGGAATAAGGTATAAGAACTTCTTAAGTATGGAGTTTTGATTCCAAGGCATTCTCCGATCCTTAGAAACTTTTGTGAAGTAATAAAGTACATTTTCTAAGTGATATAGCATTTACTTTTCGTATTCTCGCTTGTCTCTGTGTGACTCAAAAACAGATATGCTTGTCTCACTCGGTTCCGAGTCCCTCATCCTTTAGATATATCGCATTCGAATTGACTAGTATTTCGCTTTATCACACTCGGGTTTGACTTCATGTTTTAAGTTCTACTTAGTTGGAGTCGGTGATTCCAGTCTGAATCGTGCTTAGTCTATATCAAGTTATTTCACTCGATATTTGTTATGCAACTTGATTCTTCGCTTAGACTAACTCGATGGAATTTTGAGTCTCATAGATATTAGAGTCGAAAATTCCACTCACTTTCTAACTCGGATAATTAGTTGCTTAATTATCTTAATTATTCTATCATTTGTGTCTAATCGTGGACTAAAGTACTTTATACTTTGAGAACCAAAACTTGATTTACTTTTGTAGGTTATTCAAACGAGGATTCACTTTTCGAAATACAAAAGTAACCGGCTTCAAAACATCAAATCACGAGCGGACATGGCTTTTCCTCTTCTCTGTCCAAGTCCCGGAAGATTGTGTCGTGGCATGTCTGTTTCCAAATCTGGAAAACCGAAACGCCAAGCTTAACGGTGGTTTCCACATTATCCTTGAAGACACCGCTAGTGGTTTTGGGATTTCCAAGAGAGTTAAACCGTTGCCCAACGTTCATATCACAACGGTACTTTACGAGTGACTCGAAAGCTCTTTTCAACGGTCACAAAGGGCTCTCGGTCAGCGGAAGGAGATAACGGCTACTCTGCCCGGTCATCCATAAATAGAAGCCGACTTTCAAGACTTGAAGATTGCCGAACCTATTGTTAATACACGTACTTGAGCAAAGTCATTGTATTCATTCTCAATCTTCTACTTACAACTCCCAATCTGTAATTCATTACTTTACGAGTTGTAAGGTCTTATACTTAGTTACAAACACTTTCTTACTTTCGAGTAAGGTCCCTTGACTAAGTCTGTAAAGGTTAACTCAGCTTAGTTGTCCCTAGCTGTAAGGGTTATCTCGAGCTAGGAAGTACTAGATCGAGATAAGGGAATTTCGAGTCTAGGAAAACTTGTATAGAGTTGTCTAAGGGAGCAACTCGGAGTTCGATCGATCTACGGTATTTTGTGGACTCAAAATAGTGGATTTGACTTCGTGCATGGACTAGCACGGTTCGTGGTTTTCTCGCCCGGGAGGGTTTCCACGTATTTCTTATCTCTTTACTTTCGAGTTTATTCTAGACTCGGACGGTTTTAAAGCTTCGCTTTATTACTCGTTCTGCAATTCGAGTTCAAACTTTTCGACCCTACTTTTGACTCGGAATCCATTTGCATTTCTTCTTGGGCAAAAGAGTTTGATTGTCAACAAAAACTTCCATCACCCTATTCACCCCCTCTAGGGTGACTCGGACTCTCCCGAGCAAACCTTCGACTTCGGATGCCGATTTGAATCAACACATCTAGAATTAGTTATTTCTTGACTTGGACTCTAACAAGGGAGCCTTGACTTAACTAACGAGTTTGAAGTTCGAGTGGCTGATTCCTGAACATGGCTAATTAAGGTCTTGAAGCTCATATTGGTGCTTCATTCGAAGCTTGGTGGTGAACTTGAACTTGACTCGGGTAGTAAAGTTTGAAGTCAAACAGGGGTTCCTCAACTTGATCACCTCTTGGATAAGATGTTTGACTGGGTATCCTGAGCTTGGCTTGATTATCGTCCCGAAGCTCGGGTATGGGACCTAAACTTCAAATACGGCTTCGTCACATCAATGAAATATTATTCATGATTCAAATCCTCAAACAGGTTTAAGGATTTCATCATCGAGACAAAAAAAATCAATAAAATAGATAAGGGATGACACGTTTTAGGTATCTAGAAATACATTCGCGGGTGAAGGTACGAAATGAAGAGATAAGCCCTCCATTCCGCCTATTAACAAATGGCCTTTACTAATTGGACTTGTGAGTGAAAAATTTGCATTTATCGATCAAGCTCGCAACATACAAAGCACTAAAATTAAATCAACCAAAGCATGATAGAAAAGCGAGTAAATGTATTTGTAGGAAACCAAGTAAAGGAAAGTAGTAAAGGAAAGCATGAAATTAAAAGTTACAACGGGCGAGGAGAAATTGAAAACGAGTTACATATTTGATCTGCAATACGGAAAGTTGTATGATAAATAAATAAAAGCCGTAAGAATGAATGAAAAGCGGATTTGGTGCCTTCGGTTTGTCCCACCTATTAAGCTTGGATTACGAACTAAATCCGACAACGTAATGGCTGGGTAGTGAGCTCAAATAAGTAGGAAAGAAGGCTATGTTGTGGAGTTTAGAGATTAGAAAAATGTGTAACTATATGGTAAAATGGGGAGAGTAGAGAGTGGGAGAGGGCAATGAGAATGTTTTTAGCTTGGGGGGATTCACTAGCTAAAGATCGAGCAAACCATAACTAAAAACATAGCAGCTCGAAAATGAAAGTTTAGTAACCAGTACCCCACCCCCTTCTCCTTAGGTGGCGACCGACCCGGGCTAGAATTTTCCCATGAATGTCGACTGTCTTGATTTGTGAAGACTCTTTTTTAAAGTTAATTTTTTAAAGTTTATTTCTAAAGTGGGGTGTGCCACTTATTAAGATTGTCGATTTTTTGTAATAATTTTTATTTTAGAAATGAATTTTGAAAGAAGTCCTGGGATGTTATTTTGAGGTTATAAAAACAAAAAATTACGATCTCATTTTGCCACAATGCTCTTGGGCAAAACAAATTAATTTAGCTGCGCCAAGAGCTAAGCAAGGCCGCTAGATGACGGCGGTGTCGGCTAGTACCAACTCGGAGTCCAGCGCCGACTATAGGGCTAAGACCGAGAAATCGGTCTCGACCCTATAACTTAGGTTATAAAAATGAAATACAAATTTAGCTATTTTCAACTCTGATATGTCAAGAAGTACATAGAGAAAAATAAAAAAGAAATAGTGAGTCGCACTATAACATCTTAAAGTTTTTTTAAGTTTATGATAGGCAAGAACTTTAAGTGCTAATGGTAGGCATACGTCGGGTTTATTATGATAAGTCTAACATGATCCTTTTTGTAGGAACAAGAGGCCCTCACGGGCCGACCTTGTGAGGGCCGGGGTGGAACCGGACCAAAGTTTCCCTCAAAGCGACATTCGTTCTTTTTGTTTTTGGAAGCAATGATTTTTGAAAGTCGGGTTGTATCTCTTATTTAGATTACCGATTTTTGAAATTTTATTTAAAAACAGTTTAGGCAAAGTAGTGATTGGCGTTTTATTAATCATTTAGTTTACAAATCAATTTTAGAAAGTCTCGAGGATATTATTTAATTTAAGAAAATAGAAAAATACAATTTACCTTATGCCACAAAGCTTTCGGATCAAAGAAGTGAAATAACACCGGTTTGGACCAAGAGCTAAGGCCGATCACCGGCTGGCACCGGCTAATGGTAATCGGTGCCGGCTATAGGAGTTTGAGATGTCAATTCTTTGCAGCAGCTAATGAAATTCTATGTCAATTGTTTTTTGATTTTGAGAGATAGGAGTTTGAGATGAGTATGATGGAAGAAATCAACTTCTTTCTTGGAGTGCAAATCAAATAAGAAAACATGAAATTTTTTTCCATCTGTCCAAATACATAAAGGAATTATTCAAGCATTACAAGCTACAAGATGTTAAACATGTAGCAACTCCAATGAGTAGCAATACCAAAGTGGACTCGGATGAGAAAGGTAAAATTATAGATCATAAACTTTACAAAGGTATGATTGGATCTCTAGTTTATGTTACATCTAATAGGTCAAATATCATGTTTAGTGTTTGTCTATCTGCAAGATCTCAAGCTAGTCCAAAAGACTCACATCTCGAGTACGGTGAAGGGAATATTCGGATATCTTGCAGGAACTTAGACATTTGGTCTCTAGTATTCCAAAGACTCGAGTCCGACCATTAGTGGATACTCGGATGCTGACTACTCTTGATACAAAGTTGATACAAACGAGTACCTCAGGAGCACATCAATTTCTATGTTAATCTCTCATCTCTTGGCACTCAAAGAAGTAAAATTCGGTTGCTTTATCAAAGGCGAGGTATACTACATAGCAGCTGGAGCTTGCTATGCTCGGATTTTATCAATCAAGAAACATTTAAAACATCTAGGACTGTCATTCATAGCCATTCCTATCAAGTGTGATAATCAAAGTGCTATCGGCATCACAAAGAATTTAGTTCAACACTAAAAATTGATGCACATTGAGGTCAAATATTATCTTGTGAAAGACCAATCTGAAAAAGGTGATATTGAACTTGAATTTATTACTACTAAATTTCAATTAGCTGATATCTTCACAAAACCTTTTAGTGAAGATTTATTATGTTTTATGAGGAATGAACTTTGTATGTTGAATGCATGTTTACTTGAGTGATTGCATGAGAAATTATATGATTTCATTGATTATTACATGCTTAGTTTGAATATCTAGTAGTTCGATTAAAACTTCATGAAACCGAAGCTGCAGTTATTAGTTTCTAAGTATGTTATGACAAACTCATAAATGAGTCGAGACTAAATTAAGAGATAATAGGAACAAAAATTCTAAGATCATCTATAATCTTGAAAATATTTATCAAAAGTTCTTTTTCTCTCTCCGGCAAGCAAACAGTCAAGAAATGAGTTGTTGGAGTAAGTAACTTCAAGAAGTAACCGTTAAAAGGACGGTGGAATGCGAAATGGTAAACGAGCCATTACTTGTACAAACCTGGGTCGATTAAGGTTTTGTTATGTGATAGACTTTTAACTATAAATAGCTTTTGTTCACCCTCATTCTTTTACTTTGCTATTTCATTCTCTCATTCTCGCATCTCTAACTCGGAACTCTCACTCGAGTCACTCTTTCAAACTCGGAACCCTACTTCTCTACTCTGTAAATCGCATTCTCACTCATATAATTCTTCATCTCTTATCAATCTTTTACTTCTCTTAATATGCCAAAGAGAAGAAGTGTCACTGTAAGAGGTTTTGCCACTAAGAAGGCAAGAACCCGAGTCACATAACCTGAGGATCCATAAAAGGTAATGCTTTTTCTTTCGAAGAACCAAAACACTTCATCGTTTCGTAACAAGATTTCGTCGGAGATAAACTCTTCCTTTCTACTAAACTTTCGTGGGTCAAACCACTCATCCAAATAGGTATCTTCAACTACCTGTGTTTGTGTGATTATATCTATCCCAAGCTAGTCTCTTAGTTCTATCGGAACATTTCCTCAAAGGACAATGTTGTCTATTCTTCTATTTAAGGAAAGAGCATCACTATCAATCTTCTTCTCCTCCATAAATTTTAGTATGTTCATTGTCTTTTTCTAAACTCCAATACCATTCCTTTCTCTGAACTTACAAATGATTTCTTTGAAAAATATGCCCGAGACATTGCACATTCTAGAAAATGTTTTTAGTTACCCAAATGAAGTCCGAGGCTAGACTTCATTGCTTCTTCCTGATGAGAACTGTGTTCTTGTTTTATCCTTCTAAGGAGAACCCCAATGGCAAGGTTCTTAAAGTTCTTTTTGATATTATAAAGGGATGTGAGGTTGACCTCTTCCCTTTCATAATCTAACAAATTACTTATTTTCCTCTTGATTAGAAGAAGCCCCCTTTAGCGTTTAGAGCACTTTTCTTCAAAATTTTATCTCAATTCAAAATGGAGTTTCCTAATGATCTTCAAAAATTTCTGAAGCTAGTTGTCCGCATTAACATGGCTAAACCGATCAACCTTAGATAGCAGGAAACTAAATGTGGTGTTTGGGTTCATACTTCTAAGCTCCCTCCTCCTCCTTTTCTATCTAAGAAGAGTGCACAACAACCTCTTCTTCGACTAATGGTCCATCTTCTCAATCAGCTACTTCTACTGATCTCCTTCGGAAGGTGGCTTCACAACTTGCTAATATGGCCAAAGAGTTTCAATCAACTCTTGGTGCTTTCCAAGCTTTCATGCCAATGCTTGAATCAGCTTTAGAGCACAACTCGAAGTAGATTGATCAATGTTATACTCGGTTAACAAGCTGAAGGAAGTCCTCAAGAGGTAGTAGAAGCGGATCGGTCGGCTCCAAAAGCATAGATCTAAGCTTGATGAGGACTCGGAATCATAAATAGACTCGTCATTATAGTCATCCACCTCTTCTCACACGGACTCATAAGAAGAAGAAGAAGAAGAAGAAGAAGAAGAAGAAGAAGAAGAAGAAGAAGCTAAAATTATTTCCTCCGAGCATAATGAATCGGGTTCCAAGGAAGTCGGGGATGTTGGTCAATCCCAAGCCTAGCCATATCCACAACCCACTCAACCTGAAAAAGGTGACAACTTAGAATAGGATGAAGAGGAAGAACAACCTCTTGTACGCAGCACTACCCAGCCAATGTAGATGCCTCCTATTCCACTATCGTCAATTGTGCAACCAACTACTTCATCCCAACAATACAGGCGCAAGAGCGGGGCACCCGCTCCTCTTTATCAATTAGAACTATTCCACCCCCTTTTAGTTTACATTTTCCTTTTTTTTGTCCAACATTTTTTTCTCTTCCCTTCCCTACTTATGTTTTGATGAAATGCATAGGGGAGAGATAGTAGTTTGTTTTACGGGGAGTAATTTTTTTCTTTCATGTCGTATGCTCTCGTTTTGTCAATCCAATGAAAATCTAAGTATTTCCTTTGCTTCAATAATTATTTATTTTCTATGCTCTCATAATTTAATCTCTTATTCTGATAAGATCGGATAATTTGATGCACTCTAATAATATCTCCAATAGCTCGATAACTCAAAATAACTCTAAATGTTTGTTTCTAACATACTTTACTCATTTGTAATGACTCGGATCGCAAATGTTATGCTTATATAGACTATTGTGACCACTATCATTATTTGAGCATTGAAAACATAATCTTTAACTCATACTTCTATGTGTTGAATGTTTTTCATCAAAAAGGAGGAGATTGACGACGAGGTATAACTATATCTCTCATTGCGGTTTAGAATTCAAGCCACCCACATACTTTAGGAAGCTCATCTTTAAGTTTTCATTTACGGTCGACCCATTCAAAAACAAAATCTTGAGTGAAACACTTAACTCTAGGTCTCCGACCCTCTCGGATACAACTCGGACAGTCATCTCACCTAAATAATTTCATATTCTTAATTTATCTTAGCATCCGACTCATTCCTAAAATTGGATAAGAATTAGTGCGTTAATTCTAACCATAAGTCGATTTATTTGTTAACTGAAATATTTACTCGTAATATTGTGTCCATATAATTTTAACTCTTTATTTAAATAAAGATAGAAACAATATGAAATAAAAACATATTGAATATTCCATTTATTTAGGTTAAGGATAAGTAAGTGCTTAATTATTTTAATTAAATCTTATCCTCGACCAATCTTGGACCAAAGTATTTTTATACTTTGACTACCACTCTGATTTGTTTTTGTAGGATGATTAAAGTTATTTAATCTTAATTTGAAAATAAAAATAACTGGTTTCTAACGAGTTAAACGCCAGCAGACAGAAAAACAATGTTTTCGGGACGGTTAAGACACCATGTGAGGGCTGTTTGTTTCTATTTCCCGAAAACTTTAGTTTTGAGTCCAACGATTGCTTCCACCCTGGATTTAGTTCTCATCAACTGGAATGGATTAATTTTTAGCCAAGTACCAATGTACAAAGTTCATCGTCACAACAGTTATCTTTACGAAGGACTCGGACAATCCGTTACAATGGCTAGTGAAGCTCTCCGATCAAGATCGATACACAACCAGTCTTGCTAATTATAAATAGCAGCCACACTACAAGACTTAGAAGATTTTGGAACTAAACTCTAATCTCGGACACTCAATCTTTTATAGCTTTCAACTCTATACATAGTTTTTCAACTTCGAGTTGAAATAGAAGAACTCTTGTAATAAGTCGAACACTTACTTTCTTTACTCTTCTCTAATTTCCCTTGACTAGCCTATGAAAGGTAATTGAAATTAGTTGTACCTATAAAAGGTAACTCGGTTGTACAAGAAATACGTGAAAACCCTCATGGGGCATAATTAAGTGCTCATTTACTTTGATTTTATTATTATCTATGCCTAATCTTGGGCCAAAGTGTTTTTATACTCAGAGTACCACTTTGGTTTGCTTTTTTAGGTTATTTGAACAAGCCTAACGTACTTTTCAATTACAAAAGCAACTAATTTCTAGCCGTTAAACACCAATAAATAGATATTAACCATTTCTTTACATGTCTCGGACACCTTCTCAAGGTTGTTTTTCCAAAACTAGAAGCTGCAACTTTGAGTCTAACGATTTTTACCACTCCATATTTCAATCAGCACCGGATAATTGGACCATTTTTGAGCCAAGGATAACTACACAACATTCACATTCCAATGGATCTTTTTTGAGTCACTCAAACTAGCGATTACAATGGCTAATGAAGCTCACCGATCCGGAACGAGTCCGAACGGTCATTCCGTCCCGATTCTTATAAATAGAAGCCACTTCACAAGACTTGAAGATTGCTTGAACACATTGCTTAACACTTATTTAGTGCATTCTTATTCAATCATCAGCTTACAACTCCTAATTTGTATTTTCTTACTTTACGAGTTGTAAAGAAACTCGATTCTATTGCCCCCGACTGTAACGGTTATCCGAGTTAGGAAGTCCTAGATTAGATAAGGGAACTTCGAGTTTAGGAAAACCTTGTAAAGGAATTGTCAAAGGGAGCAAATTAGATAGAGTCAGTCCTTTGTCATTGAGGATTCAATTAGTGGATTTAACTTGGTGCTTAGATTAGCACTCGTCCATGGTTTTTTCCCTATGAGGGTTTCCATGTATTTCTTAGTGTTAAACTTTCCGAGTCCAATTTCATGTAGACCAAGAATCTGTTTCTATTCCGTTACGTGCAAAAGATTTTGAGTTTTCTCAAAAATCTTCCATCACCCTATTCACCCCCTCTAGGGTGACTTAACCATTCCAAGAGAAAACCTTCAACTGATATTAGAGCTTAGCCTTTCAAGAGGATCTCACAATTCGAAGGTATAATGATCAAATGGCTCGGAACAATGGAGAGTTGAAGATCATCTACCGGACCACCTAAGTTCAAGGGGTCAAACTTTGCACATTGGAAGAAGATGATGGATGCTTTTGTACTGTATAATGATGAAGAATTCTAGAACATCTTCAAGAATGAGAACTTTACCCCAACAAAGATGGAAGGTGCAAGATCCGTGCGTAAAGAAAAATCAAAGTACACTTCTAAAGAGAATAAGAAGCTTAGAAAGAACTTCAAAGCCATGAACACATTGATGTGTGCCATCAACATAGAAGAGTACAATAGAGTCTCTGCTTGTGACATAACGAAAGAGGTGTTGGATACACTTTTCAACACCTATGAAAGAACCAGTCAAGTGACACAGGCGAATACAAGTCAATATCTTCACATGTATGAGTTGTTTAGAATGGAGCCAGAAGATAACATCTCTTAGATGTATGCTCGGTTCACGAGAGATTACAACAATCTCAAGTCTATGGGTAGAAAGATCTCTCGACGAGGAAATGGTCGAAAAATTCTAAGAAGTCCACCAAAGAGAAGATGGGGTACCAAGGTGACAACCATTGAAGAGGCTCAAAATCTCTCTCTACTAAAGCCTGACGAGCTTATTAGGAAGCTACTGACTCATTAGCTGCACCTGGAAGAAGAGGATGTTGACGTCAACACAAAAAGAACATTATATTGAAGGCCTCGAAAGTAGACGACAAAGTCCGAACTCCTCGGACTCGGAAGAGGATCCCATAGCACTCATTGCCCTAGGCTTGAAGAAGATGATGAAGTACAAAAAGTGGCAAAAGAGGCCAAAGGAAAAGTTCTACTAGAAAGATAAAAAGGATAAGAAAGGTCAATAATCATCCCTTTCAAAGTTATCTTTAACCAAGAACTCTGGTTGCTTTGAATGTGGCAGCAAAGAGCACGTAGTCAAGGACTGTCCAAAGAGAAAGAAAGACACAAAGAAGAAAAAGGCTATGATGGAAACCTGGAGCAATGATTACCCATCCGAAGAAGACGATTTAGATGACTCGAAGTGTCTTATAGCACCGACAAACTCATTAGTTGAATTTGAGTGAGACAGTGACAACTCGGATATTGAGAAAACAAGTCCTTAGGAGGTAATTGAATACTTCCTTAAGTTTTCTAAAGCAAATTTTGCAATATATATTATTGCTTTGTAAGAAAAGTCCAATTTAAACTACTTGAGTCTCTTACGGTTAAGAGCAATGTTTTCAAAAATAAATTAGAAAACTTGAGACAAAATCTCAAAGTACTTAAGACCGAGTGTGAAGACTCGGATTTTAACTCTAAATATCTTATGGAAGATTCAGGTATATACTTTTATCTTTCTTGAGTTTTGATTGCAAGTCATTCCGAGCTTTATAGAAACTCAAACCCAAGTTTTCATCTTTGTTATGAGTGACTTAGATATCACTATGTTATATATCTTCTCTACTAAGGTATTCTGACCTACTCGGAATATAGTTGAACCATCTCATGATGAAATAATTCTTTTAACGTATCTTTTCTAAGTACTTGACTGTCTTTGCTAACTCGGAACCGAGTCTTTCTCCACCGAGTTCGCCTAAGTGAGTTTATTCCTTATAAGATTATTTGATAGATCCAGTTCACTTTCTCTATTTGAATATTCTTCTACTTGATCTTTCCGAAGGTTTGCTATTGGAGAGTATAAATCACCCCGAGAGGAGGGGGTGAATAGGGTGATAAGGAAACTTCTTGAAAATTAAAACAGATATGAATTTGAGGTAAGTGAGAGGCAAGGATAAACTCGGAATTCGAGTGCAAAGTGAAGAAGCAAATTAAACGGCACTTTAAGACTATCCGAGTCTAGAATGCACTCAGAAAAGTATAACTTAGAAAGTACGTGGAAACCCTCCCGGGGCGAGAAAACCACGGACGGTGCTAATCCAAGCACGAAGTTAAATCGACTATTTTGAGTCCACAAAATATAGTAGACTTACTTGACCTGAGTTGCTCCCTTAAACAACACCTTACAAGTTTTTCCGAGACACGAAATTACCTAATCGATCTAGTACTTCCTAACCGAGATCACCCGTACGAGTTAGGGACAAGCGAGCTGAGTTAACCCTTACAGCTCAATCAAGGGACCTTACTTAGAGAATAACAAAAAGAGAGTGTTTGTTACTGAGTACAAGACCTTACAACTCGGAAAGTTATTAAATACATAATTGGAGTTGTAAGTAGAAGATTAAGAATGAATACAATGATTTTTGCTCAAGTATGTGTATTAACAATAGATTCGGCAATCTTCAAGTCTTGAAAGTTGGCTTCTATTTATAGGTGACCAAGCAGCTTAGCCGTTGTGTCCATCTTCGACTCGAAGTCCTTTCTGACCGTTGTAAAGGATTTCTAAGTCACTCGGAAAATATCTGTTGAGATATGAACGTTGAGCAACGGTTCTTGACTCCTTGGGAAGTCCCGAAGCACTTGGTAGTGTCTTTAAAAATAAGGTGGAAACCACCGTTGAGCTTGGTGTTGCAGATTTCCAATTATGGAAACAGACAATCCGACATAGTGTCTAGTGCTAGGTCGAGAGGTGGAAAAAGCCTTGTCTGTTGGTGATTTGACATTTTGAAGCTGGTTACTTTTGTAGTTCAAAATTAGGATAACCTCATTTGAATAACCTACAAAATTAAATCAATTTGGTTCTCAAAGTATAAAGTACTTTGGTCCAAGATTACTCACGAGATAATAACGTAATTAATATAATTAAGTGACTAATTATCCGAGTCGAAAAGGAATGGAATTTTCTGAGTCTAATATCCATGAGGCTCAAATTCCATCCGAGTTAGTCTAAGTTAGAATCAAGTTAGATAAAGAAGATCGGAGTAAACAAACATGATGTAGACTAAACAAGGTTCAAACTAAATAAGCTAACTTGGAATTGAGAATTAACGAGTGTAATTCCTATAACATGAAGTCGGACACGAGTTTATATGCGTGAATAAAAGTGTTTGAACATGTGATATACTTGAGTGTTGAGTGACTCAGAATTGAGTGTAAAGAGGCATGTAGACGTAAGCTTTACGAGTCGATCGGTTAGTCGAAATAATCGGAAACATATATAGTAGATTCTATAACACTTAGAGAAGATGCTATATCACTCGAAAAAAGTTCCTAAGGCACATGGAATGGCTTGGAATCAAAACTCTATAGGAGAAGAAGTCTTATACCTGATTCCTCGATGGAACTCGAGAAAAGTGTAAGTTTAAAGTCCGAGTCTTCAATCTCCCCTTTTTGATGAAAGATATTCCATACTTAGACAGAAACTTTGTTAGTGATAAAAATCTGATTATATATAGTTGCTCGGAAAGTAACTTGAGAGTTCATAACAATAGCGAAAGTAACAAAGCAAGAAATGAGATAAAATCAGATAGATACTCAACAATTATTAAAGAAAGGCATTGCTTCATTAACATCGAAGAAAATATTTACGAGAGGATGAGAGAGACTCCCTTAAACAAGACAACAAATTTTGTTACTATCTATTCTCCCTCTTGCCTTTCAGCAAAAACAATGGGAAGAATTCAACAAGAAGTACATAGTTGATGTCCGGACAAAAAAGAAAAACATGAAACAATGTAAAGAAAAGACTAAGAAACTAAGGAGGGGATGGATTAGTTGGGGTTGAGGAGGAAGGACGAGAGGTACGACGGCATTGATAAGACCTTGACGATGTGCTTGAGCGGGCGGAGGAAGTACATGGATCTTTGGCATCGACTCGGTTGTGAGTGGCCGACCCAAAACTAGGTTGTCTAGAGGCTCGTCCTGTTGGAACTCAGCGACTTGAGGGGTGTGCTCAAGCCGACTCGCTGCTGACTCGTCCTTTATCGGCGGGTTCTTCGACCCACTCGGACCGCTATTTGAGCTGATCACTTCGGTTGCGCTTCAGGAGCACCCGGACCTTCGATTGCTACTCCTTGTCCTTCTTGTTCTCCTTGCCCTTCCGGCTCTCCTTGATCGAAGGAGCTGCATCGGCCATGCAGCTCCTCCGCTTCTTCTTCTTCTTCTTCTTCTCCTCCTCCGTCCGAGGAGCACTTGGCGAGGCTCGAGGATTCCTCCGAGGTGTCCGAGTCTCCTTAATCTCGAGCTGCCATTGATCGTCTCTCCTGAAGGAGCTCGATCGGCTCCTCTGCTCTTTCACCGAGCCTTCATCTCAAGGAGCACATCCTGTTGCTCTCGAAGTTGAGATTGGGCGGTTTTCTAGTTGATGGTCATAGGCTGGAAGACAGATCTTAAATGACAAGAGAAGGTCCTTGAGTTCCAAGGATACAGAAGAAATTTTGTCCATGACAACGAGTGGACGAGAATGTGAAGGTTTGCTCGGGGAGAGTCCGAGTCACCCTAGAGGGGGTGAATAGGGTGATGAAAAATTCTTTGCAAAAGCGCACACCTTTTGACAGAGGAGAGACAAAGACAGATTCCGAGTCTAAGCAAGGAGTCGGAAAATAATGGACTCGAGAATGTAATGAATCGAGTAAACACGTTCAGCAAGGTCGTCCGAATCTAGAATGAACTCGGAAAGTGAACACGAGAGATTTTACGTGGAAACCCTCCCGGGGCGAGAAAACCACGGCCCGTGTCAATCTAGACACGAAGTCAAATCCACTATTTTGAGTCCACAAAATACCGTGAACTTGACGGAACCCGAGTTGCGCCCCTAGACAACTCTATACAAGTTTTCCTAGACTCGAAATTCCCTTATCCGATCTAGTACTTCCTAAGCTGAGATAACCCTTACAGCTAGGGACAACTAAGCTGAGTTAACCCTTACGGCTTAGTCAAGGGACCTTACAAAGAATGTAAGAAGTGTTTGTAGCCGAGTACAAGACCTTACAACTCGAAAGTAATGAATTACGAGTGGGAGTTGTAAGTTGAAGATTGAAAGTAAATACAATAACTTTGATCAAGTTGGAGTATTGACAATATGTTCCGCTATCTTCAAGTCTTGTGAAGTGGCTTCTATTTATAGATAACCGAGCGAGTAGCCGTTATCTTCATCTGCTGACCGAGAGTCCTCTGTGGCCGTTGATAAGGGCTTTACGAGTCACTCGGAAAGTATCCGTTGAAGTATGGACGTTGGACAACGGTTCAACTCTCTTGGAAGTCCCAAAACCATCGGATGTGTCTCGAAAAGTGTGGTGAAAACCATCGTTAAGCTTGACCTTCCGGTTTTCGGATATGGAAGCGGACGGTTTCGACACAATCTTACAGGACTAGAGCGAGGGACGGTGAAAAGCTATATCTGCTTGGTGATTTGACGTTACGAAGCCAGGCTACTTTTGTAGTTTGAAGAGATATCCTCGATTGAATAACCTACAAAAGTAAAACACCTTCGGTTTTCAAAGTATAAAATACTTTGGTCCAAGGTTAGACACGAGATAATAATATAATCATGATAATTAACCATCAGATTATACGAGTCGGAAAAGAAATGGAGTTTTACGAGTCTAATATCCATGATACTCGGAATTCCATATGACTTAGTCCGAAGCAAAGAATCAAGTTCCATAACGAATATCGAGTGGGAAATACTTGATGTAGACTAAGCACGAAAAGAACTACGAATGCTGACTTTGCAAACAATAGAGTAAATAATCACAAGTCGGATTACGAGTGAGAGTGGACTCGGAATAAAGAACAAGTTTTACGAGTCGCTAACTAAAAGCGATTAAAGAGATAAGTGAAGACCAAATCGCATAGAAAAGATACTATTTCACTCAAGTAAGTTTCTAAGACACGAGAGAATGCCTTGGAATCAAAACACTATATGAATGTCATCGTTATACCGATTCCTTTTGCATGACTCGAAAGATATAGAACAGTTGTGCGAGTCTTCAATCTCCCCTTTTTGATGAAAGGCATTCCATACTTACACGAAACTTTGTTAGAGGGAAATAGATCGATTCTGAGTAGTTTGAGTAAAAGTAAGGCATAATGAATAGATCGGAAGCGATATACAATATATCGAGCAAATTAAAGTATGCTTGAACTCATTTACTCGGAAAATAAAGAACTCATAAATTAATAAGGAAATGCATTCGAGTTCATTTTAAAAAAATATTACAAGGGCGGAAAGAACTCCCCTAGACAAGACAACCGGTTTCGACTATATTTCTCCCCCTTGCCTTTCAGCAAAAACAAGAAACAAAAAGAAGGGAGAAAAGTACAAGTAATACACGAAGTTGTCCGGACAAAAATGAAATTTTGAAAAACGAAGTGCTGGAGGCACGAGGAATCGTGACGCGGTGCATGGCTCCAACTAGGAAGGAGGGGATTTCGAGTGGAGGCGGAGGTGCGCCGCGCTGATAAGATCTTGACGATGTGCTTGAGCGCGGCGAAGGGAGAACCGGGACAATTCGCAGGGGCTCGGCTGCGAGTGGGCGACCGGAGAAAGTGGATCGAGGGTTCTTCCCTTGGGACCTCGGGGGCTGGAGGGGCTGCTCTGGCTGACTCGCTGGAGGAGCGAGATCTTCGACCCACTCGGATCGCTGTCCGAGCTGAGTACTGACAACTTGAGCTTGGGGAGCGAGCTGTCCCTCGGCGAGCTGCCACGGCCTCTTCTTCCCTTTGCCGGAAGGAGCTGCCTCAGCTGCGGGTTCCTCGGCGTCCTCCGCTGCATCTTACGCTTCTTCCTCTGCTTCCTCGGCTTCCTCGCTCTCCGAGGAGGTCGGGCTGGGCTCGAAGACGCCTCGGATGGGTCCGAGTCTTACGGGTCCTGAGCCGCCTTGGACCGTCTCTCTCCGAGGAGCTCGGCCGGCTCATACTGCTCCTTAACCAGCTCTCTCATCTCAAGAACGAGAGACTGCTGCTCTCGGATTTGGGGCTGGCCAGGTCTTTTGGTTGATGGTCGAGACCACGAAGAAGCAGATTTGAAACCTCCGAGCATGTCTCCGAAATTAGAAGACACGAGAGGTGATCTTGTCCATGAAAACGAGGGGACAAGAGGGCGAGAGAGAGTTTTGGAAGCACTTGGAGGTGGAGGCACCACCGGGGGAAGAGGGAAGAGGGAGAGGGGTTGATTTCGAGTGCGAGGTGGAGAAGGAGGCCTCGGCTACGAGTTGTGAACCCGGACACCGGGGTTGGTTTCTGGTATCCGTACCCACGGAGTTCCTTCTTGCCGACCACAATGGCCGCCTCGGACACCGCGTTAGGGTCGAGAGGGAAGAGGAACTTGGAATTGTTTGAAGACAAGGGTGAGAAGAGCACCGAAAGGAAGGAGGTGTTCTTCTTGGTTTGGAGTTGAGCTGGCACGGCGGCCATCCGCTCAATGATGGAGGGGAAGAGGTCGACTTCGTATCCCTCCGAGGATATCGAAGAGAGCTTTGAGGTGCTTGGAGTTGGGGTTCTCCTTGCTAGAATCTTGTGAGAAGAAGGTTCTCATCGGCGAGAAACACTGAAGCTCGGCTTCGACTTCAAGCGAGTCACGGAAAAGTTCTTTACGGACCCGGGGAATTCTTTAGCGTACTTTTCAAAGAAGTCGTCGGCGACTTGAGTGAAGGGGATAGGGTTCTTTGTTCAGGAAGAGAGAAGAAACTTTGAACGAGACGGTGAAGGAGAGAGGTGTTGATACTGAACGGTAATGTTACGAACCCTAGAGGTTAGAACATTTTCGAGTGAGAGAGGTGAGTATAAAACTTCGAAAGCGAGTTCGGGATAGATGAACTCGTTGAAACACAAGAAATGGTAGACTCCTATGGTTTGGATGTTGGACAACTAAGAAAATTTGGTTGTTGGGAAGAACTTGTCGTCCAGCGCAAGATCTTTGGGTGACAATGGGTTTTGAAGAGGTTGAGCTTTACGGCTTGTTGGTGCGGGACTTTTTGGAGGATGAAGAAACACTGAAAGTCGGGGTGGTTTCCTCTTTTAGGCATTGTGAGAGATGAAAAGATGAAACTTTTCGAAAGAGAAAGAGAAAGAGATGGAGGTGTAGAAGAGAAGAAAACGAAAATGAGAAGAAAGCGATCGAAAACTTACGAGAGAGAGAGAGCTTCTTCGACGCTTGCGGACGATCAAGGGAACACTTGTTCACGTAGAAAAGTTCCGCGAGAGGGTTTTCGTTTGAGAGGGAAGGAGTTTGAGAATACCGAGAGGAAGATGAATAGACGTTATTTATAAAGAATACGCGCGCCCGTTCACTATCCGTTAAGTAACTCCGTTCAGTCTTACCCGTCCATCGATCATTAATGCCGGTGTGACAGTTCTCCTTCAACGGTTGAGATAACAATGGTTTGAAATCTGCGGCTAAGATCCGATCGCGGCGCTCGAGAAAGAGAGAGAAAAAGAGTTTGAAAATATAATCCGAAGCTCTCCATTTGTTCTAGAGATAGCTTGAGAAAATTTGATGTCCAATTCTCTCTACATCCGAGTTTGACTCGGAAAAGTTTCGAGTGACTCGAAACACGAAATAACTATCGGCCCGAGTATCACATGATCAAGCTGAACCAATGGTTATTGACAACTAAAGCACATAGCACGAGAAAAATGCAAGAATCATAACGCGAAACTAAGCATTTAACATACCAAGCTCATTCAGAATAAAAGCAGAATTGATCTTCACCAAGAGGCTTAGTAAAGATATCGGCTAATTGAAGATTAGTAGGAATGAATTCAAGTGTAATGTCATCCTTTTACGAGTGATCGCGTAAGAAATGATACCGACTTCAATATGCTTTGTTTTTGAGTCTTTGGACGGGATTCTTAGTGATGCGGTTGCGCTTTGATTGTCACACTTGATTGGGACCGAGTTGAGACATAGTCAGAGATCCTTCAAGTGTTGTTTTATCCGAGAGAATGCGAGCGCAACAAGCTCCGGCGGCAATATATTCGGCTTACGCAGTTGATAGAGCTGCGAGTTTTGCTTCTTTGAGTGCCGGGATATTAGGGATTGACCCGAAGCGGCAAGCTCCGGATGTGCTCTTTCGATCAACTTTGTATCCTGCGTAGTCTGCGTCGAGTACCCGGTCGAGTCGGTTACGAGTCTCCGGAGTACCATAGTCCTAGATTACGAGTGCCTGCAAGATATCCGAATATTCTCTTCACCGCAGTGAGATGTGATTCTTTTGGATTAGCTTGAAATCGTGCACATAAACAAACACTGAACATTATATACAGTGCGCTTGAAGTAAGATATAGTAGTGATCCAATCATACCTCGATAGAGTTTCGATCTCTTGCTTTACTGTTTCATCGAGTCGAGTTTTATCTTGCTTGCTCATAGGGGTAGATGCGTGCTTTGCATCTTGAAGTTTGTATTTCTTCGACGGTTCCTTGGTGTACTTTGATTGATGGACAAAGATTCCATCTTTGTCTTGTTTGATTTGCAGCCCAAGGAAGAAGTTAAGTTCTCCCATCATGCTCATTTGGAACTCTTGACTCATCGACTCGAGAAAATTCTCGGCACGAGAAATTCATTAGTAGCACCGAATATAATATCATCAACATATATTTGAACAATGAGAAAATCTTTCCCTTTGGTCTTTATGAATAGAGTCTTGTCGATCGACCTCTTTTAAAATCATTTTGAACCGGGAAAGCTGCTCGAGTCTTTCGTACCAAGCTCCAGGGGCTTGCTTAAGACCATAGAGAGCCTTTTGGAGTTTGAAAACATGATTTGGAAATTACGAGTTTTCAAAACCGGGAGGCTGCTCGACATAGACCTCTTCTTCGATAAAACCATTGAGAAAGGCACACTTAACATCCATTTGATATAATTTAATATGCATGCGGGATGCGAAATGCCAACGAGTATTCTAATGGCTTCAATTCTAGCTCTTGGTGCAAAGGTTTCCCCACAATCAATTCCTTCTTCTTGATTGTAACCTTGAGCTACAAGTCTAGCCTTATTTCGACTACTATTCCACCCTCATCCAGTTTGTTTTTGAAAACCCATTTGGTTCCTATAGCTGGGTGGTCGGAAGGTCGGTTGGTCGGAGTCCGAGACTTGGTTTCTCTCGAATTGATTCGGCTCTTCTTGCATGGCCTCTACCCATTCGGGTTCATTAAGGGCTTCTAGTGCATTTTGGGTTCGAGTTAGTGAAATGAATGCGGTGAATGCACATAGATTATGAAGAGAAGAACGAGTTCTTACCCCACTTGTTGATATCGAAATAATGTTTTCTTGGGGATGATTGGAAGTAAATTTGAATGCTTTACCAGTTCTTTGATTCACCGAGGTTTGTTGGTTGAATTGCTTGATCTTCGAAGCTTGTTACGAGTGATCCTCTTCATTGACTCGCTCGTTACGAGCGACCTCCGGAGTTGTCTCATTACGAGCTTCCTCGTTACGAGTGGTCTCCTTCGAGTCTTTATAGACTCTTCTTCGTCATCATCCTTTCGAGCTTCGGTTCGAGTATGAAGATTCACTTGGTTTTCCCTGTTCAAGCTCATCAAACACTACGTGGATACTTTCTTCCACTTTGTTAGTTCTCTTGTTGAATATACGATAAGCTTTGCTATGAGAAGAATAACCTAGAAAAATTCCTTCGTCGACCAGAGCATCAAACTTGGTCGAGATGATCCTTACCGATTGTTGTGGACAAAGCACTTACACCGAAAGATGCGAAATAGGAAATATTTGGCTTCCTTCCTTTGTAGAGCTCATAAGGTGTTTTCTTGAGAATGGGTCCGATGAGGCATCGATTGAGAGTGTAGTTGGCTGTGTTTCTTGCCTCGCCCAGAAATAGTAAGGCGAGGTTGTGTTCAATCATCATCGTCCTTGCTATTTCTTCAAGAGTTCTGTTCTTTCTCTCAACTACTCCATTCTGCTGAGGAGTTACGGGTGCTTGAGAAGTTGTGAGAAATTCCATTCTTGTCACAAAACTACGAGAATTACGAGTAGTCGAACTCCCTTCCATGGTCGGTTCGAATCTTTTGAATACGAGTACGAGACTCAACTTGAATCTTTCTACAAAGCTTGCTGAATTCCTTGAAGGCCTCATTCTTATGCTTGAGAAAACACACCCGGGTAAATCTTGAAAAATCATCAATAATAACAAGTATGTAAGATTTACCTCCGAGACTCTTTACGAGGATTTCACCACATAAGTCCATGTGTAGTAATTCAAGCACGTTGGATGTGGAAGCTGTCTTCGAGAGATTTGAATGAAGATCGACTTGTTTCCCTTTGGTGCATGCTCCACATACTTTATCCTTCTCAAACGCACGGTTAGGTAATCCTCTAACCGAGATGATGAGATGCAAGCTTTTTGAGAGTATGCATGCTAATATGACCTAATCTACGATGCCAAATCCAAGAATCATCTTGAAGATATGCTTTTAAACATGATAAGTTCGACTTGGGTCGAAAGAGGGATGATGTAGGTATTACCGATCTCTTACACGAGAGCTTTACCTCTTTGGTGGTCTCATCCGTGATGTAGCACTTGGATTGAGTGAATTTTACCTCTTGACCTTTGTCACAAAGCTGGGAGATGCTAAGTAGGTTGTACTTTAGTCCTTTGACCAGGTAGGCTGGGCTCACCAGATTGTTTCCATTACCAATCTTCCCAATGCCCACTATCTTGCCCTTCTTTGTCATCACCAAAGGTCACCTTTCCTCCTTTATATGACTCCGGCTCGAGAAAAGAGTCCTTGGTCACCGACATGTGTCGAGAACATCCATTGTCCAGTACCGGTGTCCTTTGATCTTTTACGAGTGACTGCAAAGCAGAGAGAATCTAACCCTTCTCACTTCCTCTAACGAACCCGAGTAACATTCCTTCTTGTGGTCCTTTTACGAGGAAGAAGGTGCTTCGGAACCCAGATTTGAATGACTTTGGGTTTAGTACGATTACGAGTCTCCTTCTTTTCGGAGAGCCGAGTCTGTGTCTCTTTCCTTTTAAAAACCTTTCCTTTTGAAACGAGAGGAAAATGGTTTCTTTTTGTAAATAGGTGCGGGTTTAGTCCTCCTTTCATTTTTGTGAATGGGACCATGCTCGGCCTTTTTGAACTTAACGGTTCTGGAATCCTTTTTGAACAATTCGAGTAAGAATTAGATTCTTCCTCTTTGTTGAAACCAAGACCTTCTTTTCGAAATGAGACACATTGTGATCCTAAGAGCATATCAAGGTTCTTCTGTCCTTGAGAAAACTTTAAAACCGAGATCTTGAGACTCAATGAGCTTACGTTTCGGTTGCTCATTTTCTTTTACGAGTAACTCGGACTCGGTCTCATTAGTTTGAGCACTTGTCTTGAGTTCTCCGAGTGTGAGTCTCGGTTTTCCAATTCATTTTTAAAAAGGTGCTCTCGGTAGTGATTGACTCCAGTTGTTCCTTGAAATGAGAAGAATCGAGATTGGACTTTTCTTCCAAAGTAAAGATGTATGTAGCTAAATCAACTTTGGAAAATTTGAGGAAGTAATTTATTACCTCTTGAGGATCGGTTTCCTCATTATACGAGTACGTATGCGAGTCGACTCTTTTCGGCTTCGAGTCGGTGATTGCCATTAGACACTTTGAGTCATCGATTCTTCGTCGTCTTCGAGATGAGTCCTCGTCACTCCAAGTTGCCATCATGGCCTTTTTCTTCTTCCTGTCCCTTCTTCGTTTTGGACGAGTCCTTGACTATGTGGTCTTTGCTTGCCACATTCAAAACATCCAGCATTCTTAGACAAAGATAACTTTGAAGGTGAAGAAAACTTACCTTTTCTTTCTCTCTTGTCCTTTTTGTAGAATTCTTCTTTTGGCCTTTTGTCCCATCTTTTGTGCTTCATCATTCTCTTGAAGCCTCTTGCAATGAGTGCCATGGGATCATCTTCGAGTCGGAGGAGCTTGGACTTGCTTCTTTGGATTACGAGGCTTTAAGCGCGATGTTCCTTTTGGAAGTACCCTCGGCATCTTCTTCTTCCGAGATGTATCTCATGGGTCGAAGCTTTCCAATGAGCTCGTGCGGCTTCGAGAGTGAGAGGTTACGAGCCTCTTCTATGGCGGTTACCTTCGGACCCCATCGTTTCTTGGGTAGGCTTACGAGAATTTTCCGGCACATTTCTTCATGGGAGATTTTCTTTCCCAGAGATTTGAGATTGTTGGTGATCTCGGTGAAGCGTATGAACATCGAGTAATGTTCTCTTACGGCTCCATTTTGAAAAGCTCATATTTGTGAAGATGCTTGGCTGATCTTCGCTTGTCTCACCTGGCTTGTACCTTCGTAGGTGTTGACCGAGTGTCCCACACCTCTTTAGCGGAGTCACGAGCGAGAGACTCGATTATATTCTTACGAGCTTATGGCGCACATGAGGATGTTCATGGCTTTGAAGTTCTTTACGAACTTCTGCGCCTGTCGGCGTGAACTCGGCCTTTGTCTTTGGAAGGATTACGAACTCATGCTGTCTTCGTTGGGATGTAGTTTCCTTGTTGTATGATTTCCCATACTTCTTCGTCGTGATCCATAAGGAAACATTCCATCGGCTTCTTCCGGTGGCTGAAATTTGAACCTTTGAATTTTGGTGGCTCGTTGGAAAATCTACCTTCGTCGAACTCTCCGGTGTTACGAGCCATCGATCTTTAAACCTTTGGACTGTTAGATCCTTTACGAAAGGCTAGGCTCGATACCAATTGAAGGTTTGCTCGGGGAGAGTACGAGTCACCCTAGAGGGGGTGAATAGGGTGATGAAAAATTCTTTGCAAAGCGCACACCTTTTGACGAGAGGAGAGACAAAGACGGATTACGAGTCTAAGCGAGGAGTCGGAAAATAATGGACTCGAGAATGTAATGAATCGGAGTAAACACGTTCGACGAAGGCATGTCGAGTCTAGAATGAACTCGGAAAGTGAACACGAGAGATTTTACGTGGAAACCCTCCGGGGCGAGAAAACCACGGCCCGTGTCAATCTAGACACGAAGTCAAATCCACTATTTTGAGTCAACAAAATACCGTGAACTTGACGGAACCCGAGTTGCTCCCTTAGACAACTCTATACAAGTTTTCCTAGACTCGAAATTCCCTTATCCGATCTAGTACTTCCTAGCTGAGATAACCCTTACAGCTAGGGACAACTAAGCTGAGTTAACCCTTACGGCTTAGTCGAGGGACCTTACAAAGAATGTAAGAAGTGTTTTTAGCGAGTACAAGACCTTACAACTCGAAAGTAATGAATTACGAGTGGGAGTTGTAAGTTGAAGATTGAAAGTAAATACAATAACTTTGATCAAGTTGGAGTATTGACAATATGTTCCGCTATCTTCAAGTTTTGTGAAGTGGCTTCTATTTATAGATAACCGGGCGAGTAGCCGTTATCTTCATCTCGCTGACCGAGAGTCCTCTGTGACCGTTGATAAGGGCTTTCGAGTCACTCGAAAGTATCCGTTGAAGTATGGACGTTGGACAACGGTTCAACTCTCTTGGAAGTCCCAAAACCATCGGATGTGTCTCGAAAAGTGTGGTGAAAACCATCGTTAAGCTTGACCTTCCAGTTTTCCGGATATGGAAGCGAGACGGTTTCGACACAATCTTACGGGACTAGAGCGAGGACGGTGAAAAGCTATATCTGCTGGTGATTTGACGTTACGAAGCGGCTACTTTTGTAGTTTGAAGAGATATCCTCGATTGAATAACCTACAAAAGTAAAACACCTTCGGTTTTCAAAGTATAAAATACTTTGGTCCAAGGTTAGACACGAGATAATAATATAATCATGATAATTAACCATCAGATTATCCGAGTCGGAAAAGAAATGGAGTTTTACGAGTCTAATATCCATGATACTCGAATTCCATATGACTTAGTCGAAGCAAAGAATCAAGTTCCATAACGAATATCGAGTGGGAAATACTTGATGTAGACTAAGCACGAAAAGAACTACGAATGCTGACTTTGCAAACAATAGAGTAAATAATCACAAGTCGGATTACGAGTGAGAGTGGACTCGGAATAAAGAACAAGTTTTACGAGTCGCTAACTAAAAAGCGATTAAAGAGATAAGTGAAGACCAAATCGCATAGAAAAGATACTATTTCACTCAAGTAAGTTTCTAAGACACGAGAGAATGCCTTGGAATCAAAACACTATATGAATGTCATCGTTATACCTGATTCCTTTTGCATGACTCGGAAAGATATAGAACGAGTGTCCGAGTCTTCAGAATGGAAGAAAGAGTTTTAGAAGCACCTGAGGTGGAGGCGCCACCATGTGGAGCAAGAAGAGAAAGAGGGTCGTCTTTACGAGTCCGAGGCGGAGAAGGTGGCCTCGGCTCCGAGTTGTGAACCCGGACACCAGGTTGGGTTTCTCGATATCCGTACCTCGGATGTTCCTTTTTGCTAACTCCAATGGCGGCCTAAAAAGCTGCGTTCGAGATCCGAGGGAAGAGGAACTTTGAATTGTTTGAAAATGAGAGTGAGAAGAGCACCGAAAGGGAGAGGGGTGTTCTTCTTGTTCGAATTTGAGCTGGCACAGCTACCATTTACTCAATGATGGAAGGAAAGAGGTCTACTTCGTAGCCCTCTAGGATGTCCAAAAGAGCTTTAAGATGCTTGGAGTTGGGGTTCTCCTTGCTAGAGTGTTGTGAGAAGAAACTTGTCATCAGCAAGAAACACAGAAGGTGAGCTTCGACTTTAGTTAGGTCACACAAAAGTTTTTACGTGATCTAGGGAACTCTTTTGCATACTTTTCAAAGAAGTCGCCAGCGACCTTATTGAAAGGTGTTGGATTGCTGTTCAAGAAGAGAAAGGATACTTTGAACAGGACGATGGAGGAGGGAAGTATTGATTCGAACGAGTTATGTTACGAACTCCGGAGGTTAGAATACCTTCGAGCTTGAAAGATGAGTGTAAAACTCGGATACGAGTTCGGGATATATGAACTTCCTAAAACAAAGAAAGTTGTAAACCCGGTCGATCGTATGTGAGGCAACCACGAAAATTTTGTGGTTGGGAAGAATTTATCATCCAGCGCAAGATGCTTTGGGTGACAAAGGGTTTAGAATTTGAGGGGCCTTCTTGGCTTTTTGTTCGGGGTTTCTTTGTAGTAGAGCCAAGAAAATCGGGGTGAGAACCTTTTTCGGCATATTGATGGAGAAAAGAGAGAGTAGATACGCTTGAGAGAGAGTAGGAGAAAAGAGCTCGAAGAGAGTGAAAGATAAAAAAATAGAAGAAGAATGAGTTTGAGAGCAACGAGCTTACTTGAGATGTTCTTCATGAAGCTTGAGAGCAATGTGTGTCGCTTTTAGTCACCGAGAATCTGGTCACAAGGATTTGAT
Organism: Talinum fruticosum; assembly: GCA_021018815.1. Classification (NCBI taxonomy): domain Eukaryota; kingdom Viridiplantae; phylum Streptophyta; class Magnoliopsida; order Caryophyllales; family Talinaceae; genus Talinum; species Talinum fruticosum. The sequence continues at coordinate 600,020 of JAITYX010000092.1, read as the reverse complement.
TTTGAGAGAGAGAGTAAGTGAAGAGTAAAGTAAAGAAATGAAGGAGAATGGACGCTATTTATAAGAAAAATAAACGTCCTTCGATATCCGTTCGACTCAGCTGTTTCAGCGGTCACCTCGGACCGGTGTGACTGTTCTCTTCCACAACTGTTAGAATTCTAGCGGTTTGTCTCCCAATGGCTAGTTGGCTGATCACGGAGCGAGAGAGAGAGAGAGAGAGAAAAGAAAGATTTTGAAAACAAATTCCGAAATTCTCCACTTGTCTAGAGCTGATTTAAGAAGTTTGATGTCCATTTTTCTCGAGTTTGAGCCTAACTCGGCTAGGTTTCGAGTGACTCGAAGCTGGAAATAAATAATAACTATCGGCTCGGTATCACTAAATCAACTGAACTAATGGTTAATGAAGAAATGAAATCACATAACACATAATCATGCAATAAACATTTTCACATAGAAAGTAAATAATTATGCATTTAACATGCCAAGCTCATTCCTAATAAAGAAAAAGTGATCTTCACTAAGTGGTTTAGTAAAGATATCAGCTAATTGAAGATTGGTAGGAATGAATTCAAGTTCAATATCTCTTTTCTCAGAATGGTCTCTTAGGAAATGATACCTCACCTCAATGTGTTTTGTCTTTGAGTGCTTGGACTGGATTTTTGGTGATGCTGATTGCACTCGACTATCACACTTGATTGGAACCGATTTGAAAGAAAGTCCAAGATCTTTCAAGTGTTGCTTTATCCATAAAATCTGAGCACAACATACTCCAGCTGCAATATACCTAGCCTCGGCGATTGATAGAGCTATTGAGTTTTGCTTCTTTGAATGCCAAGATATTAAGGATTGACCCAGAACTTGGCAAGCTCCTGAGGTGCTCTTTCTATCAACTTTGTATCCAGCATAATCAACATCTCGAGTATCCAGGTGAGAGTTAGTTACGAGTCTCCGGAGTACCATAGACCTAAATTCCGAGTCCCTCCAAGATATCTCGAATATTCTCTTCACCGTAGTGAGATGTGATTCTTTTGGATTACCTTGGAATCTTGTGCATAGACAGATGCTAACCATTATATCCGGTCTACTAGAAGTATGATAGAGCAAAAATCCAATCATACCTTGATAGAGTTTTTGATCTATTGCTTTACCTTTTCAGTCCGAGTCCGGTTTCAAGCTACTGCTCATAGGTGTTGCTGCATGCTTTGCATCTTGAAGTTTATACTTTTTCAGCAGTGAAGACTCGGACTTTTACTTACTCGTTTCGAGTTCCATCAAGGAATTAGGTATAAGACTTCATCTCTTATAGGGTTTTGACTTCAAGACAATCCATGCACCTTGGAAACTTTTCTTAGTGATATAACATTTCTTCGAGTGTTATAGAATCTAGTATGGGGTTTTCGCTGACTGTGATTGACTCGGAAAGCATAATTCTATATGCTACTTCTCACTCGGTTTTGAGTCACCCAACACTCGGATATATCGCATGATTCAAACACTATCTTTTCCATGCTCAAACTCGAGTCCGACTTCATGATTCAGGAATTACATTGTTCCAAGTCGGCATATTTAGTTTGAATTTTGTTTAGTCTAGATCAAGTCTGTTTACTACGATATTCTTTATCGACTTGATTTCCTTCTAGACTCGACTAAGATGGAATTTGAGTTTCATGGACATTAGACTCAGAAAATTCCTTTTCTTTTCGACTCGAGATAATTAGTCACTTAATTATTTTAATTATAATATTAATTGTGTCTAATCTTGGACCAAAGTATTTTATACTTTTAGAACCAAATTGATTTGCTTTTGTAGGTTATTCAAACGAGGCTATCCTAAATTTGAATTACAAAAGTAACCGGCTTCAAAACGTCAAATCACCAGCGAGACAAGGCTTTTTCAATCTCCGACCTAGCCCCGAGACATCTGTGTTAGGGTTGTCTGTTTCTAAAGCTGGAAATTTGCAACACCAAGCTCAACGGTGGTTTCCACCTTATTTTTCAAGACACCACCAGTGGTTTTGGGACTTCCAAAGGAGTCAAGAACCGTTGCTCAACGTTCATATCTCAACGGATATTTTCTGAGTGACTCAAAAACTCCTTTACAACGGTCACAAAGGACTTCCAGTCAGAAGATGGACACAACGGCTAAGCTGCTTGGTTATCTATAAATATAAGCCAAATTTCAAGATTTGAAGATTGCCGAATCTATTGTTAATATACATACTTGATCAAAAGTCATTGTATTCATTCTCAATCTTCTACTTACAACTCCAACTCTGTATTTCAAAATATTCCGAGTTGTAAGGTCTTGCACTCGATTACCAACACTTTCTTTCTTACTCTCTAAGTAAGGTCCCTTAACCGAGCTATAAGGGTTAACTAAGCTTAGTTGTCCCTAACTGTAAGGGTGATCTCGGTTAGGAAGTACTAGATCATATAATGAAATTTCTTAGTCTAGGAAAAACTTGTAAAGAGTTGTCTAAGGGAGCAACTCAGGTCAAGTCAGTCTACTGTATTTTGTGGACTCAAAATAGAGGATTTGACTTCGTGCTTGGATTAGCACGGTTTGTGGTTTTCCGCCCAGGAGGGTTTCCATGTACTTTCTGAGTTATTAATTTTACGAGTACATTCTAGACTCCAACAGGTTTAAAGTATCTATTTAATCTATTTCTTCACTCTTCACCGATTTCGAGTTAGTGCTTTTACGAGCTCATCTCGACTCTCGCTCACATCAGATTCATATCTATTTTAAATTTGAAGAAAATTTCATCATCACCCTAGTCACCCCCTCTAGGGTGACTTAGCCTCTCCCTGAGCAAACCTTGAAGCAGCTCCTTGGTGTGCTTTGATTGATGGACATAGATTCCATCTTTTTCTTGCTTGATTTATAGACCAAGGAAGAAATTGAGTTCTCCTATCATAGTCATTTGAAATTCTGTCTCATTAACTCAAAAAATCTCGACACGTGAATTTCATTAGTAGCTCCAAAAATTATGTCATCAACATATATCCGAGCGATAAGGAAATCTTTCCCCTTAGATTTTTATAAAGAGAGTCTTCTCGGTCCGACCTCTTCTAAAATCATTTTGAACCAAGAAATTGCTCAGCCTTTCATACTAAGCTCCGGGTGCTTGTTTAAGACCATAAAGACCTTTTTAAATCTTGAAAACATGATTTGGAAAATCTGAGTTTTCAAATCCGAGGGCTGCACAACATAGACTTCCTCTTCAATAAAACCATTGAGAAAAGCTCAGTTAACATCCATTTGATATAACTTGATATTCATGCTAGATGCAAATGCCAACAGAATTCTAATGGTTCAATTCTAGCTACAGTGCAAAGGTTTCCCCATAATCAATCCCTTCTTCCCGATTGTAAACTTGAGCCACAAGTCTAGCCTTGCTTCTTACTACCAATCCACCTTCATCCAGTTTGTTCTTGAAAACCCACTTGGTTCCTATGACTGGGTGGTAAGAAGGTCGTTTGGTCATAATCCGGACTTGGTTTCTTTCGAATTGATTGAGTTCCTCTTGCATGGCCTCTAGCCATTCAGGTTCATTTAGGGCCTCTAGTGCATTTTTAGGTTCGGTTAATGAAATGAATGTAGTGAATGCACATAAATTCTAAAGAGAGGAACGAGTTCTTACCCCACTTGTTGATATCAAATAATATGTTTTCTAGTGGATGATTACAAGCATACTTGAATGCTCTACCTGTTCTCCGATTCACTAGATCTGTAAGCTGAATTGCTTGATCTTCGGAAGATTGTTCTGAGTGATCCTATTGATTAGATTGTCCTTCATCATTCCGATCGGGTTCTTGAGTTGTCTCATTTTGAGTCACTTCGTTACGAGTGACTTCATTCTGACCTGGTTGGGTTTGATTCTTGATAGGCTCGTTTTCATCACGATCATCATTTCTGCTGAGCTTTAGGTATGAGAATGTTGACTCACTTGGTTTTTCTTATTCAAGTTCATCAAACACAACGTGGATGCTTTCTTCCACTTTGTGAGTTCTTTTATTAAAGATGCGATAAGCTTTACTATGAGATGAATAACCTAGAAAAATGCCTTCATTTGATCGAGCATCAAACTTGGTCAGGTGATCCTTACCATTATTGTGAACAAAACACTTACTTCCAAAGGGTTTGAAGTATAAAATATTGAGTTTCTTCCCTTTTTAGAGCCCGTATGGTGTTTTCTTCGGAATGGGTCCGATGAGGCATCTGTTCAAGGTGTAGTTAGGCTGTGTTGATTGTCTCGGCCAAGAAATAGTACGGTAGATTGTGTTCAATCATCATTATCCTAGATATTTCTTCAAGATTTCTATTCTTTCTATCCACTACTCCATTCTGTTGAGGAGTTCTTGGTGCTTGAGAAGTTGTGGGATATACCATTCTTGTCACAAAACTCTACAAATTCCGAATAATCGAACTCCCTTCCATGGTCGGTTCGAATTCTTTGGATCTAAGTCTCGAGACTCAACTTGGATTTTTCTTTAGAGCTTGCTGAACTCTTTAAATGCTTCATTTTTGTGCTTAAGAAAACATACCCGAGTAAATCGTGAGTAATCATCAACAATAACCAGTATGTATGATTTACCTCCAAGACTCTTAACAGGGATTTCACCACATAAGTCCATATGTAGCATCTCAAGCACCTTGGATGTGGAAACTATCTTCAGAGATTTGAAAGATGATCTGACTTGTTTCCCTTTTGTGCAAGCTTCATAAATCTTATCTTTCTTAAACGCACAATTAGGCAATCCTCCGACTAAACCATGAGATGCCAGTTTATTCATAGTATGCATGCTAACATGACCTAATGTGCGATGCCATGTCCACGAGTCATCAAGAAGTGATGCTTTTAAACAAGATGAATTCTGACTCGGGTCGAAAGAGGAATAATGTAAGTGTTACCCGATCTCTTACCCGAGAGCTTGATCTCCTTGGTAGTGTCATCGAAATGTAACAGTTGGTTTGAGTGAATCTGACCTCTTGACCTTTATCACACAATTGAGAAATGATAAGCGAGGTTGTACTTTAATCCTTTGACAAGGTATACTCGGGCTGACCAGATTGCCTCCCTTTCTAATCTTGCCTATCCCAATTATGTTGCCTTTGTTGTCATCTCCAAATGTGACTTTTCCTCCTTTATACTCTTCTAATTCGGAAAAGAGTCTTGAGACTCCCGACATGTGGCATGAGCATCCACTGTCCAGGTACCAATGTCCTTTTGAACTTTTACGAGTGGCCTGCAAAACAGAAACAAACTAACTCTTCTCACTTCCTCTAACGAACCCAAGTAACACCTTTTACTGTGGTCCTTTTCTAAGGAAGAAGATTTTCGGAACCCAGATTTGAATGACTTTGGATTTGGTTTGATTATGAGTCTTCCGTTTAGAGAACTGAGTCTGTGTCTCTTTCTTTTGAAAAACTTTTCTTTTATAAATCGGTGGAGATGGTTTTCTCCTATAAGTTGGTCCGGGCTCAATCCTCCTTTCATTTTTATGAATGGGACCGTGCTCGACCTTCCTGAACTTTACAGTTCGGAATCCTTTTGAAAGCTCCGAGTAGGAATTGGATTCCTCCTCTTTGTTGAAACCAAGACCTTCTTTTTCAAGGAGACACATTGAGATCCCAAGAGCATATCAAGGTTCTTCTGACCTTGAGTAAACTTTAAAACAAGATCTTGAGACTCGTTGAGCTTTTGCTTTAGTTGCTCATTTTCTTTTCGAGTTACTCGGACTCGGTCTCATTAGATTGAGCACTAGTCTTGAGTTCTCTAAGCGTAAGTCTCAGTTTTTCTAACTCATTTTGTAAAGAGATGCTCTCGAAGAAATTGACTCAAGTTGTTCTCTAAAATGAGAAGAATTAGAATTGGACTTATCTTCCTAAGTGAAAATATACTTAGCTAAATTAGCTTTGGAGAATTTGAGAAAGTATTCAATTACCTCTTGAGGATTTGCTTCCTCATTGTCCGATTCCTCCGTGTCCGACTTTGTTTCCACTTCGAGTCGGAAAGTGCCATCAAACACTTTGAGTCATATGAGTCCTCATCACTTCATGTGGCCATCATAGCCTTTTTCTTATTTCTGTCCCTTTTTCTCTTTGTACGAGTGTTTGACTATGTGTTCCTTGCTGCCACATTCAAAACAACCAGAGTTCTTAGGCAAAGATAACTTTGAAGGGAAGAGTATTTACCTTTTCTATCCTTCTTGTCTTTCTTGTAGAACTCTTCTTTTGGCTTCTTATGCCATCTCTTGTGCTTCATCATTCTCTTGAAGCCTCTAGCGATAAGTGCCATGGGATCCTCTTCGAGTCAGAAGAGCTCGGATCTGCTTCTCCGGTTTACGAGGCTTTTAGCGCAATGTTCTTTTGGTGCTAGCCTCTGCATCCTCCTCTTCCAGGTGGATCTCATGGGTGAGAAGCTTCCCAATGAGTTCGCTCGGCTTTATTAGAGAGAAGTTTTGAGCCTCTTTGATAGCTGTCACTTTGGGACCCCATCTTTTCTTGGATAGGCTTCGAGTATCTTTCTGCACATTTCCTCGTGGGAGATCTTTTTACCCAGAGATTTGAGATTGTTGGTAATCTCGATAAATCGAATAAACATCTTAGTGATGTTTTCTTCGGCTCCATCTTGAACAGCTCATATTTATGAACATATTGACTTATCTTTGCTTGTCCGACCTGGCTTGTGCCTTCATAAGTGTTGACAAGTGTGTCCCACACTTCTTTGGCTGTGTCACAGGCTGACACTCGGTTGTATTCTTCCGAGCTGATGGCGCACATTAGAATGTTCATCGCCTTGAAGTTCTTTCGAACTTTTACGCTTCATCAGCTGTGAACTCGGCCATTGTCCTGGGTACGAGTCTTATTTCTTCCGTCTTTATGGGAATGTAGTTGCCTGCTTGTATGATGTTCCAAACATCCTCACCATGATCTAGCAGAAAACATTCCATGAGTTTCTTCCAATGGACGAAGTTAGATCCTTTGAACTTTGGTGGTCTGCTTGGAAGATCTTCATTCATCGAACTCTCCATTGTTACGAGCCATTTGATCTTTAAACCTTTGGATGGTTAGATCCTTTCCGAAAGGCTAGGCTCGATACCAATTGAAAGTTTGCTCTTGTAGAGTATAAATCACCCTAGAGGGGCTAAATAGGGTGATAAGGAAACTTGCTTGAAAATTAAAACAGATATGAATCCGAGGTGAGTGAGAGGCAAGGATAAACCCATAATTCGAGTGCAAAGTGAAGAAGCAAATTAAACGGCACTTTAAGACTGTCCGAGTCTAGAATGCACTCAGAAAAGTATAACTCGAAAGTACGTGGAAACCCTCTTGGGGCGGAAAACCACGGACCGTGCTAATCTAATCTACTACTTCCTAACCGAGATAACCCTTACGAGTTAGGGACAAGCGAGCTGAGTTAACCCTTACAGCTTAGTCAAGGGACCTTACTTAGAGAATAAGAAAAAGAGTGTTTGTAACGAGTAAAAGACCTTATAACTCGGAAAGTTATTAAAGTATGTGTATACAATGACTTTTTCTAAAGTATGTGTATTAACAATAGATTCGGCAATCTTCAAGTCTTGAAAGTTGGCTTCTATTTATAGGTGACCAAGCGACTTATCTTTTTGTCCATCTTCCGACTGGAAGTCCTTTGTGACCGTTGTAAAGGATTTTACGAGTCACTCGGAAAATATCCGTTGAGATATGAACGTTGAGCAATGGTTCTTGACTCTTTTGGAAGTCCCACAACCACTATTAGTGTCTTTAAAAATAAGGTGGAAACCACCGTTGAGCTTGGTGTTGCAGATTTCGAATTATGGAAATAGACAATCCTAACACGAGTGTCCGGGGTTAGGTCGGAGGTGGAAAAAGCCTTGTTTGCTAGTGATTTGACGTTTTGAAGCCGATTACTTTTGTAGTTCAAAATTAGGATAGCCTCGTTTGAATAACCTACAAAAGTAGATCAATTTGGTTCTCAAAGTATAAAGTACTTTGGTCCAAGATTATTCACAAATAATAATGTAATTAATATAATTAAGTGACTAATTATCCGAGTCGAAAAGGAATGGAATTTTCTAAGTCTAATATCCATGAGGCTCAAATTCCATCCGAGTTAGTCTAAATTAGAATCAAGTTAGATAAAGAATATCGGAGTAAACAAACTTGATCTAGACTAAACAAGGTTCAAACTAAATAAGCTGACTTGGAATAGAGAATTAATAGTGTAATTCTTATAACATAAAGTCGGACTCGAGTTTATGTGTGGGAATAAAAGTGTTTGAACATGCGATATACCCGAGTGTTGAGTGACTCGGAACCGAGTGTAAAGAGGCATGCAGACTTAAGCTTTATAAGTCGATCAGTCGGAAAATATCGGAAACATATATAGTAGATTCTATAACACGTAGAGAAAATGGTATATTACTTAGAAAAGTTTATAAGGCACATGGAATGGCTTGGAATCAAAACTCTATAGGAGAAGTCTTATACCTGATTCCTTGATGGAACTTAGAAAAGTGTAAGTTTAAAGCCCGAGTCTTCAATCTCCCCTTTTTGATGAAAGGAATTCCATACTTAGACGAAACTTTGTTAGTGATAAAAATCTGATTATATAAACTTGCTCGGAAAGTAACTTGAGAGTTTATAGCAATAGCGAAAGTAACAGAGCAAGAAACGAGATAAAATCGAGATAGATACTCAACGAGACTAATAAAAGCTGTTCCGAAAATTGATCCAAAACAGTGATTAATGGACCGGAAGCTTCCACTTGCATGCACAAGGTGAAGGTTTGCTCGGGGAGAGTCCGAGTCACCCTAGAGGGGGTGAATAGGGTGATAGAAATTTCTTTGTGAAATCAAACTCTTTCGCGCGAGAAAGAGAGGAAGATAGATTCCGAGTCTATCAATAGGGTCGAAAAGATTGAACTCGGAATGCAACAAATCGGAGAGAACAAGAGCGATGAAAGCTGTCCGAGTCTAGAATGAACTTAGAAAGATAACACTTAGATTTTACGTGGAAACCCTCCTGAGGCGGAAAACCACGGACCGTGTCAATCCGGACACGAAGTCAAATCTACTATTTTGAGTCCACAAAATACCATAAACCGACTAAACCCGAGTTGCTCCCTTAGACAACTCTATACAAGTTTTCCTAGACTCGAAATTCCCTTATCCGATCTAGTACTTCCTAGCTGAGATAACCCTTACGGCTAGGGACAACTAAGCTGAGATAACCCTTACGACTTAGTCAAGGGACCTTATAAAGAATGTAAGAAAGAGTTTGTAACTTAGTACAGGACCTTACAACTCGGAGAATAATGAATTAAAGAGTGGGAGTTGTAAGTAGAAGATTGAAAGTAAATACAATGAATTTTCTCAAGTATGTATATTAACAATAGATTCGGCAATCTTCAAGTCTTGTGAAGTGGCTTCAATTTATAGATAACCAGGCGAGTAGCCGTTATCCTCATCTGCTGACCGAGAGTCTTACGTGACCGTTGATAAAAGCTTTACGAGTCACTCGGAAAGTATCCGTTGTAATGTGAACGTTGGACAACGGTTAACTCTCTTGGAAGTCCCAAAACCATTGGCGGTGTCTTGAAAGATAAGGTGGAAACCACCATTAACCTTGGCGTTTCAGTTTTCAGATTTGGAAACAGACGACTTCGACACAAACTTACGGGACTAAAGCGAGGGAAGGTGAAAAGCCATGTCTGCTGGTGATTTGACGTTCGAAGCCGGTTACTTTTGTGGTTTGAAAAAGGTGTATCCTCGAATGAATAACCTACAAATGTAAATCAATTTTGGTTTTCAAAGTATAAAATACTTTGGTCCAAGGTTAGACATAGATAATAAAATAATTATGATAATTAAACAAGCGATTATACGAGTCGAAACCGAATGGAATTTTACGAGTTCAATATCCATGAAACTTAGAATTCCATCGACTTAGTCTAAGTAATAAAACAAGTTTCATAAAGAATATCGAGTGAGATAACTTGATATAGTCTAATCATGAAATGATCTACGAATACCGACTATAACAGAACAGGACGTATAGCCACAAGTCGGTTCGAGTGAGAAAAGACGAAACACTGGTATGTTCAATCTGCAGTTAATCTGAGTGAAGATGGACTCGGAACAAAGAACCAGTTTTACGAGTCAGACTACGAGATAAGCCATAAATGAAATGAGTAAGAGTGGTGTTACTTAGACAAGATACCATTTTACTCAAATAAGTTTCGAGATACGAGAGAATGCCTTGGAATCAAAACTCTATATGTATGAAATTGTTATACCCGATTCCTTTTATATAACTCGAGAAAAGCATTGAGCGATGTCTCGAGTCTTCAATCTCCCCTTTTTGATGAAAAGGCATTCCATACTTAAACGAAACTTTGTTAGAGAAAAAAATTCATTACGAGTGGTTTGCGCATGAGTAAGGCATACTTAATTAATCGAGCAATACTTAAGATATCGAGCAAGAAGAAAAAAATATAAGTATGCTTTAAGTTATTAGCATTAACTCGAAAAAAAATACTAGCAAAGCCGAACTCGGAAGATAATAATGAAATGCATTAATCCATTAAGATTCAAAAGAGCGGAAAAACTCCCCTAGATAAGACAACAAGTTTCGACTCTTATTTCTCCCCCTTGCCTTTCGACCAAAAAAATACAACAAGAAAAGAAAGGGAAGAAAATAGCAAGTAGTACAACTTAGATGTCCGGACAAAGAGAAAATGCTAGCGGACCGAGGAATTGTGACTCGGTGCATGGCTCCTACGAGGGAGGGGATTTCGAGTGGAGGCGGAGGTGCGCCGGCGCTGATAGGATCTTGATGATGTGCTTGAGCGCGGCAAAGGGAGAACCGGGATTATCCGCGAGGGCTCGGCTCCGAGTGGCCGACCGGAGAAAGTGGATCGAGGGTTCTTCCCTTGGGACCTCGAGGGCTGGAGGAGTCTGCTCTGTCGACCCGCTGGAGGAGCGAGGTCTTTGACCCACTCGAGCTGCATGTCCGAGCTGAGTACTGCTATTTGAGCTTGTGGAGCATTCGACCCTCGGCGGTTGCCACGGCCTCTTCTTCCCTTTGCCGGAAGGGCTGCCTCAACCGCGGGTTCCTCAGCATCTTCTGCTGCATCTGCGGCTTCTTCCTCTTCTTCCTCATCCCCGTTGTTCGAGGAGGTCAAACACTGGGCTCGAAGACGCTTCGAAGCATCTCGAGTCATCCCGGTCCTAAGCCGCCTTGGACCGTCTCTCTCTAAGGAGCTCGACTAGCTCCTTCGCTCCTTGACCAGCTACCTCTTCTCAAGAACTAGAGACTCGTTGCTCTCGGATTTGGGATTGACCGGTCTTTTGGTTGATGGTCGAGACCTTAGAGGACAGATTTGAAAGCTCGAGCATGTCTCACGAATTCGTAAGACACGGAGCCGATCTTGTCCATGAAAGCAGGGGACAAGAGGGCAGAGAGAGATTTTGAGGCACCTGAGGTGGAGGTACCACCGGTTGGAGAGGGGAGAGAAGGAGGGGTTGATTTACGAGTCCGAGGAGGAGAAGGAGGCCTCGGCTACGAGTTGTGAACCCGGACACCGAGGTCGGTTTCTTAGTATCCAGTACCCTTGTAGTGCCTTCTTGCCGACCACAATGGCGGCCTCGGACACCGCGTTTGGGTCTAAGGGAAAGGAACTTGGAATTGTTTGAAAACAAGGGTCGGAAGAGCATCGAAAGGAAGGGAGGTGTTCTTCTTGGATTGGAGTTGAGTCGGCACGGCGGCCATCCGCTCAATGATGGAGGGAAGAGGTATACTTCGTATCCCTCAAGGATGTCGAAGAGAGCTTTGAGGTGCTTGGAGTTGGGGTTCTCCTTGCTTGGAATCTTTGTGAGAAAAAGGTTCTCATCAGCGAAAGCACGGAAGATGAGCTTCTTACTTCAACTGAGTCACGGAAAAGTTTTCCTGGACCCGGGGAATTCTTTAGCGTATTTTTCAAAGAAGTCGTCGGCGACTTCGAGTGAAATGAATAGGATTGCTTGTTCAAGAAAAGAGAGGAGACCTTGAACGGGCGGTGGAGGAGAGAGGTGTTTAGACGAACGGTAATGTTACGAACCCTAGAGGTTAGAACATTTTCGGAGTAGGTGAGGTGAGCATAGAACTCACGAAATGAGTTCGGGATAGATGAACTCGTTGAAGCATAGGGAGTAGTATACTCCGGTGGTTTGTATGTTGGACAACCAAGAAAATTTGGTTGTTGGAAAGAATTTGTCATCCAGCGCAAGGTGCTTGGGTGACAACGAGTTTGGAAGGGGTTGAGCTTTACGGCTTATTGGTGCGAGGCTTTTTGGAGGATGAAGAAACTCGGAAGTCGGGATGGTTTCCTCTTTTAAACATTGTGACGGAAGGAGAGAAAAGATGAAACTTTTTGAGTAGAAGAGAGAATGAGGTGTAAAGAGAAGAAAATGAAAATGTAGAAGAAAGAGATGAGAGTAGTCGTAACTTACAAGAGAGAGAGAGCTTCTTCGATGCTTGCGGACGATCAAGGATGATCTGTTCACGTAGTAATCTTTCGCAAGAAGTTTCGTTTGAGAGAGATGGAGTTTAGAGTACCAAGATGAAGATGAATAGACGCTATTTATAGAAAATAAGCGCGCCAGTCAACTATCCGTTAAGTATAACTCCGTTCGACTCGGCTTGTCCATCGAGTCACCAAAGATCGGTGTGACGATTCTCTTTAACGGTTGAGATTCCAGCGGTTAGAAATCCACGGCTATGTCTAATCGCGGCGCTCGAGAAAGAGAGAGAAAAGGATTTTGAAAATATGATCCGAAACTCTCCATTGTTCTAGAGATAGTTCCGAGAAAATTTGATGTCCAATTTTTCTCTACGTACGAGTTTGACTCACAAAGGTTTACGAGTAACTCGGAAACACTAAATAGCTGTTAGCCCGGTATCACTGAATCAACTGAACTAATGGTTATTAACAATGAAAGCACATAGCACGGAATTATGCAACAAGAATATCACACAATTAAGCATTTAACATACCAAGCTCATTCCGAATAAAGGAAAACCGATCTTCACCAAGAGGCTTAGTAATGATATCGGCTAATTGAAGATTAGTAGGAATGAACTCAAGTTCAATATCACCTTTTACGAGTGATCGCGTAAGAAGTGATACCGACCTCGATATGCTTTGTTTTTAGTGTTGGACGAGGATTCTTGGTGATGCGATTGCGCTTTGGTTGTCACACTTGATAGGTGCTGATTTGAATGATAGTCCAAGATCTCTCAAGTGTTGTTTTATCCAAAGAATCCGAGCGCAACAAGCTCCAGCGGCAATATATTCAGCTTCCGCGAGTTGATAGAGCTACTGAATTACGCTTCTTTGAGTGCCAAGAAATTAGGGATTGACCCGAGAAATTGGCAAGCTCCGGATGTGCTCTTTCGATCAACTTTGTATCCTGCGTAGTCTGCGTCTAAGTATCCGGTCGAGTCGGTTACGAGTCTCCGGAATACCATAGACTTAAATTCCGAGTACCTGCAAGATATCCGAATATTCTCTTCACCGCGAGTGAGATGTGATTCTTTTAGATTAGCTTGAAATCTTGCCCATAGGCAAATACTGAACATTATATACGGCTGCTTGGAAGTAAGATATAGCAACGATCCAATCATACCTCGATAGAGTTTCGATCTATTGCTTTACCTTTCTCATCCGAGTCAAGTTTTATCTTGCTTGCTCACAGGAGTAGATGCGTGCTTTGCATCTTGAAGTTTGTATTTCTTCGGCAGTTCCTTGGTGTACTTTGATTGATGAACAAAGATTCCATCTTTGTCTTGTTTGATTTGCAACCCAAGGAAGAAATTGAGTTCTCCCATCATACTCATTTGGAATTCTTGACTCATCAACTCGAGAAAATTCTCGGCACGGAAATTCATTAGTAGCACCGAAAATAATATCATCAACATAGATTTGAACAATAAGGAAATCTTTCCCTTTGGTCTTTATGAAGAGAGTCTTGTCGATCTGACCTCTTTTGAAATCATTTTGAACCAAGAAGCTACTCGAGTATTTCATACCAAGCTCGAGGTGCTTGCTTAAGACCATAGAGAGCCTTTTGAAGTTTGAAAACATGATTTGGAAATTCGAGTTTTCAAAACCAGGAGGTCTGCTCGACATAGACTTCTTCTTCAATAAAACCATTGAGAAATGCACACTTAACATCCATTTGATATAATTTAATATGCATCTTTGGATGCAAATGCCAATAGTATTCTAATGGCCTCAATTCAGCTACTAGTGCAAAGGTTTCCGCACAATCAATTCCTTCTTCTTGATTGTAACCTTGAGCCACAAGTCTAGCCTTGTTTCGACTACTACTCCACCCTCATCCAATTTGTTTTTGAAAACCCATTTGGTTCCTATAAGCTGGGTGGTCGGAAGGTCGGTTGGTCGAGTCCGGACTTGGTTTCTCTCGAATTGATTAAGTTCTTCTTGCATGGCCTCTACCCATTCGGGTTCATTAAGGGCCTCTAGTGCATTTTTGGGTTCGGTTAATGAAATGAATGCGGTGAATGCACATAGATTGTGTAGAGAGGAACGTGTTCTTACCCCACTTGTTGATATCGAAATGATGTTTTCTTGGGGATGATCTGGAAGTAAATTTGAAAGCTTTACCAGTTCTTTGATTCACCCGGTGTGTGGGCTGAACAACTTGATCTTCGAAGCTTGTTACGAGTGATCCTCTTAATTAACTTGTGCGTTACGAGCGGGCTCTTGAGCTGTCTCATTCTAAGTTTCCTCGTTACGAGTGACTTCATGCTGAACAAGTTGGAGTCCGAGTTTTTGTAGGCTCAGCTTCGTCATCATCTTTTACGAGCTTCGGTTCGAGTATGAAGACTCACTTGGTTTCTCCTATTCAAGCTCATCAAATACTACGTGGATGCTTTCTTCCACTTTGTTAGTTCGCTTATTAAAGATGCGGTAAGCTTTGCTTTATGAGAGGAGTAACTCGAGAAAAATACCTTCGTCGGCCAGAGCATCAAACTTGGTCGGATGATCCTTACCGTTGTTGTGGACGAAGCACTTACATCCGAATGGTGCGAAATAGGAGATATTTGGCTTCTTCCCTTTGTAGAGCTCATAAGGTGTTTTCTTGAGAATGGGTCCGATGAGGCATCTATTTAGAGTGTAGTTGGCTGTGTTCACTACCTCGCCCGAGAAATAGTAAGGCAAGTTGTGTTCAATCATCATCGTCCTTGCTCTGTCTTCAAGGGTTCTGTTCTTTCTCTCTACTACTCCATTCTGTTGAGGAGTTACGGATGCTTGAGAAGTTGTGAGAGATTCCATTTTTGTCACAAAACTACGAGAATTTTGAGTAATCGAACTCCCTTCCATGGTCGGTTCGAATCCTCCGGATCCGAGTTTGAGACTCAACTTGAATTTTTCTGCGAGCTTGCTTGAACTCCTTGAAAGCTTCATTTTTGTGCTTAAGAAAACACACCCAGGTAAACCGTGAAAAATCATTAATAATTACAAGTATGTACGATTTACCTCAGAGACTCTTCACAGGGATTTCATCACATAAGTCCATATGCGATAATTCAAGTACTTTGGATGTGGAAGCTGTCTTTAGAGATTTGAATGAAGATCGACTTGTTTCCCTCTGGTGCATGCTTCACATACTTTGTCTTTCTTAAAAACACAGTTGGGTAAACCCCTAACTAAACCATTAGAAGCCGGTTTCTTGATAGTATGCATGCTAATATGGCCTAATCTACGATGCCAAGTCCAAGAATCATCATGGAGAGATGCTTTTAAACAAGATAAGTTTTGATTTGGGTCAGAAAGAGGGATGATGTAAGTATTACCCGATCTCTTACTGAAAGCTTGATCTCTTTGGTAGAACCATCGGAAATAGTGCAATTGGTGCGAGTGAATCTTACCTCTTAACCTTTGTCACATAGTTGAGAGATGCTTGAGCGGATTATATTTCAATCTCTTGACAAGATAGACTGGGCTGACCGGATTGCTTCCTTTTCCAATCTTGCCAATCCCCACGATCTTGCACTTGCTATCATCTCCAAATGTAACTTTTCCTCCTTTATGTCCGTTCGACTCGGAAAAGAGTCCTGCATCTCCGACATTTGGCGTGAGCATCCACTGTCAAGGTACCGGTGTCCTTTTGATTTCTTCGAGTGACACTGTAAAACAAAGAGAATCTAACCCTTCTCACTTCCTCTAACGAACCCAAGTAACATTCTTTATTGTGGTCCTTTTACGAGGAAGAAGGTGTTTTGGAACCCAGATTTGAATGACTTTGGGTTTTGTCGATTTTGAGTCTTCCTCTCGGAGAGCCGAGTCCGTGTCTCTTTCTTTTTGAAAACCTTTCCTTTTGAAACAGGAGAGTATGGTTTCTTTTTGTAAACAGATCTGGGCTTAGTCCTTCTTTCATTTTGGTGAATGGGACCATGCTCGGCTTTCCTGAACTTCACAGTTCGGAGTCATTTTTAAACAGTTCTAAGTAGGAATTTGATTCCTCTGCTCCGTTGAAACCAAGACTTTCTTTTCGAAAGGAGACACATTGTGATCCTAAGAGCATGTCAAGGTTTTTCGACCTTGAGTAAATTTTAAAATCGAGATCTTAAGACTCAGTGAGCTTCTGTTTTAGTTGCTCATTTTCTTTCTGAGTAACTCAGACTCGGTCTCATTAGCTTGAGCACTAGTCTTGAGTTCTTTGAGTGCGAGTCTCGGTTTTCCAATTCGTTTTTCAAAGAATTGCTCTCGGATGAAATTGACTCAAGTTGTTCTTTGAAATGGGAAGAATCGGAATTGGACTTTTCTTCCAAAGTAAAAATGTATTTAGCTAAATCAACTTTGGAGAATTTAAGGAAGTAATTTATTATCTCTTAAGGATCGGTTTCCTTATTGTGCGAGTCCGAGTCTGACTCTCTTTCGGCTTTTGAGTCGAGATTGCCATCGAGACACTTTGAGTCATCCGAGTCCTCGTCATCTTCTAATGAGTCCTCATCGCTCCATGTTGCCATCATGGCCTTTTTTGTTCTTCCTGTCCCTTTTCCTTTTTGGACGAGTCCTTGACTATGTGGTCTTTGTTGCCACATTCAAAACATCCAAAATTCTTAGATAAGGATAACTTTGAAGGAGAAGAAAACTTACCTTTTCTATCTCTCTTATCTTTCTTGTAGAATTCTTCTTTTGGCCTTTTGTCCCATCTTTTGTGCTTCATCATTCTCTTGAAGCCTCTTGCAATGAGTGCCATGGGATCGTCTTCGAGTCGGAAGAGCTCGGATTTGCTTCTTTGGATTTTGAGGCTTTAAGTGCAATGTTCCTTTTGGTAGTACCCTCAACATCTTCTTCTTCCTGATATATCTCATGCGTTAGAAGCTTTCCGATGAGCTCGTCGGCTTCAGGGGTGAAAGGTTCTGAGCCTCTTCTATGGCGAGTCACCTTCGGACCCCATCGTCTCTTGGGTAGGCTTACGAGAATTTTCCGGCACATTTCTTCGTGGCGAGATCTTCTTTCCCAGTGATTTGAGATTGTTGGTAATCTCAGTAAACCGAATGAACATCCGAGTGATGTTCTCCTCTGGCTCTATCTTGAATAGCTCATATTTGTGAAGATATTGACTTATCTTTGCTTGTCGACCTGGCTTGTGCCTTCATAAGTGTTGACAAGGGTGTCCCACACTTCTTTTGCTGAATCACGAGCGAGACACTCGGTTGTATTCTTCGAGCTTATGGCGCACATAAGGATGTTCATGGCTTTGAAATTTTTTCGAACTTCTCTGTGTGTGAACTTAGCCTTTGTCTTGGGAAGAATTACGAATTCATCTATCCTTGTTGGAATGTAGTTTTCTTGTTGTATGATTTCCCATACTTCTTCATCATGATCCATGAGGAAACATTCCATAAGCTTTTTCCGAGTGCCCAAAGTTTGAACCTTTGAATTTTGGTGGCTTGTTTGAAGATCTTCCTTCGTCGAACTCTCCGGTGTTACGAGCCATTTGATCTTTAAACGTTTGGATTGTTAGATCCTTTACGAAAGGCTAGGCTCGATACCAAATGAAGGTTTGCTCGGGGAGAGTCCGAGTCACCCTAGAGGGGGTGAATAGGGTGATAGAAATTTCTTTGTGAAATCAAACTCTTTCGCGCGAGAATAGAGAGGAAGATAGATTACGAGTCTATAGGGTCGAAAAGATTGAACTCGAAGGCAATAAATCGGAGAGAACAAGAGCGATAAAGGCATGCGAGTCTAGAATGAACTCGGAAAGATAACACTTAGATTTTACGTGGAAACCCTCCCGGGCGAGAAAACCACGGACCGTGTCAATCCGGACACGAAGTCAAATCCACTACTTTGAGTCCACAAAATACCGTGAACTCACTGAACCCGAGTTGCTCCCTTAGACAACTCTATACAAGTTTTCCTAGACTCGAAATTCCCTTATCCGATCTAGTACTTCCTAGCTGAGATAACCCTTACAGCTAGGGACAACTAAGTCGAGATAACCCTTAGTACAAGACCTTAGAACTCGGAGAGTAATGAACTACGAGTGGGAGTTGTAAGTAGAAGATTGAAAGTAAATACAATGACTTTTCTCAAGTATGTATATTAACAATAGATTCGGCAATCTTCAAGTCTTGTGAAGTGGCTTCAATTTATAGATAACCAAGCGAGTAGCCGTTATCCTCATCTGCGACTGAGAGTCTTACGTGACCGTTGATAAAAGCTTTACGAGTCACTCGGAAAGTATCCGTTGTAATGTGAGCGTTGGACAACGGTTTAACTCTCTTGGAAGTCCTAAAACCATTGGCGGTGTCTTGAAAGATAAGGTGGAAACCACCGTTAACCTTGGCGTTTCGGTTTTCAGATTTGGAAACAGACGACTTCGACACAATCTTACGGGGCTGAAGCGAGGGAAGGTGAAAAGCCATGTCTGCTTGTGATTTGACGTTACGAAGCCGGTTACTTTTGTGGTTTGAAAAAGGTGTATCCTCGAATGAATAACCTACAAAAGTAAATCAATTTTGGTTTTCAAAATATAAAATACTTTGGTCCAAGGTTAGACACGAGATAATAAAATAATTATGATAATTAAACAAGCGATTATCTACGTCGAAACCGAATGGAATTTTACGAGTTCAATATCCATGAAACTCATAATTCCATCTGACTTAGTCTAAGCAATAAAACAAGTTTCATAAAAGAATATCGAGTGAGATAACTTGATATACACTAATCATGAAATTATCTACGAATACGACTATAACGAAACGGGACGTATAGCCACAAGTCGGTTTACGAGTGAGAAAAGACGAAATACTGGTATGTTTAATCTGCAATTAATCGAGTGTAGATGGACTCGGAACAAAGAACCAGTTTTACGAGTAGACTTATAGATAAGCCATAAATGTAATGAGTAAGAGCGGTGTTACTTAGAGATGATACCATTTTACTCAAATAAGTTTTTGAGATACGAGAGAATGCCTTGGAATCAAAACTCTATATGTATGAAATTGTTATACCGATTCCTTTTATATAACTCGGAAAAGCATTGAGCGAGTGTCCGAGTCTTCACAAGGGACAAAAATCACATGTTCCATGTGGACAAGGAGACACGGACTAAGGAGGTGGACCAGGCCCCGGTGTACACTGGTCGATTCCCTTTGTTCCCCACTACTTGCTTGAGTCTTGTGTTCATATACGTGGATGCCTTGGCTGAATTTGCCTATTAAAGGAGGTGCGTGGTGTGTTTCATTTTGCACGGTAACATTTTATCTTACTCTTTCTCTCCTCTTGCATTTCCTTGCCTTGCTCCCTCTTGAAAATTAGTTGGTTTTAAAGAACTCATTGTCCTCAAAATCCGAGAAGAAAAGCTCATTTTTCGGGAAGAACTAGAGCCGAGAGCCTTACTCAATTCTTTCCTTGAGCGTGAATGGCATCCCTAGAACAAATGGAATCCAAGTGATCTATTGGTTGAAGCTGAAACCCACATTTCGTCACTTGCCATCTCCTCTTTGGTAAGCTAATTAGCTTAAACCTCTTCATTTGCTCCATTAGAGTAAATTTTTAACCAAAATCATGTTGGATCTAGAGAGGCTCAATTTGAAGCGGTAGAGTCATCCCGATGTTTATGGAGACATGCAAGAGGATGCACTTTTCTCTCGAGAATGTCATGTACAATGCTGGGTTTGGATCTCTCTACATCACTTTACGTCATCTTATTGATGGGAGGGAGATAGATCCTATTAGAGCCATCAATGAGCGATTTTGGGATACCACCAACACGTTCCACCTTCCCTTCGAGTGAGATGACCGTAACTCCTTTTGATTTCGCTGTTTTATTAAGTTTGGGCTTCTTGGTAGAACCTTTAGCCTATGACCAAAATTTGTATAACAATCGTGACTACCTTCGCCACCTTTTTGTTCCCGTAATCGATAGATTTCCATATAGTAACCACTTCAAACATACCATTCTTTTTCGGGCTTTTGAGGATGATGTTTTTGGCCTCAACATTCGCCTTAACGACAAACTATGATCGTGCTTGCTCTTCTCTTGAGTACGATCCTCTTTTCTAACCAGTCCGCTAAAATTCATGTTCACTATTTGGTGAACTTAATGGACCTTGATAGAATAAAGGAGCTCAATTCGGGTGCTCCTTCATACACTTGCCTCATTAGGGGCCTCCGGGGCATTGTGCAAGAAACAAAATAAGAACTGGACTCCACCAACTATCTTCCTTTGAATGGCTTATGGAATATAATTTAGGTATGCTCAAATTCTCCTTTCTTCAATATTTACTTTTCATCTTATGTGGATAAAAAGTTTTACTTGACTTGTCAAAATGTAGTCGTGGTTGTACCAATACTTTCTACACCTCTCTCTCGACTCAACAAATCGACCCATGTTTCCAGCGTCTGCGTCATGGGATAGAGTTTATCTTCAACGTCCCAAGATACACGAAATAGGCTTCTTAAGATCATCCCTCAACTGTGTAAACTCGATATGCCTCCTCTATTCACAAAATTTTGCTCCAAAATATGCTTAAAAGAGATTTTCACAAAATTTTTGGCATTTTGGTCATGCCCACGGCCAGCACCACTACCTGTGGAGCCGCTTGTGGTGTAGTCCAGCCCCTATATCTAATGTTTTTCGTCTATTTTTTTGTTGTTTTTTATTCTTGCTTGCTGATTTCATGATAATTCTTGTATGTAGGCCAACTTCCCCCTTTGGCCCAATCTCAACTTACCTAAAAAGTCCTTGTGGCACTGGGAATTAAGTGAGAGACGAGATCTTGTTTGAAGGTCCTTTTGAGTTTTGTCGGTACCTTAAGGAGAGGGTCACTCCTCAATCGAGTCAATACGTGGCCTCTATTTGTTCCAGTTGATCCACCTCCGACCATGTTCTATTTTCATTCTTTCTCTTTGAACGAGGAGGCGGCAGCCATGCTAGGGTACCCTTTTACCTCACTTTTGAATTTGAACACCTCCTATGCCTATCACGTACCTCGCATCATGACCCAACTAGTGACTCGCTCAACTTTCTTCTTATAACTTGAATTTCTAGTATGGAAGTTAATCCGCATCACTTCTTCTCTGTAGCGAGTCACTCCCATGAATATCCATATCCAAAGTCCCAACGTGGATGTTACTGTTCTGCGAGGACCTCCTCATTTCATTACAATTCCTAAAATCATGGAAGAGGAACGTGTTGGGAATCCCTTCCCTCGAAATTGGCGAGGAATAACGGTTGCATGCTCTTTTCCTATTAGTTGTGTGCGAAAACTATTTTTCTAGTTGTGTGCTAAAAGTATTTTTCTTTTTCTGGGTAAATCCTCAATCAATGTAGTGCTAATTCGCTTGAGCTTTAAGTGATTTACTAATTTCTTCTTTGATCTTCACTACTAGAAAATCGCCATATAGCGACGGAAACGACGATGGAAAAATGTAATTAAGCAACGGAATTTCACAATTAGCGACAGAAAACGTAATTAATCAAATTCCGTCGCCAATCCGTCACCGATTCATCACCAATTTTTTAAAAAAATTCACAATTTTCTGTATTTTTGAGTGTTTAATACAAAAACTCTTGAACGAAATACAAATTCAAATAATCCGGTAACATAACAACCTGAAATTCAACTTCATTTTAAACACAAAAATCATATACAAAAACAAAAGTTATAAATAATCCAACTTCAATTCACCAACATCCATAAAAACTAATAGAGAAAAAAAAAACAAGAGTATTTCATTATTTACAAACACAAGTTATGTTGTTCATCTTCCTTTTCCTCTTCTTCTTCCTCTTTCTCATTATCTTCACCTTCTACCTCATTTTCATTCCAACCATGCCTATCGAAATAAATTATATCAAATTCTCTAAAATCTAAAATTTTATAGTAAACAAAGTAAATTATAAATACAACCAACAATGAGGGAGGATGGAGAAAGCATACCTATAAGATGTTAAAGGTGGTTAGTTGGTGGCGGTGGCGGTGGCGGTGGTCGCCTCTTGCTCTCTCACACTCTCACTTCTCTCTAATTCTCAATCTATCTCTCCTTATGATTTTGCCGAGCCTCGTTGAAATCGAGCTTTTATTTGCAGCATAACGACAAATAGTCCGTTGCTACTTAAACAAATTTAGTTAGTGACAGAATTAGTGACGGAATCCGTTCAGTCGCTAATTAAAAAATTTTTAAATTTCAAAACTACGGAAAATTTAATAGACTGCCAACCTAAAGTATTTCAAATTTTCAATTAGCGACGAAATAATTCCGTCGCTAGTTAACAAAAATTAAAAATTAGATTTAGCGACAGACTACTTCCGTCGCTAAGTAAAAAAAAAGATTTAGTGACGGATTCATTCAGTCGCTAAATAAAAAAATTAAAAATTAATTTCCAAAATCCGTCGCTATTTTTTCCATTTCCATTGTTAGGTCGGTCGCTAATAAGTAAATTAGCGATGGAATTTTTTTCGTCGCTAAGTTATTTTTATCCGCCAAATGTAAGTTTCAGTCGCTATTTAGCGACGGACTCATATTCCGTCGCTATATAACGTTTTTGTAGTAGTGCTTGTAGAGGCGCGATCTAGAGCAACTCCTTCCGGTAATCTACTGATGCGCCCAAGACACCGTCTCAAGCTCATGATCAACAAATGCCTTCTAGTATTAATGCTAGACAAGGATTGTCATGGTGTTCTTCACGGCGTACTCATTATATGACTGCATCCGATGCGAGACCTAGCCATTCTAAGGAGAGCTTGAACATCCTACCCTTGCAAGCCTTCAAACATCATGGGAACCCTATTTACTTCCCTCGGTCTTTTTATAGTGGACCATCTCATGTGGCTTCTCAAGCTTGGGACCAAGGAGGTAGCTCATATCAAGGTAATGAATGTGGTTGATTCTCTACATCCATCTTGGAGGCCTTCGAGAACTATATCTTCATGACGCCTCGATGATGATGCATAGAAGACTCCATGCCGCTTCCATTGCTTGCTAATATTTGGATGCTTGTAGGGTGTTTACTTATTAATGGATTATTTGTGTTACAATGAAGACTCTTATGCAATGAGCTGAAATACAAAACTCAACTCTAAAAATGCGTTCTTTTATTCAATATGATGCACAAAACTTAGGAAAAATGCGAGAGATAAAATTAAAAAAATGGGCACTAGCCCCCATTCCCCCTAAAAGAAAATAATAAAATGAAAAATGGAAAACCTCAAGTGCATGGTCCAAAAGAATAATAAAGTGCGTGTCACGAGCCAAGACGAA
This sequence comes from Talinum fruticosum, assembly GCA_021018815.1. Taxonomy (NCBI): domain Eukaryota; kingdom Viridiplantae; phylum Streptophyta; class Magnoliopsida; order Caryophyllales; family Talinaceae; genus Talinum; species Talinum fruticosum. The sequence goes on along the minus strand of JAITYX010000092.1, from coordinate 576,222 downwards.
GAAATAAAATGACCAAGGACTGCTCCATCAAAAGAAAACCACGAAACAGGCTAGGCCCAAGCCATGGCCGGCCCGGGCCATGTTTGAGTTACTGTAAGGATTGTACTTGCTTCGTCTGTACTAATTGTAGTGGGACTCGGCTAACTCCAGAAAACACCTATACATATGATTGACGTGTGGCATAAAAGATGAATCCACAAAATACGATAGGCTGATCGAACTAGAATTGCTCCTTTTAAACAATTCGTAATAGAGGTTTCCTAGACTTAGAAGTTCCCTTATCCGATCTAATACTTCCTAATTGAGGTAACCTTTACAGTTGGGGACAAGCTGAGCTGAGTTAACCCTTACAACTCGGTCAAGGGACCCTACTTAGAGAGTAAGAAAGAGTACGTGGTCGATTACATAACTTTACATCCCGAGAAAAGTGTTACGTACGAGACTTGGAGTTGTAAGAAGAAGATTGAATGAGTATTATACAAAGAGATATAATGTCAGCAATGTGTTCAGCAATCTTCAAGTCTTGTGAAGTGGCTTCTATTTATAGATGACCTAGAAGATTAGTCGTTGTGACTATCTTACGAGCAAGTCCATTATGACCATTGTAACGGTTCTTCCGAGTCACTAAAAAAGATCTGTTGAGATGTGAACGTTGTACAACGGCTCTTGACTCCTTAGGGTGGAAACCACCATTGAGCTTAGCGTTAAAGATTTCTAGTTTTGGAAATAGACAACCCCGACATAGTGTCCGGGGCCTGGTTAAGAAGTAGAAAAGCCTTTTCTGCTGGTGATTGACGACTTGAAGCCGGTTACTTTTGTAATTCAAAAATAGGATATCCTCATTTAGATAACCTACAAAAGTAAATAAATTTTGGTTCTCAAAGTATAAAATACTTTGGTCTAAGATTAGGCACGAGATAACAATTTAATTAAGATAATAATTTAATTAAGATAATTAAGTGCATCATTATCCAAGAACTAGAAGAGTGGAATTTTACGAGTCTAATATTCATTATACTCAAATTCCATCTTGAAGACTCAGATTCTACACCTCACTTTTCTGAGTTCTATCAAGGGAATCAAGTATAAGATTTTCTCACTTATAAAGTTTTGATTCAAAGTCATTCCCTGTGCCTTAGAAACTTTTTTGAGTGATATAGTATTTTCCGAAGTGTTATAGAAATTATTTCATGTTTGTATGCATAACTCTCTATGACTCGAAAGGATATCTGCACTCACTATGTTACACTCGGTTCCGAGTCACTCATCACTTAGAAATATCGCATGTTCAAACGCCGGTATTCCTATAACCGTACTCAAGACTCGACTTCATATTACAGGTGTTATTCCGTAAGAGTCGGCGCTTTTAGTTTGAATCATGCTCGGTCTAGATCAAGTTTATTTCCTTTGATATTCTTTAGTTACCTTGATTCTCTTTTGGATCGACTCATATGGAATTTTGAGTATCATGAATATTAGACTCAGAAAATTGCATTCCTTTTCTAACAGAGATAATTAGTCACTTAATTATCTTAATTATATCATTATCTCTGTCTAATCTTGGACCAAAGTATTTTATACTTTGAGAACCAAAATTGTTTTACTTTTGTAAGTGATTCAAACGAGGCTATCCTAAATTTGAATTACAAAAGTAACCGGCTTCACAATGTCAAATCACCGACTCACAAGGCTTTTCCACCTCGACCTAGCCCCGGACATCTGTGTTAGGGTTGTACTGTTTCCAGAAATGGAAATCTACAACACTAAGCTCATCGGTGGTTTCCACCTTACTTTTGAAGACACCGCCGGTGGTTTTAGGTACTTCCAAGGGAGTCAAGAGCCATTGTCTAATGTTCTTATTTCAATAGATATTTTACGAATAACTAAGAAAATCCTACACAATGGTCATAAAGGAACTTCCGGTGAGAAGTTGGACACAACGGTTAAGCTGCTTGGTCATCTATAAATAGATGTCAAATCTCAAGAGTTGAAGATTGCTTGAACCAATTGTAGAAATACATACTTGATCAAAAGTCATTGTATTCATTCTCAATCTTCTTCTTACAACTCCAATTCTGTATTTTTATAATTTGAGTTGTAAGGTCTTGTACTCGATTACAAACTCTCTTCTTACTCTCTAAGTAAGGTTCCTTGACTGAGTCTGTAAAGGTTAACTCAGCTCGGTTGTCCCTAGCTGTAAGGGTTATCTCGGTTAGGAAGTACTAGATCGAGATAAGGGAATTTTTGAGTCTAGGAAAAACTTGTAAGGAGTTGTCTAAGGGAGCAACTCGGGTTGAGTCGGTTTATTGTATTTTGTGGACTCAAAATAGTGGATTTGACTTCGTGCTTGGATTAGCACGGTCCGTGGTTTTCTGCCCCGGGAGGGTTTCCACGTACTTTACGTGTTACTAGTTTTACGAGTATACTCTAAACTCAGATTGTTTACTTGTTCGATCTATTTTGCTTCTATATTCTTTACTGATTTCGAGTCGGGTCTTTTACGAGTTCATCCTTGACTCCAACTCTACTCGAGACAATTTATTCCTTAATCGAAGCAAATTTCATCATCACCCTATTCAACCCCCTCTAGGGTGACTTAGCCTCTCCAAGAGCTAACTTTAAATTGGTATCGAGCCTAGCCTTTTAGAAAGGATCTAATCATCCAAAGGTTTAAAGATCAAATGGCTCGAGAACAATGGAGAGTTCGATGAACGAAGATCTTCCAGCAGACCACCAAAGTTCAAAGGATCTAACTTTGTGCACTTGGAAGAAACTCATGGAATGTTTCCTCCTGGATCTTAATGAAGATGTCCGGAACATCATACAAGAAGGAAACTACCTTCCCATGAAGACAGAAGAAACAAGAATTGTGCCCAAAAAAAGGCTGAGTTCACGGTGATGAAGCTGAAAAGTTCAAAAAGAACTTCAAGGCTATGAACATTCTTATGTGCGCCATCAACTCGGAAGAATATAACCGAGTGTCCGCTCTGTGACACAGCCAAAGAAATGTGGGACACACTGCTCAACACTTACGAAGGTACAAGTCGAGTCGGACAAGCAAAGATAAGCCAATATCTTCATAAATATGAGCTATTCAAGATGGAGCCGGAAGAAAACATCACTCGGATGTTTATTCGATTTACAAAAATTACCAATAATCTCAAATCTCTAGGTAAAAAGATCTCCCACGAAGAAATGTGCAGAAAAATACTCAAAAGCCTACCCAAGAAAAGATGGGGTCCCAAGGTGACAGCTATCGAAGAGGCTCAGAACTTATCTCTATAGAAGCCGAGATGAACTCATTGGGAAGCTTCTCACCCATGAGTTCCACCTAGAGGAGGAGGATGCAGAGGTCGGCACCAAAAAGAACATTGCGCTGAAAGCCTCGAAACCAGAGAAGTAGATCCGAGCTCCTCCGATTCAGAAGAGGATCCCATGGCACTTATTGCTAGAGGCTTCAAGAGAATGATGAAGCACAAGAGATGGGGTAAGAAGCCAATAGAAGAGTTCTATAAGAAAGACAAGAAGGATAGAAAAGGTAAATACTCTTCTCCTTGAAAGTTATCTTTGACTAAGAACTCTGGATGCTTTGAATGTGGCAGCAAGGAACACATAGTCAAAGATTGTCTAAAGAGAAAACGGGACAGAAAGAAGAAAAAAGGCTATGATGGCCACATGGAGTGACGATGACTCATCGGAAGATGACGAGGACTCGAGATGACTCAAAGTGTCCGATGGCACTTTCGATTCGAAGCGAAAGCGAGTCGGACTCGGATCAATCGAGATAATGAGGAAGTTAATCCTCAAGAGGTAAGTGAGTACTTTCTCAAATTCTCCAAAGCTGATTTAGTTAAGTATATTTTCACTTTGGAAGAAAAGTCCAATTCTGATTCTTCTCACTTTAAAGAACAACTTGAGTCAATTTCCTCTAAGTGCATCTCTTTAAAAAATGAGTTGGAAAAGCTGAGACTCACACTAAGAGAACTCAAGACTAGTGCTCAAAAAATGAGACTTGAGTCCGAGTTACTCGAGAATAGAAAATGAGCAGCTAAAGCAAAAGCTCAATCGAGTCTCAAGATCTTCTTTTAAAGTTTACTTAAGGTCAAAAAACCTTGACATGCTCTTGGGATCTCAATGTGCCTCCTTCAGAAAAGAGGGTCTTGGTTTTAACAAAGAGGAGGAATCAAATTGCTACTTAGAACTTTTGAAGAAGGATTGCGAGAACTATAAAGTTCGGGAAAGCTAAGCACGGTCCTACTCGTAAAAAAGAAAAAGGACTCGAGCCCGGACTAGTTTATAGGAGAAAACCATCTCCATCGTTTTCAAAAAGAAAAATCTTTCAAAAGAAAGAGACACGGACTCGGTTCTCTAAACAGAAGACTCGGAATCGAGACTAGACCAAAAGTCATTCAAATGTGGGTTCAGAAAAACCTTCTTCCTCGAAAAGGACCTCGGTAAAGAGTGTTCTTGGGTTCGTTAGAGGAAGTGAGAAGGTTTAGTTTGTCTCTGTTTTGCAGGTTACTCAGAAAAGATCAAAAGGACACTGGTACCTTGACGGTGGATGCTCACGCCATATGTCGGGAGACTCGGGACTCTTTTACGAGTTAGAAGAGTACAAAGGAGAAAAAGTCACATTTGGAGATGACAACAAAGGCAAGATAATTAGGATAGGCAAGATTGGAAAGAAAGGCAATCTGGTCAGCCTAGTATACCTTGTCAAAGGATTAAAGTACAACACTGCTTAGCATCTCTCAATTGTGTGATAAAGGTCAACGAGTTAAGATTCAGCACAGACCAACTGTACTATATCCGATGCTTCTACCAAAGAAATCAAGCTGTCGGGTAAGAGATCGGGTAATACATATATTATTCCTCTTTCGATCCGAGTCGGAATTTATCTTGTTTAAAAGCATCACTTCATGATGACTCATGGAAATGGCATCGTAGATTACGCCATGTTAGCATGCATACTATTAAGAAATTGGCATCTCATGGTTTAGTCAAAGGATTGCCCAATTGTGCTTTCAAGAAAGACAAAGTTTGTGAAGCCTGCGTAAGAGGGAAACAAGTCGGATCATCATTAATTCCGAGTTTTCAAAACCAGGGGCTACTCAACATAGACTTCCTCTTCAATAAAACCATTGAGAAAGGCACGAGTTAACATCCATTTAATATAACTTGATATTCATGCTAGATGCAAATGCCAACAGGATTCTAATGACTTCAATTCTAGCAACGAGTGCAAAGGTTTCCCCACAATCAATCCCTTCTTCCTGATTGTAACCTCAAATCATGTTTTCAAACTTCAAAAAGCTCTTTATGGTCTTAAACAAGCTCCCAGAGCTTGGTATGAAAGACTGACCAATTTCTTGCCTCAATATGATTTTAGAAGAGGTCGGATCGATAACACTCTCTTCATAAAAACCAAAGGGAAACATTTCCTTATCGCTCGGATATATGTTGATGATATAATTTTTGGAGCTACTAATGAAATTCTGTGTCGAGACTTTTCGAGTTAATGAGACAGGAATTCCAAATGAGTATGATGGGAGAACTCAATTTCTTCCTTGGTCTACAAATCAAGCAAGACAAAGATGGAATCTATGTCCATCAACCAAAGTACACCAAGGAGCTGCTGAAAAATATAATCTCCAAGATGCAAAGCACGCAGCTACACCTATGAGCAAGCAGCATAAAACTTAACTAAGACGAGAAAGGTAAAGCAATAGATCAGAAAATCTTTGAGGTATGATTGGATCTTTGCTATATCTTACTTCGAGTAAACCAGATATAATGTTTAGTATTTGTCTATGTGCAAGATTTCAAGCTAATCCAAAAGAATCACATCTCACTGAGGTGAAGAGAATATTTAGATATCTTGCGGGGATTGAGAATTTAGGTCCGTGGTACTCAAGAGACTCGGATCCGACTCTCACTTGGATACTCGAGATGCTGATTACGCTGGATACAAAGTTGATAAAAAGAGCACTTCAGGAGCTTGCCAATTTCGGGTCAATCCTTAATATCTTGGCACTCAAAGAAGCAAAACTCGGTAGCTCTATCAACTGCCGAGGCTGAGTATATTGCAGCTGGAGCATGCTGCGCTCGGATCTTATAGATAAAGCAACACTTGAAAGATCTTGGACTTTCTTTTAAATCGGTTCCAATCAAGTGTGACAATCGAGTGCAATCAGCATCACCAAAAATCCGAGTTCGAGCACTCAAAGACAAAGCACATTGAGGCCAGGTATTATTTCTTAAGAGACCATTATGAGAAAGGTGATATTGAACTCAATTTCATTCCTACCAATCTTCAACTAGCCGATATCTTTACTAAGCCTCTTGGTGAGGATCGGTTTTGTTTTATTAGGAATGAGCTTGGTATGATAAATGCATAATTATGTGCTTTCTATGTGAAAACATCATTGCATGATTATGTGTTATGTGTTTGCAAATCTTTGATAACCATTAGTTCGAGTTGACTTAATGATACTCGAGCCGATAGTTATTATTTGTTTTCAATTTCGAGTCACTTAGAAACTCGGCTAAGTCGAACTCGGACGTTGAGAAAAATGGACATCAATTCTCTAAAATCATCTCTAGATAAGTGGACAATTTCAGAATTTATTTTCAAAATATTTCTCTCTCTCTCGCTCACCGTGATCGGACAACTAGCCGTTGGGAGACAACCGCTGAAATTCTAACCGTTGAGGAGAGAACCGTCACACCGGTCGAAGTGACTACTGAAATAGCCGAGTCGAACGAATGCTGAAGGACGATTACTTTCCTATAAATAGTGACTATTCTCCTTCATTTCGTTACATGACTTTTCACTTACTCTCTCACTCGAAATCCAAACTTCGCGCACAAGCTCTCTGCATCTACGGCGATTTCCGGTTATTTCAAGCTTCGTGAAGATCATCTCAAGTAAGCTCATCTGCTCTCAACTCTTTCTTCTACTCTTTTACTTTTTCTCTCTTCGAGTTCTTCTGTTCCTCATCCTTCTCAAGCCTTTCTACTCTCTCTTTTTCCCTCAAAGATGACAAAAATAGGTTCTCGCCCGACTTTCTTGGCTCCTTTACAAAGAAGCCCCGCACAAAATCCCAGAAGGCCCTTCCACTTCTAAACCTCTTGTCACCCGAGCATCTTGCGCTTGGATGATAAGTTCTTCCCAACCACCAAATTTTCGTGGTTGCCTCACATCCAATCAACCGGGGTTTATAATTTTCTTTGTTTCAGCGAGTTCATATACCCCGAACTCGTATCCGAGTTTTACACTCATGTCACCAGCTCTAAAGGTGTTCTAACCTCCGGAGTTCGGAACATAACAGTTCGCATAAACACTTCCCTTCTCCATCGTCTGTTTAAGGTTTCTTCCCTCTTCTTGAACAGCAATCCAATTCCTTTCACCGAGGTCGCTGACGACTTCTTTGAAAAGTATGCCAAAGAGTTCCCTAGGTCACGCAAAAATTTTTCTATGACTCGGTGAGGTAAGAAGCACGTCTTCTGTGTTTCATGCTGATGAGAACCTTCTTCTCTCAGCACTCTAGTAAGGAGAATCCCAAATCCAAGCACCTCAAAGCTCTGTTTGACATTCTTGAGGGCTACGAAGTAGACCTCTTTCCTTCTCTAATTGAGCAAATGGCAGCTATGCCAGCTCAACTCCAAAACAAGATAAACACCCCTCTTCCCTTCGGTGCTCTTTTCACCCTTGTTTTCAAACAATTCAAAGTTCCTCTTCCCTCGGACCCAAACGCTGTTTCGAGGCTACCATTGTTGTCGGCAAAAACGAACTTCAGGGGTATGGATACCAGGAGACCCAACCTGGTATCTAGGTACATAGCTCGAGCTAAGGCCATCTTCTTCACCTCGGACTCGGAAAGATGCACCCCTTTTTCTTCCTTCCCCACCTGGTGGTGCTTCCACCTCGGGTGCTTCTAAGTCTCTTTCTTCCATTTTGTCCTCCATCTTCATGGATAAAATTAGCTCTGTGTCCTTGGAACTCAAGGACATACTCCGGTCATTCAAGACTATCTTTCGGTCTATGACCATAAACCAGAAAATTGCCCAGTCTCCAATCCGAGAGCAGCGAAGACCCGCTTATTAAGATGAAGGCCCTGGTGAAGGAGCGAGAGGGAGCTGATAGAGCTTCTCCGGGAGAGACGGTCCAAGGCAGCTTAGGACCAAGGCGACTCGACACAACCGAAGAGTCCTCGAGTGCGGCGAAGACCTCCTCGAGATAGAGGCAACGAGGAAGACGAAGATCAAGAAGAAGCGAAGCCGAGGAGCTCGCGGCTGAGGCAGCTCCTTCCGGCCATGGGGAGGAACAAAAGGATGAACATGGAGTAACAGTTGATGGTCTAAGTGCTCCTACCGCTCAACCGGAAGTGATCGGCTCGGACAATAGTCCGAGTGGGTCGAAGACCTTCTCGCACAAGGGCAATCCGCAGCGAGTCGACCGAGCGGACCCCTCCAGCTGACGAGTTCTAAGAGGATAAACCTCCGGATCCCCTCGTTCCGGGTCAGCCACTCGAACCGAGCCTTTTCCAGAGATCCCTGTCCTCCCTCCGCCGCGCTCAAGCACATCGTCAAGATCCTATCGGCGCCGACGCTCCACTCGTCCTTCCTCTTCCACTCGGACGAACCCATCCCCTTCTTAATTTCTTCATCTTTTATTTACGGTTTTTCTTTTGTTTTGTCCGGACATCAAACTTGTACTTCTTGTATTCTTCCCATTCTTTTTGTTTTTTTTTTGCTGAAAGGCAAGGGGGAGAATAGATAGAAAATTTGTTGTCTTGTCTAAGGGAGTGTCTCTCTCTCTCACACTATACATATTTTCTTTCAATTCAATGAACTTATGCATTTTGTTTCACTTTTAGAGTATAATGATAAATGCAAGCATTTTTGAGTTTCCAACAAATGTGTTCTCTTACTTAGTATCTATTTTGTTGTTTCAGGTTCTAATACTTCAGTATGCTCTAATTTAGTTTACGCTATGCAACCTTGTCTTACTTCTTCTGCAAAGTCTGCAAAAATAGATCTATATCACTAACAAAGTTTTTGTCTAAGTATGGAATCCCTTTCATCAAAAAGGGGAGATTGAAGACTCAGATTTTACACCTCACTTTTCCGAGTTCTATCAAGGGAATCAGGTATAAGATTTTCTCACTTATAAAGTTTTGATTCCAAGTCATTCCCTGTGCCTTAGAAACTTTTCTAAGTGACATAGTATTTTCCCCAAGTGTTATAGAAATTATTTTATGTATGTATGCATAACTCGTGTGACTCGGAAAGGATATCTCGCTCTCACTATGTTACACCGAGTTCCGAGTCACTCATCACTTAGGATTATCGCATGTTCAAACGCCGGTATTCGTATAACCGTACTCGGGATCGACTTCATATTACAGGTGTTATTCCGTAAGAGTCGGTGCTTTTAGTTTGAATCATGCTCGGCCTAGATCAAGTTTATTTCCTCCGATATTCTTTAGTTAACTTGATTCTCTTTTAGACTCGACTCGGAAGGAATTTTGAGTATCATGAATATTAGACTCGAGACAATTCCATTCCTTTTGTGACCCGGATAATGAGTCACTTAATGTGAGACCCGAATTTCGAGTAGATTAATTTTATAGTTAAATTTAGGCTAAGTATTTTTACGTAATTTATTTTATGTGCTTGTTATGTGCTTGTTTGTTTATATATCTTATTAGTAATGGTAATTGCACGTTCGTCGCTTTTAGAGATAAAATCCCAGGCGGACTTATGCTAAAAAAATAAAATAAAAGTTTAATTATGGGGAGGATTAGTGTGCTGCAGCGAGCAATTGCTGGCTGCACCTAATGAAACCACCGAAAAAGGGAAAGAGAGGAGGAGAGGAAAAGGAAAGAAGGGGAGGGGAGACCGAACAGAATCGGGAACCGAGAGAGAGAGAGAGAGGCAGAGCGGGAAAGATAAAGCGAGACTAAGAGGGCGAGCGAGAGCGAAGGCGAGGAAGAGAGGCCGGGACCGGCGAACGGCGGTGAAGCGGCCAGCGAGTGCGAGGAAACGGTCGAGCGCGAAAGAGGGCGAAACCCAGGCCAAGAAAAGGGAAGCGAACGTAAGGGTTAAGGGAGGCAGCCGGTGAACGCGGGACCGCGACCGGCGACGGTATCGAGCGCAGAGGAGGGTAGTGGAAACCAAGGCTAGTAGCAGGGGAAAAAGAACGAAAGAAGGAACCGAACCGGGGAGCTCGAATCTCGGAAAACCAGCAAACCTTCAATCCCCGAATCGAGGTTTGTAGCCTTACACTCTAAACTATTAGTTATTTCGAAACCCAAATGAGTTTGTTGTGATTATTGAATGTTTATGTGATAGAACAACGAAGCTAGGAAATTGTCGAAACGGAACTAGGTTATGACAAAATCGAATGGAATTGTTAGAGTCCGAATCGAAAACTAAAGTAGCCTAGTAGTTGGTTAGAGCTGAGTTGAGATGCTTAAAATTTAGAAGGAGTTAGGCTGCGTTGGTGCAAAGAGTATGGTGACGATCTCAAATGGCACTTACGGACAAAAATCGATGTTCCAGCTTAAACCATAGAGACTCCCTAAGTTCTTGAGATAACAATACATATTAAGAAATGATGATTTGAGTATAAAGGAGGGACACGACTTCATCTTGATGGACATACAATTGAGACAGAGAAACAGACAAGTCGGAAGGTCTAAGGTAATATTGAGTCTAGAACATATGTAAGTCCTTGAAGATTAAATTGAGTTTGAAGTTAAACATAGCAAGGGGGAATTAAGTGATAATGTGAGATCAAGAGTAGTGTAGTTGAGTATGGTCAAAAGAAGTTGAGTTACAAAGTAGAGGCATAAAATGAGTAATTAAGGTCAAGGCAATGAATTGTGAAAAGCGAAACATTGATTTAGGTGATATGTACTTGTGGTTATTGTGGCTCGGAAAAGAAATCAATACCACTGAATTGGGGAATTGAGAAAGGAGTAGTTAGGAATGAAGTTCGAATGACTATCTGCGTTGAATTGTTGCTATCTCGTGAAAGTGATTGTGAAATAACGTTCAAAAGTAATTTTAAGAGGAGTTTGTGCTTCATGTGAAATAATCCTTGAATGCAACTTCTTGTGAACTGCATTTCAAACGTGATTGTGTTTTAAAGAAGCGGAACATATTTGAGAAAGTAAATCAAATTTGAAAAGGTGAATTTATAAGGGTGACACGTGGTGTCATGCCTTCCTTGATGTAAAATCGATTTGAGAAAGTCGTGAAGTAAATGTGATGAATGAATATGTGCAAATTGTTTTGAATCGACTGCTACGGATCATTTAGCATACCGTAGGGTTCGAACTGGGAACGCCCAGCTAGAGACTTCGAGGGAAGGGTTCTAACAGGGGTCCTGCAGAGGCGGGATGCCCGCTCTAGGACTTCCCGAAGATAGGTCCGGGAGCCTTTTTGTCGGGGTCGCGCCCGAATTAAAGAAGTGCTAGTTCGAGTCCTCGAAGGCCTAGAATGTTGATTCAACCCCCAAAAGAATTGTTCATGTATGTGAAATCGTGCTTTTAAATGATTAAAAGAGTTCGGATCTTTCCACTGCAAGAGATTTCATTGAAAGTATATAGATTTGTATTACATTATTATGCTTTCACGGATTTCATTATTATGAGTATTATGTATAAAGAATTTCCATTTTAAGGGTGTAAGACTCCGGTGAGACCCGTGGTTTATTGCTCACCCCTACAAATCCCCCTCTTCCCTCCCGGTTGCAGGTACCCCCGAGGCGAATGGTCTGGAATGCTTGTCTTTGGTGGCGATTATTGCTGCAATCAAGTCTATGTGTTTTATGTTTAGTATATTGTATCTATTCTCGCTACTTATGTCAATAAACAAGTAATGTATAGTAAGTTAGATATATGTATGGAGACCGAACTAGTAGCTTTAGCAAGCCGGAGATCTCCTTTCTCCGGCAATTTTGATCTTAAGTGGTTGTAAATCTAGTTTTGTTGAGTTCATGACTTGGATTGTAAACTAGTTCGCAATGCAAGCTTTGTGGTTGTGAATATACTCGGCGTGTGGCCGTTGACTCGTGTACTCCGAGCGTGTGGCTCGTTGAGTTTTATTGTGACTTTTATGCAGGTTTTAAGGCTTTTAGCATATGGGTTGGACCATAGTTCAAACGGAACTCGACCAAAATTTTTAGGAAACTTCTAACCTTTGGGGAGAATTTCATTTCATACCCTTATGTTGGATTAAGATAGCTAAGTCAACACCCGAGTGAGCCTTGGGAGTTCCTTTGAGGAACTCGGCGGTGTAATACTCCTAGGGTGGGTTTTGGGGTGTTACACTTAATTATCTTAATTATATCATTATCTCGTGTCTAATCTTGGACCAAAGTATTTTATACTTTGAGAACCAAAATTGTTTTACTTTTTAGGTGATTCAAACGAGGCTATCTTAAATTTTAATTACAAAGGTAACCGCCTTCAAAATGTCAAATCACCAGCAGACAAGGCTTTTTCATCTCTCGACCTAGCCCCAAACACCGTGTCGGGGTTGTCTGTTTCCGAAATGGAAATCCGCAACACTAAGCTCATCGGTGGTTTCCACCTTACTTCGAAGACACCGCCGGTGGTTTTAGGTACTTCCAAGGAGTCAAGAGCCGTTGTATAAAGTTCTTATTTCAACGGATATTTTCCGAGTGACTCGGAAAATCCTACACAACGGTCATGAAGGAACTTCCAGTCGGAAGTTGGACACAACGGCTAAGGTACTTGGTCATCTATAAATAGAAGCCAAATCTCAAGACTTGAAGATTTACGTACCAATTGTAAAAATACATACTTGATCAAAAGTCATTGTATTCATTCTCAATCTTCTTCTTACAACTCCATTTCTATATTTTTTATAATCCGAGTTGTAAGGTCTTATACTCGATTACAATCTCTCTTCTTACTCTCTAAGTAAGGTCCCTTGACTGAGCTGTAAAGGTTAACTCAGCTCGGTTGTCCCTAGCTGTAAGGGTTATCTCGGCGAGGAAGTACTAGATCGGATAAGGGAATTTCGAGTCTAGGAAAAACTTGTAAGGAGTTGTCTAAGGGAGCAACTCGGGTTGAGTAAGTCTACTGTATTTTGTGGACTCAAAGTAGTGGATTTGACTTCGTGCTTGGATTAGCACGGTCCGTGGTTTTCTGCCCCAGGAGGGTTTCCACATACTTTCGTGTAACCAGTTTTCTAAGTATACTCTAGACTCGGATTGTTTATTTGTTCGATCTATTCCGCTTCTATATTCTTACCGATTTACGAGTTAGGTCTTTTCGAGTTCATTCTTGACTCCAACTCTACTCGGACAAATTTAATCCTTAATTGGAAGCAAATTTCATCATCACCCTATTCACCCCCTCTAGGGTGACTTAGCCTCTCCAAGAGCCAACTTTCACATTTGAGTCGGTCTTAGGAAAGATCAAGTTATAAAGAGAATATCGAGTATGAGTACTTGATCTAGACAAATATGTTTCAAACAAACATGTTTATTGAGAAAGTTGAATTATCGCTGTAATTCCCTTTTACTTAAAATATGAAGTCGGAAAATAGATTAATAGTGTTAGAGAGAATGTTTGAACATGCGATAAGTCCGAGTAGTGTCCGAGTGACTCGAAGCATCGGTGTGAGTTGATGAACAAGAGGGTGAATTCTGCGTCAATCGAATTGAATAAAAACTTGAGCAATAGTTTCTATAACACTCAGAATGACTTGTAATCAAAACCTAGGAGAGGTGAGGTTTGTACCTTAGTCCTTGATAGTACTCGAATGATACACATTTAAAGTTTGAGTTTTTAATTTTCGTGTTTTTTATGAAAGGCATTCCATACTCGGATAGAAACTTTGTTAGTGGAATAATCCAAAGTTTTCATACTTACTCATTTGGCAAACAATGTTTCACAGACTTGAATAATCTAGAATTTTCATACTTACTCGGATGGTGGAGTGGGAGCCGTCCGAGTTGAAGCGGATGAATATGTAGTGCACCTTCGCTAGTACGAACGTAAAGACGTTCAACATCCGGGCAGGAGCAAGACTGGGATCTCTGGAAACGGCTCGGCTCCGAGTGGGTGACCTAGAACAAAGTTATCTAGAAGTTTATCCTGTTGAAATTCGATGGAGGGTGGCGCTTCCTCTGGTTTGACAGCTGCCGATTGACCACCATCGCCAGGGTCTTCCGAGTCACTCGATCGCTGCGTATGAGCTAATCGCTTCGATTAAGGGCTCGAGCACCTTGTCCCTCAACTTCTCCATTTTCTCCTTTTTCTTTCTCCTTCTTTTCTTCTTCCTTCTCGCCTTCCTTCTTCACGCACGAAGGAGCCGCTTCGATCGCAGCCTCCTCTTCTCCTTCAGCTGCCTTCCGGATGGAGATTTGGCGGAGCTCGAGGACTCTTCGGATGTTTCGAGCTGTCCAGGTCCCGAGCCGCTTTGGAGCGTCGTTCTCCGAGGAGCTCGATTAGTTCCTTCTGCTGCTTAACCAGAGCCTTCATCTCAAGGAGCACATCCTACTGCTCTCGGATTTGAGATTGGGTTGTTTTTCGGTTAATTGTCATAGATCGACGTGACAGTCTTGAATGACCGGAGAGTGTCCTTGATTTCTAAGGATATAGAGGAGAGCTTGTCTATTATTGTGGTAGACAAAGAGATAGTGACTTGAAGAGGGGGACCTGAGGTGGAGGCACCTCCAGGTGGAGGAGGGAGAGAGAGAGGAGTCCGAGTCCGAGGTGGAGGAGATGGTTGCCTCGGTTGTAAGCTATGGACCCGGACACCCGGTTGAGGTTCCTGGTATCCACAATCGAGAAGCTCTTTTCTACCAACCACTATGGCAGCCTTAGAAACCTTGTTAGGATCTCGGGGAGCAGGACCTTGAACTGTTTGAAGATGAAGGTGAGGAGGGCCCCAAAAGGAAGAGGGGTGGATTTCTTGGTCTAAGCCGGCACAGAGGTCATTTGCTCAATGATTCGCTGGGAAGAGGTCTACATCTTAGCCCTCGAGTATGTCAAACAAAGCCTTCAGAATCTTGGAATTTGGATTGTCTCGTGCTGGAGTTCCGATAGAAGAAGGTTCTCATCAGCAGGAAACTAAGAAGACGTGCCTCTATCTTCATCCGAGTGATTGAGAAGTTTTTACACAACTCGGGGATTTCTTTGGCATATTTCTCAAATAATTCATCAGCAACCTCATTGAAGGAGATAGGATTTCTATTGAGGAAAAGAGATGAAACTTTGAATAAGCGGTGGAGGACGAAAACATTGATGCGAACCACCACATCACGAACTCTGGAGGTGAGGATCCCCTCGAGCTAGAAAGGTTGGAATAGAACTCAACCACGAGTTCTAGGTAGATAAAATCACCGAAACACAAGAAATTGTATACCACTCGTGGTTTTGATGTGGTTTAACCACGAGAATTTCGTGGTTAGGAAGAATTTGTCATCCAAGGTCAGGTGTTGGGTGACAATGATTTTAAAGGGGTAGAAGGACCCTCTTGGCTTTTTGCGGAACCAAGAAAATCAGGGGCGGAACCTATTTTCAGCATGGTTATAGATTTTTCAAAAGAAAAGAGATGAACTTTGAGAGAGGGAAGAGGTAGCTCGAAGAGAGAAAGAGAGAAAACGTGAGAGAGTACTCGAGAGCTTAAGGTTAGCTTACTTGAGAAGTTTTCTTGCTTGCTTGAGAGTGAAGGTGTGCTCTTTGAAAATACCGAACTTGCTTGAGAGCTAGTATGCGAGAGTCCGAGTGAGTAGAGAGTAAAGTAGCAAAATAAAGGAAAATTGATGCTATATATACTGAAAGAAAATGTCATTCAAGTATCCGTTCGACCCAACTCTCCAACGGTCGCCTCGGACCAGTGTAATCTGTTTCGCTCTCCAACGGTTAGAATTCCCGTGTTTGTCTTCTAACGGCTAGTTCTCTCGATCGATATGTGAGAGAGAGAGAGAGAGAGAGAGAAATTTTAAAAAGATTTCTGAAATTCTCCACTAATCTAGAGATGATTTCGAAGTTTGATGTCTAATTTTCTCAAATACTAAGTCTGACTCGGTGAAGTTTCGAGTGACTCGAAACCGCAAACAAGTAATAACTTATAGCTCAATATCACTGCGCCAACTGAACTAGTTGTTATTAAGACAAAGAGAGGACAACATATAACACATAATCATGTAAGATAATTTCACATAGAATAGCACATAATCATGCATTTATCATGCCAAGTTCATTCCTAATAAAGCAAAGCCGATACTCACTAAGTGGTTTAGTAAAGATATCAGTTAGTTGGAGTTTAGTAGGAATGAATTCAAGTTCAATATCACCTTTCTCGAGTGGTCTCTTAGAAAATGATATCTCGACCTCAATATGCTTTGTCTTTAAGTGCTGAACTAGATTCTTAGTGATGCTTATTGCACTCTAATTATCACACTTGATTGGAACCGATTTGAATAATAGTCAAAGATCTCTCAAGTGTTGCTTGATCTATAGAATCTAAGCACAACATGCTGTAGCTGCAACATAGTCGGCTTCGGTAGTTGATATAGCAACCGAGTTCTGCTTCTTTGAGTGCCAAGATATAAGGGAGTGACCCGGATGAAGGTTTGCTCTCGGAGAAGCTAAGTCACCCTAGAGGGTGGGTGAATAGGGTGATAAGGAAATTTGCTCGAGTTAAACACTTGTATGATTCCGAGGAGAGTGTAAGTCAAGAATGAACTCAGAGAAACACCGACTCGGAGTTAAGAGGAAGATGAAGATATAGATTAGACAGAAACTTTAAATTTGTCTCGAGTCTAGATTCTACTAAGAAATGTATCAATTGAGAAATTACGTGGAAACCCTCTTGGGGCAGAAAAGCACGGACCGTGCTAATCTAAGCAGAAGTCAAATCCACTATTTTGAATCCACAAAAATACGAGTGGAATGACTCAACCAGAGTTGCTCCCTTAAACAACTCTTTACAAGTTTTTCTTAGACCTAGAAATTCCCTTATTTGATCTAGTACTTCCTAAATGACACGACCTTTACAGCTAGAGACAATTGAGCTGAGATAACGCTCACAGCTCGATCAAAGGACCCTACTCGTAAAGTAAGAAAGAGTGTTTGTGACTTATTACAAGACCTTACAACTTAGAGAATATTAATTATAGAGTTGGAGTTGTAAGTAGAAGATTGAATAATACAAAGACTTTTGCTCAAGTATGTGTATTGACGAGTTGGTTGAACAATTTTCAAGTCTTGAGAGTTGGCTTCTATTTATAGATGACCAAGCAGATTAGCCGTTATGACCACTCTTCGACTGGCAGTCCATTGCAAAATGGATCGCAGTCATGGATTTACTGAGTCACTCGAAAAAATCCATTGAAGTGTGAACGTTGGAAAATGGCTCTTGACTCCTTTGGAAATTCCAATTCACTCGGTGGTCGCTTGAAAAGTAAGGTGCAAACCACCGTTAAGCTTAGCATTGTAGATTTCCGGTTTTGGAAACAGATAGCCCCGACACGATGTCCGGGCTTCGTCAAAAGTAGACACGAGATAATAACTCTGTAAATAGGATAGCCTTGTCTGCTTGGTGATTTGACGTTTTGAAGCCAGGTTACTTTTGTAATTCAAAAATAGGATAGCCTCATTTGAATAACCTGTAAATGTAAATCAATTTGGTTCTCAAAGTATAAATTACTTTGGTCCAAGATTAGACACGAGACAATAAATTAATTAAGATAATTAAGTGCATAATTATCTCGAGTTAGAAAAGGAATGGAATTTTCTAAGTCTAATATCCATAAGACTCAATCAATTCGAGTCGATCTAAAAGAGAATCAAGTCAAATAAAGAACATCAAAGTAGACAGACTTGATTTAGACAAAGAAAAGTGCAAACAAGACAAGTTGACATAGAAGAATGAATTATCAAGGTAATTCTTGGAACACGAAGTTAGGTCCGAGTTTACGCATGTTATAGTAAATGATTGAACATGTGATATATTTGAGTGTTGTCCGAGTGACTCGGAATAGTGTGTAGAATGGCATATAAGAGTATACTTTACGAGTCGGTCGAAGCGGATGTAAACGAATACAATAGATTCTATAACACTTAGAAAAGATGCTAAATCACTCCGAAAAGTTTCTAAGGTACATAGAATGGCTTGAAATCAAAACCTTATGAGAGCTGAAGCCATATACCCGATTCTTTGATGCAACTCGGAATGATGTACATGTAAAGTCCGAGTCTTCAATCTCGCCTTTTTTTATGAAAGGCATTCCATACTTAGATGAAACTTTGTTAATGATATATATCTGGTTTTTAAATCTTGCTCGAGAAACTAAGTCGAGTAAGATGTGATAAAATAAAGTTCTATCGAGCACATTTATTTGTTAGAGCAACTAAGTTGAGATCGGAGCAAGCAAAAATACTGATAAACACATCAATGATTGGACACTAATAGCAGGATTAATAATGAAATGCATTTATTCATGAAAGAAAAGAGAATAACTTAGTATCGAGCAAAGATAGACATAGTTGACATGCTTGAGCAAGAAATGGAAACTCATAATAGTAAACGTTGAAACAATTTCTTTAAGCATAAAACTTAGAAATTATCAATGAAATGTATTACTTCATTAAAGAAAAGATAAGTACATAAGCGAGGGTGAGAGAAACTCCCTCTAAACAAGACAACAAATTTTTCAACTATTCTCCCCCTTGCATTTCAAAGAAAATCAAAGAGAGGAACAATGTATCTAATAGATACGGATTTGATGTCTGGACAAAAAAAAAAGAAAAACAAGAGGGAGGGGATGAAGCGGTCTGAATGGAAGATGAAGGGCAAGTGGTGCGCCTGCGCTAATAAGATCTCGAAGATGTAGTTCGAGCGCGGCGGTGGCAGCACTGGGATCTCCGGTATCGGCTCGGTTCGAGTGGGCGACCCGAACGAGGGGTCCAAAGGCTCATCCTCTTGGAAGTCGACTCGCTGGAGGGGTGCGCTTAGTCCGGCCGGCTGCTGACTAACCATGGTTAGTAGGGTCATCCGACCTACTCCGACTACTGTCTCGAACTAATCATCTCCGGTTGAGGTTCTAGAGCACTTGGTCCCTTCTGCTGCTGCTCCTTCTTTTTCTTTTTCTTTCTCCCTGCCTCGGATGGACCTGCCTCGGCCGCAAGCACCTCTTCTTCTCCTTCTTCTACTTCTTCTTCCTCTTCTAATGAAGATTTGGCCGGACTCGAGGATTCCTCGGAAGTGTCCGAGTTGACGAGTTCCTAAGCCGCCTTAGATCGTCTCTCCTAAAGGAGATCGATCAACTCCCTCTGCTCCTTAACCAGAACCTTCATCTCAAGGAGAACATCTTGCTGCTCTAAGATTTGGGATTAGGCTATTTTCTAGTTAATGGTCATAGGCTGAAGGACAGTCTTGAATGACCGTAGGATGTCCTTGAACTCGGTGGACATCGAGGAGATCTTGTGGATGAAAGCGGTGGACAAGGAAAAAGAGATGATATGAGAAACACTTGAGGTGGAGACACCACCAGGTGGAGGAGGTAGAGAGAGAGGGGACTATGTCCGAGTCTAAGGCGAAGAAGGTGGCCTCGGTTCGAGTTATGGACCCAAACACCCGGTTGGGTTTCCTGGTATCCATACCCAAGAAGGTCCTTTTGCTAACTACTATGGCAGCCTCGAAACCGCGTTAGGATCCGAGGGAAGAGGGACTTTGAATTGTTTGAAGATGAGAATGAGAAGAGCCCCGAAAGAAAGAGGGGTGGTCTTCTTGTTCGAGTCCGAGCCAACACAGCTGCCATTTGCTCGATTATTGCGGGAAAGAGGTCTACTTCATAGCCCTCTAGAATTTCAAATAGAGCTTTGAGATGCTTGGAGTTTGGGTTCTCCTTATTAGAATGTTGTGAGAAGAAGGTTCTCATCGGCAGGAAACACGGAAGACGAGCTTCGACTTTAGTTGGGTCACGAGAGGTTTTTCCGTGACCTAGGGAATTCTTTAGCGTACTTCTCAAAGACGTCGTCGGCAACCTCGTTGAAAGGTATGGGGTTGCTATTCAAGAAAAGAGAAGATACTTTGAAAAGATGATGGAGGAGGGAAGTATTGATGCGAACGGTGATGTCCCGAACTCTGGAGGTGAGGATACCCTCGAGCTAGAAACATTTGAGTAGAACTCGGAGACAAGTTACGGGTAGATGAAATCATTGAAACAGAGGAAATTGTAAACCCCTATGGACTTAATGTGAGGCAACCACGAAAATTTTGTGGTTGGAAAGAATTTATCATCCAGCGTGAGATATCTTGGGTAACAAGAGGTTTGGAAGGATTGGAGGGGCCTTCCTGGCTTTTTGTTCGAGGTTTCTTGGTGGCGGAACCAAGAAAATCAGGGTGGGAACCTCTTTTCGGCATGTTTGTTGATGAAAAGAGATGAAGAAGATGAACTTTTGAGAGAGAGAGAGAGAGAAAGCTCGAGTAGAGTGAAAAAGACAAGAGTAGAAGAGTAGAAGAAGAGAGAGACTGAGAGCAACATAGCTTACTTTAGACGTTCTTCACTAAGTTTGAGGTCATCAATAATAACAAGCGCATATGATTTACCTCCGAGACTCTTGACAGGGATTTCACCACATAAATCCATATGCAACATTTCAAGCACCTTGGATGTGGAAATAGTTTTTAGAGATTTGAAGGATGATCCGACTTGTTTCCATTTTGCGCATGCTTTACAAATTTTATCTTTCTTAAATGCACAATTAGGCAATCCTCTAACTAAACCATGGGATGGAAGTTTCTTAATGATATGCATGGTAACATGACCTAGTCTACGATGCGATGCCCATGAATAATTATGAAGAGATGTTTTTAAACATGATAAGTTCCGACTCGGGTCATAAAGGGGAATAGTGTAAGTGTTACTTGATCTCTTTGGTAACATCATCAAAAATATAGTAATTGGTTTAAGTGAATCCCAATAATCTTGCCTTTGCTATCATCCCCAAAGGTGACTTTTCCTCCTTTGTAGTCCTCTAACTTATAAAAGAGTCTTGAATCTCCCGACATGTGGCGTGAGCATCCACCGTTTAGGTACCAACGCCCTTTTGTTCTTTTCGAGTCACCTGCAAGTCGAAACAAATTAACCCTTCTCACTTCCTCTAAGTAACACCCTTTACTGTGGTCCTTTTCTTAGGAAGAAGACTTTTCGAACCCAGATTTGAATGACTTTGGGTTTGGTTTGATTCCGAGTCTTTCGTTTAGAGAACCGAGTTTGTGTCTCTTTCTCTTGAGAAACTTTTGTTTAATAAAACGGTGGAGAAGGCTTTGTCCTGTAAGCTGGTCTAGGCTCAGTCCTCCTTTCATTCTTATGAATGCGACCGGGCTCGGCCTTCCTAAACTTCACGGTTCGGAATCCTTTTGAAAAGTTCGAGTAGGAATTGGATTCCTCCTCTTTGTTAAAACCAAGACCTTGTTTTCGAAGGAGACACATTGGGACCCTAAAGAGCATATCAAGCTTTTTCGACCTAGAGTAAACTTTAAAACAAGATCTTAAGACTCGTTGAGCTTTTTCTTTAGTTGCTCATTTTCCCTTCGAGTAACTCGGACTCAATCTTATTAGATTGAGCACTAGTCTTAAGTTCTCTTAGAGTAAATCTCGGTTTTCCAATTCATTTTTGAAAGAGATACTCTCAAAATTGATTGACTCATCTTGTTCTTTAAAAGAGAAGAGTCGAATTGGACTTTTCTTCCAAAGTGAAAATATACTTAGCTAATCAACTTTGGAAAACCTGAGAAAGTATTCAATTAGCTCCTGATGATTTGTTTCCTTATCGTCTCGAGTGATCCGAATCGACTCGTTTCAGCTTCCGAGTCGAGAGTGCCATCGGACATTTTGAGTCATCCGAGTCTTCCTCGTCTTCGATGAGTCTTCATCACTCCATATGGCCATCATAGCCTTTTTCTTTCTTCTGTCCCTCTTTCTCTTGGGACAGTCCTTGACTATGTGTTCCTTGCTGCCACATTCAAAACAACGAGAGTTCTTAGTCAAAGATAACTTTGAAGGGAAAGAGTGTTTACCTTATCTATCCTTCTTGTCTTTCTTATAAAACTCTTCTCTTGCCTTCTTATCCCGTCTCTTATGCTTCATTATTCTCTTGAAGCCTCTAGCGATAAGTGCCATGGGATCCTCTTCGAGTCGAGGAACTCGGATTTGCTTCTCCGGTTTACGAGGCTTTCAACGCAATGTTCTTTTTGGTGCCGACCTCTGCATCCTCCTTATCCAGGTGGATCTCATGGGTGAGAAGCTTCTTAATGAGTTCATCTAGCTTCAGTGGAGACAGGTTCCGAGCCTCTTTGATAGTTGTTACCTTGGGACGCAATCTTCTCTTGGGTGGACTTCGAGTATCTTTCGCACATTTCCTCGTGGGAAATCTTTTTACCCAAAGATTTGAGATTGTTGGTAATCTCGAGTGAAGCGGATGAACATCCGAGTGATGTTTTCTTCGGCTCCATCTTGAACAGCTCATACTTGTGAAGATATTGGCTTATCTACGCTTATCCGGCCCGGCTTGTGCCTTCATAACTATTGACCGAGTGTATCCCATACTTCTAAGCCGATGGCGTACATCATAATGTTCATCGCCTTAAAGTTCTTTCGATGTTTTCTGTTTCTTCAGCAATGAACCGAGCCTTTGACTTGGGCACGAGTCTAGTTTCTTCTGTCTTCATGGGAATGTAGTTGCCTACTTGTATGATGTTCCGGATATCCTCATCATGATTTAGCAGAAACATTCCATGAGCTTCTTCCACTGCACAAAGTTAGATCGTTTGAACTTTGGTGGTCTACTGGAAGATCTTCCTTCATAGAACTCTCCGTTGTTCCGAGCCATTTGATCTTTAGACCTTTGGGTGGTTAGATCCTTTACGAAAGGTTAGGCTCGACACCAATTGAAGGTTTGCTCTCGTAGAAGCTAAGTTACCCTAGAGTGGGGCGAATCGGGTGATGAGGAAATTTGCTCGAGTTAAACACTTGATATGATTTTGAGGAGAGTGTGAGTCAAGAATGAACTCGGAGAAACAATGACTCGAGTTAAGAGGAAGATGAAGATAAAGATTAGACAGAAACTTTAAATTTGTCCGAGTCTAGATTGTACTAAAAATGTATCAACTCGAAATTACGTAGAAACCCTCCCGGGCGAGAAAACCACAGATCGTGCTAATCCAAGCATGAAGTCAAATCCACTATTTTGAATCCACTAAAATACAGTAGAATGACTCAACCAGAGTTACTCCCTTAGACAACTCCTTACAAGTTTTTCCTAGACTTAGAAATTCCCTTATCCGATCTAGTACTTCCTAACCGAGATCACCTTTATAGCTAGGGACAAATGAGCTGAGATAACGCTTACAGCTCAGTCAAGGGACCTTGCTCGAAAGTAAGAAAGAGTGTTTGTGACTCGATTATAAGACCTTACAACTAAGAGAATATTAATTACATAGTTGGAGTTGTAAGTAGAAGATTGAATATAAATACAAAGACTGTTGCTCAAGTATGTGTATTGACGGTTGGTTCAAGCAATCTTCAAATCTTTAGAGTTGGCTTCTATTCATAGAAGACTAAGCGGATTAGCCATTGTCACCATCTTCTGACTGGAAGTCCATTGTGACAGCTTGTCATGAATTTTCTAAGTCACTCAAAAATATCCCGTTGAAGTGTGAATGTTAGGCAACGGCTCTTGACTCCTTTGGAAGTCCCAATTCACTAGTGGTGTCTTGAAAAGTAAGGTGGAAACCACCGTTAAACTTAGCATTGCAGATTTCCGATTTTGGAAATAGACAGCCCTAACACGAGTGTTTGGGCTTTGGTCGAAGTGGAAAAAGCCTTGTTTGCTTGTGATTTGACATTTTGAACCCGGTTACTTTTGTAATTCAAAAATAGGATAGCCTCGTTTGAATAACCTACAAAAGTAAATCAATTTGTTCCGAAAGTATAAAATACTTTGGTCCAAGATTAGACACGGATAATGAAGACTCGGACATCTCTTAACGCATTTCGAGTTGCATTAAATGAGTCGGTATAACAATCCCATACTTATAGAGTTTTGATTCCAAGGCATTCTCCATTTTTCGAAACTTCTTTGAGTAAAATTGTATCGTCTCCGAAGTAATACAGACTCTCACTTCTTATATTTCCTGCTTATCTTTTAGTGACTCGAAAACTGGTTCCTTGTTATGAGTCCAAGCATCATTCAGATTTATCGCAGATTGAATAGGCCGATACTTCGTCTTTTATCACTCGGAATCTAACTTGTGGTTATTTGCCCTATTTTGTTATAGTCAGTATTCGCAGCTCATTTCATACTTAGTCTATATCAAGTTGTCTCACTCGATATTCTTTATGGAACTTGTTCTATTGTTTAGACTAAGTCGGATGGAATTCCGAGTATCATGGATATTGGACTCGAAAATTCCATTTCATTTCGACTCGGATAATCGGTTGTTTAATTATGATAATTATTTTATTATCCGTGTCTAACCTTGGACCAAAGTATTTTATACTTTGAGAACCGAAGGTGATTTACTTTTGTCGGTTATTCAATCGAGGATACACCTTTTTCAAACCACAAAAGTAACCAGCTCGAACGTCAAATCACCAACAGACATGGCTTTTCACCTTCCCTCGCTCCAGTCCTAGAAGATTGTGTCGGAAGTCGTCTGTTTCCAAATATGGAAAACTGAAACGCCAAGCTTAACGAGTGGTTTCCACCTTATCGGTCAAGACATTGCCAATAGTTTTGGGACTTCCAAGAGAGTTAAACCGTTGTCCAACGTTCACATTACAACGGATACCTTCTGAGTGACTCGAAAGCATTTATCAACGGTCACGGAAGACTCGTAGTCGCGAGATGAAGATAACGGCTACTCTGCTCGGTTATCTATAAATAGAAGCCACTTCACAAGACTTGAAGATTGCCGAATCTATTGTTAATATACATACTTGAGAAAAGTCATTGTATTTACTTTCAATCTTCTACTTACAACTCCCACTCTATAATTCATTACTTTACGAGTTGTAAGGTCTTGTACTCGATTACAAACTCCTTCTTACATTCTTTGTAAGGTCCCTTGACTAAGCTGTAAGGGTTATCTCAGGTTAGTTGTCCCTAGCTGTAAGGGTTATCTCGGCTAGGAAGTACTAGATCGGATAAGGGAATTTCGAGTCTAGGAAAATTTGTATAAGAGTTGTCTAAGGGAGCAACTCGGGGTCGATCGGTTCACGGTATTTTGTGGACTCAAAATAGTGAATTTGACTTCGTGTCTGGATTGGCACGGTCCGTGGTTTTCTGCCCCAGGAGGGTTTCCACGTAAACTCTAAGTGTTATCTTTCCGAATTCATTCTAGACTCGGACAACTTTACTCGCTATTGCTCTTTCTAATTGATTGCCTTACGAGTCCAATCGTTTCGACCTTGTTGATAGACTCGGAATCTATCTTCTTCTCTATTTTGCCTAAAAGAGTTTAGTCTCAGAAAGAATTTTCTATCACCCTATTCACCCCCTCTATGGTGACTCGGACTCTCCCCGACCAAACCTTCGGATAATAAATTAATTAAGATAATTAAGTGTATAATTATCCGAGTCGGAAAAGCAATGGATTTTTCTGAGTGTTATATCCATGAGACTCAAAATCCATTTGAGTCGATCTAAAAGAGAATCAAGTGAAAAAAAATTATCAAAGTAGACAAACTTGATTTAGAAAAAGCAAAGTGCAAACAAAACAAGTCGACTTAGAAGACTCGAATTATCAAGGTAATTCTTGGAACACAAAGTCGGGTTTGAGGTTATGCATGTTATAGTAAATGATTGAACATGTGATATATTTGAGTGTTGTCCGAGTGACTCGTAACGAGTGTGTAGAATGGCATATAAGAGTATGCTTTACGAGTCGAGTCAAAAGCGGATGAAAACGAATACAATAGATTCCGTAACACTCGGAAAAGATGTTACATCACTCGGAAAAGTTTCTAAGGCACATAAAATGACTTGAAATCAAAACCTTATGAGAGCTAAAGCCATATACATGATTCTTGGATGGAACTCAGAATGATGTACATGTAAAGTCCGAGTCTTCACCGAAACCGGCCGGCTCCCGAGGTTCTCTTTCTATCAACCTTGTATCGAACATAATCGGCATCCGAGTATCCGAGTGAGAGTCGGTTCGAGTCTCTTGAGAACCATATACCTATATTCCGAGTCGTTGCAAGATATCTAAAGATTCTCTTTACAGCGGTGAGATGTGATTCTTTTGGTTTAGCTTGAAATCTTACACACGGACATACACTAAACATTATGTCCGGCCTACTGGAAGTAAGATATAGTAGAGATCCAATCATACCTCGATAGAGTTTCTTATCTACTGCTTGACCTTTTGCATATGAGTCTAGTTTTATGCTACTACTCATTGGTGTTGCTACATGTTTTGCATCTTGGAGTTTGTATTTCTTCAGCAACTCCTTGGTATACTTTGATTGATGGACATAGATGCCATCGTTGTGTTGTTTGATTTGTAGACCAAGGAAGAAATTGAGCTCTCCCATCATACTCATTTGGAATTCTTGTCTCATTAACTCGGAAAAATCTCGACAGAGACTTTCATTAGTAGCTCTAAATATTATGCCATCAACATAGATATGAGCAATAAGAAAGTCTTTCCCCTTGGTTTTTACGAAGAGAGTTTTGTCAATATGACCTCTTTTAAAATCATTTTCAACCAAGAAGCTACTCAATCTTTCATACCAAGCTCCGCAGCTTGTTTAAGACCATAAAGAGCTTTTTGCAACTTGAAAACATGATTTGGAAATTCCGAGTTTTCAAATCCAGGGAGTTGCTCAACATAGATTTCCTCTTGAATGAAACCATTAAGAAAAACACATTTGACATCCATTTGTGACAATTTAATGTTCATGCTTGATGCAAATGCCAATAGGATTCGAATTGCTTCAATCCTAGCAACTGGTGCAAAGGTCTCCCCACAATCAATTCCTTCCTCTTAATTGTAACCTTGGGCCACAAGTCTCTGAATACCAACCCACCTTCATGTAGTTTGTTCTTGAAAACCCATTTGATACCTATGACTGCGTGTTTAGAAGGTCGTTTGGTCGAGTCCACACTTGGTTTCTTTCGAATTGATTAAGTTCCTCTTGTATGGCCTCCACTCATTCAGGTTGATTTAGGGCCTCTACTGCATTTCTTGGTTAAGTTAATGAAATGAATGTAGTGAATGCACATAGATTATGCAAAGAAGAAGGAGTTCTTACCCCACTTGTTCATGTCGGACGGGATGTTTTCGAGTGGGTGACTTGAAGCATATTTGAATGCTCTACCTGTGAACAGATCTCGTAGGTTGAATTGGTTTATCTTTAGTGATCTGATCTGATTGAGCTTGCTCATCTAGTTGACTTTCAGCATCGTGAGCTAGCTCTTGAGCTGATTCAATCTGAGTCATGATATTCCGAGTTACCTCATTATGAGTTGCTTTTCCTTAACCGTGTGCGAGCTCTTCTTCGAGCAAGATCGTCATCTCGAATGAGTTTTAAATTTGACTCACTTGCTTTTCTCCGATCAATCTCATTAAAAACAACATGGATGCTTTATTCCAATTTGTTAGTTCGTTTATTGAAAATTCAATATACTTTACTATGAGATGAATAACCAAGAAAAATACATTCATCGAACCGAGCATCAAACTTAGTCGAGTTATTCTTACCATTGTTGTGAACATAACACTTACATCCAAAGGGTTTGAAGTATAAAATGTTGGGTTTCTTCCCTTTGTAGAGCTCGTATGGAGTTTTCTTCAAGATAGGTCCGATGAGGCATCTGTTTAATGTGTAGTTTGCTATATTAATCGCCTCGGCCTAGAAATAGTAAGGTAGATCATGTTCAATCATCATTGTCCTTCCTATTTCTTCAAGAGTTCTATTCTTTTTCTCAACTACTCAATTCTATTAAGAAGTTATAGGAGATACCATTGTTATCACGGAACTCTGTAAATTTTGAGTAATCGAACTCCCTTCCATGGTCGGTTCGAATTCTTATGATCCGAGTCTAACACTCAACTTGAATTTTTCAGTAGAGCTTGCTTGAACTCTTTGAAAGCTTCATTTTTGTGCTTAAGAAAACAAACCTTGGTAAATCGTGAATAATCGTCAATAATCACAAGCACATATGATTTACCTCCGAGACTCTTTATAGGAATTTCACCACATAAGTCCATATGCAACACTTCAAGAACTCTGCTTGTGGAAACTGTTTTGAGAGATTTGAAAGATGATCCGACTTGTTTCCCTTTAGTGCATGCTTGGAAAATTTTATCTTTCTTAAATGCACAGTTGGGCAAGCCTCGACTAAACCATGGGATGGAAGTTTTTAATGGTGTGCATGCTAACATGACCTACTCGTATGATGCCATGTCCAAGAATCATTATGCAAAGATGCTTTTAAACACGATAAATTCGACTTGGATCGAAAGAGGAATAGTGTAGGTGTTACCTTACCTTTTACCCGAGAGTTTAGTCTCCTTGGCGGTTACATCGGAAATATAGCAATTGGTCCGAGTGAATCTTACCTCTTGACCTTTGTCATACGGTTAATAGATACTAAGTAGATTGTACTTTAATCCCTTGACAAGGTGGATCTGTGTCGACCAGATTGTCTCCTTTTCCAATCTTTCTTATCCCAACTATCTTGCCTTTCTTGTTATCTCCAAAAGTGACTTTGCCTCCCTTATAATCATCAAACTCATAAAAGAGTCTTGAATCTCCCGACATGTGGCGTGAGCAACCACTATCTAGGTACTAATGACCTTTTGTCTTTTCTAAGTAACCTACAAGTTAGAAACATACTAACCATTCTCACTTCCTCTAATGAACCCGAGTAACTCCCCTTACTGTGGTTCTTTTTGAGGAAGAAGACTCTTGGGAACCCAAAT
This sequence comes from Talinum fruticosum, assembly GCA_021018815.1. Lineage (NCBI taxonomy): Eukaryota > Viridiplantae > Streptophyta > Magnoliopsida > Caryophyllales > Talinaceae > Talinum > Talinum fruticosum. The sequence goes on along the minus strand of JAITYX010000092.1, from coordinate 547,233 downwards.
TTGAATAACTTTGGGTTTGGTCCGATTCTGAGTCTTCCTTCTCGAAAACCGAATCGTGTCTCTTTCTTTTGAAAACCTTTTCTTTTGTAAACCGGTGGAGAAGGTTTTCTCCTATAAGCTGGTCCGGGCTTAGTCCTCCTTTCATTCTTATGAATGGGACTGTGCTCGGCCTTCTTGAACTTTATAGTTCTGGATTCCTTTTGAAAAGATTTGAGTAGGAATTAGATTCCTCTTCTTTGTTTAAACCGAGTCCTTCCTTTATGAAGGAGACACACTGAAAGCTCGAGAGCATGTCCGAGGTTTTTAAACCTTCGATAAATTTCAAAACAAGTTCTTGAGACTCATTGAGCTTTTGTTTTAGATGCTCATTTTCTCTTCGAGTGTCTCGGACTTAGTCTCATTAGCTTGAGTACTAGTCTTGAGCTCTCTCGGAGTAAGTCTCGGATTTTCCAATTCATTTTTCAAAGCAATGCTCTCGAAGTTAGAGACTCGAGTTGTTCTTTAAATTGGGAAGAATCGGAATTGGACTTTTCTTCCAAAATATAAATATATTTAGCTAAATCAACTTTGGAAAACTTGAGGAAGTATTCAATTACCTCTTAAGGATTAGTCTCCTCATTGTTTGAGTTGTCGAGTCTAACTCAAATTCGAGCATCCGAGTCCGATAATGTAATCGACACTTTGAGTCGTCCGATTCTTCATCCTCTTTAGATGAATCTTCATCACTCCATGTGGCCATCATAGCCTTCTTCTTCTTTATATCCCTCTTTCTCCTTGGACAGTCTTTGACTATGTAATCTTTGCTGCCACATTTAAAATAGCCGAGTTCTTAGTTAAAGATAACTTTGAATAGGAGGAGTGTTTACCTTTTCTATCTTTTTGTCTTTCTTATAGAACTGTTCTCTTGGCCTTTTGTCCTATCTCTTATGCTTCATCATTCTTTTAAAGCCTCGAGCAATAAGTGCCATGAGATCTTCTTCCGAGTCCGAGGAACTCAGATTTTCTCCTTGACTTTCCGAGACCTTTAGCGCAATATTCTTCTTAGTGGTGACCTCGGTGTCCTCTTCTTCCGAGATAGATCTCATAGGTGAGTAGCTTCCCAATGAGTTCGTCTAGCTTTAATAGTGAGAGGTTCCTCGATGGCGGTTACCTTTGGACCCCATCTTCTCTTAGGTAGACTTCTCATAATTTTTCTACACATTTCTTCATGAGATATCTTTCTACCTAGAGATTTGAGATTATTTGCAATCTAAGTGAAGCGTATGAACATCCGAGTGATGTTTTCTTCTAGCTCCATCTTGAATAGCTCGTATTTGTGAAGATATTAGCTTATCTTCACTTATCTTACTTGGCTGGTTCCTTCATATTTGTTGACAAGAGTGTCCCACACATCTTTTCGCTGTGTCACATGCCGACACTCGTTGTATTCTTTTGAGCTGATGGCGCACATCGGAATGTTCATTGCTTTAAAGTTCTTTCGAACTTTTCCGCCTCTTCAGTGGTGTACTCGAACTTTGCTTTAGGCACACGTCTTTTATATTCTATCTTCATTGGAATGTAATAGCCTTCTTGTATAATCTTCCATACATCTTAATTGTCATCCGATAGAAATCATTCCATCAACTTCTTCCGAGTGCACGAAATTTGATCCTTTGAACTTTGGTGGTCCGCTAGAAGATCTTCCTTCATTGAGCTCTCCCTTGTTTTGAGCCATTTGATCTTTAGACCTTTAGATTGTTAAATCCTTTCGAAAGGCTAGCCTTGAAAGATTTTCATGATACCAATTGAACTTTATGAGGGAATTTTTACAAACTTGGAAGATTAGAGCTTGAAAGAAATAATCAAGACAGTTTAAGTCTAGATTGGACTCAAGAAAAGTATGAAATCAGATTTACGTGGAAACCCTCTTGGGGCGAGAAAACCACAGCCGGTGCTAATCCAAGCACCACGTCAAATACACTATTTTGAATCCACAAAATACTCGTAGACTCGACTCAACCGAATTACTCCCTTAGACAATTCCTTACAAGATTTTCCTAGACTTAGAAGTTCCCTTATCTAATCTAGTACTTCCTAACCGAGGTAACCTTTACGAGTTAGGGACAAGCTGAGCTGAGTTAACCTGTACAGCTCGGTCAAGGGACCTTACTTGGAGAGTAAGAAAGAGGATGTGACTAATTACATGACTTTACAACTCGAAAAGTGTTAAGTACAAACTTGGAGTTGTAAGAAGAAGATTGAATGAGTATTATACAAAGAGATATAATTTAAGCAATGTGTTCGAGCAATCTTCAAGTCTTGTGAATTGGCTTTTATTTATAGATGACCAAGCGGATTAGTCAGTTGTGACTATCTTCGAATATAAGTCCTTTGTGACGGTTGTAATCTGTTCTTCCGAGTCGCTTAGAAAAGATCCGTTGAGATGTGAACATTGTACAACGGCTCTTGACTCCTTAGGATGTCCCAATCCACTTGTGGTATCCGAAAAGTAGGGTGGAAACCATCATTGAGTTTAGCGTTGAAGATTTCCAGTTTTGGAAAGAGACAACCACGACAAAGTGTATGGGCCTAGTTCGAAGTAGAAAAGCCTTGTCTACTGGTGATTGATAGCTTGAAGCCGATTACTTTTGTCATTCAAAAATAGGATAACCTCGTTTAGATAACCTACAAAAGTAAACAAAATTTGGTTCTCAAAGTATAAAATACCATGGTCTAAGATTAGGCACAAATAATAATTTAATTAAGATAATTAAGTGCATAATTCTCTCGAGACCTAGAAGAGTGAAATTGTATGAGTTTAATATTCATTATACTCAAATTCCATGTGAGTCGAGTCTTAGGAAAGATCAAGTTATAAAGAGAATATCGAGTATGAGTACTTGATCTAGACAAATATGTTTCAAACAAACATGCTGGCGAGAAATGTTGAATTATCGTTGTAATTCACTTTAACTTAGAATATGAAGTCGAACATAGATTAAAAGTGTTAGAGAGAATGTTTGAACATGCTATAAGTCTTAGTAGTGTCCGAGTGACTTAGAAGCATCGGTGTGAGTTGATGAACAAGAGGGTGATTTCTAAGTCAATAAGAATTGAATAAAAACATGTGCAATAGTTTCTATAACACTCATAATGACTTGTAGTCAAAACCTAGGAGAGGTGAGGTTTGTACTGAGCCCTTCATAGTACTCAGAATGATACACATTCGAGTCCGAATTTTCAAAATAAATATCGATATTAAAGCTCAAACCCAACCGCACTAAACCTCCTTATTATCCTTTGAAATAAAACCATGAACTACATGACTGAGTTAACTCGATGGATGCATGAGATGAGTAACATGGATAAGTCCGGGTTAACCAATTACGGGCTAAATGTTCTATTCATCATTCGCGAGGTGAAAATCTACGGCCTTTCGTAAGGGCCGCCGTTGCCTATTAGGATAGTCACCACCATGCGTTTAGGTTTAGGGATATGCAATTGTGCCTCCTGCTTGAAAAATTTGATGCCATACTAGGTAGTTTTAAGTAAACAAAGCCAGGTATACCCAAGTCCTCGGAAAATCTTCATGAAAAGTACCAATATCTACTAAAACTAAGTAATAAGAATCTAAGGTGGATTCTTATTAGGAATCAGAGTTAGTTTAACTAATTTGATGAAGCATTACCTCAACATATATGCATATGCTGAGTCCATAATCATCCTGTGACGACGGGCTATCATCACCTGCATGATAAGGGGATTCTTGTTGGTAGGAGGCCGCGAAGACTAGGCACCGACGTTTCTACTATGCTTGGTAGGTGGAATAGTTAGAGAATCATCCTGTGACGACGGGCTGAAACAATAATTGGCTTAGACCGAGTTGAAGCCAACACCGAAGAGAATTTCCATAGAAGCCCTCTCGTAATTGCGGGTAAGCACTAAAACAAGAAGAAGAAAACAAGGGTAAACCGGGTGGCAGCGCTGGCCATAAGGCGGCGGTCGGGTGGCGGTCGAGGCCGAGGAGCCTTCGACTTACACCGAAAAAACTAACTTTCGTTCCCACCTCTGCTTGTCATTATTTTTACTATTTTGATTTTGCTTCGTTGGGCCTAAAAGTTTATACTTTGACCATGCATGACACTAATATTTGATTTTGCATCTATGATGAGCGGATCCGGCTAATGGATCATCCGAAAGTCATTGGTGCTCCTCCAAAATTGGATACATACCTAGCAACCCACTTCTTCGAATGTAAACGAACACCGGTAGTAGTCAATCGCCCCGCCTCCCAATGGGAAGAATACCTTGAATAATAGCAACAACCTCCTATGGTATGTTAAACACTCGGAAAGTGTCCCGGTTCAAACCAAACACTTCACAGACATCGGTACATACGTCTATTAGGCCTAGAGGAGAGTACATATTAATTCCCTAGCCTTGTGTTGCGGAAAATGGGTAGGAAAGAAGTAATACCACTATTGGATTGTATCTAGCCCGCAACCTTTGACATGTTCGAGAGGACATGGTAGCTCTAGATGGACTGGGTTATGGCCCGAATATTAGAGAGGTCTACCAAAACTGCTCACTCTTGCATAATTCCCGACACCTCAAGGAGTTGGGAACACTCACTGTTTCTACCTATTATCTAGAGTGGATAATAGAACTAAATCCCAAACCACGAAAGGCACTCGAGACTTAGAGAGCTAAATCCTGAAGAAGTTGTCCCTACTATTGCCCCTCTCCAAATTCACGAAGTAAACCCTCGGATGATTGCACGCGCCCGTCAAAGACAAACTGAAGTTAAAGACATTGAAGAAAGGAGGGTTCGCCGAATCCAAGAGCTAAAGGAACACACCCGAGACGAGGAAGCGAGTCTAGCGATCCTAAGGGAAAGAAAGTGAAAATAAACTTGGAGTCGAGTCTTAAGAATTTGAGATAGAGTAAAAGAAAAAAGGAGGATTAGTTTTGCCTCTTCGGAGCAGGTGTTTATTTTTGTTTTACAAGTAGTATGCCCGCAATTAAATTGCTTTTATTAGCTATGTATTTAAGTAAGTAGTAGGCTTACCTTTTATTAATTAAAAGTAAGTAATAAGCTATGCTTTTATGTTTTTGTTGCTCACTTAGAGGTAAAATAAAAATCAACATATAAATTGGATCATCTAAGTTTACTTGTCCAACAAGTAAACGTACCAAGGAAAACCAACATAACAAGTGAAAATCGTGGCCCGGCCACTCCACCGTTAACCGGGTGGTGGCCGGGGCCCGCCTTGGCCAGGCCTGGTTGGGCTGGGCTCAGCCTACTACCTAGGGGTATGCTAGGTGTAGTGTTTCTTCAATTAATCAAAATTGGTTTGAAAAATCTCTTCTCCATCCAAATCGAGTTAATTTTCTTGCTCCGCTGGGTAAGTTCCGATTAAGTAAGATTGGGCAACCAACATCAAGAATTGGGCAGCCAAAATCCTAATGGCTCATTGGGCTCTAGGTGTGGAATCCAAGGGATACTCTTGCTTACCCAAATACTCGATAAATATAATGATACCAATTGGTATGGTATTATTGGCTTCAAGGAGTGGAAAAATAAGGTGGTATGCACTTAAGTCTCGCAGCAAGACCTGGATAATTCCCCTTCATCCCTTTCTAAGGCAGCGACGGTTTCAAATTCGTAAAGTTCTTCATCATTAGGATCGTGTTCGATCTCCACTACGAACTTTTTGGAAGTGATAGTAGCACAAATATTATCTCCGTTGACGAGTTATGACCCGACCTATAATGATCATTTTGACCTTCGATGCGAGTGAAAAGGGCACTATTCGATGATCATGCAACTAAGGGCGTCATGGAAGCAGATTGAAAGTGGTTGGGATATCTAAGACTTGGAATTCGATATTCCTCTCTATTGGCCCTATGTTGATTTGTAAGGCCACTGTTGCCAAGACTATTCTCCTAAAATTATCAAAAGCTCAAAGATAAATATTCTACTTAGAGAGTTGTTGCCCCCTAATTCGTAACCTTTTAGCAATTCTCCACGGACATACTTTATTGCTGATCCATTGTCTACCAAGGTTAAAGGAAAAAATTGTGGATGCAAGTTACGGTTAAATAATTGCCATTGTTATGTGCGACGCCTTCTTACGGGAGATCTTTCGATCAAAAGTAATGGTTCCGTCCCAACCAGAGAGAACTATACAATAAGAGGAAGGCGGTCACAAGCCAACCGGATGCCTTACGGTTCCGAGACCTTGTTGTGTCTCCAAGGACTCTCCAAGCCCAAAACGAAGTGTTCCACCATGCTTCTAGAAGGCAAGCACCGGCCACGATCGTTTGGAGGGTAAAAGCTTGTAGCCTCGTGTAGGTTGTCTCGTGAAGCTTAAAACACGGCACTTTGATGCTCCCGATCATGAAATGTAACGCTTTAACGTTGTCTTCGGGTCCTCAACTCCTTGTCTAATTTGGACAAAAGTAAAATGTGGCATTTTGTACTTCGAATTTCTCGGCACATAGCATGGGATTCGAGAATCTCTAAAGGCTCGGCCCGGTTCATTGATGGTCCAAAAGAAAAGAGGATTTTTGGATTGACCCAAGACAAAAAGCTATTTATTTGGTGCTAGGGGTTCTTTGTGGTTTATTTCCTTATGTTGCACCAATCGATCAAAATCTGAGATCCAAATCCACATACCGGACTCGGGATTATCATCATCGAGCCAACAAAACAAAACACGAAATAAATAGATAAGAGATGACACTTTTAAGGTGTTTACAACTAGGCTCTCAGTGTGTCTCATTTATATAAGAAGGTCTTTGTTACAATGCTGAATGAAGGTTTACTCGGGGAGAGGCTACGTCACCCTAGAAGGGGGTGAATAGGGTGATGATGAAATTTGCTTGAAATTTAATATAGATGTGAATCCGAGGTGACCAAGAGTCGAGGATGAGCTCGGAAAAGCACTAACTCGGAATTCGAGTGAAGAGTGAAGAAACAGATTAAACGAAACTTTGAACTTGTCCGAGTTTGGAATGTACTCAGAAAATTAGTAACACGAAAGTACGTGGAAACCCTCCCGGGGCGAGAAAACCACGAGACCGTGCTAATCCAAGCACGAAGTGAAATCCACTATTTTGAGTCCACAAAATACGGTAGACCGACTTGACTTGAGTTACTCTCTTAGACAACCCCTTACAAGTTTTCCTAGACTCAAAAATTCCCTTATCTAATCTAGTACTTCCTAACCGAGATAACCCTTACAGTCGGGGACAAGCTGAGCTGAGTTAACCCTTACAGCTCGGTCAAGGGACCTTACTTAGAGAGTAAGAAAGAAATTGTTTGTAATCGAGTACAAGCCCTTACAACTCGGAATATTATGAAATACGAAATTGGAGTTGTAAGTAGAAGATTGAGAATGAATACAATGACTTTTGATCAAGTATGTATATTAACAATAGATTCAGCAATCTTCAAGTCTTGAAAGTTGGCTTCTATTTATAGATGACCAAGCAGCTTAGCCATTGTGTCCATCTTCTGACTGGAAGTCCTTTGTGACCGTTGTAAAGGATTTTCGAGTCACTCGGAAAATATCCATTGCGATATGAACGTTGAGCAACGGTTCTTGACTCCTTTGGAAGTCCCAAAACCATTGGTGATGTCTTAAAAAATAAGGTGGAAACCACTTGGTGTTGCGGATTTCCAGTTTGGAAACAGACAACCACGACACGAGTGTATGGGGCTAGGTCGGAGGTGGAAAAAGCCTTTTCTGCTAGTCATTTGACGTTTTGAAGCCGCTTACTTTTGTAAATCAAATTTAGGATAACCTCATTTGAATAACCTACAAAAGCAAATCAATTTGGTTCTCAAAGTATAAAATACTTTGGTCCAAGATTAGACACACATAATATTATAATTAAAATAATTAAGTGACAAATTATCCGAGTCGGATAAGAAAAGGAATTTTCTAAGTCTAATATCCATGAAACTCAAATTCCATCTTAGTCGAGTCTAGAAGGCAATCAAGTCAGATAAAGAATATCGGAGTAAACAAACTTGATCTAGACTAAACAAAATTCAAACTAAAATATACTGACTTGGAACAATGTAATTTCGAAACACTAAATCGGACACTGAGTTTATTCCGCGAAAAGATAGTGTTTGAATCATGCGATATATCCGAGTGTTGGGTGACTCGGAACCGAGTGAGAAGTAGCATATAGAATTATGCTTTACGAGTCAATCGAGTCGGCGAGAATAGCATAATAGATACTATAACACTCGGAAGAAATCTTATATTACTCGGAAAAGTTTCTAAGATGCATGGAATGTCTTGAAGTCAAAACCCTATAAGAAATGAAGTCTTATACCTGATTCCTTGATGGAACTTAGAAACGACTAAGTAAAAGTTTGAGTCTTCATCGAAGAGGAATGTAATTCCTATAAAGTTCAAAAAGGCTGAGCATAGTCCCATTCACTCTCATAAAAACAGGACTAAGCCTATAGCAGTTTATAGGAAAAAGCCTTCTCCACTTGTCTTCAAAAGAAAAGAATTTAAAAGAAAAGAGACACGGACTCGGTTTTCTAGAACGAAGACTCATAATCGAGACCAACCCAAAATGATTCAAATTTTGGATCCGAAAAGTGTTCTCCCTTCAAGAAAGACCAAAGTAAAAATAGTTACTAGGTTTATAAGAGGATGTGAGAAGGGTTAGTTTGTTTCTGTCTTGCGGGTGACTCGAGAAATAGAAGGGTCACTGGTAGTTACACGGTGACTACTCATGCTATATGTTTGGAGATTCAAGACTCTTCTCGAGTTAGAAGATCTAAAGGGAGGAAAAGTCATATTTCGAGACAACTACAAAGGTAAGATAGTTGGGATTGGCAAAATTGGCCAAGGAAACAACTCGATCAGCCTAGTCTACCTTGTCAAAGCGCTTAAGTACAATCTCCTTAGCATTTCTCCGCTATGTGACAAAGGCTAAGAGGTAAAGTTCACTCGAACCAACTCGCTACATTTCGATGTAGTCACCAACGAGACTAAGCTCTCGAGTCCGGCTTAGGTAACACTATACTATCCCTCGTTCGATTCTAGTTAGAATTTATCTTGCTTAAAAAGATCTTTGAATGATGATTCATGGATGTGGAATCGTGGACTACGTCATATTAGCATGCATTCTATCAAGAAACTTGCATCTCATGGATTGGTTAGGGGTTTACCTAACTGTGCATTTAAGAAAGATAAAATATGTGAACCATGCACAAAAATGAAACATGTCGGATCATCTTTCAAACCACACAAAACTATGACTACATCCAAGGTGCTTGAATTAGTTCATATGGATTTGTTTGGTGAAATTCCTATGAAAAGCGTAAGAGGTAAATCATATATGCTTGTTATTGTTGATGACTATTCACGATTTACCTGGTTGTGTTTTTTGAGGAACAAGAGTGAAGTGTTCAAAGAGTTCACTAAGATCTGCAAGAAAATTCAAGTGGTGTGTGAGACTCGGATCAAAAGGATTCGAACTAACCATGGAATGGACTTCCATTACTCGGAATTTGTAGATTTCTATGACAAAAATGGCATCTTCCACAACTTCTCTGCACCAAAACTCCTCAACAAAATGGTGTAGTAGAGAGAAAGAACATAACTCTTGAAGAAGTAGGAAGGACCATGATGATTGAAAATGATCTACCTTACTATTTACTGCGCTGAGGCTATCAACACAGACAAATTATACACTCAATAGATGCCTCATAAGACCCATCCTGAAGAAAACACCCTATGAGCTCTACAAGAGAAAGAAACCCAACATCTCCTACTTCGGACCATTCGGATGTAAATGGTTTGTGCATAATAATGGTAAGGATTATCCGACTAGGTTTGATGCTAGATCACATGAAGGTATATTCCTAGGTTACTCATCTCATAGTAAAGCTTATCGACTTTTTAACAAAAGGACTAACAAAGAAGAAGAAAGCATCCATGTTGTCTTTGATGAGATTGACCTTGGTAGGATAAGTGAATCCACATTATCATATCTCAAGCTTAACCGAGATGAAGATGACATTGCTGAAGCAGAGCTCATAAAGAGTTAAAATAAAAGAACCGAGGACTCAAAATGAGCTAACTTAAAATTTTGGGACTTAGAATAAACAAGTTCAAGAGCTAGTTCATAATCTCGAAGAACAAGCCAATGCGGGAACTCGGTAAGAGCAACGAATTGAAAATCAGCTCGTTCAACCAACAAAATTGGTAAACTAAAGGACAAATAAAGCTTTCAAATATGTATCTAGTCACCCACCTGAGAACATACTTTTTGATATCAACAGTGGGGTAAGAACTCGTTTTTCTTTAGAAAATCTGTGTGAATTTTGTACATTCATATCATTAACAAAACCTAAAAATGCACTTGATGCCTTAAGCTGAACCTGAATGGGTAGAGGCTATACAAGAAGAGCTAAATCAAATTGAAAGAAACCAAGTTTAGACTTTAACCAAATGACGTTCTCAACAACTAGTAATACGAACCAAATGGGTTTTCGAGAACAAACTAGATGAGTAAGGGTTGGTAGTAAGAAATAAGGCTAAACTAGTTGCTAAGGGGTATAATCCGGAAGAGAGTATTGATTGTGGGAAACCTTTGCACCTGTTGCTAGGATTGAGGCAATCAGTATTCTCTTAGCATTTGCATCTAACATGAACCTCAAGCTTTATCAAATGGATGCCAAATGTGCTTTTGTCAATGTTTATATTCAAGTAGACGTTTATGTTGAGCAACCCCTTCGATTTGAAAACTCGGAATTTCCAAATCATGTTTTCAAATAGAAAAAGGTTTTATATGGTCCTAAACAAGCTCTCGGAGCTTGGTATAAAAGACCAAGTAGTTTCTTGGTTGAAAATGATTTCAAAAGAGATCTATGTTAATAATATTATCTTTGGAGCAACTAATGAAACTCTATGCCAAGAGTTTTACGAGTTCATGAGATAGGAGTTCTAAATGAGTATGATGGGAGAACTTAATTTCTTTCTTGGTCTACAAATTAAACAAGACAAGGATGGAATCTATGTCCATCAATCTAATTACACCAAGGATCCATTGAAAACATACAACCTATATGATGTGAAGCATGCAACAACACCTATGAGTAGCGAGTTTGAAACTAGACTTGGACGAGAAAGGTAAAGTCGTAGATCAAAAACGCCACGGAGGTATGATTGGATCTTTACTTTATCTCACATCTAGTAGGTCAGGTATTATGTTTACTGTCTACCTTTATTTGCAACATTTCAAGCTAATCCTAAGGAATCACATCTTACTACGGTGAGAACTTTTAGATATCTTGCAGGAACTCGGAACCGACTCTCACTAGATACTCAAATGCCGACTATGCTAGAAACATGGTTGATAGAAAGAGCACATTAGGAGCATGCCTATTTCTAGGTCAATCCTTCATCTCCCGGCACTCAAACAAGCGAGAACTAAGTTGCTCAATCAACTATTGAGGCTGAGTACATTGCAGCTGGAGCTTGCTTGTGCTCGGATTCTCTAGATCAAGCAAGACTTAAAGGATTTGGGATTGTCATTCACATCAATTCCAATCAAGGGTGACGATCAAAGTGCAATAAGCATCGAGTAACAAGCAAGTTCATCACTCAAAGACAAAGCATATTGAGGTCCGGTATCATTTTCTGAGAGACCATTCCGGAAAACGTTATATTGAACTTAAGTTTATTCTTACGAAATTTCAGGTTAGTCGATATCTCCACTAAGCCTCTAAGTGAAGATCAATTTTGCTTTATTAGGAATGAGCTTGGCATGATTAATGCATGATTATGTGATTTATTGCATGATTTATTATTTCAGAATGAGATTGAGCTATGAGTTATAAATTTTCTAAGTGTTCTTAGTCACTCGGATAGCTTACCGAGTCATACTCAAATTATAAGCAAACTGGACATCAACATTCCGAGGTTATCTCTAGATAAGTTGAGAATCTCATAAATGTTTTTGAAAACTCTTTCTTCTCTCTATCTCTCTCTATCACACGATAAGTCGGCAGAAACTAGCCGTTGGAAGAAAGCTATTAGAGAAACTAGCCATTACTGCGCGAGAGAGACTCAATGGTCCGATAACCGTTGCTTGGTAACTATGTTAGAAAGTCGGTTGGAAGCCTTTTCTTCTATAAATAGCATCGCTTCACTTTCTTTTCTCTACTTTACCCACTTATTTCTTGGTCTCTTACTGTCATTGCTCTCGACATTCTTTAGCTCGCTCGCGTTCACTTTTTCTCTCTAATTCTCCATCCGCTCTCGTCCTGTACTCTTTGAAGACTAAGATTCTAACTCTAAGTCATTCTAAGTACCACATGGAGATTCAGGTACATATCTCATCCCTCCTAAGTTTTCATTTCAAGACATTCTGAATTTTATAGAAACTCTAGTATAAGTTTTCATTCGTTTGTTACTTGACTCATACAACACATTCTTGTATATCTTCTACATTAATATTTCGACTCACTCGGGCATCGGTTAGAACTATCGCATGTTCAAATAATTTGTCTAACACCTTTATTCCGAGTTCGACTACATATTTCAATGTAAAGTGCATTACGGTGTTAATTCCATTTTCTAAGTCAATTTGTTTGTTTGAGAATTATTTGTCCAGATCAAGTCTTTATACTCTCATGATTCTATTATTTTTGAAATACAAAAGTAGTCGGCTTCTAGTTGTCAATCACCAACACACAAGCCTTATCTACTTCGAACAGGGCTTAAACACCATATCGAGATTGTCTGTTTCCAAAGCTGGAAAACTAAAATGCTAAGCTCAACGGTGGCTTCCACCTTGCTTTTTAGACATCACTAGTTGACTGGAGTACCTTTTGGAGTGAAAAGCCATTGCACAACATTCACATCTCAGCGAATCTTTTCGAGTGACTTAGAAGAGCCGTAACAACGGCTAGTAATGTCCTCTGTTCGGAACCTAGACACAACGAGTCACTCTGCTTGGTCATCTATAAATAGAAGCCACTTCTCAAGACTTGAAGATTGTTGGAATTATTTCGAAACACATTACTTAAGCAAAAGTCACTGTTTTCATATTCAATCTTCTATTTACAACTCCCAATTTGTAATTATTACTTTCTAAGTTGTAAAGTCTTGTAATCGGTTACATACTTTTACTATTTTCTGAGTAAGGTCCATTGATTGAGCTGTATCGGTTAACACAACTCAATTGTCCTTAACTGCAAAGGCTATCTCGGTTTGGAAGTACTAGATCACATAAGGGAACTTCGAGTCTAGGAAAACAATGTAAGGAATTGTCTAAGGGAGCAATTATGATAGAGTGAGTCCTTTGTATTTTGAGGATTTAAAATAGTGGATTTGACTTGGTGCTTGGATTAGCAATATCCGTGGTTTTATGTCCCGGGAGGGTTTCCACGTATTTTTGTTCATATACATTTATGAGTCTAATCTATACTCGGACTCGGCTACTTATCTTTTCGAAGCAAAAAGTTTCAAAGTTTTTCAAATTCCTCATCACCCTATTTGCCACCCTTTCTTGGGTTACTTAGACTCTCCAGGAGCAAACCTTCAATTCGTATGAGAGCCTAGCCTTTCAAGAAGGATATAAACAATCTAAAGGTCTAAAGATCAAATGGCTCAGAACATTGGAGAGTTTGGTGAAGGAAGGTCTTCCACCGGACCACCAATGTTTAAAGGATCAAACTTTGTGCACTCGGACGAAACCGATGGAGTGCTTTCGTTGGACAACGATGAGGATGTTCGGAACATCATCCAAGAAGGCAACTACATTCTAATGAAGATGGAAGGAATAAGAACTGTGCCTAAAGAAAATTCAAGTACACCAATGAAGTGTAAGAAAAGTTCAAAAAGAACTTCAAAGTAATGAACATTCGATGTGCGCTATCAGCTCGGAAGAGTACAGCAGAGTGTCGACCGCGACACGAGCAAAAGATGTATGGGACACTCTTGTCAACGCATACGAAGGAACAAGCCAAGTGAAACAAGCGAAGATAAGCCAGTATCTTCACAAATATGAGTTTTTCAAGATGGAGCATAAAGAAAACATCACTTAGATGTTTATTCGCTTCACCGAGATTACAAACAATCTCAAATCTCTAGGTAGAAAAATTTCTCATGAGAAAATGTGTAGAAAAATTATGAGGAGTCTACCAAAGAGAAGATAGGGTCCCAAGGTGACAGCCATCAAGGAAACTCAAAACCTCTCTCAACTAAAACCAGACGAACCGATTGGGATTACCCATGAGATTCACTTAGAAGAAGAAGATGTTGAGGTCGGCACCAAAAACAACATTACACTCGAAGGCCTCGGAATGTAGAGGGAAAGTCCGAGTTCCTCGGACTCAGAAGAGGATCCAATGGCACTTATTGCCCGAGGCTTCAAAAGAATAATAAAGCATAAGAAATGGGAAAAGAGGCCAAAGGAAGAATTCTACAAGAAGCATAAGACGGAAAAAAAAGGTAAATATTCTTCCCCTTCAAAGTTATCTTTAACTAAGAATTATGGCTATTTTGAATGTGGCAGCAAAGATCACATAGTCAAAGACTGTCCAAAGGGAAAGAAGAACAAGGCTATGATGGCCACATGGAGTGATGGCGACTCATCCGAAGAAGATGATGATTCTAATGACTCAAAAGTGTCCGATGGCACTAACGGACTCGAAGTCGAATCCGAGTCAAATTCGACAACTCGGACATCGAGGAGACAAGTCCCGAGGAGGTAATTGAATACTTTCTCAAGTTCTCTAAAGTTTATTTGGCTAAATATATTTACACTTTGGAAGAAAAGTCCAATTTTGATTCTTCTCGGTTCGAAGAACAACTTGAGTCTCTTACTTCGAGAGCAACGGTTTGAAAAATAAATTAGACTAACTCGAAAGAACTCTAGATTAGTACTCAAGATAATGAGACCGAGTCCGAGTCACTCGAAGAGAAAATCAGCATCTGAAAAAAGCTCAATGAGTCTCAAGAGCTCATTTTGAAGTTTACTCAAGGTCGGAAAAACCTTGTCATGCTTTTAGGCTCTTAGTGTCTCCTTCGGGAAAGAAGGACTTGCTTTTAACGAAGAGGAGGAATCTAATTCCAACTCAAATATTTTGAAAAAGGATTCCAGAACTGTGAAGCTCGGGAAGGCTGAGCATGGTCCCATTCATAAGGATGAAAGGAGGATCGAGCGCACACCGGTTTAGGAGAAAACCTTCTCCAACTGGTTATAAAAGAAAAGATTTTCAACGAAAGAGACACGGACTCAATTTTCTAGAAAGAGGACTCGGAATTAGACCAAACCCAAAGTCATTCAAATCTGGGTTCCTAAGAGTCTTCTTCCTTAGAAAAGGACCACGAGTAAAGGGAGTTACTAGGTTTGTTAGAGGAAGTGAGAAGGGTTAGTGTGTTTCGACTTGTAGGTAACTCATAAAAGTAGGAAAGGTCATTGGTACTTAGACAGTTGATACTCACGCCACATGTGAGGAGATTTTAGACTCTTTTACGAGTTAGAAGATTTTAGAGGCAAAGTCACTTTTGGAGATGACAGTAAGGGCAAGATAGTTAGAATTGGGAAGATTGGGAAAGGAGACAACCTGGTAAGCCCGAGTCTATCTTGTCAAGGGATTATAGTACAATCTACTCAGCATCTCTCGGTTGGGTGACAAAGGTCAAAAGGTAAGATTCATTGAGACGAATTGCTATATTTCTTATGCAACCACCAAAGAGATTAAGCTCTCGGGTAAGAGGTAAGGTAATACATATGTCTTCAGCTCCATGTCTAGGTTGGATGCTAGTGATAAAACACGGCGTTTTGAGCCTGGAATGTCTCCGTACACCTGTGCTTGCACTTCCGTTAACTTTGGATGTTTGACCCGTGCCTGGACTCTTCGAAACAAAAGGAATTTTTGATCGACCCAAGGAAAAAAGGCTATTTATTTGGTGCTAAGGGGTTTTTTGTTATTTACTTGCTTCCGTGGCACCAATCAAATACTGTCCGTGATATAAATCCTCAAACAGGACTCGAAATTTCATCATCAGCCCGACAAATAAATAAAAGAGAAAAGGGATAACACTTTTTAGGTGTCTACAGTTGGCCCTCACTTTGACCGAGTCTTAAAGACGAAGGTCAAAGTAGACACTAAAGGGTACTTACCTTGATGCAGATTGAATAAAGGTGACCACGATTAGTTGTCTCTTGACTGGAATTCTAACTAGGGAGCTTGGATTTAACTAACGGAGTGAAGTCCGGGTGGCTGATTCTTGAACAAGGCTAATTAAAGACCTGAGGCTTGGATTAACGTGCCTAAACTTGATCACATACTTAATTTGAAGCTTGGAAGGGAGCTTGAACTTAATTCGGGTAGTCACGTCCGAAGTCCAGCTGGGGCTTAAACCGACCACTTCTTGGATCTAAAGTTTGACTAAGTATCCCGAAGATGGTCTCAGTAGCAAGATCATGTTTCAAACATGCTTCCTTGACTTGGCCATACAGTGGTTCTGAAGTGTTCACATTGTCTCGTGAATCTTGACTGCTATTGGGCCCGAAGTTAGATGGATGGATTTTTGTACTTTGACCACTGTTTAGCCTCGAAGCTCGACGGAGATGTCCGAACCTTATCCGTTGTTGGGTCTAAGACTCGACTGGAGTGTGTCTAAAGCTTGACAATTATTAGGCCTGAAGCTTCACAGGAGTGTGTCTAAACCTTGACTATTGTTAGGCCCGAGACTCGACTAGAGTGTGTCCGAACCTTAACCGTTGTTGGGTCGGAGACTTGACTTGAGTGTGTCCGAACGTTGACCACTATTGATCCCGAAGCTCGACCGGAGTGTGTCTAAACCTTGACTGTTGTTAGGCTAGAGACTTGACTGGAGTGTGTCCGAACCTTAGCCACCGGTGGGCTTGACGTTCGACTTCTATCCACTTTCGTTAGAAAAGAGATGGATATTGATCATCATGTAGAAATTTTTGCCTATTCTTGGTCGTCGGATGACCTGAATTCTAGGGAATGGCTTGCTTGAAAATCTGATGTTCAGTGGGTTATGTTCCCCATTCTCATTTTAAGCTTTTTAGTTTGTGTGCTAATAGCTCCTTTGTTTGCATGATAGAAGATTTATGCCTCCTTTGGAGTTTGTTGTGGTTGTACGGCCATTTCGCTCATGAGCCCCCATGTTCTTCTTAAGTGCTTGTGTCTAGCTATTCTCGAATGTTGGAGTGTTGGTGAGCTTCGATATTGTTGGTTGAATTTCTTTGGAGTTTGTTGTGGTTGTAGGTTCTTGATGATGAGTCTAACCTAATCTTTTTCAAAGAGTCGATCTGCCATGTGGGCTCCTTTACCCTCCATTGAGTGAGGAAGATAGTGAAGCTCTCCTCGTCTCCTTGCTTGATTAACTCTAGGTCTCGAAGAGTGATTGGTAGATGAGCATTGTAAGAGTATTGGTGTAAGAACTCCCTCCAAAGATATTGCCAGCTTGTGACCTTATGTGGATCGAGAACATTGTACCATTTCATGATGTCATCGCTAAACACCTATGGGAAGATGACATGGTCTCGTGTCTTCCAAGTACATTCTTTAGAGTCATTGCCCCTATAAAGTTCCTCACGTGGCGGTGAGGGTTTTCCGTCCCGTGGAACTTGATGTCAAGCATGGTGAATTTTTGGGGCAACTTACCTTTAGGGATTGAAGTGAATCCTTGGGCCATATAGTAGTTATTGAACATTGATGACTCCTATAACATCTTACGTATTCGATTTATTCGTGGATCGAGCTGAGGCTTGGGCTGAAATTCGGGCGGGATTCTTCTTCTTTTGATTTCTTCTCCAATTCTTTGAGTATGAGGCCGAGGATTTCTGCTATTGACTCAATTTTCTTATCTTGAGCCTCAATCTTAGCTTCCAATTTTACGAAGATTCCTTGAACAAGGTCATGATGGGGGTTCCCTCGGCTTGTTGGCCATTTTTGGAGGGGGTTGTGCTTTGTCCGTGGGCGACGTACATGGGTTACAAGTAAAGGTGTCGGACGTACTGGTGTGGTACGTGTCGGTGTTGACCGTACCGGTGTTCGATAGACTTCTTATTTCCTAACCGCTTTATGCTAGGATTCCCGATTTTAATAGAATTTCCTATCCTGTATCCCGAAAGAGCAGGTGCTCGGGATTGGCTCGTGAAAAATTTTTAGGGAGATAGGGCTTAAGTGTTTGACCTCGAGGAACGACTAATCCCGAGAGAAAAGAAAATGATATGCTCTTTTACTTGGATGCACATAAAGAGTGCAAGCCGACGAAAATGATATGCAACGATGCACATGGAGTCCCTTGGATTGGGATGAACTTAATTTGGCTAAATGCAAACAAAGATTCACCTAATTTGAGATTAATTTGATTTGGCTAATGTAAACAAAGACTCTCTTAATTAGATATGAATTTTTATTTGGCTAAATGCAAAAATGGACCTTCCTGATTAAGATAAATTTAAAATTTGGCTAATACAAAAAGGACTCACCTATTTAGATATGAATTATTATTTGGGCTATGCAAATTAAAGACTCACCTATTTTGAGATAAATTTAAAATTTGGTTAATGTAAAAATAAAATGAATAGACTGACCTTAGTTGAGATGATTTTAATTTTGGCTAATGCAAAAATGAAATCAATTGACTCACCTTAATTGAGATGATTTTTAATTTGGCCAATACAAAAAGGAAATGAATGGACTTATCTTAATTGAAATGATTTTAATTTTGGCTAAATGCAAATAAAAAACTCACCTATTTTGAGATGAACTTTAAATTTTAGCTAAATGCATTGAAAAAAATAAAATTAATGGACCAACCTTAAAAGGGAAAGGTAAATTGGGACTTTTGGATAAAAATGCACAAATTGGACAGATTTAAGAAGGTTTATTACTTTATTTTATTTTTATACCCATGCAAGGATTATTTTGTGAACATAGCTAAACTAAAGGCTAACAAGAAAAAGGTTAAATACTAAAAACAACCACACTCATTTTAAGCATGAAAATGATGAGACAAGGGGCCACCTAAACAATCAAGGATCTATGGTCAAAAGAGGGTAAAAACTAGGTAGGATACATGGTGTGTCATAGTTCGAGAATTTAGTCCTCCATAGGGTGCACAACAGGAAATAGCATTGAATCCTTAGTGCCTCTCGCTAAGCCAAGAGCGCGTGCTATGAGGGACGAGGTGCCGCCTCCGTTATAATCATGCCTAATTGGGCCAGCCTGGGACGCGGTGGGAGCCTCTTCCAAAATTGTTTTTAAGAGGCAAAGCATAATGGTTCACCAATAAAAATAAGCTACATTCAAGGTTGCCTAAATACGTGAAACCTAATGCAAATACATTACTAAAACTCACTTCTCAAATTTTCAAGTTTCGCCCTCTTAATAAGTGATTATCCCCATTGGAGTCGTCATTGTGGGAACCGCAGTTCGCCCCACCCCTAAAGGGGCCCCGAGCTTCCCCACTAATTGGCGAGTTTTTAAAATTTTTCTTTTTGGTTTTTTAAGATGAAAATGATTTTAGGGTTTTCAAGATTTATTTTAGAAAGTGGGGATGAACCTCTTATTTAGACTTCCGAATTTTATAAATCAAGTTAAAATGAATTAAATCAAATTGAGTGGCGATTTTATTAATTATTTTCAGAATTCCTAGGATATTATTTCTTAACCAAAATATAAAGAAAACTAGGGTTTGCTGAATCTGCCGTGGGGCTTTAGGGCTAAATTGGTGTGAAAACATCGATTTGGATCCAAGGCTCACCGGCCGACCACTCAGTGCTAGCTTTCACCAAGCACGTAGTGGTCGGCGGTACCAAGCAAAAGCCCACGGATGAGCTGATCGACCTTGATCTCTGACCTGGTGGGCAGATCCAGAAAACTTCTTTTTTATCGTTCAATTAGAAAAACTCGAAGCAATTGGATAGAAATGGATCGAAAATAGGAGTCACCACACAATTTTTAGGAATTGAAAAACTAACAAAAAATAAAATAAATAAATGCTCTTTCAATCTCAGTATGGATAACTAAGTTGAAAGAGGCTAAAAGAGTGACTCTAACGGTGTAGAACCAAGAATCGGATTTGGGGCGAGGGTACGAAACGTACGGATAAACCTTCCGTTCCGCTCGTTAAACGATGGTCATTACTAGTTTCGATAGCGAATTTACATAACATATTAAACACAAGCATACAACATGCGATAAGGAATTAAAAGTAACCAAAACATGATAATGAAAGCGAGTAAAGGCATATATGAAAAGTGATAAAGAAAGCAAAAGCGAAAAGAAAAGAAAGCGGAAACAAAAGAAAGTGAGAAAGACATTGAGCGAGGAGGAATTAAAAGTGATACAATTTTTTTCTCCACAATACGGAAAACAATAAAAACATTAAATAAATAATCGTGGTTTGAAGGACAATTTGGTGCCCTCAAGTTCTTCCACCTGCAGATCTGGATCTTGAATCGAATCCGAGAGTGCGAGTAGTTGTGATTTGAAAGGGGATTTCGTGTGGTTTTGTGGAGGTAGGTAAGGAAATATGTGTAAGTAATGGAGTATGATGGTATGCTCTTAGAGAGATTAATTCACCCTAGAGGGGAGGTGAATAGGGTGATGTAAGATTTATTAGAAATTACAAAAATATTTGCACAAAACCGACTTAGAAACATATTCTCAGCCTAAATTGGACTCGGAAAATGAAATACACAAACAAGAACGTCAAAACCCTATTGGGGAAGAAAACCACGGACAGTGCTAGTCCAAGCACCAAGTCAAATCCACTAATCTAATACACAATTACCGGGATTAACTATTTAGAGAATTGCTCCCTTAGATAATTCGCTTACAAGTTTTTCTAGACTTAGAAGTTCCCTTCTCCGATTTAGGACTTCCTAACTTAGACACTCTTTACAGCTAGGCACAACTAAGGTGAGTTAACCCTTACATCTCAGTTAAGGGACATAGAAAGAAAGTAGAAAGAGTAGAAGTGATTACAAAACCTTCTTTACAATGCAGAATGTAACAAAATACATAATAGGAGTTGTAAGCTGAAGATTGAGTAAGAATCCACTAAGTGTTGAGCAATGTGTTCAGCAATCTTCAAGTCTTGTGGAGTGGCTTCTATTTATACGCAGCAAGGCGGAATCACCGTTGAGGCTTGTTCTGGATTGGTGAGCTTCAATGGCCATTGGAAGGGCTAGTCGAGTCGAGTAAAAAGGATCCTTTGAGAAGTAAACGTTGGGTGGTGGTCCTTGGTCCAAAAAGTAGTCCATCCCTTAGGTTATGATTGAAATCTAGGGTGGAAACAACCGTTCGATCTAAAGTTATTGTTTATTGGATTTAGAAACAAACAACCCTGTCACAATGTCTAAGCCATGTCTAGAAATGGTGCTCTTACTGTCTGTTGTTGTTTAATGGCTAGAAACCGACTGCTTTTACTTTTCAAAAATAGATTAGGCTTGTTTAATCAACCAACAAAAGCAACTCAAAGTGGTACTCAAAATATAAAAATGTTGTGGTCCAGAATTAGGCATAGATACTAATTAAATCAATGTAATTAAGCACTTAATTATCTTCAACCTAAAGGAATGGAGTTTTTTAGTCTAATATTCATTTGGTTCAAATTAAATCTTGAGTCAATCCTTAAAATGATTAAGTTAAAAAGAATAAAACATCAGAGTACATAAACTTCATTAAGTTAATAATTCTCAATAAATAAACTGACTTACAAAGTAGAATTAACGTTGTAATTCATTTTTAGTTGGAAAAACAAGTTAGTGCTTAGAATAAAGTGTTAGAGAAATTATTTACTCATGTCATTATTCTGAGTGGTGTTTGAGTGGGTCAAAAACATAATTAAGAATGTTATGTTTGATGAATGGTTTCGAGTGGGTCGGAACATAATGAAAACATAGATATGAGTTTCTTAAATATTTAGAATGACGTAGAATCAATACCTAAGAGATAGAGAGAGAGAGTTATGCCCGAGTCTTCAATCTCCCCTTTTTTATGAAAGGCATTCTATAATTAAGATAGAAACTAATAAGTTAAGAGATTTATGTTTTCATTGAGAGTTGATCGGAGCAAGAAAAATAATGATGGAAAAATAACAATTCAGCTCAAATCAAATATAACTCAGAACATGCTTCTAGAAATGATCGGAGCAAATTTGTTATAGACTAAAGAATAAAATATCAAATTAAGTATGAAACATATATCAAAAATAAATATGCTCATAAATAATTGAATTTCATTTCTTAGTAGGAGTTTGAACAAAAATTATAAACAGACTAAGAAATGAATAAACACATAAACAACTAAGGGAAAAACTCCCCTAAACCAAACATCTATTTTTCTATCTTTTCTCTTCCCTATGCAATTCAGCAAAAAAATAGCAAAAGGAGGGAAGAAAGAACAATAAATACAAAAGATTTTGGACAAAAAAGAAATAAAATAATCTTGAAATCAAGAAGGAGGGGCGATCGGCGAGAAGTGGAAGATCGAGTGTTGCGCATACGCTCGTATCATTGAGTTGAAACACCTAGGCGAGGTGGCAAAAGCAGGGCGGATCCGGTAGTGGGATGATCCTGGTTCTATGAACCAAAGGTAAATCTTCCTCTCGCTTCTTCTTCCTTCTCAGCAAAAGTCTGTTGTCGGCTGAGATTCTAAGGCGGGGGCCTTGGAGTGGCCGAGATCACTAGCCTCTTCCGAGGCACTACTAATGTGATAAGAAGAGATCACCTTAGGTTCTTTGTTGCCCTAGTCCTCATATTGAACTTGTTCGATCTCCTTTTCTCTTTCTTTAGCTCCTCCCTCATCTTCTCCTTTAGCTTCTCCTTGGCCTTTTCTGCAGCTTCTTCGATTTAGACTCGGAAGAACTGGAGCACTCCTCATATTTGTCTTTAGCAGATTTTGAGTCCTGGCTACCTTGGACCTTTTCTCTTAGAGGTAACGAAGTTGTTCATTTTGTTCCTTAATCACCTCTTTTACCTGGACAACCAGTTGTTGACTCTGTTAAATCTGAGTTTGAGCTCGGCTCTGCATCCGAGTCAAAATAGGTATGAAATCCTTGAAGGATCATAGAGTTGATTGTAACTTTACGACCGAGAGAAGAAAATTCGTTGGCCACCTTCGAAGAAGGTCAATAGAAGGGGCAAGTAGATAAGTGAATGGCCCAACAATGAGAAGTGGGACCTCAGAAGTACTCGAGTCCGAGGTGGAGTAGGAGGAGGTGCTAACTTAGACGAGTGAACCCGGACACCGGGTTTGATTTCCTGGTATTGAAGATCTATCAGTTCACCTTTACTAAAGCAAACTACGAGGCTCTAAGAATGAGTTTGGGTCAAAAGGGAGAGGGACCTCAAACTAAGAAAAATAGAACAAAAAAGGGCTTCAAAAGGATATGGAGTCTTCTTCGAGTCGGATGGAACAGAGGCTATCTCGTTCCTGGATGAATGGAAAGAGGTCTACATCGTAGCCCTCTAGGATGTGAAAGAGAAGCTTGAGTACTTTAGAATTGGGGTTCTCTTTTCACGGATAATAGGACAACAAAGTCCTCATAAGAATGAAGCACATAAGTCTAACTTCGAGAGGTCATTTGAGTCACAAAAAATTCTTTCCGGACTGAGGAAATTCTTTGGTATACTTGTCAAAGAAGTCATCTACAACTTCATTGAAAGGAATTGGATTGAAGTTATGAAAGAGGGACTTCACATCAAAGAGTTTGTGAAGTAGAGCAAGGTTGATACAAACCACCTTGCCTTAGACAACAGAATAGACAACGTTATCTCTTCGCTGTCATGTGAGTACAAAATTCAGTAATAAGGTCAAGGTAAATATACTCACGGAAGCACACATAGTTGAAAACACCAGTTTTAGCGATGGATATCAACCAATAAAAAACGTTTTTAGAAAGAATTTGTCATCGGGGAAGAAGTGTTAGGCGACAATGATTTTTGAATCTTCATAGGCAAGGGCTTTCCCCTTTCCTTGTGCAGCCACGTGAATGATTGGACTTAGTCCTGGCCTTCTTTGTGGCCGAACCTCCTTCCACTGGCTGATCCTCTCTTAGGCATATTGAGAAGATAGAGAGTGATTGAGATTAAGGAGATAGAGAGTAGAGAACACAGATGATTGAGAAACAGAGAAAGAGTTTGAGTGTGAGAGTGAATGAACTCGAGAGTAAAGATAGTGAGAGAGGGAGAAATACGTAGGTAAAGTGAATGAGTAAAAATGAAGTGGTGCTATTTATAGAGAGTAAAAGCTTTCAACCGCCATCCGACTTAGTTAACAAACAACGGTTATCGGACCATTAAGTCTCTCAAGCATAGTAACGGCTAGTTTTACGGTAGTTTTCTTCCGATGGCTAGTTCTACTAACTATTCACATGACAAAGAGAGAGAAGAAAGGATTTTCGAAAACATTTATAAGATTGTCCACTTATCTAGAGATGATCCGAAAATTTTGATGTCCATTTTGCTAAGAATATGAGTCCGACCTCACTATGTTTTGTCTTTGAGTGCTGAACTCGGATTCTTAATGATGCCTATGGCACATTGGTTAGCACACTTGATTAGAATAGATATGAATGATAGACTAAGATCCTTCAAGTGTTTCTTAATCTAAAGAATCTAAGAGAGAGCAAGCTCCAAATGCAATGTACTTAGCCTCCGCAGTTGATAGAGCAATTGAGTTTTGCATCTCTAAGTGCCAGGAGATGAGAGATTAACCCATAAATTGAAATGCTCCTAATGTGTTCTTTCTATCAACTTTATATCTAGCACAGTTAGCATATGAGTATCCAGTGAAGGTCATATCTTAGTCCTTTGAATACAATAGACCAAGATTCCGAGTCCCTGCAAGATGTGTAAACATTCTCTTCACCACAGTGAGATGTGATTCCTTAGTATTAGCTTGAAATCTTGCACAAAGGTAAACATTAAACATGATATCCGGCATACTAGATGTAAGGTAAAGTAGAGATCCAATCATACTTCACATCTTGTAGCTTGTATTTCTTTAGTAATTTCTTGGTGTATTTTGATTGATAGACATAGATGCCATCATTCTCTTACTTGTTTTGCAGTCCAAAGAAGAAATTGAGTTCTCCCATCATGCTCATTTGAAATTCATGTCTTATTAACTCGAGAGAACTCTCGGCATAGAGTTTCATAACTAGCTCCAAAAATAATGTATCAACATATATTTGGATAATGAGAAAATCATTCCCCTTAGGTTTTGTAACAAGATTTTTTTAATCTGACCTCTTTTGAAATCATTTTCAACTAAGAAACTGCTTAGTCTTTCATACCAAGCTCTAGGAGCGTGTTTCATACCATATAAAGCATTTTGCAACTTGAAAACATAATTTGGAAATTTTGAGTTTTCAAATCCAGGGGTTGCACAACATAAACTTCTTCTTGAATATAACCATTTAGAAATGCATATTTAACATCCATTTGATAAAGCTTGATGTTTATGCTAGATGCAAATGCTCGAGAGAATTTTGATTGCCTCAATCCTAGCAACAGTGCAACGGTTTCCCCATAATTAATTTCCTCTTCTTGGTTATATCCCCGAGCAACTAATTTGGCCTTATTTCTTACTATCAACCCTCCCTCATCCAGTTTGTTCTTGAAAATCCATTTGGTTTCTATTACAGGGTGGTCGGAAGGTCGTTTGGTCGAGTCTAAACTTAGATTCTTTCAAATTTATTTAGCTCCTCTTGCATGGCCTCTACCCATTCAGGTTCGGTTAAGGCTTCTAATACATTTTTAAGATCGGTTAATGATATGAATGCTGAAAATGCACAAAGATTTTGCAAAGAAGAACGAGTTCTTACCCCACTTTTAATATTAGAAAGTATGTTCTCAGGTGGGTGATCTGGATGCATATTTGAAAGCTCTGTCTATCCTTTGGTTTACCAAGTTTGTTTGTTGAATAGGTTGATCTTCAGTTGGTTGCTCTTGCTGAACTTCTAAATTGGCTTGTTCTTCAGACATTCTAAACTAGCTCTTGAACTTGTTCATTCTAAGTCTCATTCTCGAGTTGCCTCGGTCCTTTTGTGTTTGACTCATTCCGAGTTCAGCTTCAAGCAATGTCATCTTTATCTCTCGTAAAGCTTCAAATTTGAGAAGGTAGAATCACTTGTAGTGCCACGGTCAATCTCATCAAAGACAACGTGGATGCTTTCTTCCACTTTATTAGTTCTCTTGTCGAAACTCTACAAGCTTTACTATGAGTTGAGTTACCCAAAAATATACCTTCATCCGACCTTGCATCAAACCGAGTCGGATGCTCCTTACCATTATTATGCACATAGCATTTACATCTGAATGGTTTGAAGTAGGAAATGTTGGGCTTCTTTCCCTTGTACATCTCATAGGGTGTCTTCTTTAGAATAGGTCCGATGAGGCATCTGTTGAGTGTATAGTTTGCTCGTGTTGATCGCCTCAGACACGTAAATAGTAAGGTAGATCATTTTCAATCATCATCGTCCTTCCTATTTCTTCAAGAGTTCTGTTCTTTCTATCCACTACTTCATTCTATTAAGAAGTTCTTAGTCTAGAGAAGTTATGGGAGATATCATTCTTGTCACAAAAGTCTCAGTAAATTCTAAGTAATCAAACTATCTTCCATGGTCATTTCAAATTCTTCTAATCTGAGTCTCGGACTCCACTTGAATTTTCCTGCAGATCATAGTGAAATGTTTGAAGGCGTCATTCTTGTTCTTAACAAAACGCACCCAGGTGAATTGTGAATAATCATCAACAATAACTAACACATATGATTTACCTCCTAAGCTCTTCACAAGAATTTCACCACACGAATCCATATGAATAAATTCAAGTACTTTGGATATAGATAGAGTTTTGTGTTGTTTGAAAGTTGACTTACTTGCTTTCCTTTTGTGCATGCTTCACATATTTTAACTTTCTTTAATGCACTCGTTAGGTAAACCCCTAACTAATCCGTGAGATGTAAGTTTCTTGATGGTACGCATTATGATATGACCTAGTCTACGATGCCATGTCCATGAATCATCATTCAAAGATGCTTTTAAAGATGATAAATTCTTACTAGAATCACAAAGAGGAATGGTATAAGTGTTACCTAACCTCGGACGTGAGTGTTTTGTCTATTTGGTGACTGCATTAGAAATGTAGTAGTTGGTCCGACTGAATCTTAGCTCTTCACCTTTGTCACACAATTGAGATATGCATAACAAATTGTACGTGAGTTATTTAACAAGGTAGACTGGACAAACCGAGTTATCTCCTTGACCAACCTGGCAAATCTCAACTATCTTGCCCTTGTTGTTATCTCCGAATGTGACTTTTTCTCCCTTCATATCTTCTAGTTTAGAGAAGAGTCCTGAATCTCTTGACATATGGCGTCATTAGCCACTCTGTCTAAGTACGAGTGACCCTTTTGTTTATGAGTCACTTGCAAAACAGAAACAAACTAACCTTTCTCACTTTCTCTTATAAACCTAGTAACTATCTTTACTTGTGGTCTTTCTTTGAGGAAGAGTACTTTTGGGAATCTAGATTTGAATGATTTTGGGTTTGGTATGATTCTGAATTTTCCTTTTAGAAAGCTGAATTTGTGTCTCTTTTCATTGAAAACCTTTCTTTTTGTAAACAGATTGAGATAGCTTTTTCCTATAAACTAGTCTGCGCTCAGTCCTCTTTTTATGTGAGTGACTGGGACCATGCTCATCCTTCCCGAACTTAATAGTTTTGGAATTAGTTTTCAAAATATTGTGATAAGAGTTATCCTTCTGTTCGAGCATTGTTACCAATACCTTCTTTTCTAAATGAGACACACTGAGAGCTAAGTAAAAGATCAAGGTTTTTCTTACCTTAAATGAGTTTTAAAACCAGCTCTTGAGGCTCATTGAGCTTCTGTTTCAATAGTTCATTCTCTCGTTCGAGGCACTCGGACCGAGTCTCATTGTCTTGAGCACTAGTCTCATGTACTTTCAGATTTTGTCTAAAGTTTGCTAACTTATTTTTTAAAATAGTATTCTCGGTAGTAATAGACTCAAGTTGTTCTTTGAATCGTAACAGTCGAATTGGACTTTTCTTCCAAAGTACGAGATATATCTAGCAAGATCATGTTTGGAAAACTTAAGGAAGTAGTCAATTATCTCCCGAGGACTTGTTTCCTCAACAACCGAGTCGTCACTGTCTCGACTCAAATTCAGCATCTTTGTCTCGTCAATGTCGTTAGACACTTCAGAATCATCATTTTTAGAGGAGTCATCATCGCTCCAGGGAGCCACCATAGCCTTTTTCTTCTAGATTAGTTTTGCCTTCTTCAATTACTGTCACCTTGGGACCCTATCTTTACTATGGTAGACTTCTAAGAATTTTTCCGATCATTTCTTCATGAGAGATCTTTCTACCTAGAGATTTGAGATTGTTGGTACTCTTAGTGAACCAAACATACATTTGAGTGATGTTCTCCTCAAGCTCCATTATGAACAACTCATACTTATGAAGGGATTGGCTTATCTTAGCCTCGCTTCACATGGATAATTCCTTCGCAGTGTTGACCAAGTGTATCCAACACCTCTTTGGCTATCTCATAGGTTGACACTCTATTGTATTCTTTTGAGCTGATAGCCCACATTAGAGTGTCCATGGCTTTGAAATTCTTCCCGATCTTTTCATTCTCTTCAGTAGTGAAATCGACTTCTCCTTAGGCACAGCTTTTACTCCTTGCATCTTTGTTGGAATTTAGTTTCCGTTCTTGATAATGTTTTATATTTCCTCATCATTGTCCAGGATGAAGCACTATATCGGTTAGGCACAACTGAGTTAAGCTTACCCTTACAGCTCAGTCAAGGGACTTAGAAAGAAAGTAGAAAGAGTAGAAGTGATTACAAGACTTTATTTACAACATAGAAAGTAAGAAAATAAAGAATAGGAGTTGGAAGCTGAAAACCGAGTAAGAATACACTAAGTAAGTGTTAAGTAATGTGTTCAGTAATCTTCAAGTCTTGTGAAGAGGCTTCTATTTATGCACAACAGGGCGGAATGACCGTTAAGGCTTGTTCTGGATTTGTGAGCTTCAATAGCCGTTGTAACGGCTAGTCCAAGTCGATCGAAAAGGATTCATTGAGAAGTTAACGTTGAGTGGTGGTCCTTGGCTCAAAAAGTAGTCCATCCCTCTGGTTGTGGTTGAAATCTAGGGTGGGAACAACTATTAGACCCAAAGTTGTTTTTTACTGTATTAGAGAACAAACAACCCTGTCACGGTGTTTAAGCCATGTCCAAAAATGGTGCTTTTCTATCTCCTAGTGTTTAACGGCTAGAAACCGACTGCTTTTTCTTTTCAAAAATAGACTAGGCTTGTTTAATCAACCTACAAAAGCAAATAAAAGTGGTACTCAATATCTAAAATTACTTTGGTCTAGATTTAGGCAAAGATAATAATTAAATCAAAGTAATTAAGCACTTAATTATCTTCAGTTAAAGGATTAGAATTTTCTGAGACTAATATTCATTAGGTTCAAACTCAATGTTCAGTTAATCCTTAAAATGATCAAGTTAGAAATAATAAAACATGAGAGTACATAAATTAAATAATTCTCAATAAATAAACTACTTAGAAAGTAGAATTAATGCAGTAATCCATTTTTACTTGTAACAACAAGTGAGTGCTTAGAATAAAAGTGATAAAGAAATTATTTACTCATGCCATTGTTCTCGGTGGTGTCCGAGTGGGACAGAAACACGCTTAAGAATGTTATGCTTGAGAAATGATTTCGAGTGGGTCGAACATAATGAAAACATATAAATGCGTTTCTTAAAGATTTAGAATGACTTAGAAACCAAACCCGAGAGAGATAAAGAGTTCTACCTACGTCGTTAGAGTATTAGGGTTCAAATACAGTAGAGGAGGGAAGTCTGATGGGAATAGGTCGAAAAGAAACCAAGAGATCGGAATACTATGGAGTGTATTCAATTGCTCTTAGTTTAGCTTCGCGGCGTAATGCTTAGGGTTGACTCATTATCGAAATGAGAGCCTAAGCTCCCTATTTATAGGTAAAGGCTAGGTCACAAAATGACCTAGGGTTTCGATTGAATCAAGCAATCTAGAGCAGGGCAAGAACAGCAAAGAAAATCACCAAAAATCGACCCATAAATGAACGGGTAGAACCGGATATAACCCAATCTCAGTAGTTGGTGGCGCCGGTCATACGGTGCCATGTTAGGTTCTCCATCCTTTTCTGTGGTGCAATGGGATTCGCAGGTAAAATGCAGCATTTTAGGTAAGAATGCACCTGGTACGCAGCGCCGTACACGACGTCCGAGGGAGGAACCTTTGTGTCTCTGCGCATCGTCATCGAGTAAAACGTTGCATTTTGATGCTTCGATCATGAAACGCACCGTCGGACACGACATCTTTGTTGTCTTCATCTCTGTGTCCGATTGGACCCTGGTGATGAAATGCAATGTTTTATGCCTGCAATCTTTCTATACACAATGTCGGACTTCCCTTGATTTTAGAGGTTTGACCCGAGCTCGACCGTCCGAATAAAAAGGGCTTTTTCGACCTACCTAAGGCAAAAGGGCTATTTGTTTAGTGCTAAGGGGTTCTTTATGGTTTACTTGCTTCTATCATACCAATGAAATACCATCCATGATCCATATCCTCAAACAAGACTCGGGATTTCATCATCCTGGTCGATAAATAAATAAAAGAAAAAAGGGATGATGCTTTTTAGGTGTGGACACCTGCTTATCATCAACATTTGAAGTTCTTTCCTTTCATGGACATCAAAACCCTTTGAGATGTCGGCATCTTTGTACATTACACAATTTTCGTTTCCAATTGCCAAATTCAAAGGCACTTTTCCATACATAATGGAGCATAAACCCATCGGAAAAAGGCATGGAATCGTCAAGGAAATATGTCATTCTCATTCGATATTCAATCGCCAAGTAGTAGTACATTTGTAACACCCCTAGAGCCACCCTAGGAGTATTACATGCCAGTGGTTCCCCGAGAGGAACCCCTAAGGCTGCTTAAGATCTTAACTTGGGGTTAATAACCCTTTCTTGGATTGGCGGAAGCGCGGTTCTAGGTTTTCGAAGGTTTTTCTAGAAATTTCAGCAGAGTTTCCTCTATAATAAGGCTAATCCCATAGGCTTAAAGCCTTAACCCCGCATGAAATGCAATCTTAAACTCAACGAGCCACACGCTCGTAGTATTCACATAGGGATTTTACATTCATGGTCAAAACTTAAGTTCACATACAACAGTCTTTACAACATTTTTATAAACAAAAGACAGAAAAACATGTAGCAAGGTCGGCATCTCCTATCCGTCCGCCATTTCCAAAAGCCAAAGGCAACTCCTGCCGGTCTTAACTTCGTACCTGAAATCTTGGTGATGTCATGAGCTTACTAGCCCGAGTGAATAACCCAAATCCAACCTCGAGTTTCACTTTGCACATTAATTCATTAACAAACACACGTAAGTTCACAATTCATTCATAACATGCGATTCGGATCTACATGCTTAAGACATGCGAGATTCCAAACTTACCAACTTGCCAAGAAACATAATGATAACAATTGCTCATGAATTAAATCAAACATGCTTCATTCATCTTTCTACGCAAGTAAGTCATAGAATCATTCATCATGTACATCATTCATCACATAAATCATATCTTAGTTCTTATCGTATTCATTTCTTACGAAAACAAGATTCGTTCTTCTTCTTATTCTTCTTCTTGAGTTTAATCATGCATTCATAAATCATTGGTTCTTTCTTGTTCGTCATGCATGATCATACATTTCTTCATATCATAATTCTTTTAAGTCTTCTTAGTTTCGAATGGAAAGAAGATTTATGTTCTCGCTCTAAAGACCCAGTTCTTGGAGCCAAAACAATTCATGGGCTCGGTTCACGGAGGCATACAATATGTGGCCTCGAGGCAAAACAATTCATGGCCTCCGAGCAGCCTCCCTTCCCCGAAGGACGCATACTCGTCAATAATTCTTAAAAGCAATTCAATTTGTGGCTTCGGCTGACAGACACTTCTATGGCCATAGCTTCGAGAGGGTTCTTTAATTCATGGGGTCTTAGATCAATAACACAATCCTTTCTCCCTTCTTTAGTTCTTTATGTTTCTTATCTTCTTATTATCTATGCCTAAGATACACTTAATTCATATAATTCATGCTCAAGCACGTTCATGCATAACTTCTTCAAAACAAGCAATTCATATAAGCAAGTTCCAACTCAAGTATAATCAATTCATTTCACATACACCTGCTGATGTCATTTATCATCAATGTAATTCGAGATAAACACATAATCACATAAACATGCCAACTAGGATTCCTAATCAATGAACTCATCGTTTTCATGATCGCGTATTATCGCGTATAAGTGATTTATGGTTCTATAACTTTTCTTAAACATTAAGTATCTCTTAATCTAGCCATATAGCTTCTTAAATCTCAGTTCTTAATTCAATTACTCACTTAGTTCCGATTTAGTCCAAAACAGCACATTTTCACTCAAAATTGCATATCTCCCTATCTACTCACCCAATGCATAATAAATTTTATAGGAAATTCTCATAAATTATCAGGAAGCTGTAGTAAAAATTTCAAGAATTTCGGGCTACACATGACAACACAATAATGTAGACAAGCAGGCTTTATTCATTGAAAAATCTGCACTAAATCATGAACTCAATTTTCTCGATTTTTCTCACTAAACCTATTCAAGCTATTTTCATCAAATTCTCAATATACAGTCCAATAATCATGCTTAAGAATGGTCAATAATCACTAAATTTATGAATCGGACATCAAATTCACAACATGCTTTTCAATTCGTGAATTTAGGCCTTTAGCTTCTTCAATTAACTTAGGGTTTCCAATTTCACACTTCGAATTCATGTTCAATCCACCTAATTCATTTTATTTTGGAGGATGAATTCAGATTACTCACCTTAAATTCTTAGAGGCTCTAAGAATTTCGGTTTTGGAAGATTTGAATTTCAGGTTGGGGTTTGCTTCTTCTTACGCCTTTCGATTTCTAGTCTAGCTCCCGATCCTCAAACCTCCTTCTTTCGCTCTCTGCTTCCCACAATCGCTCTCTCTCGGGCTCTTTCTCATTTTCCTCTATTTCTCTGCTATGCCTCTCGTTCTCCCCGCCCTAGCCTCGGAACCGGTCTTGCTTATCTTCCTCCTCTCGCTCGCCGGCCGTCGGCCGCGGTTTCGTGCTCACCGACCGCCTTCCTCGGCCCTCGCGTTCGCTCCCCATCGTAGTCTCTATCTCCCGCTCTCTTGCTGTTCCCTTCTTCCTTTTTGCTCAGTTCGGCCTCCCGAGCCCTCTCTCTCTCCCTTGCCCATCGGCGACGGCGCCCTCGCCGTTCAGGTGGCCATGGGCCCCGGCCTCTTGGCTCTCGCGTTCTCTCGCTTTCCCATGCTCCCTCTCGCTTTCCCCGCTTCTACTTTCCCATTCTTTTCTTTCTTTCCCCACTTCTGCCTCTTTTCTTCGATGTATCAGTCCCACTCTCTCTCCTAATTTCCTAATTACACATAATGGGCTTGCTGCTCCCTTTCAATTTGACCCATCTCTCTCTCTCTACTTAATTCCTTGCCAGCTCCTCCTTCTCAAATGCCAGCCATCCTTCTTCATTTCTCATTTCCTTTCTTTTTATTCTAATTGGGCCCAACTTTAATTTCAATACGCCCAATAAGCTAGCCCATTCTCGGTTTCGGTTCTCGGGTTTTTAATTCGACTCGGAAACATTCTAATTCATTAGCAAGCAAACACACGAAATTTTGGGGTCTCACAACATTATAGTTTAAGTGACCTGTTTTTCATTGTGATTTACTTTGAGGAGTGGGGGCTAAAGTGCAATTTTATCTTTGTCCATTTGAAAAAAAATTTTTCCATCATCTTAATAAAAAGATATATTTGTTCTTATAATAGAGTCTTCCATTCACCTCCCGTACATGAGTCAAAAGCCTAAAAATACAAAAATTAATAACAAAGCACCCTACAAGGGATTATTCAATCAAGCATGATTCATCAAGTCGGCATTAAGAAGGTTACCGCATAGCCACCTTCAAAGGAAATCTCCATACCATTAACTCTCCAACATTCGAGAAGAGTTAGACACAAGCACCCAAGAAAAACGCGGGGCTCATGATCGAAAGGATCATACAACTCTAAGAATACTCGGGAAGAGGCACCAATCTTCTACCATGCAAATGAAGGAGCTATTAACACACTGTACTAAAAAGCTCAAAATTAGAATGAGGCACATAACCTCATGGAACTTTAGATTTTTAAGTAAGTCCAATTCATCCATCTCTATCCCGACAAAAGTGGATAGACGTCGAGTTTCGGGCCAAATAGCGGTCAACGTTTAGACAGCAAGTCGAGTCATAGACCTAATAGTAGTTAAGGCTTAGACATCCCCGTCGAGCTTTAAGCCCAACAGCGGTCCAAGTTCAAACACCCTTGTCAAGCTTCAAGCCCAACAATGGTCAAGGTTCGGATACACTAGTCGAGCCTCAAACCAATAACTCGTTAAGGTTTAGACATCCCTATTCGAGTCTCGGGCTCTAAAGACTCGGACAACGTTCGACACAATTCCGAGTTGAATTGAAGGAATCGAGTATAAGAATTTATTACTTATGGAGTTTTGATTCCAAGGCTTTCTCCGATCCTTAGAAACTTTTGTGAAGTAATAAACTACATTTTCTAAGTGATATAGCACTTACTTTTCGTATTCTCGCTTGTCTCGTGTGACTCGTAAAACAGTATATGCTTGTCTCACTCGGTTCCGAGTCCCTCATCCTTTAGATATATCGTACGAATTGACTATTCGCATAATCACACTCGAGTCCGACTTCACGATATAAATCTTATTCTGTTATAGTCAGCACTCCTAGTTTGATTCAAGCTTAGTCTATATCAAGTTATTTCACTCGATATTCTTTATGTGACTTGATTCTTCGCTTAGACTATGTCGGATGAAATTTTGAGCTTCATGGATATTAGACTCGTAAAATTCCATTCCTTTTTTGACCCGGATAATTACCAACTTAATTATCTTAATTATTTTATTATCTCGTGTCTAATCGTGGACCAAAGTATTTTATACTTTGGGAACCAAAATTTGACTTACTTTTGTAGGTTATTCAAATGAGGATATACTTTTCGAAATACAAAAGTAACCTGGCTTCAAAACGTCAAATCACCAAGCAGACATGGCTTTTCACCTACTCTGTCCCAGGTCCTGAAGCTCGTGTCGGGGTTGTCTGTTTCCAAATCTGAAAACCGAAACGCCAAGCTTAACGATGGTTTCCACCTTATCCTTCAAGATACCACCAGGTGGTTTTGGGACTTCTAAGAGAGTTATACCGTTGTCCAACGTTCATATTACAACGGATACTTTCCGAGTGACTCGGAAAGCCATTATCAACGGTCAAAAGGACTCTCAGGTGAGCGAGATGGAGAGAACGGCTACTCCGGCTGGTCATCTATAAATAGAAGCCAACCTACAAGACTTGAAGATTGCCGAACATATTGTTAATACACGTACTTAAGAAAAGTCATTGTATTTACTCTCAATCTTCTACTTACAACTCCCACTCGTAATTCATTACTTTCGAGTTGTAAGGTCTTGTACTTAGTTACAAACACATTCTTACTTTCTAAGTAAGATCCCTTGACTAAGTTGTAAGGGTTAACTCGACTTAATTGTCCCTAGCTGTAAAGGTTATCTCAGCTTAGAAGTACTAGATAAGATAAGGGGATTTCGAGTCTAGGAAAACTTGTAAAGAGTTGTCTAAGGGAGCAACTCAGGTTCAATCAGTCTACGGTATTTTGTGGACTCAAAATAGTAGATTTGACTTCGTGCTTGGACTAGCACGGTCCGTGGTTTTCTACCCCGGGAGGGTTTTCACGTAATCTCTTAGTGTTTACTTTCCGAGTTCATTCTAGACACGGACAGACCTCAAAGATTTACCTTAATTTGCTTCGTACTCTTTACAACATTTACGAGTCCATACTTTTCGACTACACTTTTGACTTAGAATCTGTTTCATTCTCTTCTTTGGCAAAAGAGTTTGAATTTCTAAGAAAATCCTCCATCACCCTATTCACCCCCTCTAGGGTGACACGAGACTCTCCCGAGCAAACCTTCAATTGGTATCGAGCCTAGCCTTTCGTAAAGGATCTAACCATCCAAAGGTCTAAAGATCAAATGGCTCGGAACAACGGAGAGTTCGATGAAGGAAGATCTTCCAGCAGACCACCAAAATTCAAAGGATCAAACTTCGAGCACTTGGAAGAAACTTATGGAATGTTTCCTCATGGATCATGATGAAGATGTATGGGAAATCATACAACAAGGAAACTACATTCCAATGAAGACGAGAGGAATTCGAATCATTCCAAAGATAAAAGCCGAATTCACTCCGTGTGAAGCGAGAAGTTCGGGAAGAACTTCAAGGCAATGAACATTCCGATGTGCGCTATTAGCACAAAAGAATACAATCGAGTGTCCGCCTCGACTCGGCAAAAGAAGTGTGGGACACACTTGTCAACACTTACGAAGGCACTAGCCAGGTCGGACAAGCGAAGATCAGCCGAGTATCTTCATAAATACGAGCTATTTAAGATGAAGCCGAAGAAAACATCACTCGGATGTTCATTCGATTTATCGAGATTACCAACAATCTCAAATCACTGGGTAAGAAGATTTCCCACGAGTAAATGTGCGGAAAGATACTCGAAGTTTACCCAAGAGAAGATGGGGTCCCAAGGTGACTGCCGTAGAGGAAGCTTAGAACTCGTCACTTTTAAAGCCGGACGAACTCATCGAAAGCTTCTCACTCACGAAATCCACCTAGAAGAGGAGGATGCTGAGGACAAGTACCAAAAAGAACATAGCACCGAAAGCCTCGGAATCCGGAGAAGTAAATCCGAGCTCCTCCGACTCGAAGAGGATGCCATGGCACTCATTACAAGAGGCTTCAAGAGAATAATGAAGCACAAAAGATGGGACAAAAGACCAAAAGAAGAATTCTACAAGAAAGATAAGAGGAATAGAAAAGGTAAGTATTCTTCTCCCTCAAAGTTATCTTTATCTAAGAATTCTGGATGTTTTGAGTGTGGCAGCAAAGACCACATATTCAAGGACTGTCCAAAAAGAAAAAGGGACAGAAAGAAGAAAAAGGTTATGATAGCCACATGGAGCGACGAGGACTCATCGGAAGATGATGAGGAGTCGGATGACTCAAAATGTCCGATGGCAATCTCGACTCGAAGTCGAAAAAGAGTCGGACTCGGACTTAGACAATGAGGAAACTAATCCTTAAGAGGTAACTGAATACTTTCTCAAATTCTCCAAAGTTGATCTAGCTAAATACATTTTTACTTTAGAAGAAAAGTCCAATTCGACTCTTCTTGATTCGAAGAACAACTTGAGTCAATTCCTTCGAGAGCATATCTTTGAAAAATGAATTGGAAAAGCCGAGACTTACACTCGGAGATCTCAAGGCTAGTACTCAATCCAATGAGACTAAGTCCGAGTTACTCGGAAAAGAAAATAAGCAACTAAAGCGAAGCTCATTGAGTCTCAAGATCCGGTCTTAAAATTTACTCAAGGTCGAAAAACCTTGGCATGTGCTTAGGATCACAATGTGTCTCCTTCAGGAAAGAAGGTCTTGGTTTCAACAAAGAGGAGGAATCTAATTCCTACTCAGATTTATTCAAAAGGATTCCGAACTATAAAGTTCGGGAAAGCTGAGCATGGTCCCATTCACAAAAATGAAGGGAGGACTAAGCCCGAACAGCTTTACAAAAGGAAACCATTTTCTCCAGTCTCAAAAGGAAAGGTTTTCAAAAAGAAAGAGACACGGACTCAGTTCTCTGCAAGGAAAGCTTCGAATCGGACTAAACCCAAAGTCATACAAATCGGGTTCCGAAAAACCTTCTTCCTTAGAAAAAGGATCACGAGTAAAGAATGTTACTAGGTTCGTTAGAGGAAGTGAGAAGGGTTAGATTCTCTCTGTTTTGCGGGTCACTCGGAAGAGATCAAAAGGACACTGGTACCTTGACAGTGTATGTTCATGCCACATGTCGGGAGATGCGGGACTCTTTTCCGAGTTGGAAAAACATAAAGGAGGAAAGGTCACGTTCGGAGATGATAGCAAAGGAAAGATAGTTGGAATAGGCAAGATTGGAAAAGGATGCAATTTGGTCGATCCAGGTTTATCCGGTCAAAGGATTAAAGTACAATCCGCTCAGCATCTCTCAATCGTGTGATAAAGGTCAAGAGGTAAGATTCACTCGGACCAACTGCTACATTTCGATGTTACCACCAAAGAAATCAAGCTTTCGGGTAAAAGATCGGGTAACACCTACATCATTCCTCTTTCGACTCGAGTCGAATTTAGCTTGCTTAAAAGCATCTCTTCATGATAACTCTTGGACATGGCATCGTAGATTAGGCCATATTAGCATGCATACTATCAGAAAATTAGCATCTCATGGTTTGGTTAGAGGTTTACCTAACCGTGCTTTTGAGAAAGATAAAGTGTGTGAAGCATGCACAAGAAGGAAACAAGTCGGATCATCATTCAAATCTCTGAAGACAGTTTCCACATCCAAAGTGCTTGAGCTACTACATATGGACTTATGTGGTGAAATCCTCGTTAAGAGCCTCGGAGGTAAATCATATATATTTGTTATTATTGATGATTATTCACGATTTACCTGGGTGTGTTTTCTTAAGCACAAAAATGAACCATTCAAGGAGTTCAGCAAGCTCAGTAGAAAGATTCAACTTGAGTCTCGTAGTTAGATCTAGAGAATTCAAACCGACCGTGGAAGGGAGTTTGACTACTCGGAATTCTCGGAGTTTTGTGACAAAAATGGCATCTCTCACAACTTCTCAGCACCAAGAACTCCTCAACAAAATGGAGTAGTGGAGAGAAAGAATAGAACCCTTGAAGAGATAGCAAGGACTATGATGATTGAGCACAACTTGCCTTACTATTTCAGGGCCGAGGAAGTCAACACGACCAACTATACTTTGAATAGATGCGTCATCGGACCCATATTGAAGAAAACACCTTATGAGCTCTACAAAGGGAAGAAACCAAATATTTCCTATTTCGGACCATTTCGATGTAAATGTTTCGTTCACAACAATGGTAAGGATCACTTGACCAAGTTTGATGCTCGGTCGAGATGAAGGTATTTTTACGGGTTATTCTTCTCACAAAGAAAGCTTATCGCATCTTCAATAAGAAAACTAACAAAGTGGAAGAGAGCATCCACGTTGTGTTTGCTAAGCTTGAACAGGAGAAACCAAGCGAGTCTTCATACTCGAATTGAAGCTCAGTAGAGAAGATGATGAAACCGAGCCCATAAAGACTCTAACTCAATCGGCTCAAAATGAAGTCACTCGGAACGAAGTGACTCGGAATGAGACAACTCAAAATGAAGTCACTCGGAACGAAGAGCTCGCTCGTAACGAACAAGCCAATGAAGAAGATCACTCGGAACAAGCTTCGAAGATCGGGTAGCTCGATCCACAAATCTTGTGAATCGGAGAAGAGGTAAGGCATTCAAGTTTACTTCTAGTCACCCACTAGAAAACATAATATCCGATATCAAAAGTGGGGTAAGAACTCGTTCCTCTCTTCAAAATCTGTGTGCATTCACTACATTTATTTTATTAATCGAACCCAAAATGCAATAGAGGCCCTAAATGAACCTGAATGGGTAGAGGCCATGCAAGAGGAACTCAATCAATTCGAAAGAAACCAAGTCCGGACTCGACCAACCGACCTTCGACCACCCGAGTTATAGGAACCAAATGGGTTTTCAAAAACAAACTGGATGAGGGTAGAGTGGTAGTCGAAACAAGGCTAGACTTATGGCTCAAGGTTACAATCAAGAAGAGGGAATTGATTGTGGGGAGACCTTTGCACCTGTTGCCGAATTGAAGCTATTAGAATATTGTTGGCATTTGCATCCAAGCATGCATATTAAATTATATCAAATGGATGTTAAGTGTGCTTTTCACAATGGTTTTATTGAAGAAGAAGTCTATGTCGAGCAGCCTTTGGGTTTTGGAAACTCAGATTTTCCAGATCATGTTTTCAAACTTCAAAAGGCTCTCTATGGTCTTACACAAGCCCCTCGAGCTTGGTATGAAAGACTAAGCAATTTCTTGGTTCAAAATGATTTCAAAAGAGGTCGGATCGACAAGACCCTCTTTATAAAAACCAAGGGGAAAGATTTCCTTATTGTTCAAATCTATGTTGATGATATTATCTTCGGAGCAAATAATGAATATCTATGACGAGAATTTTCTCGAGTTGATGAGTCGAGAATTCCAAATGAGTATGATGGGAGAACTCAATTTCTTCCTTGGTTTACAAATCAAACAAGACAAAGATGGAATCTATGTCCATCATGAAGACTCGGACACTCGCTCAATACTTTTCCGAGTTGTATAAAAGGAATCAGGTATAACAATCTCGTACTTATAGAATTTTGATTCCAAGGCATTCTCTGTTTGCTAGAAACTTTTCCGAGTGATACAAGTATCTTATCTAAGTGATATAGCTTTCACTTCATGTATTTTGTGCTTATCCTTGAGTGACTCGAAACCCGATACTTTGTTCCGAGTCTTTCATCACTCGATTTATCGCATGTTGAATAGACTGGTATTCCGCTCGGATCCGACTCCTTTCTATAAGGTCTATCTTATTGAAGTCGATACTCTAGTCTGTTTCATGCTTAGTCTATATCAAGGTATATCACTCGATGTTCTTTACATAACTTGGTTCTTTGCTCGGACTAACTCCGATGGAATTTTGAGTTATATGGATATTAGACTGAGAAAATTCCATTTCGTTTCCGACTCGGATAATCGGTTGCTTAATTATCGTAATTATTTTATTATCTCGCGTCTAATCTTGGACCAAAGTATTTTATACTTTGAGAACCAAAATTGATTTACTTTTGTACGTTATTCAAACGAGGATACACTTTTCAAACTACAAAAGTAACCGGCTTCAAAACGTCAAATCACCAGGCAGACATGGCTTTTCACCTTCTCTCGCTCCAGTCCCGAAGATTGTGTCGGAGCCGTCTGTTTCCAAATCTGGAAAACTGAACGCTAAGCTTAACGGTGGTTTCCACCTTATCTTTCAAGACACCACCAGTGGTTTTGGGACTTCCAAGAGAGTTAAATCGTTATCCAACGTTCACATTACAACGGATACTTTCGAGTGACTCACAAAGCTTCGTCAACGGTCACAAAGGACTCTCGGTTAGCGAGATGAAGATAACGGCTACTCGCCCGGTTATCTATAAATAGAAGCCACCTCACAAGACTTCAAGATTTTTGAACCTATTTTTAATACACGTACTTGAGCAAAGTTATTGTATTTATTCTAAATCTTCTACTTACAACTCATATTCCGTATTTCATTACTTTCGAGTTGTAAGGTCTTGTACTCGATTACAAACACTTTCTTACTTTCTCTATAAGGTCCCTTGACTAAACTGTAAAGGTTAACTCAACTTAGTCGTCCCTAGCTGTAAGGGTTATCTCAGCTAGGAAGTACTAGATCGGATAAGGGAATTTCTAAGTTTAGGAAAACTTGTAAAGAGTTGTCTAAGGGAGCAACTCGGGTTCGATCGGTTCACGGTATTTTGTGGACTCAAAATAGTGGATTTGACTTCGTGCTTGGATTAGCACGGTCCGTGGTTTTCTGCCCCAGGAGGGTTTCTACGTAATGTCTTAGTGTTATCTTTTTGAGTTCATTCTAGACTCGGACAGTTTTCTTGCTCCCGCTTAACTTGCTTACTTATTCGTGATAGCATTTTTGAGTCCATTCTTTCTCGACCTCGCTGATTGACTCAAAACTTGTCTCTGTCTCTTCTTTGGCAAAAGAGCTAACGTTTTCACGAAAAGCATCCATCACCCTATTCACCCCCCTTTAGGCTGACACG
The DNA here is from genome assembly GCA_021018815.1 of Talinum fruticosum. Classification (NCBI taxonomy): domain Eukaryota; kingdom Viridiplantae; phylum Streptophyta; class Magnoliopsida; order Caryophyllales; family Talinaceae; genus Talinum; species Talinum fruticosum. The sequence continues at coordinate 505,196 of JAITYX010000092.1, read as the reverse complement.
GACTCTCCCGAGCAAACCTTCAATTGGTATCGAGCCTAGCCTTTCGTAAAGGATCTAACCATCCAAAGGTCTAAAGATCAAATGGCTCGAACAACGGAGAGTTCGATGAAGGAAGATCTTCCAGCAGACCACCAAAATTCAAAGGATCAAACTTCGAGCACTCGGAAGAAACTTATGGAATGTTTCCTCATGGATCATGATGAAGATGTATAGGAAATCATACAACAAGGAAACTACATTGCAATGAAGACAGAGGAATTCAGAATCATTCCAAAGATAAAAGCCGAATTCACTCTGTGTGAAGCGAGAGAAGTTCGGGAAGAACTTCAAGGCAATTAACATTCCGATGTGCGCTATTAGCTCAAAAGAATACAATCGAGTGTCCGCCTCGACTCGGCAAAAGAAGTGTGGGACACACTTGTCAACGCCTACGAAGGCACTAGCTAGGTCGAGACAAGCGAAGATAAGCCGGTATCTTCATAAATACGAGCTATTTAAGATGGAGCCGAAGAAAACATCACTCGGATGTTCATTCGATTTACTGAGATTACCAACAATCTCAAATCATTGGGTAAGAAGATTTCCCACGAGGAAATGTGCAGAAAGATACTCGAAGTCTACCCAAGAGAAGATGGGGTCCCAAGGTGACTCGCCGAGAGGAAGCTTAGAACCTCGTCACTTTTAAAGCCGGACGAGCTCATCGGAAAGCTTCTCACTCACGAAATCCACCGAGAAGAGGAGGATGTTGAGGGTAGTACCAAAAAGAACATAGCACTGAAAGCCTCGGAATCCAGAGAAGTAAATCCGAGCTCCTCCGACTCAAAAGAGGATGCCATGGCACTCATTACAAGAGGCTTCAAGAGAATAATGAAGCACAAAAGATGGGACAAAAGACCAAAAGAAGAATTCTACAAGAAATATAAGAGGAACGGAAAAGGTAAGTATTCTTCTCCCTCAAAGTTATCTTTATCTAAGAATTATGGATGTTTTGAGTGTGGCAGCAAAGACCACATAGTCAAGGACTCGTCCAAAAAGAAAAAGGGACAGAAAGAAGAAAAAGGCTATGATGGCCACATGGAGCGACGAGGACTCATTAGAAGATGATGAGGAGTCGGACGACTCAAAGTGTCCGATGGCAATCTCGACTTAGAAGCCGAAGGAAAGTCGGACTCGGACTCGGACAATGAGGAAACTAATCCTCAAGAGGTAATTGATTATTTCCTCAAATTCTCCAAAGTCGATTTAGCTAAGTACATTTTTACTTTGGAAGAAAAGTCCAATTCCGATTCTTCTCAATTCAAAGAACAACTTGAGTTAATTACTTCGAGAGCATTTCTTTGAAAAATGAATTAGAAAAACCGAGACTCTCATTCGGAGAACTCAAGACTAGTGCTCAATCTAATGAGACCGAGTCCGAGTTACTCAAGAAAGAAAATGAGGAGCTAAAGCGTAAGCTCACCGAGTCTCAAGATCCGGTTTAAAAGTTTACTCAAGGTCGGAAAAACCTTGACATGCTCTTAGGATCACAATGTGTCTCCTTTCGAAAAAAAGGTCTTGGTTTCAACAAAGAAGAGGAATCCAATTCCTACTCGGATTTATTCAAAAAGGATTTCGAATTGTGAAGTTCGAGAAAGCCGAGCACGGTCCCATTCACGTAAATGAAGGGAGGACCTAGCCCGAACTCGTTTACAAAAGGAAACCATTCTCTCATGTTTCAAAAGGAAAGGTTTTAAAAAAGAAAGAGACACGGACTTAGTTCTCTCGAGAGGAAGACTCAAAATCGGACAAAACCCAAAGTCATTCAAATCCGGGTTCCAAAACACCTTCTTCCTCGGAAAAGGACCACGATGAAGGAATGTTACTTGGTTCGTTAGAGGAAGTGAGAAGGGTTAGATTCTCTCTGTTTTGCAGGTTACTCAAAAAGATCAAAAGGACACTGGTACCTTAACGAGTGGATGTTCCCGCCATATGTCGAGAGATGCGAGGACTCTTTTCCGAGTTGGAAAAACATAAAGGAGCAAAGGTCACATTTGGAGATGATAGCAAAGGCAAGATAGTGGGGATTGGAATGATTGGAAAAGGAAGCAATTTGGTCGATCCAATCGACCTTATCAAAAGATTAAAGTACAATCCGCTCAAGCATCTCTCAACTATGTGATAAAGGTCAAACGGCAAGATTCACTCGGACCAACTGCTACATTTCTTATGTCAATACCAAAGAGACCAAGCTATCGGGTAAAAGATCGGGTAACACCTATATCATTGCTCTCTCGACCCGAGTCAGAATCTATCTTGCTTAAAAGCATCACTTCATGATGATTCATGGTCTTGGCATCGTAGATTAGGGCATATTAGCATGTATACTATCAAAAAGATGGCATCTCATGGTCTTGTTAAGGGTTTACCTAATTGTGTTTCGAGAAAGATAAAGTATGTGACGCATGCACTAGAGGGAAACAAGTAAGATCTTCATTCAAATCTCTCAAGACAGCTTCCATATCCAAAGTGCTTGAGCTACTACATATGGATTTTTGTGGCGAAATCCTCGTTAAGAGTCTCGGAGGTAAATCTTACATATTCGTTATTGTTGATGATTATTCTCGATTTACTCGGGTGTGTTTTCTTAAGCATAAGAATGAAGCTTTCAAGGAGTTCAGCAAGCTCTACGAAAAATCCAAGTTGAGTCTCGGACTCGGATCCGGAGGATTCGAACCGACCATGGAAGGGAGTTTGACTACTCAAAATTCTCGTAGTTTTGTGACAAACATGGAATCTCTCACAACTTCTCAGCACCTGTAACTCCTCAACGGAATGGAGTAGTAGAGAGAAAGAACAGAACCCTTGAAGAAATAGCAAGGACGATGATGATTGAGCACAACTTGCCTTACTATTTCTCGCAGAGGCGATCAACACAGCCAACTATACTTTGAATAGATGCCTCATCAAACCCATATTGAAGAAAACACCTTACGAGCTCTACAAGGGGAAGAAACCAAATATTTCCTACTTTCGACCATTTGGATGTAAGTGCTACGTTCACAACAATGGTAAGGATCACCTGACCAAGTTTGATGCTCGATCGGATGAAGGTATTTTTCTAAGTTACTCTTCTCACAGACAAGGCTTATCGTATTTTCAATAAGAAAACTAACAAAGTGGAAGAGAGTATCCACGTTGTGTTTGATGAGCTTGAACAGGAGAAACCAAGCGAGTCTTCATACTCGAATTGAAGCTCAGTAGAGATGATGTCGAAGCCGAACCCACAAAGACTCGGATTCAATCGGCTCAAAATGAGGTCACTCATAACGAAGTGACTCGGAATGAGACAACTCAAGATTTCGCTCGTAACGAACAAGCCAATGAAGAAGATCACTCGGAACAAGCTTCGAAGATCAAGCAGTTCAGCCCACAAATCTCGTGAATCAAAGAAGCTGGTAAAGCATTCAAGTTTACTTCTAGTCATCCACTAGAAAATATAATTTCCGATATCAACAGTGGGGTAAGATTTCGTTCCTCTCTTCAAAATCTATGTGCATTCATTGCATTCATCTCGATTAAATGAACCCGTAAATGCACTAGAGGCCCTTAATGAACCTGAATGGGTAGAGGCCATGCAAGAGGAACTCAATCAATTCGAAAGAAACCAAGTCCGGACTCGACCAATCGACCTCCCGACCACCCAGTTATAGGAACCAAATGGGTTTTCAAAAACAAACTGGATGAGGGTGGAGTGGTAGTCGAAACAAGGCTAGACTTATGGCTCAAGGTTACAATCAAGAAGAAGGAATTGATTGTGGGGAAACATTTGCACCGATTGCCGGAATCAAAGCTATTAGAATTCTGTTGCCATTTGCATCCAAGCATGCATATTAAATTATATCAAATGGATGTTAAGTGTGCATTTCTCAATGGTTTTATTGAAGAAGAAATCTATGTCGAGCAGACCTCCTGGTTTTGAAAACTTAGAATTTCCAAATCATGTTTTCAAACTTCAAAAGGCTCTCTATGGTCTTAAACAAGCCCTCGAGCTTGGTATGAAAGACCGAGTAGCTTCTTGGTCCAAAATGATTTTAAAAGAGGTCGGATCGATAAGACTCTCTTCATAAAGACCAAGGGGAAAGATTTCCTTATTGTTCAAATATATGTTGATGATATTATCTTCGGTGCTACTAATGAATTTCGTGCCGAGAATTTTCTAAGTTGATGAGTCGAGAATTTCAAATGAGCATGATGGGAGAACTCAATTTCTTCCTTGGTTTACAAATCAAACAAGAAAAGGATAGGATCAATGTCCATCAATCTAAGTATACCAAGGAGCTTTTGAAGAAATACAAACTTCAAGATGCAAAACACGCATCTACACCCATGAGCAAGACAGATAAAACATGACTCGGACGAGAAAGGTAAAGCAATAGATCGAAACTCTACAAAGGTATGATTAGATCTCTGCTATATCTTACTTCCAGCCAGCCGGATATCATGTTTAGTGTTTGCCTATGCGCAAGATTTCAAGCTAATCCAAAAGAATCACATCTCACTACGGTGAAGAGCATTTTTAGATATCTTGCAGGTACTCGGAACTTAGGTTTATGGTATTCCGGAGACTCGGAACCGACTCTCACTGGATACTCGGACGCGGACTACGCTCGGATATAAAGTTGATCGAAAGAGCACTTCTAGAGCTTGCCAATTTCGGGTCAATCCCTAATATCCCGACACTCAAAGAAGCAAAACTCAGTAGCTCTATCAACTCGCTGAAGCTGAGTATATTGTAGCCTGAGCCTGTTGTGCTCATATTCTATGGATAAAACAACACTTGAAAGATCTTGGACTCGACCTTCAAATCAGCACCAATCAAGTGTGACAATCAAAGTGCAATCAGCATCACCAAGAATCAAGTCCAAGCATTCGAAGACAAAGCATATCGAGGTCGGATATCACTTCCTATGAGACCACTCAAAAAAGGTGATATTGAACTTGAGTTCATTCCTACTAATCTTCAATTAGCTTATATCTTTACTAAGCCTCTTGGTGAAGATTAGTTTTGCTTTATTCGGAATGAGCTTGGTATGTTAAATGCATAATTGTGTGTTATCTTTTTGAAAATTACATGATTATGTGTTATGTGTTTTCAAATTATCAATAACCATTAGCTCAGCTTGATTCAGTGATACTCGGGTTAGTAGTTATTTCTTGTTTCGAGTCACCTGGAACCCATTCCGAGTCATACTCGGACGTAGAGAAAATTTTGGACTTCAAATTTTCTCGAAATTATCTCTAGAGTAGTGGAGAGTTTCGAATATATTTTCAAAATCTTTTCTCTCTCTCTCTCGTGATCGGTCGATAGCCGTGGATCTCTAACCGCTGAAATCTTAACCATTGAAGAGAACCGTCACACCGGTCTTCGATGACCGATTGAAAAGCCGAGTCGAACGGAGTTATACTTAATGGATAGTTGACGAACGCATTTCTTTTCTATAAATAGCGTCTATTCATCTTCGTCTCGGTACTCTACATTTCATGTCTTTCAAATGAAACTTTTCGCGAAAGATTTCTACATTCACAAGTGATCGTTGAAGTTCTTTAAGCGTCGTAAAGGCCATCTCAAGTAAGTTTCGACTTGCTCTCATCTCGTTTCTTCTACTCCCTTTTCGTTTCTTCTCATCTACCTCTTCATCCCTTTTCTTGAAAAGTTTCATCTTTCCTTCCACCTCTCAAAATGCCTAAAAGAGGTAATCATCCCGACTTCCAAGTCTCTTCCTCCTCCAAAAGCCTCTCACCAAAACTCCGTAAAGCCCAACCCCTCCAAACCCATTGTCACCCAAAGCACCTTGCGTCTGGACGACAAATTCTTTCCCACAACCAAATTTTCTTGGTTGGCTAACATTCAAACCACCGGCGCATATAACTTTATGTGCTTCAGCGAGTTCATCTATCCCAAACTCGTTTCGAGTTCTACACTCACCTCACCTCCTCGTAAAATGTTCTAACCTCCCGGGTTCGGAACATCACTGTTCGAATAAACACCTCTCTCCTCCACCGCTTGTTCAAGGTTTCTTGCCTTTTCTTGAACAAGCAACCCCATTCCTTTCACTCGAAGTCACCAACGACTTCTTTGAAAAGTACGCCAAAGAGTTCCCCGAGTCCCGGAAGAACTTTTCGGTGACTCGGTTGAAGTCGAAGCGTGCCTTCGTGCTTTCTGCCGATGAGAACTTTTTATCTCAACACTCTAGCAAGGAGAACCCCAACTCCAAGGACCTCAAATCTCTTTTGACATTCTTGAGGGCTACGAAGTAGACCTCATCCCCTCCATCATTGAGCGGATGGCAGCTATGCCAGCTCAACTCCAATCCAAGAAGAACACCTCCCTCCCTTTCGGTGCTCTTCTCACCCTTGTCTTCAAACAATTCCAAGTTCCTCTCCCTCTCGACCCAAACGTCGTGTCCGAGGCCGCCGTTGTTGTCGCAAAAAGGAACTTGAGGGTACGGATACCGGAAACCGAACCCGGTGTCCGGGTCCATAACTCGAGCCGAGGCCTCCTTCTCCACCTTAGACTCGTAAATCAACCCTTCTCTCTCTCCCCTCTCCGCCTCGTTGGTGCCTCCACCTCGAGTGCCTCCAAATCTCTCTCTACTATTTTATCCCTCGTTTTTATGGACAAAATCAGCTCTGTGTCCACTATCTTCCAGGACACGCTCCGGTCTTTCAAACTTGTCCTCCAAAATATGAATATCAACCAAAAGATCGCCCAATCCCAAATCCGAGAGCAACAGAGTGTCTAGTTCTTGATATGAGGGCCCCGGTACAGGAGCGAAGGAGCCGATCGAGCTCCTTAGAGAGAGAAGGTCCAAGGCGGCTCGAGACCATGGTGACTTAGACGCGCTCGAAGCATCTTCGAGCCCGAGTCCGACCTCCTCGGGCAGCGGGAAGAAGAAGAAGAAGCTGCAGATGCAAAAGCAGCAGACGCCGAGGAGCTCGCAGCTGAGGCAGCTCCATCCGGGCAAGGGAGGAACACAAGGAAGAAGCGATGGGAAGCTGCCGAGGGTCGGCCTGCTCCTCAAGCTCGGATAGTAGTACTCGGCTCGGATAACGAGCCTGGGTGGGTCGAAGACCTAGCTGCACCAGCGGGTCAGCCAGAGCAGCCCTCTCCAGCCTTTTGAGGTCCCAAGGGAAGAACCCCTCGATCCACTCGTTCGGGTCGCCCACTCGGAGCCGAGCCCCGACGATCATACCGGCTTCTCCCTCCGTCGCGCTCAAGCACATCGCTAAGATCCTACCAGCGCCGGCGTACCTCCAACCCCTCTCGCTTCCACTCGTAAATCCCCTCTCCCTCGTATGCGCCATGCATGGTGCCACGATGCCAAAGCCTACCAGATTCTTCTTTCGAGAGAATTTCATTTTCTTTCTTTTGTCCGGACATCTAAGTGGTACTAATTGTTCTTTTCTTCCCTACTTTTTTTGTTGTTTTTGCTTGAAAGGCAAGGGGGAGAAATAGAGTCGAAAAACTTGTTGTCTTGTTTAGGGGCAGTTTTTCCCTCCTTTTGAATATATTTCTTTTTAACGTTAATGGACTAATGCATTTCATTATTAATTTCGAGTTCATTATTGTTAGCATGCTTTTCCGAGTTGTATAAAAGGAATCGGTATAACAATCTCGTACTTATAGAGTTTTATTCCAAGGCATTCTCTCGTTTGCTAGAAACTTTTCTCGAGTGATATGGTATCTTATCTAAGTGATATAGCTTTCACTTCATGTATTTCGTGCTTATCCTTGAGTGACTCGAAACCCGATACTTTGTTCCGAGTCTTTCATCACTCGATTTATCGCGTGTTGAATATACTCGGTATTCCGCTCGGATCCGACTCCTTTCTATAAGGTCTATCTTGTTGAAGTCAGTACTCTAGTCTGTTTCATGCTTAGTCTATATCATGGTGTATCACTCGATGTTCTTTACTTAACTTGGTTCTTTGCTCGGACTAGCTCGATGGAATTTTGAGTTACGTGGATATTAGATCGAGAAAATTCCATTTCGTTTCGACTCGTAAAATCGCTTGCTTAATTATCGTAATTATTTTATTATCTCGCGTCTAATCTTGGACCAAATTATTTTATACTTTCGTAACCAAAATTGATTTACTTTTGTACATTATTCAAACGAGGATACACTTTTCAAACTACAAAAGTAACCTAGCTTCAAAACGTCAAATCACCAGCAGACATGGCTTTTCACCTTATCTCGCTCCAGGTCCCGTAAGATTGTGTCAAAGCCGTCTCGTTTCCAAATCTGGAAAACCGAACGCCACGCTTAACGGTGGTTTCCACCTTATCTTTCAAGACACCACCAAGTGGTTTTGGGACTTCCAAGAGACTTAAACCGTTATCCAACGTTCACATTACAACGGATACTTTCCGAGTGACTCACAAAGCTTCGTCAACGGTCACAAAGGACTCTCGGCTAGCGAGATGAAGATAACGGCTACTCGCCTGGTTTTCTATAAATAGAAGCCACCTCACAAGACTTCAAGATTGCCGAACCTATTGTTAATACACGTTCGGGTCAGCCACTCATAGCCGAGCCCTCGACGGCCATCCCGGTTCTCCTCTCGCGCGCTCAAGCACATCATCAAGATCCTACCAGCGCCGGCGTACCTCCAAGCCCTCCGCTTCCACTCGGGCATCCCCTCTCCCTCGTAGGCGCCATGAACCGAGTCACAATTCCTCGCTCGCCAGATCCTTCTTCTTTCTAAGAGATCTTTTTTACTTCTTTCTTTTGTCCAGACATCGAGCTTGTACTAATTGTTCTTTTCTTCCCATTTTTTTTGTTTTTGCTGAAAGGCAAGGGGGAGAAATAGAATCACAAAAACTTGGTGTCTTGTTCAGGGGAGCTTTCCTTTCAATCTCTGTACTCTCTTTAATTTCAATGAATTAATGCTTTATCTTCTATTCTATCCGAGTTTACAAGCAACCATTTCGAGTTAACATTATTGTTAAGCATGTTCGCTTTTTTTTCTTTTTACTCGATACATTAAGCTTGCTTTACTCATCTCGACTACATGTGCAAGTATCCAAAATCAGATCTTTTTCACTAACAAAGTTTCGCCTAAGTATGGAATGCCTTTCATCAAAAAGGGGAGATTGAAGACTCGGACAACGTTCGACACAATTCCGAGTTGAATTGAAGGAATCAGGTATAAGAATTTATTACTTATGGAGTTTTTATTCCAAGGCATTCTCTAATCCTTAGAAACTTTTGTGAAGTAATAAAGTACATTTTCTAAGTGATATAGCACTTACTTTTCGTATTCTCGCTTGTCTCTGTGTGATTCGTAAAACAGATATGCTTGTCTCACTCGAGTCCGAGTCCCTCATCCTTTAGATATATCGCATGAATTGACTATTTGCATAATCGCACTCGTGTCCGACTTCACGATATAAATCTTATTCTCGTTATAGTCAGCACTCCTAGTTTAATCCAAGCTTAGTCTATATCAAGTTATTTCACTTTGATATTCTTTATGTGACTTGATTCTTCGCTTAGACTAAGTCGATGGAATTTTGAGCTTCATGGATATTAGACTCGTAAAATTCCATTCCTTTTTCCGACCCGGATAATTACCAACTTAATTATCTTAATTATTTTATTATCTCGTGTCTAATCGTGGACCAAAGTATTTTATACTTTGAGAACCAAAATTTGACTTACTTTTGTAGGTTATTCAAATGAGGATATACTTTTCGAAATACAAAAGTAACCGGCTTCAAAATGTCAAATCACCATCGACATGGCTTTTCACCTTCTCTATCCCAGCCCCGAAGCTCGTGTCGAGCTATCTCGTTTCAAAATCTGGAAAACTGAAACACTAAGCTTAACGGTGGTTTCCACCTTATCCTTCAAGACACCACCAGTGGTTTTGGGACTTCCAAGAGAGTTATACCATTGTCCAACATTCATATTACAACGGATACTTTCCGAGTGACTCGTAAAGCCATTATCAACTGGCCAAAAGGACTCTCGCCAGCAGATGGAGAGAACGGCTACTCTGGCTGGTCATCTATAAATAGAAGCCAACCTACAAGTCTTGAAGATTGCCGAACATATTGTTAATACACGTACTTAAGAAAAGTCATTGTGTTTACTCTCAATCTTCTACTTACAACTCCCACTCGTAATTCATTACTTTCGAGTTGTAAGGTCTTGTACTTAGTTACAAACACTTTCTTACTTTCTAAGTAAGATCCCTTGACTAAGTTGTAAGGGTTAACTCAACTTAGTTGTCCCTAGCTGTAAAGGTTATCTCAACTAGGAAGTACTAGATCGGATAAGGGAATTTCCGAGTCTAGGAAAACTTGTAAAGAGTTGTCTAAGGGAGCAACTCAGGTTCAGCCGCCTACGGTATTTTGTGGACTCAAAATAGTAGATTTGACTTCGTGCTTGGACTAGCACGGTCCGTGGTTTTCTCGCCCCGGGAGGGTTTCCACGTAATCTCTCGAGTGTTTACTTTCCGAGTTCATTCTAAACTCAGACATGACCTCAAAGCTTTAGCTTAATTTGCTTCGTACTCTTTACAAGCATTTCGAGTCCATACTTTTCTTACTACACTTTTGACTCGTAATCTGTTTCTATCTCTTCTTTGGCAAAAGAGTTTGAATTTCTAAGAAAAATCCTCCATCACCCTATTCACCCCCTCTAGGGTGACTCGGACTCTCCCCGAGCAAACCTTCGAGCTCAACAACGGTCAAGGTTCGGATAACCCGGCCGAGTCTCAAACCCAAGAACGGTCAAGGTTTAGACATATGCATCGAGTTTTAGGCCCAACAAGTGGTAAAGGTTCGGAAAACCCTCTCGTCGATCTTCGTGCCCAACAATCCGAGCTTCAGCCTTTATTAATCAAGATTGGGCTCCTCTATTAGAGTTCAAGTCAAAGAAAACTAATTCTAGACACATTGATTCGATCGACATCCAAAGCAACAAGTACCCCGTAGTGTTCGCTTTGACCTTCGTCTTCGGACTCGATCAAACTGGGGCTAACTATAGACACCTAAATAGGGTCATCCTTATCTCTATTATTTATTTTTTTGTCCCAATGATGAAATCCCAGTCCTGTTTGCAAACTCAAATTGTGATCGGAATCCGATTGGCGTGATAAAAGCCAGTAATCCAAAAATATCCGTTAGCACCATAAAAATAGCCTTTTTGCTTGGGTCGCCTTACAAACCCGTTTTCTTTTGGCGTAACTAAGCTTGAGTCGGCTCCCAATTAGGAGAGAAGTTTGGTGCCACGTTCTAGTCCAAATTGCACATTAAATGCAAGCATTTCACTTTCAACATTCCAACTCAACATGGAGCTTAAGAGTCCGTATGACATCATATTGACCGTTGCCGTGGTCCAATCAAAATTGCACATTAAACGACTCTCAACATTCCAGCTTAACACGAAGCTCAAGTGATCTGTATCACATTGTTTTAACCGACGCCGTATTTCAATGCTCACATTGCTAAAACACCGCATTTTGTTCCTCCAATGACCAACCAAGGCATGGAACTCCAATGCATACGTACGACACCGTTTTGACCTACACCATGTTTTGAGCATTACCTCGCCAAAACACTCGCATTTGTTTTAGGGGCCCAACCGAGTCACGGAAACCAAGAGTTCCACGTGACTTCGTTGTATGACGTGCACCGGTCTTCTCAGCTCCCTAGGCGGGATTCCTAGTTTATAAGATTTTAATCGGTTTATCCCCTTTATCCACGCCGGCAAATCTAGGTCCATTTCAGTTGATTTCTCACCACTAAAAGCATCTTTGGGTTAATTTTCTACCTTAATTGGCTTTTATAAATAGAGGGCCTAACCCCTCACCTTTGGCAAGGGCTGATTCCTAACCTAAATGCTCGCTAAATGTGTGAGTTAGCTACATAATTAACTATAACATCCTCATTTCTTTCTTTAATTTCCTAATACCTCTATTTTCACCACACCATTACATACTACCTTACCTCACAAAATCCACAAAATAGCCTCTCTCGATCTCATTTGCCCGCTGTCACACTTCCAAATTTGGTTCATGAACCAAGTTAGTAGGTGGGATAGCCCGAGGGTATCAAATCTACCTTCGCTGTCTTTTACAATTTATTTATTTATGCTTTTTACCATTTTTCGTATTGTTGATCAAAATGTAATCGCTTTTAATTCCTCCCCGCCCACCGTAACTTTTAATTTCTTGCTTTCCTTTCTCGCTTCCGTTATTGCTTTCTTACTTGTTTATTTACCGCTTTCTTAGCATGCTTTGGCTAATTTAATTTCCGTACCTTTCATGCTGTGTGCTTGACTCGTTTAAACACATTTTTTTTCTCACAACTCAAATTAGTAAAGGTCGTCTATTAATAGGCGGAATGGAGGGCTTATCCCTACATTTCGTACCTTTAGCCCCAAACATCGATTCTCTGTTCTATACCGACGGAGTCACTTTTTAAACCATTTTCAAACTTAGTTTTTCCATACTATGTTTGGAAGAGTATTCCTTTTTTATTTTTTTAGTTTTTACTTTCTAAAACCGACTAGTGACCCTCCCTTTTCTATTTTTATTTCTCCTTATGGCATCTTGGCATTTCGGTATTCAAAGACGGAAAAAATTGATTTATTTTCTCGGCATCCAAGGCTATAGACCGAGACCGTCTCCTTAGGCTCAGCCTATAGCCGGTACCACTACTCGGTTAGCGCTGGCTCTCGCCGGCATCGGCTAGTGACTCGAGGGCTTGGCTCATGGTCTAAACCGGTGTTATTCACCGTTTTGGCCTAAAAGCCTTACGGTAGAAGGTAAATGCAAATTGCATTTTTTTCTTTTCTTAAATTATGAAATAATATAATGAGATTTCTTTAAAACTAATTTCTAAAATAAAATGATTAATAAAAATTGCCAATCACATTTTCACTCAAATTATTTCAAAATCATATTCTAAGAAATAATCTTAATAAGAGCCGCACCCCACTTTCCAAATAAACTTTGAAAACATAACTTTCAAAAAGAATCTTAAAAATAACGAGAGCCGACATTCGTGGGAAAACTCGGTCCCACTGGTTCTCTTACGAAGGAGACATATAGTGGTTCCTATAAGTTGGCTTCACCTTGTGCTTGCGCAAGTAATTAAGACAACAAAATATCTATAAATAAAACTACAAATGTTAAATTTTAAAGAAATTCTAAAGAAATATTTATAAATAAGACTTATAAAAAAATTAAATGTTAAATTACCTTGTAGTCCGCAGTTGAGGCATATGCTTTAGACTTCTTCTAATCTTCCTCGGTTATGAAGCTGTTGACCTCCCATGGTCTACCTTCCGCCTTTATCTCCCTTGTCTTGTAGGCCCAAATTAACAACGGCAATGTGAGATTGAAATTTTTAAACTTCTTTGTCGTTGAATTGAGGGTCCCGTGTTTCACCAACGCGATCTAATTCTTTCACGTCCACATTAAACACTTTCTAAAACACAAGAATGACATGCCTTCTTATTGACAATTGATACAAAGTTACAAGTCTTAGCTAACATGTAATATATTTACCCGTATATAATTGCAAAGGAGTTCCTTAACCGATTCGGGGACTTTGATCCAATTAGGGTAGTTGATGTCCACGTATGTGCGGGTTACTGCTGAAGGCTTGCTCTTGGAGAGATTAATGACCGTTGAGACTTGTTCCGGACTGATGAGCCTCAATTGGCGTTGTAACGGCTACTCGAATCACTCAGAAAAGATCCATTGAGATATGATCATTGTGTGGCGGTTCTTTGCTCAAAAGGTGGTCCATCCCTCTCGGTTGTAATTGAAATCGGGGTGGAAACAACTGTTAGACTCAAAGTTGAAGTTTTCCAGCTTTGGAAACAAACAACCCTAACACGGTGTCTAAGCCATGTCCGTAAATGGGTGATTTCGTTTGCTGGTGTTTAACGGCTAAAACCGATCTGTTTTTGCATTTCAAATGTAGATTAGGCTTGTTTAATCAGCCTACAAAAGCAAATCAAAGTGGTAATCAAAGTATAAAAATACTTTGGTCCAAAGTTAGGCAAGGATAATAATTAAATCAAAGAAATTAAACAATTAATTATCTTCAACCTAAAAGAATGGAATTTTCGAGTCTAATACCCATTAGGTTCGGATTCCGTCTTGAGTCAATCCTTAAAATGACCAAGTTAGAAAGAATAAAATATTAGAATTCATAAACTTGATCAAGTAAATAATTCTCAATAAATAAACTGATGTAGACATAAGAATTAACGTTGTAATTCATTTTCACTTGAAATACAAAGTTAGTGCTCACAATAAACGTACTAGAGAAATTACTTACTCATGCCATTGTTTTGTGTTCTGTTTACTCGGGTTAAAAACACGCTTAAGCATGTTATGCTTGATGATTGGTTTCAAAGTGGGTCAGAATAGAATAAAAACTTAGATATGAGTTTTTTAAAGCTCAAAATGACTTAGAATCAAAACCTAAGACAAATAGAGAGTTATACCCGAGTCTTCAATCTCCTCCTTTTTGATGAAAGGCATTCCATATTTGAGATAAAAATTAATTAGTTCAGAGAGTTAAGTTTTCATAGTGAATTTATCAAAACACAAACTATTGATCGGAGTAAGAAAAATATGATGAATATTTGTCGGTTCAGCTCGGATCAAAACATAACTCGTAACATGTTTCTTGAAGTAATCGTGAGCAAAGTTGTTGAAGAGTAAAGAGATAATATCATACAAAGTATAAAACTTATACTCAAAAATATATATGCCCAAAAATAAGAGAATTTCATTCATTGCAAGAAACATTTATACAATAATAAAATAAAATAAACTCGAAAAAGCTAAAGGAAAAACTCCCTCCGAACCAAACATCTATTTTACTGAGCTTGAAATCATGAAGGAGGGGCAGTCTATCGAGAAGTCGAAGATCAAGCCGTGCGCCTGCGCCTGTTTGCTTGAGTGAAAGTTGCTCGCCGAGGTGGCATCGGAATAGGTAATCTAAGTCAAAGAAAAGTTCTTTCCGGATTGAGGAGGTTCTTTTGCATACTTGGCAAAGAAGTCATCGGTGACTTCAGTGAAAGGAATTGGATTGGACTTGAGAAAGAGGGACTTCACACTCGAAAGTTTTGTGAAGTAAAGTGAGATTGATTAGAATGGTCTTACACTCGAGCAACAAAAGTGATAATGTTATCACTTGTTGTCATATGAGTGTATAACTCGTAAATAAGGTCTAGGTAAATGTACTAACGTAAACACATATAATTGTACGCACAAGTTTTGACAATGTGTTTCAACTAAGAAAATGATGTTTTGGGAAGAATTTGTCTTATAGAATGAAGTGTTGGGCGACATTGTGTTTTGGGTCTTCCGAGGCGGGCTCTTTACCATTGCCTTATACGGCCTCGGATCGAGTAGACTTAGTTCGGCCTTCTTAGTGGTCGAACATCCTATATAGTAGATCCTCTCATAGGCATATTTAAAGAGTAGAGAGTGCTTAAGAGAAAGGAGAGAAAGAGCGAGAGAATATAGAAGATCGAGAATCCCAGAGAGAGAGTGCAAGAATGAATGAACTTTGAGAGAAAACAGAGCAAGAAGGCAACCATTAAGTAGGAAAAGTGAAAGAAAGAAATTGAAGCGATGCTATTCATAGGGAGAAAAGGCTTTTAACCGACTTTCAAACTCATTTACTACGCAACATTTATCTAACCATTGAGTCTTCTCAGCGTAGTAAAGGCTAGTTTCTCCAATAGCTTTCTTCCAACGACTAGTCCTGCTGATCTGTTCGGATAAAAGAGAGAGACAAAGAAGAAAGAGTTTTTGAAAACATTTATTGGATTCTCCATTTATCTCGGAGATGATCCCAAAGTTTTGATGTCCATTTTGCTAATAATATGAATCGACTCAGTAATGTGTTTGAGTAACTCGTAACATACCGAGAAAGTTTATAACTTATAGCTTAGTCTCGTTCGAGGTCAACTAATCCATTTTTTATCTACTAAAGCATACAACAATTAATCATAACAGAATAAGTCCAATATTATCTCGGAAAATCATGCATTTAACATGCCTAGCTCATTCCTAATAAAGCAAAACTGATCTTCACTTAGAGGCTTTGTGAAAATATCAACTAATTGAAATTTTATAGGAATAAACTCAAGTTCAATCACACCTTTCTCATAATGGTCTCACAAAAAATGATACCTAACCTCAATGTGCTTTGTGTTTTAGTGCTTGAATTGGATTCTTCGTGATGTTGATTGCGCTTTGGTTATCCCACTGGAATAGATGTGAATGATAATCCAAGATCCTTCAAGTGTTGCTTGATCCAGAGAATCCGAGCACAACAAGCTCCAGCTGCAATGTAATTAGCCTCTGTAGTTGATAAAGCAACCGAGTTCGGCTTCTTTGTGTGCCAGGAGATGAGTGATTGACCCGTAAATTGGCATGCTCCTGATGTGCTCTGTCTATCAACCTTGTATCCAACATAGTCAGCATATGAGTATGCAAGTGAGAGTCGATTATGAGTCCTTTAAAAGCCATAGACCAAGGTTCCGAGTCCTTGCAAGATATCCCAAAATTCTCTTCACCGTAGTGAGATGTGATTCTTTAGGATTAGCTTCAAATCCGGCACTAAGGCAAACACTAATCATGATATCGGGCCCACTAGATGTCAAATAAAGTAGAGATCCAATCATACCTCTGTAGAGTTTCGATTTACAACTTTACCTTTCTCATCTAAGTCTAGTTTTAAATTGGTACTCATTTGTGTTATTGCATGCTTCACATCTTGTAGCTTGTACTTCTTTAATAATTCCTTGGTTTATTTTGATTGATGGACATAGATGCCATCTTTTCTTGCTTGATTTGCAATCCAAGGAAGAAATTGAGTTCTTCCATAATGCTTATTTCGAACTCCTCTCTCATTAACTCAAAAACTCTTGGCATAGAGTTTCATCAGTAGCTCCAAAAATAATATCATTAACATAGATTTAAATTATCAAAAAACCATTTCCTTTAGTTTAGTGAAAAGATTTTTGTTAATCTGACCTCTTTTGAAATCATTTTCAACCAAGAAGCTACTTAGTCTCTCATACCAAGCTTTGGGAGCTTGTTTTGGATCATATAGAGCCTTTTCTAACTTGAAAACATGATTTGGAAATTCTGAGTTTTCAAATCGAAGGTGTTGCTCAACATAAACTTCTTCTTGAATATAACAATTGAGAAATACACACTTAACATCCATTTTATAAAGCTTGATGCTCATGCTAGATACAAATGCTAAGAGAATTCTGGTTGCCTCAATCCTAGCAACCGGTACAAAGGTTTCCCACAATGAATTCCATCTTCTTGGTTATACCCGTGAGCAACTAATTTGACCTTATTTCTGACTACTAACCCCTCCTCATCTAGTTTGTTCTTGAAAATCCGTTTGGTTCATATTACTGGGTGGTCCGAACGTTGTTTGATTAGAGTCCGGACTTGGTTTCTTTCAAATTAATTTAGCTCTTCTTACATGGCCTCTACCCATTCGAGGTTCGGTTAAGGCTTCTAGTACATTTTACCCATTCAGGTTTAGTTAAGGCTTCTAGTACATTTTAGTTTCGATTCATCGATATGAATGCTGAAAATGAACATAGATTTTGTAAAGAAGAATGATTTCTTACCCCACTTGTTGATACATATTTGAAAGCTCTACTTGTCCTCTCGGTTTACAAAGTTTGTTGGTTAAATAGTGAAAACTCGGATCCTAACTCTAAATCATTCTGAGTACTACATGAATATTAAGGTATAAACCTCATCCTTCCTAAGTTTTGATTTCAAGTCATTCGAGTGTTATAGAAACTCTCGTCTAAGTTTTCATTCGTTTCTAACCGACTCGGAAAACACATTATTGTATATCTTCTTCACTAATGTTTTTGACTCACTTAGACATCACTCAGAACTAGTTCATGTTCAAATAATTCTCTAACTCCTTTATTCCGAGTTCGACTACATATTTCAACGGAAAGTGAATTACATTGTTAATTCCTTTTTCTAAGTCAGTTTATTTGTTTGAGAATTATTTGTCCAGATTAAGTTGTTGTATGCTTATGTTCTATTCTCTTAACTTGATTATCCTTAGGATTGACTTTGATGGAATTTAAGTGTATTGAATATTAGACTTAGAAAATTCCACTTTTCTAGGCCTAAGATAATTATGCACTTAATTATCTTAATTTAATTATTATATGTGCCTAATTTTAGACCAAAGTATTTTATACTTTGAGAACCAAAGTGGTTTACTTTTGTACGTTATTCAAACGAGGTTATCTCATTTTTGAAATACAAAAGTAGCCAGCTTCTAATCATCAATCACCAGCGAGATAAGCTTTTATCTACTTCGAATAGGGCTCAAACACCGTGTCATGGTTGTCTGTTTACAAAATTGGAAAACTTCAACTCCGGGCTCAACGGTGGTTTACACCTTGCTTTTTAGACATCACCAATTGACTGCAGTACCTTTTGGAGCCAAGAGTCGTTGCACAACATTCACATCCCAACGGATCTTTTCCGAGTGACTCGGAAGAGCCATTACAATGGCCGATAAAGACTTCTGTTCAGGACCAAGACACAATAGTCACTCTACTTGGCCGTCTATAAATAGAACCCACTTCACAAAACTTGAAGATTGTCTGGAATTATTGCTGAAACACATTACTTAAGCGAAAGTCATTGTTTTCATATTCAAATCTTCTATTTACAACTCCCAGTTTGTAATTAATATATTTTGAGTTGTAAAGTCTTGTAAACAGTTACATAGTTCTCTTACGTTCTAAGTAAGGTCCCTTGACTAAGTTTGAAGGATTAACTCAGCTCAGCTTGTCCCTAACTCGTAAAGGTTATCTCAGTTAGGTAGTACTAGATCGGATAAGGAAACTTCCGAGTTTAGGAAAACATTGTAAGGAATTATCTAAGGGAGCAATTTTGGTAGAGTCGAGTCCTTTGTATTTTAAGGATTCAAAATAGTGGATTTGACTTGGTGCTTGGATTAGTACTCGTCCGTGGTTTTCCGCCCAAGGAGGGTTTCCACGTATTTCGAGTGTTTACATTTCTAAGTCCAATCTAGACTCGGACTCACTGTTTATCTTTTCAAGCAAAAATTTCAAAGTTTGTTCAAATTTCCTCATCACCCTATCCACCCGCCTCTAGGGTGACTTAGACTCTCAAGGAGCAAACCTTCAAATAGGTTAATCTTCAGTTGGTTGTAATTACCGAGGTTTTCTATTGGCTTGTTCTTCGAATTCCGAGCTGGCTCTTGAACTTGTTCGTTCTAAGTCACAACAATCCGAGTCGGCTCATTTTGAGTTGCCTAATGAAGACTCGGACACCGCATAACACTTTCCGAGTTGTATGAAAGGAATCAGGTATAACACTTTCTTACTTATAGAGTTTTGATTCCAAGGCATTCTCTCGTATCTTATAAACCTTTCTAAGTGATATAGTATCTTATCTAAGTTATACAGACATTTACTTCATATATTTCTTGCTTGTTTCATTGTGACTCGGAAAACAGATATGAGTGTTTTACTCGTTACGAGTCCCTCATTGCTTAGATTTATCGCTCTATGATTAGACTAGTTTTCCGCTCGGACTCGACTTCATGTTATTTGTTCTATCTTGCTGAAGTCGGTGCTTCTAGTCCGATTCATGATTAGTCTATATCAAGTTATTTCACTCGATATTCTTTATGTAACTTGATTCTTCGCTTAGACTAAGTCGGATGGAATTTTGAGTTTTATAGATATTAGACTCGTAAAATTCCATTCTTTTTCCGACTCGGATAATTAGTCGGTTAATCATCGTAATTACTTTATTATCTCGTGTCTAATCTTGGACCAAAGTATTTTATACTTTGAGAACCAAAATTGATTTACTTTTGTAGGTTATTCAAACTAGGATACGCTTTTCGAAGTTACAAAAGTAACCGGCTTCAAAACGTCAAATCACCAATAGACATGGCTTTTCACCTTCTCTACTCCAGTCCCGTAAGATTGTGTCGTGGCTGTCTGTTTCCAAATTTGGAAAACTGGAACGCCAAGCTTAACGGTGGTTTCCACCCTATCCTTCGAGACACCGCCAGTGGTTTTGGGACTTCCAAGAGAGTTAAACCGTTGTCCAACGTTCATTTCACAACGGATACTTTCCGAGTGACTCGGAAAGTCCTTGTCAACGGTCACTAAGGACTCTCGGTCAGCAGATGAAGATAACGGCTACTCGCCTGGTTATCTATGTATAGAAGCCAACTCACAAGACTTGAAGATAGCCGAACCTATTGTTAATACACCAACTTGAGCAAAGTCATTGTATTTATTCTCAATCTTCTACTTACAACTCCCACTCTGTAATTCATTACTTTCTAAGTTGTATGGTCTTATACTCGATTACAAACACTTTCTTACTTTCTCTGTAAGGTCCTTTGACTAAGTCGTAAGGGTTAACTCAGCTTAGTTGTCCCTACCTGTAAGGGTTATCTCAGCTAGGAAGTACTAGATCAAATAAGGGAATTTCGAGTCTAGGAAAACTTCTAAAGAGTTGTCTAAGGGAGCAACTCATGTTCGGTCGGTTCAAGGTATTTTGTGGACTCAAAATAGTGAATTTGACTTCGTGCTTGGATTAGCACGGTCCATGGTTTTCTGCCCCGGGAGGGTTTCCACGTAATCTCTAAGTGTTGACTTTCCGAGTTCATTCTAGGCTCGGACTGTCTCAAAGCCTTTGTTTAAATTTGCCACTTTACTCTCAGCAAGCATTTCGAGTCCATACTTTTCGACCCCGATTTTGACTCGGAATCCATCTCTGTATCTTATTTGGCAAAAGATTTTGAATTTCTACGAAAATCCTCCTTGACCCTATTCACCCCCTCTAGGGTGACTCGGACTCTCCCGAGCCATCCTTCACCTAATTCCGAGTTGCCTCGGTTCTTTTGTTTTGACTCTTTCCGAGTTCAGCCTTCAGCAATGTCATCTTCATCTCTATTAAGCTTGATAACCGAGAAGGTGGATTCACTTATCCTGCCAAGGTCAATCTCATCAAAAACAACGTGGATGCTTTCTTCCACTTTGTTAGTCCTTTTGTTAAAAACCGTATAAGCTTTCATCGTGAGATGAGTAACCTAAGAATATACCTTCATCTAATCTAGCATCAAACTTCGTCGGATGTTCCTTACCATTGTTATTCACATAGTATTTACATCCAAATGGATTAAAGTAGGAGATGTTGGGCTTCTTTCCCTTGTATAACTCATACGGTATCTTATTCAAAATGGGCCCGATGAGGCATCTCGTTGAGTGTATAGTTTGTCTGTATTGACTACCTTAACCCGTAAATAGTAAGTTAGATAATTTTCAATCATCATGGTCCTTCCTATTTCCTCAAGATTCTTGATAGTGTGCATGCTAATATGTCCTATTCTATGATGCCATGTCGATGAATCATCATTCAAAGATTCTTTTAATCAAGATAAATTCTGACTAGAATCTAGAAGAGGAATGGTATAAGTGTTACCTAACCTTAGACCTAAGAGCTTTGTCCCTTTGGTGACTACATTAGATATATAGGAATTGGTCCGAGTGAATCTTACATCTTGACCTTTGTCACATAGCTCGGATATGCTAAGGACATTGTACTTAAGCCCTTTGACAAGGTAGACTGGAGTGAGTGAGTTGTTCCTTGATCAATCTTGCCAATCCCAACTATCTTGGCTTTGTTATTGTCTTCAAATTCCGGACATGTGGCATGGGCATCCACTGTCTAAGTACCAATGGCCCTTCGTTTTTCGATCACCGCAACACAATAATAAAGTAACCCTTCTCACTTTCTCTTACAAACCCAGTAGTTGTCTTTACTGTGGTCTTTCTTTGAGGAAGAGCACTATTAGGAACCCCGATTTGAATGATTTTGGGTTTAGTCCGATTTTGAGTCTTCCTTTTAGAAAACCGAGTTTATGTCTCTTTTCTTTGAAAATCTTTCTTTTTGTAAACAGATTGATTAGGCTTTTTCTTGTAAATTGGTCCGTGCTCAGTCCCTTTTCTATGTGAGTGAATGGGACCATACTCAGCCTTCCCGAACTTTACAGTTCTTGAATTAGTTTTGAAAAGACTTGAATATGAATTAGATTACTCTTTAGTATTGTAACCAAGACCTTCATTTCTAAATGAGACACACCGAGAAGCTAGTAAATGATCAAGGTTTTTCGACCTTGAGTGAGTTTTAAAACTAACTGTTGAGACTCATTGAGCTTCCGTTTCAGCTTGCTCATTCTCTATTCCGAGGTGCTTATATGCAGTCTTATTGTCTTGAGCATTGGTCTCAAGTACTTTTAGATTTTTTCTCAAGTTTTCTAACTTATTTTTCAAAATAGTACTCTCAGTAGTAATAAGAGACTCAAGTTGTTCCATGAAATCGGAAGAGTCGAGTTGGACTTTTCTTCCAAAGTAAAGATATATCTAGCAAGATCAAGTTTGGAAAACTTAAGGCAGTATTCAATTACCTCCCGAGGACGTGTTTCCTCAATATCCGAGTTGTTACTATCTTACTCAAATCCACCTTCTAAGTCTCGTCAATTCCATTAAACACTTTGAGTCATCGGAATCATAATCTTCGGAGGAGCCATCATCGCTCCAGACTAGCCATCATAGCCTTTTTCTTTTTCTCGTCCTTCTTTCTTTTTGGACATTCCTTGACTATGTGCACCTTGCTGCCACACTCGAAGTAGCCAAAGTTATTAATTAAAGACAACTTAGAAAGGGATGAGTATTTACCTTTCTTGTCTTTCTTGTAGAACTCCTTCTTTGGCCTCTTTTGCCACATTTTGTACTTCATCATCTTTCGAAGCCTTAGGCAATAAGTGCCATGGGATCCTCTTCCGAGTCCGACGAGCTCGGACTTTGTCATCTACTTTACGAGGCCTTTAGTGCAATGTTCTTTTTGGTACTGACCTCGGCATCCTCTTCTTTGAGGTGCAGCTCATGAGTAAGTAGCTTCCTAATGAGCTCATCTCGGCTTCAATTGAGAGAGATTATGAGCCTCTTTGATTGCTATCACCTTGGGACCCCATCTCCTCTTTGGTAGACTTCTTAGAATTTTTCTGACCATTTCTTTATGAGAGATCATTTCACCTAGAGATTTGAGATTGTTGGTAATCTCAGTGAACCGAGTGTACATCTAAGTGATGTTCTCTACATTCCGAACAGTCTCATACTTGTGAAGATATTGACTTATCTTTGCCTCGCTTCACTTGGCTAGTTCCTTCATAGTTGTTGACTAGTGTATCCCACACCTCTATGGTTGTGTCACAGCCGACACTCTGTTGTATTCTTCTCGAGCTGATACCTCACATTAAAGTGTTCATGGCTTTGATGTTCTTCCTAAACTTCTTATTCTCTTCGACGGTGTACTCTAATTTTTCTTTAGGCACAAATCTTACTACTTCCATTTTCGTTGGAATGAAGTTTCCATTCTTAATGATGTTCTATACTTCTTCATCATTGTCCAAGAGAAAGCATTCCATCATCTTCAAGTGTGAAAAGTTCGACCCCATGAACTTAGATGGTCTAATGGATTATCCTCCATCATCGAACTCTCCATTTTACCGAGTCGTCCGATCATTAGACCTTTGGATTGTGAGATCCTCTTGAAAGACTAGGTTGTTATACGAATTGAAGGTTTGTTCTTGGAAAGATTAAGTTACCTTAGAGGGGGTGAATAGGGTGATGGAAGATTTTTGAGAAAAATAAAACTGTTTTTGCACATAACGTACTAAGAAAAAGACTTTGAGTCTAGATTGGACACGTAAACTTAAATACACAAATAAGTATGTGGAAACCCTCCCGGGACAGAAAACCATGGACAGAGCTAATCCAAGCACCAAGCCAAATCCACTAATTGAATCCACAATTACAAGACTCGACTCTTTACACAATTGCTCCCTTAGACAATTCCCTTATATGTTTTCCTAGATTGAGAAGTTCCCTTATCCGATCTAGTACTTCAGACCGAGATAACCTTCATAGTCGTGGATAACTGAGTTAATTTAACCATTACAATACAGTCAAGGGATTTAGAAAGAAAGTAAAGAAGAAGTGATTACAAGACTTTCTTTACAACTCGTAAAGTAAGAAATACAGAGTTGGAGTTGTGAAAGCTAGAAGATTGAGTAAGTGTAGAATATGTTCAGCTCTAGCAATCTTCAAGTGTTAAGGAGTGGCTTCTATTTATACACAACAAGTCAAAATGACTATTGAGACTTGTTATGGACTTATGAGCCTCAATAGTCGTTGTAACCGCTAGTCCGAGTTACTCGAAAAAGATCCGTTGAGATATAATAATTGTGTGGCGGTTCTTGGCATAAAAGGTGGTCCATCCTTCTAGTTGTGATTAACATATGCGGTGGAAAAAACCATTAGACTCAAAATTGAAGTTTTGCGGTTTTGGAAACAGAACAACCACGACACGGTAGAAGGAGAGAAGACAGGGGAAGGAGAATGAAATTCCAACGAGAGGTAGAGGCACAGAGCAACTATTCGGGATTGTAGATATTATAGCCATCCCACATTATTAAATACATTTGAACCTTTCATCTTGAAAGGTAAAACATAAAACATAGATGTAATTATTGAACATACCAAAAACTATTGAACATACCAAAAACGATGGAGTAAGCGGTGCCATTTTTAGATCCCATTGAACATACCTAAAAACGATGGAGAGAGCGAGAGCCGGAGAGCGAGTGGGAGCCAGAGGGCAAAAGCGAGTCGGATATCAAGAGCAAGAACGAGCCGGAGCGAGAAAATAGAAAGTGAGAGATGGAGCAGAAAATGGAGAATGAGAGTCGGAAAACTTAAGGTAGTCGGAGAGCTAGAGGGAGCCAGAGAGCAAGAAGGAGTCAAAGAGCGAGAGCAACAATGAGTCAGCGAGGAAGATGGATAATGAGGTCTAACGATGGCAGAGAGGGAGCCCGGAGCAGAGACGAGAGAACGGGTGAATGAGGTAGGTCAAGACTGCCAGAGCAAGAAGGCTAATGATAGAACGAGGGAGAGAGAGTTTTATTTTATAAAAATCTTTACAATTACACTTATATGTCCTTTAATATTTTTAATAATTAAGATTTTTTATTTTATATATGGTTCATAAGTTTTATTTTATAAAAATTTTTATTATCATTTTAAGTAGTTAATATTAAAAATAATCATTATAATTATTTTAATTAAGAGTTTTTATTTTATATATAGTTCGTGAGTTTTGTTTTATGAAGATCTTTATTGTCATTTTAAGTAATCGGGAGTATAATGAGAAGTTTGGATTCTGCAACGGAACGAGAGAGAGAGTCCAATGAAAGAGAAATTATTAATCAAATTTTTCCAATTTTTTGGTTGAAATTTTTATTGTGTTGGGCATGTGTTCAAATCTAAGAATGGAAGATGGAACCAATTTACAAAACAAACAATCAAACCTAATTTTTCTTTTTTTCAAGGAAACCCCTACCCTTTGAAATCTATCGATATGATACCAAATGGTAGTAATCAATGTTGATTTAAATTAAATTTAAATTAAAAAAATAATGGAATTAATTTTTATTGTTTTCGTTATGCATTTAACATTTTTCTATATTATATTAAGTATGATTCGCCGACTAATGATTAATTTTCTCTCATATAATCTAAATTATTCTAAAGAATAGATTTTTTTGGTCTTTCTTTATTGCTTCTAACCGAGTTATGCCTCCAAAATCATGAAATTGAATCCTTACTCGAATACTTCATAATAGGGGAATCAAAATAGATAATATCATAAGGTAGATTAACTTCGTGATTTAGCAAGCTAATCTATATTCTACGGTATCATTAGACTATAGATAGTAGTACTCGTATGTAAATGTTCCAATCATATTACATTGATAAATTTTGATATTCTTTCAAAAAACTAAAAACATGGTTGAGATTTGGGAGTTACATGTTTGCTTATATAATAAGTCATTAAATTAAAAAGGTTAAGTTTATCTTGATGATTTGCAACACCTCATGATCGTCCTTCAGCTTCATTTTAATTATGTCTTTGCAATTTAGTTACATGTTTGCTCGTAAGACCCGTGATTTTGGGTTACGTAGTTATATGAGTTAAATTAATTATTTAGCCTTAATTAAATTAAGTAGGTCGAATGATCAAGTTATATATGTGTTTAGATATTCGTAAATTTATTTGAACAAATTATTATTAGTCCTCGTAACTATAATTAGTAGCTTCCTTTCTCCGAATTTTCTGCTGGACCGGATACATATAAATCCGAGGCCGCTTATGCTACGTAAGTGAGTTTAATTATTATAAGAGTTAGCAAGAGAAAAAGGAAAAAGAGGAATAAAAGGGGATTAAGTGGCAAGTTGGGAAGGTGATTAGTGTAAATTGAACTTATGTGCTAGCAACATTTGGTGAAGCCATAAAGGAAAGAAAGAAGGAACCCGTGGCAAGAGAAGCAGAGAGAAGGGCTCGGGAGGCCGAGAAAAACAAAAGAAAGGGGAAAGCGAGAGGGCGAACGCAGGGAGAGAGAGGGAGAGGGCGTGAGAACCGAGAAGGGGGCCGTAGCCTCGCCCGAACGGCGAGCGGCCAATGGGCAAGGGGAGAGCGAGGACTCGTGAACGCGAAAAGGAAAAGAAACAGAGCAAAGGAAGAAGGGAAGAGGGAGGATCGAGCACAGAGAGAGAGAGAGAGAGAGAGAGAGAGAGAAGGCGAGCGATGAGGGCCAAGGAGACCGAGGGGACGGGCGACCATCGCGGACTCGAGGCAACAGCCAGCGACGCAAATAGGCGGCGAGCGAAGGGTAAGGGCGGAAGGGGAACTCGAAACGAGAGATAGACGTGAGATAGATTTCGAGATGCCGAGAACCGGAAAAGGAACGGCGACGGGGAGGACCCGCGGGCGAGCACGCAAGGGCCGGACTAAGAGGCGGTGAGAACCGAAATGTCGAACTAGAGACAAGGGAAAACAAGAGACCGAGAGGGACCGAGCAAGAACCGCAGAGAGAGAAACCGAGACCAAGAGGGAGGAAGTAAGGAGGCTGAAATCAATCCCCATACCCGAGAATTCCAAGTGGGTAGTCTTATACTCTAAACTATTAGTAATTTCGAAACCCAAAAGAATTTATTGTGAATATTGAATTTGTCGTGAATTTGGAGCATCCGTATCGCATAACAAACTCAGTAGTTGTTTAAGTTAGAATTAAAAACTTAGAATGGATTTAGGGAATTGTTAGGGCTGAATCGAGACATGAAGGGATTTACTTGGTTAAATAGTAGAGTTGAATTGGGAACTTTGCAGAAATTTAGTAGTTACTTAAGTTGAAGCGGGAACCCGGTGATTCCGATGAAGTTAGATTGTTTGGATCTAGTGAGTAGTATTGAGATTTGGGGACAAGTACATTGTGGTTTGGGTATAAATTGTGAATTAATATTTCAGATTAAGCCTTAGAAATTTACTCGAAATTGCGGCATTAGGAAATAATTGCTAATATCGAGAAATAATGAGTGAAGTATAAAGAGGAGTATTAATTCATTTTGATGGATGGTGTTAAGTCATATTTTATACGTATTTTTAGTAGTTATTGAGTTTATATTATATAGTTTATTTTATCTAATTTATTCTATTTTGTCTATTTATAGGTAATTATCGAATAAAGTGGGGAAGAGAAAAAAGTCGTTAAAAGTGGATTTTTAGCTACCGACAAGCATCCAAGAAAATATATGAAGTCGGTCCATAAATATAATATGTAATAAAATATTTATTTTAGGATATTATATTTTAGGAAATCCTAACTGGAATAGAAAAGGGAAACTTAGAAGAGAAGAAAGAGAAATAAACCCTAACTCTTTCACCCTATATATACTACTTATTATCATCATGGAGAGACACCGAGGAAGCCAGCCACACACAATCACCACCTGCTGCTTGCTGTCCACGCACCCTGCACCACCAGCCAGCCCCGCACTCGCTGCCCAGCCGCCGCACTCGCTGCCGCTGCTCCTGGTTGCCGCCGTCCGCCGCTGCTTCCGGCTTGCTGCCGCTCCTCGTGCTGCTGTCCGCTGCCCAGCCAGCCACCATCCATCATCATCTTCTTCATCTTCCCGGGTCAAAGAAACTAATATCGGTAGTATAATTTAGTTTTGTAATTTTTATTAGAAAAGATTGAGTTTTTATTGATAGATTAATACTAAAGATGCTAGTTTTATTTAGTTTACATGTTTTAAATTACATTATGTGTGAGTAGTTTTTCTTATACTTAGTATAATCTCATTGAAGCCATGTTAAATTATTTATTTTGAAACAAAGTTTTGATTTTTATTGTCTTATTGATTTGATCCATGATTCTATGATAATTTGTGTTTAATGTTTATGAATTTATGTCTAATTAATTAGAGTGCACGCTACTTAGTTTTATATAAATTCATGTGATAGTCTAAAGGGTTTAATTACGTAATTGCTTGATCTTTTAGACATAAGTATCACCCTAGTTAATCATGGATGGCTCATACCCATCTCTTTTAATTAGGAAATTATCATAGATCCTTCTTAAATCAATTTGCTAGTAGATTGGTTATTAGGTGCTAGATGATGTTTTTCTAATACTTAATGCTCTGATTTGATTAAATTCTAGTGCTAGTGTTAGGGTTATCAATATTAGTAGGGTTTATATTAGGGCTAGGCCTAAGTAAACTAATAACTAAGGAAAAACGGGAAGATCCGCTAGTGGTTGTCTTCTACAGCTTTAGCTCATGGATATATCAATTTGTGTGTTAATGATAAATAATAATTTGCATGGTGGATATAGATTATACTAAGTGTTTTTATAAATTTGTTATCTTTAATAATTATTTGTTTGCTTTTAGTTATTTTCTTGAGTTTATTAATTTTTACTTATAAAGTTATAGTCTTTTATTATCAATTTCATTAAACCCCCTAAAGATCATTATTTTAGATTAGTTTTAGTAATTTTAATTTTATTTTATTTTGAGTCTTTATATAATTTAATTTTCAGAATTAATTTTCTGTCAGTTTTTATTATTTTTGAGTCAGTTTGTTAGAAATTAGTTTAAAAATAGTTTCTTTTGTTATTTTTTGTGTTTTATTTTCTTTTAGGGTTTAGATAGAGTCCTAGTTTGCTGTGATTAAATTTTAGAATTTTTGGAATTAATTTGATATTTTTTCAGATTTAATTCTTGAATTTAATTACTGCAGGTTTTTAATAAAATAAATTCGTAAATTAGATTTTAAATTTTGTTTTTATATTTTTAGGGTCTGGTTAGGTTTAGAAAATTAGTATTATTATTCTGGGTAATTTTAGTATTTATTTTCGTAATTAATTTAGTGCAGAATTTTACTTATTTTATTTTCTGTTTTAGAATTTGTTTATTTTCTGCTTTAGTTTTCTGTTTTAATTGTTCTAAAAATATACAAAAATATTTCTGGGTTATTGTAGTTTTATTATTATGTATAAATTATTTATTTAGTTATTAGATAATTTTCTATGAATTTTAGTTATTGATTTTAATTTATATTTTCTGTTTTGTTTTTAAGAGTAGTAAATTTAATTAGATTAAAACTTGCATGTTATTATATCTTTCCTCGTGGATTCGATCCCTACTTGCCCTTGCTATATTGTTTATTATAAGTTTAAGTAGTGGTTTAATTTGTTGCTGTACGACAAGCTTAACGGATGGACAATTGAGACATGGGAGTGAGAAATGGGTGATTGTCGAGTTAATTGAGTTTGAATTATATTTAAATCCTCGAGGTTGAACTAAACGTGAAGGTAAGTGAAGCTAACTGTAACAACCCGACTCTAAACCACATTGTTTATTTAATTAATTCATTAATTATAAGATTTATATGATTGAGCGCGTGCACTTCAATTCGACATTTTATATTTAAAGTATTTTTATACATGCGTTATGCCGTTAAGGCGACGAAGTGGCCCTAATAAAAATCTCATAATAAAGTTATAATTTGTGAACGTCATTGTTAAAATAAAATTAAAAAGTAACAATAATAATAATAATAAATAAATAAATAAATATAGGTAACATATAAAAATAAAAGTAAAAATGAAACAAATAAGCCGATTTTTTTAAGAAAAATCCGGACATAGAATAATCTGGAATTAAAAATAAAAATTAAAAAAAAAAGAGAAAGGCGGTTAAGACCAAATAATCGGGCAACTCAATGTCAATTTACCCAGCTTGCTTTCCTTCCGCTCCTCCCGTTCCCTCGCTTCCCCTGCTCCTCCCTTTCCCCTGCTTCCTCTTCCTCGCGGCACTTTCTCCCGCCAGCACAGCGGCGACGCCGGCGGGAGATCGGCGCCGGCCGTCCCCGTCCCTCTCTCGTCTCGCTTCCTCCCTCTCTCACGCTCTCGCCGTCTCTCTCGCCTCCCGCTAGGCGCTGCGGAATTTCCTCGCCGCGGCCACTCGACGGCCAACCACCGCCGCAGCGATCGCCGGAGCTCATCGCCGCCTTTGCCGTGTGGTTACCGGGTGTAGCTGCCAACCACCACCACCCCCCGCTCGACCTCTTCGACTCCTCCTCTTCGAATCGAAGGTAAACACGCTAAACCCTAAATTATCAAGTTTCGATTTATTTAGGCAATTGTAACCATAAATTGAAGCATATGACTTAGAAGTATGTGTTGAGTGAATTTGAAGATCGATTTTGAGAAATTCGATTTGGTGTGGATGGTGGAGTTGTGGCTTTGATGGATTGATTATGTATAAATGCGAAGGAATGAAATTGTTATTGAGAAATTATAATGTAGAGAATGAAATTAGGGATGTTTAGTTATTTAATTGAGTATTGGATGAATTCCGAGATTTTGGAGAATGACTATATTGAGCAAACGTAGGGCGAGTATATGCATAGGTTGAACCGGCTAATGTGTAACTCGCGAAGTTTGAGAAAATAGTCCAAATGTTAAGCATGCGTAATTGTGATTGTGAATATGAGTTTTGTGGGGGAGATAACGCCCCGACCTTAAGTTGGTATATGTATGAAATTGAGCAATATGGTTAATTGTGAAGCCTCCATGTAGAAAGGCATTGGTAGATTGGGTAATCACTTAGTTATGGGTTTGAACTCGATGAAGTGAGAAATAAAGAAATTACGTTAGGAATAAGGATCGAAAGATAAGTTGGCCTTGGCACATTAATCGAATTAGTTGCATCTATTAATATCAACAACGATAATAATAATAATAATAACAATATTAACTACGAAGTGCTTAGGTACTTGTATACATACATAAGTATGTATATACATGTATATGCGTATTTTCATTTTCTTGATTTGAGTTCGTAACGCATTACATCGTGTAAATATCATTGCTTAATCTAGTCGACTACTTTATCGAGTACGTACTCAATAATGGTCTAAACAGAATTAGTGCAAGGGAGTTGAGTAACAAAAATCTTAGCTTAATCGATTACATAACAAATAAAGAAAATAAATCAAATTACCAACGATTATACGAACTCAAGCATTAAAACTCAAGAAAAACATTATTAACAAGGGAAATCTATTTGAAACGGAACCGAGGCCACTTCGGTTGCTTGGAAAGCTAGTAACTTAAATTTTCATAAAAGGGGACAAAGCAAACATCCTCGGTTCGAGTACGTTCATTGCCCGTACCTTTCGAAAACTCACATGTTTCATCAAATCTCAACATTTCTCATATATATAACTAATAATGAATCATTTACAAGGCAGGTTTTGCCACCTAATTAAGTGGTCCCCGCCCAATTATCAATTACCAAGGGCTTAGGCCCGCCAATTATACCGCGCGGCGTCAACTCGGGTTATCGATCGGCCCGGGGTGACACCTGTTCAATGATCGTATCAATTACCAAGGGGTTCCACTTCCGGATAATAACCAGCAAGCAATTTTACTTATATTCTCTCCCCCGATTTCAAACTAAAATGAATTGAAATGCGCGCGCTCAATCAATATGTTTCAAAATTATTTTATCGTGCAGGAATGTTCGTGCTTGAGTTTCGACTCATTCTTTGAATTATTTTTGATGTTTTCGTTTTTAGGAAAGGCATCCGTTAACAGCCCTTCGCCTAAGAAGAATGGTGGGAGCAAGACATAGCCGGATATTCCATTGCCATTGTTCTATGTTGGACTAGATGCTCACAGTGACGCTCATCCTCGCTAATTTTGGGTTTGACTTCGGGTTGTGATTTAGCATTGTGTATTTCCTATTATAGTCCATTGTAATGGTCACTAATGTTTGTAAATACGTAGCAAAACTATGCTTGGGATTGGCTACTCAAGTTGTCGGGATGACACCTGCGACACGACGGAGGCATAACCACTAGACACTCGTTTATTGTGGTATTTTAAGTCGGCCTTGTCCTTTTGTTAGGGCGGCGGTAACACCTTCAGCTATTAACTTCGCTGCGACCTTACCTAATATTCTCGGATTATGGAGTTATTAGGTGACGGTAGCCGGGGCTTTACACTAACGTAAATTGAGTGATGAAAAGTGATTAAGAATTATATAACTAAGGAGGGAGGAACAACAGTTGATTAATAACATAGAGACATACAATGGGAGTTTGAGGCGGGAAAATGACGAGTTGGGAATTGTAAGGTTAAGTTGAGTTTGGAATGTGTCTAAGTCTTTGAGATGAAATTAAGTCGGAAGATGAGCCTTGCAAAAAGGAACCTAAGTGATAAAGTGAGATTAGGAGTTATATGGCTGAGTATGAGCAAAAGAAGTTGATTTATAAAGCTGAAACCTAGAATGAGGAATTGAAGTAAAAGACAGAGAATTGTGAAAAGTTGAGACGTTTAATTGGGTGGTACCTACTTGTGGTTATTGTGACTCAGAAAAAGGGAACTAATTTTACTACATTGGTGAAATTGGAAAGGTAAAGTCGGAGAGGAGCTAAGAATGACTATCGGTGTTGAATTGTGGCCATCTCGTGCAAGTGATTGTGTTAAGCAATGTTCAAAAGTAGTTTTGAAAGGAGTTATGTATTTTACACGAATGATTCTTGAATGCAATTTCTTGAGAACTGTCTTTCAAACGTGAATATGAAGTGAAACTTATTCGAGAAAGTGAATCGGATTTGAGAAAGCTATTGAAGTGAATGTGATGAATCATTATATGCAAATTGTTTTGAATCAACTGCTACGGATCTTTTAGCATACCGAAGGGTTCAAACTGGGGACGCCCGACTAGAAACTTCGAGGGAAGGGTTTTAATAGGGGACCTGTGGTGTCGGGATGCCCGATCCGAGACTTCCTAAAGATAAGTCCCAGGAGCCTTTTGTTCGGGGTCGCACCCTAGAAATTAAGAAGTGCTAGTTCGAATCCCCGAAGGCCCGGAAAGTTGATTCAAATTAAAAAAGAATTGTGATGAATGTGAAACCGCATTTCAAATGATTAAAGTGTTTTGATTCATATGTGACAATTGATTTCAAAGGATTTCATTGAAAAGTATATGGATTTGTATTATGTTACTATACTTTCGCCGATTTCATTATTATGAGTAATATGTGTAAAGAATTTCCATTTAAAGGGTATAAGACTCGGTGGGCCCGTGGTTTATTTCTCACCCCCGCAAATTTCCCCTTTTCCCTTCCCGATGTTACAGGTACATTTTCGGAAGGTATAATCCACACTTAGCATATTCCGGACTCTTGTCGATTGCTAATTGCTGATTGTTGAAATAACTGAAGTGGTTGACTTGCATTCTTATGTTTCTAAATATTGTACTTGTAATTTAGTTCATGTAGTTGTACCCGATGTACCATAAACCATTTAGATTGTTTTAAAGTTTTATCGCATGATTGGTTAGACTCCGTTGTTTGGCCGTTGAGTTATATACTCCGAGCATGTGGCTTTAAGCCTTGGGAGTTCCTTTATGCAGGGTTTTAAGGCTTTAAGCCTATGGGATAGTCCAGATTACAAACAGAACTCTGCCGAAAGTTTTTGAAAACTTTCAAACTCCTTCGATAAATTACCTTTATTACCTTAAGTTAGAGGTAGAAAGTCAAACCAGCACCTAAAAGAGCCTTGGGAGTTCCTCCGAGGAACTTTGACAATGTAATACTCCTAAGGGGTGTTTTTGGGTGTTACATTTGCTCTATGTACTATTTTTAACAACAATAAGTAGGCAAAATTTGAGTATATCAATAACCCAACTCTTGAGCGAAAAGAATATCACCAAATTTATTTAATTAAGACTTTTTATTTTATGAATAGTTCATAAGTTTTATTTTATGAAGATGTTTATCATCATTTTAAGTAATCTATGTTATTCAAACACTTATTTGAAATAAGTTAGGTATATTATTGACAATTTTTATTATATTCATTGAATTCTTAATATGCTTAACAACCTATGCAAATAAAATTGGAAGAAGTGAGTAATATTTAATGCAGCATATAAATGTTCGGAAGAGTGAAGTGTATAACGTATCATACTATAATAAATCTAATTTAATTTATTTTTTAGTTTTTAGATAGGAAAATTAGCATGGCAAATCAACTTACAGATTTCTGTATGATTCTTACAGAAGTCTTCAATATAAACATTGTTGATCCGGATGCCAAAAACTATCTTTATGCAGAGTTCCTAAACACCGTCGATGGATTGAATCCACAAATACTTGAAGAAATAAACAAAGTAATCAAAGAATCATTGGCCAAATATATACTGTGAATCCGAGCTGATCAATAAATATTTTATATGTGATTGTTGTTCAATCATATTAAAGGCTTGCAATCATTTGCACATATAAAAATTGTTAATGGTATTACTTATCTAATATTCGAAAAGATGTAGAAAAATTAGATCTCATGCATAATGACGCCAATATTCAAGGTTGTTTAATGGATGTGTCCATGATGAGAATGTCATTGTCGTTTCGATGATTATTTGTCATTGTTTTTGTATAATGTCAACCAATTGGAGTCCAAAACTTATGGGATGAACTCTTTCCATTCATGTCTGAGGATTATCCTTCAAGTTCCTCAACGGATCATGATTTTGCACTCAATCATGTTTTACTTGAATTAGATCGAATACTAAAACAATTAGGTCATAAAATTATAGATTTTAACCTCTCACAACTAACTACAAGTTGATGAAGGGGCTCAATTGTTTAAAACTTTATATGTTGAATTGTTTGTGCCAGTGCCTCCTGAAGATATGCATTGTGCCCAAAATCTCAATGATGACCAATGATATGCATTTAATGCAATTATGGAGGCTATTACCATTAAAAAACGACGACGTGTTTTTGGTAGATGGCCTTGGTGTGATAGGAAAAATATTTTTATATCATGTCATTATTACTACTGTGAAACTTTAAGGTTAATTTGGACTCACTATAGCAGGCTTTGGAATTGTTGAGCCAAAATAGCAAATAAGACCTTTGGATTTCCAATTACTCTACATGCATTGTAAATTTGTTATCTATCTACATGCGTTATAAATGTATTATCTACAAGTTGATGAAGGGGCTCAATTGTTTAAAACTTTATATGTTGAATTGTTTGCGCCAGTGCCTCCCGAAGATATACATTGTGCCCGAAATCTCAATGATGACCAATGATATACATTTAACACAATTATGGAGGCTATTCGCATTAAAAAACGACGACGTGTTTTTGGTAGATGGCCTTGGTGTGATAGGAAAAATATTTTTATATCATGTCATTCTTACTACTTGTGAAACTTTAAGGTTAATTTGGACTCACTATAGCAAGCTTTGGAATTGTTGCAACAATATCATATAGAGCCAAAATGCAAATAAGACCTTTGGATTTTCAATTACTCTACATGTATTGTAAATTTGTTATCTATCTACAAGCGTTATAAATGTATTATCTCAGTAAACAATTTGTTGAAGCACATTTGAAAAAACAGAGTTGCGGTTATTAAATGAGATCAAGCCACTATGACTCATAGACATGCATTTGAGGTCGTTGATCGCATCTTTAGGGCTATTATGGAAGTAAACCTCTTTTACGGAGGTAAAGTAATGGTCTTTGGTAGAGATTTTATACAAGTCTTACTGCTTGTACCAAAGGACATTAAAGTCGAGACAATTCCACATGTTGGTATATATATTCCACATGCATGTTTCATCAAGTCAACATTATGGACACATGTTTGAGTACTTCATTTGACACAAAACATGAGGTCTCGACTTGATGAGAATTTTGCAGCTTCCTTGCTAAGAACGGGAGATGGATATAAATGTATTGTCGATGAAGATATGCTCAAGTTGCCACCATCAATACATGTTGTGTACCACAGGGAATACGGTTGTTGGTCTCAAGGAGTTAGGTCTCGCACAAGTCTAAGTTCATGTCCTTTTAGACTAAGCGGCAGAACAGTTTAAATTATTCGGTATTATAAGCACTTGAAGTTCGAAATGAATAAGATAAAGAAAGTCTCGAGCGGGGATTTACCAAGGTAACGTGCCAAAATCTCAATTACATGCCTCTACACTTTTGACATGCAATAAATTAAGGAATTGAATTAGTTTGAACCACCTAAGCCTTCTCTCGAAGGTCATTAAGCTAACTCAATTGAATTAATTGTTGTTCCCACACAATCAAAACCAATGAATTACATGCTTATCGATTCTTCCCTTAATAACAACCTAAATTATTCTCATATCTAAGTTGTAATCGTCCAACAAGTTGAAGTAGAATTAAGCCTCTTCTCTCGAAGTCTACTCAATTCCTTATAACAATAAAGGTCGGATACTCTCGAATCTCACATCAATTCAATAAATATCAACAAGATGAAAATTCACCAAACAATTGTAAAGTAGTAACGAAGCACAAATTACGATTAAACTAGCATATTAGTGGTAAATCCCCAACCTAAGTTGGAAATTTAGCCACGCATATTCATTCATGGCATATGACAGCAAATTGAGGAATGAAATACCAAAAGCAAGAACAAAGATAAGAGAAGAAAAGAGGAAAAGAGGAAAAGAAGGAGAAAAATGATACCTAAACTTGAATTAGATTGCAATTAATTTAAAATTAACTCCAACCTTTGATCTCTTAAAAATTAAAATGGGTACTCAAAAGTAGAGAGAAAATTAGGCTAAGAACGTAGAATGAAAATTAGATGTAGAGAATTAAGCTGTTTCGGGATAAAAGGGCCGAAAAAACGAAAATTGTTGATTGGCACAAGCAGCGATGAATTGGCATGGGTAGTGCTTGGACTTGGCATAGCCCGTGCTGTCAACCGTACAACCTCACGGCATCTCCAAATAAATTCTGAATTCCTAGCACGCTCTGTGCTGACTTTGGCACAACCTATGCTAACCTCTCGGGCTTCAGACACGACTGTGCTAGGTCTTTTTTCCTTATTTCCTTCAACACAACCGAGTGTCGTCGCCCTTGACTTGACTTCTTTTTCCACTCTCCGACGTTCTATGGCTTCCCTCTCTCTTCCTTAGCACTTCGAAAGATATATTCTTCATCATAAAAGGCGGGATTACCTGAAAAGATAGAAATTCGCACACTTTAATCACCAATAAAGAAAGTAAACGAAATCAAATAAGAATTTAGGTGAGAAGGCCTTTGAAAGGTCAAAATTAGCTAATAACAAAACGTAAAAGCTCAGTAAAATTGTTGTTTATCAATACCCATATTACTTAACCATGGTAATCTTGTTGATAATTTAATTAATACGATCTTGCTCGATTTGATTAACCATGCAAATGATACATTGTTTATGGTTGACATAGCTATAGTCACCTCTACAAATAAAGAAGTTCGAACTTTTAATGGGAAAGCATTAACAAATTTGTCGGAACCGAAAATATTTACTACTCTATTGACTATCTCCCGATGAAGTCCAATATCAATATCCGAGATGAATTCTTGAACTCATTATCCTTTGGAAGATTACCACCACATGCTCTTAGATTAAAAGTTGATTATCAAATCATGTTCTTACGCAATATTAACGCAATAAATGATTTATGCAATGTAAGCAAGTTAATATGTTGTTAATTAAAGGAGCATTAGAGTGTTTATAGAGGCATTAGATTGAAATCTTAACTGGTCATTATAGAGGCATTAAAGTGTTTATACCACACATTACGTGCAAACTATTGAAGATGTAAGGCTTCCTTTTGAGATGTTTAGAAAACAGTTCCCGATGAAATTATGTTTTTATTAACCATTAATAAATCCAGAGGCGGACAATTTCATATATTGGTATATATCTTCCTCAACATGTTTTTACTCATGGTCAATTATATGTTTCGTTATCTAGGGGCACATCCTAAAATAAAAAAGGGTTTTGTTTTCTAGAAGTCACGTTCAAGGAAGGTTTAGAGTGTTTGCAAAAAAATGTTGTTTACAAAGATATGTTACTGTCTATGATCTAAGTTGATAATGTTATTTCCATATATACTACACCTTTGCTTTTTTTTTTTTTTTTTTAAAGTTGTGTCCTTTGAAATTGTTGTGAATACATTTGTTTTTTTTATTGATAACTTTTTTTTTGAAGCGGAAGTAATATAACATGTCGATTCATCTAGTTAACCATAGATAATGACTTTTCTTTTCAAACTAATTACTCGTATTATTTTTGTGATTTAAACAATCGATATTACGTTGTATGTTATTTGTCATTCTTATTTAATATAATACTTATATATATATATATAACTTTCTCTTCCGTTCTATTTAATTTTTTTACTATTAAATTACTCATTTTAAGTTTGCTCTATTACTAAAATAAGTATTAATCTATTATTGTCTGAGTTTTGATAGAGCTCTCTATATAAAAAAATTATTTATATATTTAATACTGTAATAAATTATATTGAAGACTGTATGAGTAAATTCTCTATTATCATAATTATATCATATAATTTCAAGCGATTAAAAATCGAACACACCGTATTTTATTGGGAAGTATTGAACCATGGTAACGGATCTAGAGGGCTGGCACCTTCTTTTGACCAAATCTTCCAACCTTTTCACAATTACAGTTCCTTATCCTTTTATTTTAAGCTAAGAAATAGATTACAGTAAAAATATTAATATAATAATATTATTTTAAAATTTAAACTCTTCCAATTGGTTGTACAAATATGTGCTCATCCAGTACCTCAAAAAAGCACACTGGGAGAAGGAAAATAAAAAACCCAAAAGTATGTACTCAATTTCAAAATTAAATCAACTCTCCAAAAATTGAGTTCGCAAATTAAGAATTACATGATCCCAAATTAATATATCCCAATAATTGAGAGAAAAATCGGAATCGAAATGAAGAAAAAGAACGAAAAATCTCTCTGGGCATGGGAACAAAATTACAAAAATATCTGTTATTCAAATTGATTAATCAATTTCATCGCCGATTATTTTCTCAGTCCTCTCCTTCTCCCAAATTTGTTGGGTTAATCTTGAAACCCAGTCTTCTCCCAAATCGCATTTCTAACTCTACTCAGATCTCTCCCTTTGAGAGTTCTCCCGATCCCTTCGTGCACTGAGAACGACGCCATCCGAGTCCGAGCCAGGTATTCGTGCGGCGGCATCCTCTCATCATTGCCGCCGCCGTAGTCTCCGTCGTCATCACCGCCGGCGTCTAGATCGCTGATGCTCCCCGATCTGTTCCACTTGTCCTTGTACTCATCCCTCAGTATCTTCGACCAGTCCGGTATGTTCACCGGCAATGACGCAGCTTCTCCTCCGTATCTGATTCTCGTCACCGCCGCAGCCAACGGCCTCCTCCCCAGCCGCGATCCCAGCACCGTAGGCCGCGAATCGGGCGAGTCAGACCGACTCAACCCGCCCCACACGTCCGACTCGTCAAGCTCGAGTTCCGAAGCACTCGGAAATGGTTTTTGAATCGGATCGCTGGTGAGGAATCGGTAGGTACTTCCCCTCCTTGCCAGGTAACTCTTAGCAGTCGCCATTGATCTTTGATCTTTAAGTTTTCTCTCCCCGGTAAATTGCGGATTTCGTAGAATCTTTCTTTTTCTTCGTGTGGAAAAGGGGCTTTTGTTGGCTAGTTGATCTTTTGTTGGCTAGTTGTTTAGAGATTGGCAATGGAGTTCGGTGAGAGGAGGCCATT
Organism: Talinum fruticosum; assembly: GCA_021018815.1. Lineage (NCBI taxonomy): Eukaryota > Viridiplantae > Streptophyta > Magnoliopsida > Caryophyllales > Talinaceae > Talinum > Talinum fruticosum. Next base: position 465,042 of record JAITYX010000092.1, on the reverse strand, counting down.
TTAATAAAGGGGTTGGAGAAGGGGAAGGGGAAAGTGGATAAGGTTTAGCTTTGATCCGTGGAGATTTCTCTCTCTTCGATCAATGTAATTACAATGAAGCCCCTAGGGCTTTGATTTTCAAATAGACACGTGTAAGGTAGATTAATCACCTTACAGTGTACGAATTATGTCTCTCAAACTGTTGGATATTGTCCATAAAAAAAAAAAAAATGGATATTCGATATGGATGCAGACACGAATAATAAATAGAGATAAACAATCCGCCCAACTTTCTATTTTTCAGTAAATTACATTATGTCATTTTTGTTCAATTATCAATTAATATTTTATTCAAATACTCTATTTCTTTTACGAGTATATGTTACTTTAAGTAACTTTTTTCGTTTTATAATATTTGTCGTTTTATAATTTCAATTATATATTAATTACTAGATTTTTAATTTTAATTATTTTTTATTTTTAAAATTTTATCGTTTCTAACAAGTAGTCTACACCCTTGTTATGTACGGAGTAATGTTATACAATATATACCTTAAAAAATTATTTAATTACGGAACGATGTTATACTTGTGAGTTTCTTTTTCTCGATCATTTGATTTTATTTAATGGTTTCACCTCAACAACGAGTTTTGTATATGTTATCCGCTCATAACGAAAATGCTTTTGTGACTCATCAAATTTATCGGAATCTAACGAGATAAAAATCATTAGAGCTCAAGACACATTCATTTTTCAACCATTCTTAATTTCTAAAGAATAAATAAAGAATCTAAAATAATAAATAAAAAATAATATTAAAAAAATATCATTAAGGTTTTGAAATTACACTCATGATTTAGAATATTAAGAAGTCAAGTCCCACTAAGATCAAACAATTTAAATATCAAACAATTTAAATAAACCTCACTAATACTATTATATGAATAGTGTGACAATATGTTTGTATATCAAAAGACAAATATTAATAGGAAAATGAAATATATGATTGATAGATATTAAATTAGATGACTTATAGATGATAATAAATATCATTATGTCACAACATAATATTAAAATACAAAGTAAATCATATCAATAAAAAAAATATCAAAATTATAACTCATAACTATTTACAAAGTCAATACTAATTTAACTTAGTTGACGTCTAGATAAATATTTGCATGAAACCTATTAAAATGTCATTGAATTAAATATTACATAAACTCTTAAAAAGTACACATATAAACCCGTAATGGAATCTAGTTTTTTAAAATTCTAAGGAGCACATGATGATTTATCCATTTTTACCTATTTATGCATACAAAGACAATCTCTTTTCCTCCTACACTCTTTATTCGTCCTCAAGAGGTCATAGATAATATAAGTCAATTATAAATAATTTCAAACTAAGACTCCATCTCTTAATCATAAATAACTTTATGTTGAAACTTCACCCCTTATATTCTTACATTTCCATCCTTAAATTAGTTGTATTTCCCAATCATTTGTCCAACATCTAACTCAACTTGTAAAATGGATTCACATATTATTTTAGCTTCACTTTTGGCACTTTTAAAACCGAACTTGCAACTATATCTACTCTTTAAAAGTTATAAATTCCTAGTCATCTAAAAGGGAATGAGAAAATTTATTAAAAAATAAATTTATCTGGTTGTAAACATTCACATATAACGATAAACGTATGGTGAAAGAAAATTCATTTTGCAAGCTTACCCAAAAATTTTATAAACATTAAAATCATTTAATATAGAAGTGTGGTGAGAAAGAATAACAATTTCACTTTTGTATAAATTAGCAAGTAAAGCATATAAAATTTAACTTAATGATAACCAAATTAGGTTTCATAAATCATACTAATGATCAAGTATGTAATAAACTAAGAAAATGGGTTTTAAGGGAGAATATATACAAATCCTAAAGACAAGTATCTTAAGACAAGTGGTTTTTTTTTTGGTTGGTGCAATTTAGCAAGTTAGGAAAAAACATATAATGAAGATATCTTATATACTTGAGTTAAGATATTGAAATGCCTTCAATTTGTTTTAAGCATTATATGACGACCTTGATGATCTAATCTCTATTATTTGACTCTATATTTATGAAAAAATTGTAGATAAAATTAAATACAAGGATTCATCGTTAATCAATTGAGACATCATCTCAAACTCCTCCTTCCCAATTTAAAGTACACACTATTATTTGATTAAGGCCAAAATCAAGAGATATCTAAATACCAAAGCTAAACTACCAAAGCAACCAAGCTTGCTATAATTAGGCATCTATAACTCAAAACCACATATTTTCGACCCATTCTTCACTATTTCGAAACCTCTTTATCTTTTCATCACAACCAATATATCATTTTCTTATTCCTAAATTTTATTTATCCTAAACGACGACTCTATTTTTTTATATCACAAACAAGTGAAACTAAAATAACCTAAATTAAGATATTGAAACTGTAAAAAAGAAATGTGAAAGGTGAAATATCACCTCCACATAAGCCAATTACCATTATTCAATATTTGTTTCAATATATGAAGGAGAAAAAAATACTAATGATCAAGTAGGCAATAAAATAAGAAAAAAGTTTTTATGGGAGAATATATACAAATCCTAGAGACATGTAACTTAAGACGGGGAGTTTTTTTTTTTTTTTGAGTTAGTGCAATTTAGCAAGTTAGGCAAAAATCATATAATGAAGATATCTCATATACTTGAGATAAGTTATTGAAATGCATTCAAATTGTTTTAAGCATTATATGACAACCTTGATTATCTAATCTCTATTATTTGACCATATATTTACCATTATTTAACATTTGTTTCAATATATGAAGGAGAAAAAAATACTAATAATACTATATTATCACACACAAAAAAATGAAAAGAGTGTCTACTTATAAAAGGAAATATTTTTTTGTCATTTGGATAAATTGTATTATTTATTTATTTAATTATTTACATCGAGCAACTCATATTTAATAGATGAATAAGTTTTATGGTTAAGATTACCCCTAGCTCTTACAATCACTCACATTACAATATTTGACCAATTTAAAAATACTAATATTATATATTGCATAGATTATTATTATTATTATTATTATTATTATTATTATTATTATTATTATTATTATTATTATTATTATTATTGTGACAAGGATTAAAAGAGAGTCCATAGATGAGTGAAAACCTATGTTTTCAAGGATAAATTGTTATTTTTTGTTGGACTGAAACTCCTAAATTCACTCTTATACCACCATTTCATAATTTTCAAAAGATTGCTATTATATATAGTATTGATATCTTAACATATTAAATTTTTTTAATTATTTGAAAGGGACATGAGATAGAGCGAGAGAGAGGATACAACGAGGAGAGAGAGAGAGTATTTTAAGGAAAAAGATTTTGTGATATTAAGAAATGAGGAAGAAAGAGAGAGAGAGAGATATATATGAAATAGGAGCAGATAGAAAAAGAAAGAGAGATATGCTATTTTACTAAAATTAAAAAAGGAAGATAAAAGAGATATATTAGACATTTTATCTCTTAACTAACTTTTACCTTAATTTTTCTCTATCCTCCTAAAATGACAACTAATTTGAAATGGAGGGAGTATTAAAAGTTATCAAGAAATACCAGAAAAATATAAATTTATAATAAAATTTTTGTTAAATGGCTATCTTAATATTTTCTTAAAAATAATTAAAAAAATAAAATAAAAAAATAAATTTAATAAATTAGTCATTAATACGTCATTACAATTATAAAGTAACAAATATGGTGAAAAAAGTTAATTAAATTAACCGTAAGAACCACGGGCCCCACATCTCGCCTCTGTCACGAGGAGGATCCAGATTTGGGTCGTGCTTCCCTACGAATAGCGGGGTTTCTTATTTTTAGTTGAAAATGATTTTTTTGAATATGTTATTTTTGGAAATGACGACGTATCTCTTACTAAGATTTACGATTTTTATAATCCGATTTAAAATAAATTAAGCAAAGGCGATCGACAATGTCATTAATTGTTTTATTTTAGGAATTATTTTTAGAAGTATCGGGCTGTTATTTCACAATTAAAAAAAAAGAATAAATTTATTCATGCCGTAAGGCTTTTGGATCAAATTGGTGTAAAAACACCGGCTTGGACCAAAGCTCGACTCAGTGACCGTTCGGCGCCGTCAAGAGCCAGCACCTGTACGGTCGCTGGCGCTAGCCATGGGTTGTGACCGAAGTGGTCGAGTCTCGGTCCATGGCTTAGCTGTTAGAAATAAAAATTCGTTTTTTGTTATTTTTGGTTAGAAATGCCGAGCAGTGAATTAAAGAGAAATAAAAAAGGAAAATAGAGTCGCTAGTTAGTTTTAGGGAATAAAAACTAACAAAGATAAAGAAATAATCTTCTAATCTTAGTATGGGAAAATTAAGCTTGAAATAGGTTTGAAAAGATGACTCCATTGGTCTAGAACCGAGAATCTAAATTTGGGAGCGAAGGTACAAATAAGCCCTTCGGTTCGCTCGTCAACAAACGACCTTTATTAATTCGAGAAGTGAATTTAAAAAATGTGTTAAAGGCATGTTTAGTAAAGCGATAAAGGCAAATACGAAGGCAATAAATAAAAACAATAAAGAAAAGGGAAAATAAAAACGAAAGAAAGCGAAAAAGGAAATAAAAGATTATATTGGGCGGGGAGGAAAAAGCGCTTACATTCTTTCTCCACAATACCGAAAACAATAAATAACATAAATTAAATAAACCGTAATAGTTGAAGGCGGATCTGGCGCCCTCGAGTTGTCCCACCTACTAATCTGGGTCTCGAATCGGATCTCGAAGCGTGACGGTGGTGACCGAAAGTGGCTTTTTGTGAGCTTTTGTAAAGATGGAAAGATGTATTAACCGATGAAGGATTAGGGATCGAATGCTTGGTGATATAATAAGGATTAACTAAAAGGAAACCAAGAGCTCGAGAATACGTGAAGCATTCGAGTAACTCTTAATCAAGTTTCAAGCAAAGTTTAACAACGATAACACAAAGGAAATGGCCATATGAAAAATGAGAGCCTAAGCTCCGTATTTATAATGGAAGATTAGGTCAAAAATGACCTAGGGTTTAGCTTAAACTGTCATCCAAATCAAGCGATAAACCGACTAAAAAATCACAAAAGCCGAACCAAATCCACCTTGAATCGAGATCCCGGAACATTGTCGAGATACCCAGCACAGAGTCAAGAAATGACATCGTACGGTCTTAGCCTCCTTTCGTGTTGCAGACTGAACTCCGGAGCAAAACGCAATGTTTGGAGGAAAAGTCCCCGAAACGCGACGGTAGTCAAGAATGACGTCGTTATGTGAAAGTGAGCTCCGTGTCTCGGTTGGACACTTGGAGCAAAATGCGATGTTTTGGAGATGTTTGCCAGAAATGCAGCGCCGATCCATGCGATGTTGTAAGGACGAAATTAGCTTTATGTCTCGGTTGGACGCCGAAGATGAAACGTGACATTTTGAGTGTAGTAAAACTTGATGCGCAACGCCGGCTAAGGTTGACTCTGGAGCGTTGACTCGGGCTTGCACCGACGGGGATAAATGGGTTTTTGGACCGGCCCAAAGCAAATAAGGGGTTTTTGGGTGCTAGAGGGTCTTTTATGGTTCACTAGCTTCCGTTACGCCAATCGGACTCGACCGTGATCCGAATCCGCAAACATGACTAAGATTTCATCATCGGGCTAACAAAATAAAATATAGAAATAAAATAGAGAAGGATGATACGTTTTAGATGTCTATAGTTAGCCCCCACTTTGACCGAGTCCGAAAGACGAAGGGTCAAAGTAGACACTCGAAGGATACTTATCTCGCTTTTAGGCATTGCTTTAAATGATGATTAATTCATAGTTTTGAATTGGTCACTCGTCAAACTCGAACTTCGAACGGGGACCTAGTCTTGATTGCAAGGCGTGCGTTACGGAGTCCGATAAAAGGGTCTTGTACTTGATTTGATCGAGTCCCGAAGCTCGATGGATTTCTACTCGAAGCCTTGACCATTTCTTGATCTAAAGCTTGGCCTAATAATCTATCATACTAACACACTTCTTAGTGGATAATTGTATTTACAAAAGTTCAATATTCTACTTGAATAATTTAGTCGAAAATAGACTGAAAATCCGATCTAATAAAGTTGACATTGTGGGTCCAAAGTCCCACTTGTATGCACATGGTTCCAAGAACCCGCTTGCCACATATGATTGGACCTCACAAGCCTAGCCACCAATTATGCCTACAAATCGCCACCGAGGGGACACCGGTCAAGTCTCGTGGTCGGTACTAGCCAGCCTTTGGGCGGGTCTTGTCCGGCGTGCTCTTGGATTCCCTTCTTGGTCTTCTCTTGCTTTTTGCATTTTTCTTGTGTGCTTATCATGATTGGTCGAATTTGCCTATAAAAGGAGGAGATGGTGTGTTCATTTTGCATACCTCACTTACCCCTCTCTTGGCTTCTTCTTGCTTGTTCTAATTTTGCTTTAGTTTTCTCCTTCTTGTCTTGAGAAAACTAGTGTGGTTTTCAAACACAACTCCTCAAAATGTCTAGAAGAAGAGCTCATCCGGTTAGGCGGACAAGAGCTAAGAGCTTAGTCCACGACAATTTCTTGGAAAGTGAATTGCGCCTTCGCGATGAGTGGAGCCCTAGTGACCTCTTGATGGAAGCCGAGAGCCATGTCTCCTCGCTTGCTATTTCTCTTTCGGTAAGCTTGATGGCTTGAGCTTCTTTATTTGCTCATTTGGAGTAGTACTTCTACTAAAATCTTGTTGGATTTCCATTTTATAGAGAAGCACTATTCGGAGCGGTGGGGCTATTAAGAAATTCATGGAGATGTTCAAAGAGAGGAGCTACCCTCCGGAGAACATTACAAACGAGTGTCGAGTTTGGTTATTTCTATATTACTTTAAACCACTTATGTGACCGTAAGGAGCATGACCCTACCGGGCCACTAACGAACATTTTTGCGATACCACTAACACATTTCATCTTCCTTTTGGGGAGATGACCATCACTCCTCTTGATTTTTCCACTCTCTAGGGTTTGGGCTTCTCGGGGGCCCTTTAGTCTATGACCGGGGCTTGTATAAAAATCGTGACTATTTACATCACCTTTTTGGTCCCATTGAAAAATGTTAAGTTTTGGGTTCAACATACTCTGCAACAAAAAGTCTAGGTAGTGCTAGTCCTCATGCTAAGAATATCCATCTTCTCGGACCAGGCTACCAAGTTGTACATTCACTATTTGGTAACTAGCGGATCTAGATAAGGTTAAGGACCTTAATTGGGGCGTGCCCGCTTACACTTGTGTTATAAGAGGTTTACGCTCCGGGGTGAGGCACACAAAGGCCGAGAGAGATTTGGTGAACTACATGCCCTTATATGGCTTGTGGAAGATCCTCCACCTTTCTTTTAATTCCAAAATACTTTATCTTGTATTGATAAAGGTTTCATTTGTCTTGCAAAATTGCAGTCGTGGCTATACGAATATTTTTCTCATCTTTCACCCGGTTCAAAGAATCATCCTTCCTTCCTCACCTAGGTATGGGCCAAAGTTTACCTTCAATGACTCAAAACACATGATCTTGAGTTCTTAAGGTCCACCCTCAACCGCGTTGAAGGTTTGCTCTTGAGAGTCCGAATCACCCTAGGGGGTGAATAGGGTGTGCAGGAAATTTTACGGAATTACAAAGTTTTTCTACAAAGAAAGGACTTAAAAACTATTCTAAGTCTAGATTTAACTCGAAGTGTAGAACTCGGAGTATATATGGAAATCATCCTGGGTAGAAAACCACGAACAGTTTTAATCCGGACACTAAGTTAAATCCATTATTTTGAATCCACAAAATACAAGGACTCGATTCTTACATAATTGCTCCCTTACACAATTCAATTATAAGTTGACCTAGGCACGAAGTTCCCTTTATCTGTTCTAGTACTTCCTAACTAAGATAATGCTTATAGCTAGGGACAACTAATCTAAGTTAGCCCTTATAGCTCGGTCAGGGGACTTTACAGAGAATTCAAAATAAGTAAGAGTGATTACAAGACTTTTGTCTCTACCACTAAGAAAGTATGAACTTAAGTACCAAGTTGAAAAGCTAGAAGATTGAGAGAGAGAGAGAGAGAGAGAGAGAGACAGAGAGAGAGAGAAAGAGTAGATTTTGTTTAGTTCCAGCAATCATCAAGTCTTGTAGGAAAGCTTCTTTTTATACTCAATAAGGCAGAGTAGCCGTTGTGACCGATTCCGAGCTTGGAAGCTTCACTAGCCGTTGCAACGGATAGTCCGAGTCACTCATGAAAGGAGTCGTTGCAGATCCTTCCTTCGTAGCTAGGCCCCGTAGCTAGGACCCGGAACAGGTCTCAAACTCTCAAAGTAAATGTTGTTCTTAGGTCCTTGGCTCAAAAGGTAGTCCATCCCACTAGTTGTGACTAAAATCTAGGGTGGAAACAACCGTTAGACTCAAAGTTGATGTTTTTGGATTTGGTAACAAACAACCACGACACGATGTCTAACCCTTGTCTCGAAACAATGCTTTTACTGTCTGCTGGTGTTTAATGGTTAGAAGTCGATTGGTTTTGCTTTTCAAATCAAGATTAAAATACTTTAATCATCCTACAAAAGTAAATCAAAGTGGTACTCAAAGTATGAAATACTTTGGTCCAAGATTAGGCAAGGATAATAATTAATTCATAATAATTAAGCACTTAATTATCCTTAATCCGAGAGGATGGAATTTTCTCGAGTCTAATATTCAATAGGTTCAAATTCCATGTAGTGTCTATCCTTAAATGATTGAGAGATAAAGATTATATAGACACCATGCATCAAATTGATAAGGTAAATAATTTCTATTAATAAAGTCGACTTAAATATAAGAATTAACATAGTAATTCATTTTCGGTTAACTCATAAAGCCGAGTGCTCGGAATAAGATATGCTCATTAAATTATTTACTCATGATAAGTATCTGAGTTGTATCTAAGTGGATCAAAAACCTAGTGTTGTGTATGGTTACTCAAATGCATTATGAGTAGGTCGGACAGTGATGAAAACTTCAAGATAAGCTTCTTAAAGACCGAGAATAACTTGAAATCAAAACCATAGAGAGATAGAGAGTTATACCCGAGACTTCAATCTCCCCTTTTGATGAAAGACATTCAACACTAAAGATAAAAGTTAGAGGTTGAGAGAGTTAAGTTTTCATTGCTCGAAAACAAATGACTATAAAATGTTCTATGTGAAAACGAAGTCGGAATTCATTGTTAGAGCAAATTGATGCAAGAATGTATTAGAGCAAAATCATCGAGCATGAAAGCAAGTATCAAAGCATAAAATCGGAGCAGAAATGAAGAGATATAGATAATACAAGTCAATGATGCTCGAAATAATGATATTTCATTGCTCGGAAATAAGTACAAAAACATAAAATAAAAACTCCCCTAAACCAAACATCTATCCGCCCTTTCTCTCCTATGCATTTCATCAAAAGAAACCGAGGAGGGAGAAAAAATACAGAAATGTTGCACAAAAATAAAAAAATTTATAATCGGGAGGGAGGTGTGAAGACTTAGTTTTTAACTCTAAGTTGTTATGAGTATTATATAAAAACTCGGGTATAAATCTTATCTCTCCGAAGTTTTGATTTCAAGTCATTTTGAGCACTATAAAACTCTTGTATAAGTTTTCATTCTATTTTGACTGACTCGTAAAGCACCTCATTGCATATCTCCTAGAATAGTGTTTCGACTCACTCGGACATCACTTTCACATGCTCAAATAATTTCTCTAACACTTTTATTCCGAGCACCGATCGTGTATCTCAACCCAAAGATAATTACAGCATTAATTCCTTATTCTATGTCAGTTTATTTCCTTGAGAATTATTTAACCGGATCAAGTTGTGATACTCGATATTTTACTCTCTTTACTTGATCATCCTTAGGATTAACTCACATGGAATTTGAGTATATTGAATATTAGACTGAGAAAACTTCAGTCTTTTGGGCCAAAGATATTAAGCATTTAATTATTCTATTTTAATTAATATCCGTGCCTAATCTGGACCAAAGTGTTTTATACTTTGAGAATCGATGTGGTTTACTTTTGTAGGTTATTCAAACGAGGCTAATCTATTTTTTGAATTACAAAATCAACTGGTTTTTAGTCGTTAACCACCAGCGAGACAAGTTTGAGCTACTTCGGACAAGGCTCGGACAACGTGTCGGGGTTGTTTGTTTAAAAATTGGAAAACTCCAACTCCGGGCTTAATCGTTGTTTCCAACACAACTTTCGATCACCACCAAGTGATTGGACCATCTTTTGGAGCCAAGAGCCATTGCACAACGTTCATATCCCAACGGATCTTTTCTAAGTGACTCAAAAGAGTCATTATAATGATTAGTGAAGACTTCGTCCAGAACCAAGAATCAAGGGTCACTCTACTTGGTCGGCTATAAAAAGAAGCCACTTCACAAGACTAGAAGATTACTGAACATATTGCTTGGAACCGAATTTATTGTTCTTACTCAATCTTCTATTTACAACTCCAAGTCTCGTATTTAATATTTTCTCGAGTTGTAAAGAAAGTCTTGTAATTAGTTACATTCTTTTCTTACTTTTTAAGTAAGGTCCCTTGACTCGAGCTGTAAGGATTAACTCAACTCAATTGTCCCACGATTGTAAAGGTTGCGTCGATCGGGAAGTACTAGATCAAATAAGGGAATTTCTAAGTCTAGGAAAACATTGTAAGGAATTGTTTAAGGGAGAAATTCTTGTTGATTCGAGTCCTCTGTATTTTGTGGATTCAAAATAGTGGATTTGACTTGGTGCTTGGATTAGCACTATCCGTGGTTTTACGCCCTGGAAGGGTTTCCACGTAAATCGGTGTTATCACTTTTTGAGTGTAATCTAGACTCGAGAATCTATTGTTGAGCTGAATTGTTATAAAAATTATTTAATTTTCTTCATCACCGTTTCACCCCCTCTAGGGTGACTTAGACTCTCCGCGAGCAAACCTTCCAGGTGGAGCGAGTGCGAGTGGAGGAGGAAGAACGAGGACCCCTTCTTCTACGACGATAGCCCCGAGTGGAAACTTTTGGGCGAAGAAGAGGTGGCAAGATAAGAGGTAAATCCGGAAGTTGAATTGCAGTCTTAGGTACCGGAGGTACTACTTGTTCTATCTCCTCTTCGAGCCATGAGCCTCTTCGACTTAAGGTGGCTGTGTAGAAGGTTCGACTTAGGATTGACCAACATCCCCAGCCTCTTTTGAGGCGGACTCGGTGTGTTATGAGGAAATTACCTCGGGTTTCTTCTCTCCTTGGCCTTCAACTTGGCCTCGCTCCAGTCTCTGCTTCTTCTTCTTCTTCTTCTTCTTCTTCTTCTTCTTCTTCGTCTTCTTCTTTTGACTCGAGTCGGAAGAGCTAGAGGCCTCTAAGGATGATTGTTTTGTAGAATGCGATTATGAGTCCTCAGCGACCTTTGATCTGTGCTATTGAGGACGACATATTTGGTCTTACTATTGCTTGATGACTTCTTTCAGCTCGTTGACCACAGCTTGACTCTAATTTATCCGCTTCTAAGTCGAGCTCGAAGCTTAGTCAAATAGGCATGAAAGCCTTTAATGCGCCAAGAGTTGATTGTAACTCTTTAGCAAGAACAACAAACCGGGAGGCCATCTTTTGAAGCAATTACATGGAAGGGGCAGGTTGGGAAAAAGATGGTACGAGTAATAAGAAGAGGAGTATCGGAACTCTTCTAAGTCTTAGGAAAAGGTGGAATCCGAAAATAATGAATCCGGACACCAGGTGAAGCTTCTTGGTATCCTAGACCAATTAGCTCATTCCTGCCTATACTGAGACAGCTGGCTTAAGGTATTTGAGTGGATCATTAGGGAGATCCACTTGGAGCTGAGTGAAAAGCAGCGGTGAGCGAGCTCCGAAAGGAAGAGGGGGTTTCTTTTGATCGGTAGGAACGAAGCTATCTCGCTCGATAATAAAAGAGAAGAGGTCAACCACATACCCTTCATGAATAACATAAGGAACTTTGAGAACCTTGCTGTTAGGGTTCTCCTTGGATGGATAGAAAGAGAACATTGTTCTCATCGGAATAAAGTAAAGAAGTCCGGCTTCAAACTTCATCTGAATCACGGAAAAGTTCTTTTTGGACTTGGGAATAATTATAGCATATTTGTCAAAGAAATCGTTAGCAATTTCATTGAAGAGAATGGGATTTGAGTTCGAAAGAGGGTCCGAACATCAAAAAGTTTATGAAGTAAATAGAGGTTAATGCGAATAGTTTTCCGTTGAACAAGAGAAGAGACTACGTTGTCTCTTACGACCGAGGTTAAAATAGAATTCTATAACGAGATGGGGATAAATGCAATCACGAAACCCAAATACTTGAAAGTACTGTGTGGAGGACGAGGCTTGATCCATGAGAGTTTGGTGGTTGAGAAGAATTGTTCTTCGATGAAATAGTGATGGGAAACAATGAGTTTTTGGTCATCGAAAGCAAGAGCCTTTCCCTTAGAAGGATCCTTTTGAGGATTCTCGGGATGAATGGTTCGGGTTCTAGCCTTTTGGGTGGCTAACCCTCATTCAGCTGAACTTCCCCTTTAGGCATTTTGAGAGACAAAGAAAGAGATTTGATTCGAGAAAGTGAAGAAGTAGGAAAGTCAACGAGTGAGAGAGAATAGAGAGTTGACGAGTATGAAATGGAAGAGTGTTTGAGCAAGGAATTCCGAGGTCAAGTTAAAGAGAGTAAGAGAGCAAGAGATAGTAAAGTGAATGAATGAGGATGAACAAGTGCTATCCGTAAAACAACAAATCTCAAAGAACAAAAGTCTTTCTAACTCAATATTCGGAGTAACGACTATCCGATTGTTTGGCATTCTAGTGAGCAACGGTTATTTCTTGAAGCTGCTTTCTTCTAACGGCTAGTTTCTCGACGTTCGCTAGAAAGAGAGAGAAAAAAGATTTTTGAAAAAATTCTCAAGATTCTCCATTGATTTAGAGATGATCTCAAAATTTTGATGTCCATTTTTCTCATAAACTAAGTCGACTCGAGTGATGTGTCCGAGATACTCGGAACACATTTAAAAACTTTATAACTCATAGCTCGGTTTCATTATAGTTCAACCGATCCATTTATTATTCTCTCAAAACATATAATAAACAATCAAACTCATAAATTCTTATGCAATAAATCAAATAATTATGCAATCATCATGCAAAGTTTATTCCTAATAAAGTAAAATTAATCTTCACTCAAAGGTTTGTGAAAATATCAGCTAATTGAAGTTTGGTAGGAATAAACTCAAGTTTAATATCACCCTCTCGAGTGGTCTCTTAGAAAATGATACTTGACCTCAATGTGCTTTGTCTTTGAATGCTGAACTGGAATCTTAGTGATGCTGAGGGCACTTTGATTATCACACTTGATTGGGATAGATGTGAATGACAATCCTAGATCCTTCAAGTGTTTCTTGATCCACAAAATCCGAGCACAACAAGCACCAACTACTATGTACTCTACCTCGGGTGTGGATAGAGCAACTGAATTTTACTTCTTAGAGTTCTAGGAGATGAGTGATTAACCCAAAATTGGCATGCTCCTGAGGTGCTCTTTCTATCAACTTTGTATGCAGCATAGTCAACATTTGAGTATCCAGGTGAGAGTCGGATGTGAGTATTTTGAATACCGAAACCGAGTGTCCGAGTCGTGCAAGGTATCTCAAAATTCTCTTCACTTGTAGTGAGATGTGATTCCTTTGGATTAGCTTGAAATCTTGCACATAGAGAGACACTAAACATGATATCTGGCCTACTAGATGTAAGATAAAGTAGAGATTCAATCATGCCTTTGTAGAATTTCCGATCTACAATTTTACCTTTTTCATTGGAGTCCAGTTTAGTACTACTACTCATTGGTGTTACTGCATGTTTCACATCTTGTAGCTTGTACTTCATCAGTAACTCCTTTGTGTATTTTTGATTGATGAACATAGATGCCATCCTTTTCTTGCTTGATTTGCAATCTAAGAAACAAATTAAGTTCTCTCATCACACTTATTTGGAACTCTTGTCTCATCAACTTAGAAAACTCTTGGCATAGAGTTTCATTAATAGCTCCAAAAATAATGTCATCAACATAAATTTGAATAATGAGAGTCATTCCCCTTGGTTTTTGTGAAAAGAGTTTTGTCAACAAGAATTCTTTTAAAGTCATTTTCAACCAAGAAATTTCTTAGTCTTTCATTCCAAGCTCTGGGAGCTTGTTTAAGACCATACAAAGCTTTTTCCAATTTGAGAACATGATTTGGAAATTGAGAGTTTTCAAATCCAGAGGGTTGCTAAACATAAACTTCTTCTTGAATATAACCATTGAGAAATGCACACTTAACATCCATTTGATACAACTTAATGTTCATTCTAGATGCAAATGATAAGAGAATTTTGATTGAATCAATCCTAGCAACAGCTACAAAGGTTTCCCCATAATCAATTCCCTCTTCTTGGTTATACCCTTGAGCAACTAATCTATTTTTATTTTTTACTACCAACCCTCCCTCATCCAGTTTGTTCGGAAAATCCATTTGGTTCCTATAATTGGGTGGTTAGAAGGTTGTTTGGTCGGAGTCTAGACTTGGTTTCTTTTGAATTGAGTTAATTCTTCTTGCATTGCCTCTACCCATTTAGGTTCAAGTAGGGCTTCTAGTACATTTTTGGGTTCAATTAATGAAATGAATGCTAAAAATGCACATAAGTTTTACAAATAAGAACGAGTTCTTACCTTACTGTTGATGTCGAAATGTTGTTCTCAGGTGGGCGACTAGATGCATATTTGAAAGTTTTACCTTTCTTCGATTTACCAGGTTTTTGGTTGAATGTTATGATCTTCGACTAGTTCAACTTGTTGATTTTCTTCATTAGCTTGATCTTTAGTAGTCTAAGCTGGTTCTTGAGCTGGCTCATTCTGAGTTGGCTTAGTTCCTTTGTTTTTATTACGAGCTCGACCTACGCTATGTCATCTTCACCCCGATTGAGCTTAAGATATGAGAAAGGGGATTCACTTATCCTGCCATGATCAATTTCATTAAAGATAACGTGGATACTTTCTTTCACTTTTTAGTTCTCTTGTTAAAGATTCTATAAGCTTTGCTATGTGAAGAATAACCAAGAAAAATACCTTCATCCGACCTACCATCAAATTTGGTCGGATGTTCTTTACCATTGTTCTGCATAAAGAATTTACATTCGAATGGTTTGAAGTAGGAAATGTTAGACCTCTTTCCTTTGTACATCACGTAAGGTGTCTTCTTTAGAATGGGTCGAATGAGGCATCTATTAAGAGTGTAGTATGTTGTGTTGACTACCTCGGCGTAGAAATAGTAAGGTAGATCATTTTCGGTCATCACTGGCCTTCTTATTTCTACCATTGTTCTATTTTTATATCCACGACTCCATTCTGTTGAGGGGTTATGGGTGCTGAGAAGTTATGAGAGATGCCATTTTTATCATAGTAATCTGCAAATTTTGAGTAATCGAACTCCCTTCCATGGTCGGTTAGAATTCTCCGATCCGAATCTCGGACTCCACCTTTTTTTCCTACGAGATCTTAGTGAACTCTTTGAAAGTTTCATTTTTATTCTTCAGAAAACATACCCGGGTAAATCGTGAGTAATCATAAACAATAACTAGGACATATGATTTCCCTCCATAGCTTTTGATAGGAATTTTACCACACAAATCCATATGTATCAAATCAAGCACTTTAGATGTAGATACTCGAAGGTTTTCTCTTGGAGAGATTAAGTCACCCTAGAGGGGTTGAATAGGGTGATGAAGAAATTTAAATAAAATTGAACTCTTTAACAAAAAATAGATTGTGAGTCTAGATTGGACTCGGAAAGATAAACACACGAAGTACGTGAAAACCCTCCTCGGGTAGAAAACCACGCACGGTGCTAATCCAACCACCAAGTCAAATCCACTAATTGAATCCTCATTTACACAACGACCGAATCTAACTAGAATTACTCCCTTAGACAATTCCTTATAAGATTTTCCTAGACTCGAAGTTTCCTTATCTTGTTGACTTAGTCCGATTTGGAGGACTATCGAAGTATCGGATGTTTTTGAGTCCTCAGCAGCTTTGGATCTGCGCACTTGGAGGTGGCTTGAGCTAAGATATCAGCTCTTGGTTCTCCCAAATATGAGAATGTGTAGTTTTACGGAGTAGAACCAAGTTTAGAATAAAAGATTTGAAGATTTTCGAGTTGCTTGAAAATCCTTGGTAAAGAAGCAAATTTGTTTACCATTTCGATAAACATTTCAGCGAGAGGGAGGAGGTTGAGAAGCGGAAGGTCCAACGGTAACAAGTGGTGTCGCTGGTGGAGTCCGAGTCTAAGGAGGAGGAGGTGGAGGAGTTAGCTCGGATGCATGAATCCGGACACCGGGCTTGACTTCCTGGTATCCAAGACCTGAAAGCTCGGTCCTGCCTAGACAAACAGCAGAGTTCCACGCAAGCTTTAGGGTCGGAGGGAAAAGGGACCTTGAACTATTTAAAAGCAGTGGTCGAAGAGCCCCGAAAGGAAAAAGAGCTGACTTCTTAGAATGAGCGAGCACGGTTGCCATTTTCTCGAGAATAGTAGGAAAGAGGTCTACTTCATAGCCCTCAAGAATGTTAAAAGAGCTTTGAGAATCTTGGCATTGGGATTCTCCTTGCTAGAATGACGAGAAAATAAGCTTCTCATCAAGATCAAGCAAAGAAGTCTTGCTTCATATTTCATCTTAGTCACGGAGAAGTTTTGCGTGACTCGGGGATTTCTTTAGTGTACTTATCAAAGAAATCATCAACGATTTCTGTGAAGGGTACGGGGTTGGAATTGAGAAGAAAGAGTTTTGACATAGAAAAGCTTATAGAGAAGAGCGAGATTGATTCAAACAACCTTCTCTTGAACGACGGAAGATATGACACCTTTGGTGGCTTTTATATTGGAGTAGAATTCGGACATGAGTTTTGGATAAATGTACTCGCAAAAACATAAGTAGTTGTACACACCGGTGTTCTCGATGAGTGGCAACCATGAAAAGAAGTTGAAGAAAAGAATTTGTCATCCAAGGTGAAGTCTTGGGTGACAGAACACTTTGGGAGATCCGAGGTACCTTCTTAAGTAGCCTCGAGTCTTTGATTTGGTTTGAGCCTTCTTTGTGGCTGACCCGCCTTCTTGACCGGTTCCTCTCTTCGGCATTTTTAGAGAATGGAGAACGAGAGAAAATTAAAAGAGAGAGAGTAGAAAAGTGAGATCAAAGAGAATTGATAATTCGAGAGAGAAAGAGAGAAAATCGCGAGTAAGTAGTAGTGATGAGAGCAAAGAGAGCAAGTAAGCGAGTGGGTCAAGTGAAGAAAAGAAAGTGAAGGGGTGCTATTTATAGCGAAAAGAGAGTTTCAACCTTCTTTTTGACCCGAATACCAAGCAATGTTCTCGGATCGTTGTGTCATTCTGCATCTGTAACGACAAGTTTTCTAACGACTTTCTTCCAATGACTAGTTTCTTCTAATTGAAATGCGTGACAGAGAGAGAGAAGAAAGAGTTTTCGAAAACATTTATGAGATTCCGCATTTATCTAGAGATGACCTCGGAATTTTGATGTCCATTTTGCTCATAAGCCGAGTCCGACTAAGTATCTTTTCTAAGTGACTAAGAACACTCGGAAAGCTAATAACTCATTGCTTAGTCTCACTTTGAGTCAACTGATCCCTTCGTTATCAAAGCATATAACACATAATCATGTAAAAATAATTCATGAAATAATCCATACATTAATCATGCCAAGCTCATTCCTAATAAAACAAAACTAATCCTCACTAAGAGGCTTAGTGAAAATATCGACTAATTTAAACTTAGTAGGAATAAATTCAAGCTCAATATCACCTTTCTCGGAATGGTCTCTTAGAAAATGATACCGACCTCAATATGCTTAGTCTTTGAACTGCACTATGATTGTTACACTTAATTGGGATAGATGTGAACGATAGTCCAAGATGTTTCATGTGAGACCACGAAATTTCGGTGTTTGCTTGGTAGTGAATTAGAACTTTTCCGAGCCGAAATAGAAACCCGAGAATTAAAACCCGAGCGTGGGCTAGCCAAATTGGGCCTTGTGAAGCTGGTTGGGCCCAATTAAAATAAAAAAAAAGAAAAAGAAAAATGAGAAATGTGGGTGGCTGGCCTTTGAGAAGGAGGAGCTGGCAAGGAATTAAGCCAAGAGAGAGAGGGGTCCAATTGAAAGGGAGCAGCAAGCCATTATGTGTAATTAGGAAAAGAGGAGAGAGTGGGACTGAGACATTAGAAGGAGAGAAGCGAAGCGAGGAAATAAAGGAGGAACGGGAAAACGAAACAGGGGAAAGCGAGAGAGGAGAGAGCGTGAGAGGCCGGTGGCCGCCTGAGCAGCGAGGACGCCGCCGCCGGTGGGCGAAGGGAGAGCGAGGGCTTGGGAGGCCGAGCAAAGCAAAGGAAGAGGGGAAAAGCGAGAGACCGGGAGACAGAGACCACGAAAGGGGAGCGAATGCGAGGGCCGAGGAAGGCGGTCGGTGAGGACGGAACCGCGGCCGACGGCCGGCGAGCGAGAGGAGGAAGATAGCAAGACCACTTTTGAGGCTAGGGGCAAGGAGAACGAGAGGCGGAGCAGAGAAACAGAGGAAAACGAGAAAGAGCCCGAGAGAGAGAGATTGTGGGAAGCAGAGAGCGAAAGAAGAAGGTTTGAGGAATCGGGAGCTAGATTAGAAATCGAAAGGCGGAAGAAGAAGCAAACCCAATTCGAAACCCTTCCAAAGCCGAATTCTTAGAACCTCTAAGAATCTAAGGTGAGTAATCTGAATTCATCCTCAAGAATTAAAATGAATTAGGTGGCTTTAACTCGAAATTGATCCATGAAATTGGAAACCCTAAGTTAATTGAACAAGTTAGAGGCTTAAATTGAAGAAACTAGAAACTCATGAATTGAAAAGCATGTTGCGATTTATGCCTAGTTTATGAATTTAATGATATTTGAGCATTGTTGAGCATGATTATGGAGCTGTGTGATTGAGAATTTAGTGAAGTTAGCTTGAACATAATTATTGAGAAAAATCGAGGAATTGAATTTCATGATTCATGTGCGATTTCTATGAATTAAGCATGGTGTCCGAATATCTGTGAATTCATGTGTGGCCCAAATTTCCTGTAATTTTTACTGCAGCTTCATGGCAATTTATGGAAATTTCCTGTAAAATTTGGTATGCATTGGATGAGTAAATTGGGAGATATGCAACTTTAAGTGAAAATGTCCTGTTTTGAGCAAAATCGGAACTAAATGAGTAATCGAATTAAGAACTGAGATTTAAGAAGCTATGTGGCTAGATTAAAAGATATATATTGAGTAAGGAAAGTTATAGAACCATTAACCACCTATTCACGTTATTACGCAATCATGAAAACGATAAGTTCGCTGATTAGAAATCCTAGTTGGCATGTTTATGTGATGATGCGTTTATCTCAAAGTATATGAATTATAAGTGAAATAAGCATGCCTATATGAGTTGAATTGATTATACTTGAGTTGGAACTTGCTTATGTGAATTGCTTGTTTTGAAGAAGTTACGCATGAACGTGTTGACCATGAATTATATGAATTAAGTATATCTTATGTATAAGTAATAAGAAAATAAAGAAAACGTAAAGAACTAAAGAAGGGAGAAAAGATTGTGTTATTGATTTAAGACCCCACGAATTAAATAACCCTCCGAAGCTATAGCCATAGAAGTGTCTCGTCAACTCGAAGCCACGAATTATTTTGCTTCTATGAATTATTGACGATATGTGTCCTTCGAGGAAGGGAGGCTACCTCGAGGCCACGAATTATTTTGCCTCGAGGCCATGAATTATATGCCTTCGTGAGCCGAGCCCACGAATTATTTTGGCTCCAAGAACTGGGTCTTTAGAGCGGAGCATAAATCTTCTTTCCATTCGAAACTAAGAAGACTTAAAAGAATTATGCTTTGAAGAATCGAATGATCGTGCATAAAGAACAAGAAAGAAAGAATTAATGATTTATGAAATGCACGATTGAACTCAAGAAGAAGAATAAGAGGAAGATCGAATCCTGTTTTCATGAGAATTGAATGCGATAAGAACTAAGATATGATTTACGTGATGAATGATTTGCATGATGAATGATTCTATGACTTACTTGCGTAGAAAGATGAATAAAGCATGTTTGATTGAATTCATGAGCAAATGATGTCATTATGTCTCTCGGCAAGTTGGTAAGTTTAGAATCTCGCATGTCTTAAGCATGTATGATCCGAATCGCATGTTATGAATGAGTTATGAACTTATGTGTGGTTGTTAATGAATTAATGTGCAAAGTGAAACTCGGGGTTGGGTTTGGATTATTCATCGGGCTAGTGGAGCTCATGACCTCACCAACATTTCAGGTATAGAAGTTAAGACCGGCGGGAGTTGCCTTTGGCTTTTGGAAATAGCGAGACGGATAGAAGATGCCGGACTTACGACATGTTTAATTGTCTTTTGTTTGTAAAGATGTTGTAAAGACTGGTTGTATGTGAACTTAAGTTTTGATTATGAATGTAAATTTCTATATGAATACTCCGAGCGTGTGGCTCGTTGAGTCTATGTTGTGTTACTCCGAGCGTGTGGCTCGTTGAGTTTAAGATTGCATTTCGTGCGGGGTTAAGGCTTTAAGCCTATGGGATTAGTCATATTACAGAGGAAACTTTGCCGAAATTTCCGGAAAAACCTTCGAAAACTTAGAATTACTCTTCCGCCAATCCAAGATAGGGTTATTAACCCCAAGTTGAGAACTTAAGCAATCTTAGGGGTTCCTCTCGGAGAACCCTGGCGTGTAATATTCCTAGGGTGGGTCTAGGGGTGTTACTTTTCAAGTGTTGCTTGATCCGGAGAATGCGAGCACGATAAGCTCCAGCTACAATATACTCGAGCCTCGGCAATTGATAGAGCAATTGAGTTCTATTTCTTTGAGTGCCGGGAGATGAGGGATTGAACTAAAAATTGACATGCTCCCAAGGTGCTCTTTCTATCAACCTTTTATCCATCATAATCAGCATCCGAGTATCTAGTGAGAGTCAATTATGAGTCTTTTGAAAACCATAGACCAAGATTCTAAGTCCCCGCAAGATATCTAAAAATTCTCTTCACCGTAGTGAGATGTGATTCTTTTGGATTAGCTTGAAATCTTGCACAAAGGCGGACATTGAACATGATATCCGGCCTACTAGATGTGAGATAGAGTAGAGATCCAATCATACCTCTGTAGAGTTTATGATCTACGACTTTACCTTTCTCGTGCGAGTCCAGTTTTAAGCTGCTACTCATAAGCGTTTCTACATGCTTCACATCTTGTACTTTGTATTCCTATTTCTTTGAGTGCCAGGAGATGAGGGATTAAACCAAAAATTGACATGCTCCCAAGGTGCTCTTTCTATCAACCTTTTGTCCATCATATCAACATCCGAGTATCCAATGAGAGTCAATTATGAGTCTTTTGAAAACCATAGACCAAGATTCTAAGTCCCTGCAAGATATCTAAAAATTCTCTTTACCGTAGTGAGATGTGATTCTTTTGGATTAGCTTGAAATCTTGCACAAAGGCGGACATCGAACATGATATCCGGCCTACTAGATGTGAGATAGAGTAGAGATCCAATCATACCTCTGTAGAGTTTATGATCTATAGCTTTACCTTTCTCGTCCGAGTTTAATTTTAAACCGATACTCATAGGTGTTTTTGCATGCTTCACATCTTGTAGTTTGTATTTCTTCAACGACTCCTTGGTATACTTAGATTGATGAACATAGATGTCATCCTTGTCTTGTTTGATTTGGACCAAGAAAGAAATTGAGTTCCCCTATCATACTCATTTGGAAGTCCTGTCTCATTAACTCAGAAAACTCTTGGCATAGAGTTTCATTAGTAGCTCTAAAAATGATATCATTAACATAAATATAAATGATAAGAAAATCACTCCCCTTGGTTTTTCGAAAAGAGTTTTGTCAATCCGACCTCTTTTGAAACCATATTGAGCCAAGAAACTACTCGGTCTTTCATACTAAGCTCTAGGAGCTTGTTTAAGACCATATAAAGTCTTTTGCAACTTGAAAACATGATTTGGAAAATATGAGTTTTCAAATCCAGGGGTTGCTCAACATAAACTTCTTCTTGAATAAAACTATTTAGAAAAGCACATTTGACATTCATTTGATAAAGCTTGATGGTCATGCTAGATAAAAATGCTAAGAGAATTCTAATTGCCTCAATCCTATCAACAGGTGGAAAGGTTTCACCACAATCAATTACTTCCTTATAGTTGTAACCCTGAGCAACAAGTCTAACGTTATTCTTGACTAGCAACCCTTCCTCATCCAGTTTGTTCTTGAAAACTCATTTGGTTCCTATTACTTGGGTGGTCGAAGGTTGTTTGGTCAAAGTGTACACTTTGTTTCTTTCAAATTGATTAAGCTATTCTTACATGGCCTCTACCCATTCAGGTTCATTTAGGGCCTCTAGTGAAATTTTGGGTTACGTTAATGAAATGAATTCAGAAAATGCACATAGATTTTGCAAAGAAAAACGAGTTCTTACCCCATTATTGATATCAAAAAGTATGTTTTCAGGTGGGTGACTGGATGCATATTTAAAAGCTCTACTTGTCCTCCGATTCACCAAGTTTGTTGGTTAAATGGCCTGAGCTTCGATTGGTTGATCTTGTTAAGTCTCCGCATTAGTTTGTTCTTCAACGATTCCGAGCTGGCTCTTCATTTTGTTCATTCCGAGTCATAGCATTCCGAGTTGGTTCGTTCCGAGTTGTCTCATTCCGAGTTTCCTTAGTCCTTCTATTTTAACTCTTTCTAAGCTCAGCTTTAGCAAGGTCATCTTCATCTCTATTAAGCTTGAGATCCGAGAATGTGGATTCACTTATCTTGCCAAGATCAATCTCATTAAAGATAATGTGGATACTTTCTTCCACTTTGTTACTCCTTTTGTTAAACACATGATAAGCTTTACTATGAGATGAGTAACCCGTAAATATACCTTCATCCGATCTAGCATCAAACTTAGTAAGATGATCCTTACCATTGTTATGCGTAAAGCATTTACATCCAAACGGTCCGAAGTAGGAGATGTTGGGTTTCTTTCCCTTGTATAGCTCATAAGGTGTTTTCTTCAAAATATGTTTGATGAGGCATCTGTTGAGTGAATAATTTGCTATGTTGATCGCCTCAACCCGGAAATAGTAAGGTAGGTCATTTTCAATCATCATGGTCCTTCCTATTTCTTCAAGAGTTCTGTTCTTCCTCTCCACTACTCTATTTTGTTGAGGAGTTGTTAGGGCAGAGAAGTTGTGAGAGATGCTATTCTTGTCACGAAGTCCGCAAATTCCGAGTAGTCGAACTCCCTTCTATGGTCGGTTCGAATCCTTTTGATCCGAGTCCGAGACTCAACTTGAATTTTCCTACGGATCTCTCGTGAACTCTTTAAAAGATTTATTCTTATTCTTTAGAGAGCACACTCAGGTAAATCATGAGAAATCATCAACAATGACAAGCACATAAGATTTGCCTCCAAGGATTTTCACAGGAATTTCACCACACAAATCCATACGAACTAATTCAAGTACTCTAGATGTAGACACAGTTTTTAGCGGTTTGAAAGATGATTTGACTTGCTTCCCGTTTGTGCATGCTTCACAGATTTGATCTTTCTTAAATGCATAGTTAGGTAATCCCCTAAAAATCCATGAGATGCAAGTTTCTTGATTATATGCATGTTAATATAACCTAGTCTATGATGCCAAGTCCATGAATCATCATTCAAGGACACTTTTAAGCAAGATAATTTCTAACTAGAATTTGAAAGAGGAATGGTATAAGTGTTACTCGGCATCGGACCTCATAGCTTAGTCTCTTTGGTGATTGTATAAGAAACGTAGCAGTTGGTCTCGAATGAACCTTACCTCTTAGCCTTCGTCACATAGCCGAGAAATGCTAACGAGATTGTACTTCAACCCTTTGACATGGTAGATCGAATTAACCGAGTTGTTTCCTTTACCAATCTTACCAATTCCCAATATCTTTACTTTGCTATTGTCTTCAAATGTGACTTTGCCTCCTTTGAGGTCTTCTAATTCGGAAAAGAGTCTTGAATCACCGGACATGTGACGTAAGCATCCACTCGTCTAAGTACCATTAACCCTTCTTCTTCCGAGTTACCTGCAAGACACAAACAAACTATCCCTTCTCACTTCCTATTACAAACCTAGTAACTCCCTTTACTTGTGGTCCTTTTCGAGTAAGAGCACTTTTGGCAACCCAAATTTGAATGATTTTAGGTATGGTCCGATTCCGAGTCTTCCTTCTAGAAAATTGAGTCTATGCTTATTTCTTTTGAAAATCTTTTCTTTTGTAAATAGGTGGAGAAGACCTTTTCTTGTAAACTGGTCCGGACTCAGTCCTCTTTTCATTTATATGAATGGGACCATTCTCGGCTTTCCTGAACTTTACAGTTCTTAAATCAGCTTTTAAAAGATTAGAATTGGAATTAGATTCCTCTTTAGCATTGTAGCCAAGCCCTTCTTTCCTGAATGAGACACACTAAGAGCCGAGTAAAAGATCAAGGTTTTTCTAACCTTGAGTGAATTTCAAAAAAGCTCTTGAGACTCACTGAGCTTCCTTTTTAGTCACTCATTCTCCGTTTCGAGTGACTCGGACTCGATCTTATTATTTTAAGCACTCGGTCTTGAGTACTTTCAAATTTTGTCTCAAGTTTTCTAACTCGGTTTTAAAACATTGCTTGTCAGCAGTGAGAGACTCAAGTTGTTCTTTGAACTGTAAAGAGTTAGAATCTACTTTTCTTCCAAAGTATAAATATATCTAGTGAAGGTTTGCTTTTGGAGAGTCTAAGTCGCCCTAGAGTGGGGGTGAATAGGTTGATGAGGAAATTTAACACAAAAAGGAGGATTAAAGTTTTAAAACAAACTTTGAATATGTCCGAGTCTAGATTGCACTTAGAAAAGTGCGAACTCGGAATTACATAGAAACCCTCCTAGGGCAGAAAACCACGGCCAGTGCTAATCCAAGCACCAAGTCAAATCCACTATTTTGAATCCACAAAATACAGTAGACAGATCGAACTAGAATTGTTCCCTTAGACAATTCCTTACAAAGTTTTCCTAGACTCAAAAGTTCTCTTATCCGATCTAGTACTTCCTAACCGAGGTAACCTTTACAGCTAGGGACAACCGAGCTGAGTTAACCCTTACTCGCTCAGTCAAGGGACCTTACTCGGAAAGTAAGAAAGAGAATTTGTAGCTGATTACAAGACCTTATAACTCGGAAAGATGTTAAGTACGGAGTTGGAGTAGTAAGTAGAAGATTGAATACGAATACAAAGACTTTTACTTAAGTAAGTGTATTGACGAGTGATTCCAACAATCTTCAAGTCTTGAGAATTAGCTTCTATTTATATATGACCAAGCAGATTAGCCGCTGTGACTATCTTCGATTAGAAGTCCTCTCGTGACCGTTGTAACTGGTTCTTCCGAGTCGCTCGAAAAGATCCGTTGAGATGTGAACGTTGTGCAATGACTCTTTATTCCTTAGGATGTCCCAATCCACTTGTGGTGTCTCGAAACGTAAGGTGGAAACCACCGTTGAGCTTAGCATTGAAGATTTCCAGTTTTGGAAACAAACAACCCCGACATAGTGCCCGGGCCTTGGTCGAAGTAGAAAAGCCTTGTCTCATCGGTGATTGACGACTTGAAGTCGGTTACTTTTGTATTTTAAAAATAGGATAACCTTGTTTAAATAACCTACAAAAGTAAATCAAATTTTGGTTCTCAAAGTATAGAATACTTTGGTCCAAGATTAGACGCAAATAATAATTTAATTAAGATAAGTGCATAATTATCCGAGTCTCGGAAGAATGGAATTTTCCGAGTCTAATATCCATTATACTCAAATTCCATCCGAGTTAGTCTAGAAGAAGATAAAGTTAGATAAATAATATAACAGTAAGAGTACTTAATCTTGACATATATAGTTCAAACAAAACAAGCCGACTTAGCGAGTTGAATCAACGTAGTAATTCACTTGAACATAGAATATGAAGTCGGACTCGAGTTTAAAAGTGCTAGAGCAAATGTTTGAACATGCAATAAGTCCGAGTGATGTTTGAGTGACTCGGAATCATCGGTGTGAGTTGATGAACAATAGTGTCCTTTATGAGTCGGTCGAATCGAGTGAAAACACATTCAATAATTTCTCTACTACTCGTAAAAGTTGCTAAACCACTCGGAATAGTTTACGTAGTACTCAGTATAACTTGTAATTAAAACTTATAAGAGATGAAGTTTGTACCTGAATTCTTGATAGTACTTAGAATGATATACATGCAAGGTTTGTCTTCATCTAGCTAAATCAACTTAAGAGAACTTGAGAAAGTATTCAATTACCTCCTCAATATCTCGAGTTCTCATTGTCTAACTCGGATTCCGCTTCCGAGTCCGTCAATGCCATAAGACAGCTTTGTCATCGGAATCATCTTCTTCAGATGAATCATCATCACTCTAGGTAGCGATGATAGCCTTGTTCTTTCTATCCTTCTTTCTTTTAGGACAATCTTTGACTATGTGCTCCTTCGCTGCCACATTCAAAACAACTAGAGTTCTTAGTTCAAGATAACTTCGAAGGAGATGAGTATTTACCTTTCCTATCCTTCTTATCTTTTTGTAGAATTCTTCCTTTGGCCTTTTTATCCACTTCTTGTACTTCATCATCTTTTTGAAGCCTCGGGCGATGAGTGCCATGGGATCCTCTTCGATTTTGAGGAGCTCGGACTTTCACGTCCGCTTTACGAGGCCTTTAGTGCAATGTTTCTTTTGGTGTTGACTTCGACATCCTTTTCTTCCGAGATGAATCTCATGAGTGAGCAGCTTTGCAATAAAATCATTTGGCTGAATCGGAGATAGGTTCCGAGCCTCTTCTATGGCTGTCACCTTGGGACCCCATCTTCTATTTGGTAGACTTCTCGAATTTTTCCGACCATTTCCTCGTGTTAAATATTTCTACCCAAAGATTTGAGATTATTAGTAATCTCTGTGAATCGCGCATACATCTAAGAGATGTTCTCTTTCAGCTGCATCTTGAACAACTCGTATTTGTGAAGATACTCGACTTATCTGCGCCTGCTTCACTGGACTTGTTCCTTCATAGGTGTTGGCAAGTGTGTCCTACACCTATTTGGCTGTGTCATAGGTTGACACTCGTTATATTCTTCCGAGTTGATGGTAGACATTAGTGTATTCATTGCTTTGAAGTTCTTTCTGAACTTCTAAGTTTCCTCATTTGTGTACTCAAATTTATCTTTAGGCACAGGTCTTGCACCTTCCATCTTCGTTAGAATGTAGTTTGCATTCTGGATGATATTCCGGACATTTTGATCGTTATCCATTAGGAAACACTCCATCATCTTTTGCCAATGTGCAAAGCTTGACCCCTTGAACTTAGGTGGTTTGGTGGATGACCTTCCTTTATCGAAGTCTCCATTGTTCCGAGCCATCCGATCGTTAGACCTTTGGATTGTGAAATCCTCTTAAAAGGATAGGCTTTGATACCAATTGAAGGTTTGCTCTTACAGATACTAATTAAACTCTTTTTGCATAAAACTTAGCAAAAATAGATTCCGAGTCCAGATTGGACTCGAAAGATAAACACACGTAAGTACGTGGAAACCCTCATGGGGTAGAAAAGAAAGGACAGTGCTAATCCAAACACAAAGTCAAATCCACTAATTGAATCCTCAATTACACAGGATTGACTCGTAACCGAATTGCTCCCATATATAATTCCTTACAAGATTTTCCTAGACTCGGAAGGTCCCTTTATCCGATCTAATACTTCCTAACCGAGTTAACCTTTACAATTAGGATAACTGAGTTGAGTTAACCCTTACAGCTCAGTCAAGGGATTTACAAAGAAAGTAAGAAAAGAACATAATTGATTATAAGGCTTTCTTTACAACTCGGAAAATATAAAATACGAGTTGGAGTTGTAAGTAGAAATTGAGTGAGTATAAGACCATCAATTGGTTGTACAATAAATTCAACAACCTTTAAGTCTTGCAAAGTGGCTTCTATTTATAAACATCCAGGAAAAATGGCCATTGAGTCTTGTTTCTGGACCGAAATTTTCACTAGTTGTTGTAACGACTATTCCGAGTCACTCATAAGAGATCCGTTGGGATGTGAATATTATGCAATGGCTCTTGGCCCCAAAAGATGGTCTAATCATCTGGCGGTGATTGAAAATTGAGGTGGAAACAACTGTTAGACCTAGAGTTGGAGTTTTCCAGCTTTGGAAACAAACAACCACGACAAGGTGTATGAGCCATGTCCAAAAGTAGATAGTTTTTGTCTCGTTGTTGTTTAACGGTTAGAAGCCGGTTGCTTTTGTATTTCAAAAGTAGATTAGCCTTGTTTGAATAACTTACAAAAGAAAATCACATTGGTTCTCAAAGTATAAAATACTTTGGTCCAAGATTAGGCACATATAAAAATTAAATCGAGTAATTAAGTGCTTAATTTTCTTTGGCCTAAAAGAATGGAATTTTCCGAGTCTAATATCCATTAAGACCAGATTCCATCTTGAGTCAATCCTTGAAAGATCAAGTTTGAAATTAAATCAACAATAAACATGAACTTGAGCCATTCAAATAATTCTCCAAGAAATAAACTGACATAGAACAAAGAATTGATGCTTGTAATTCATTTTAACTTAAAGTGCAAAGTTAGTACTCGGAATAAATGTGTTCGAGAAATTATTTGAACATGCGACGGTTTTGAGTAATGTTTGAGTGGGTCAAAAGAGCAAATTAGAGATATCCAATGAAGTGCTTTTTGAGCAAGTGAGAACATAATGAAAACTTAGGTACGAGTTTCTATAGAGCTCGGAATGACTTAGAATCAAAACCTAAGAGAGATAGAGAGTTATACCCGAGTCTTCGGATACTATCTTGAGTGGCTTAAAAGATGATTTGACTTGTTTTCCTTTTGTGCATGCATCACAGATTTTATCTTTCTTAAATGAACAATTAGGCAAACCTCTAACTAATCCATGAGATGCAAGTTTCTTGATAGTATGTATGCTTGCTACGGCTAGTCAACAATGTCATGTCCATGAATCATCATTCAAAGAAGCTTTGAATATGATAAATCTTGACGAGAATTAGAAAGATGAATAGTGTAGGTGTTACCCGATCTCGGACTCGAGAGCTTTGCCTCTTTGATGACTACATAAAAAATGAAACAGTTGGAAGCAAATCAAAGTGGTACTCAAAGTATAAAATACTTTGCTCCAAGATTAGGCAAGAATAATAATTAATTCATAATAATTAAGCACTTAATTATCTTTAACTTGAGAGAATGAAATTTTCTGAGTCTAATATTCAATAGGTTCAAATTCCATGTAGTGTTTATCCTTAAATGATTGAGAGATAAAGATTATATAGACACCATGCATTAAATTGATGAGGTCAATAATTTATGTTCATAAAGGTGACTTAGAAATAAGAATTAATGTAGTAATTCAATTTCAATTAATTCATAAAGTTAGTGCTCAAAATAAATATGCTCGTGAAATTATTTACTTATGACAACTGTATGAGTCATATCTATGTGGGTTAGAAACTTAGTGTTGTGTGTTCTTACTCAAGAAACACATTCCGAGTAGGTTAGATAGTGATGAAAACTTAAAAGCTTCTTAAAGACCGAGAATGACTTGAAATCAAAACCATAAAGAGATAGAGAGTTATATCCGAGTCTTCACGCGTGACTTCGATATGTTACTTCTAAGCTTTAAAATTTGAGCTACAACAACCGATAAATTTTCCTTCTTCATTGTCTAAACTGCTGCCCTGACCCACGACTCGTGTTGGGCCTATGGGCACGGTCGTGGTAACTACAGCTGGGTAAAAAGCTAGGCGTTGCTACCCAATTTTCTGCTGTTTCTTGCTTGTCTCCTCATAGGTCCTATGTTTGTAGGCTAACTTCAATCCATGGACCGAAATTTAACTCAAGTGGATCACACCACGAATCCGTTACAACATGTGACATTTTTTTTTTCCCAAAATCTACCACAAACAATATTTTACTTGGGATTACAGGGCTAGTTCCTCGTAGGCTGGTGGGGACAGACGAGTTTTTACTTCAATCTTGGAGGATTTCGGTAACTATATCTTCGACGATGCCTCCAATGATGAAGATTGATCATCTCCGTGTAGGGTGCTTTTTTAATGTTTAATGTTTTGTATTATTTTGACTCTATGCAATGAGATGAAAGCAACGACTCAATTCTAAAACACTTTCTTTTATTTATATGATGCGAAAAATTCTAAGAAAAAATGGCAACGACAAACCGAAAAAGTTACACTAGCCCCCATTGCCCCCAAAAGGAAATAATAAAATGAAAAATAGGGAATGGTAAGTGCACGGTCCAAAAATATTAGGGCTTGGTCGAAATGGGCCCAAAGAAGAAAGTTGAAAAAATGGCCCAAGGAGTGCTCGGACCAAAAAGAAGAAACAGACCGGCAATCGACTTGTACCTAATGCCCTGGTTGACCGGAGTGGCATGACGGGGAAGGACTCTAGTCCTAGAATTCGCTATTATAGCGACTCGACGATCGATTACCGAAAATTACACTCGCAACTCTTCTTTCGCAAGTCTTTTAGAAAAACAATTCCCAAGAAATTTCCCAGTGCCTTTAATTCCTTTTCCCTTTCAAAGATGAATTTCATCATTGAACTATCCTATTGGATGCACGAAATGACCAAAATTGACAAAGTGGGGTTGTCCCTCTAAGGATTGAATACCTTGTTTAGCATTCAGCAGTGAAAGTTTACTTGGATTCTATTGAGGGTCGCTGTGGCCTTTTGGATCTAGAATACCATGTCTTTAGGTTTGGGGATAGAGAATTATGTCCCCTTCTTGAAGAATTTGATGCCAACTTAGGCATTCATCATGGAACCAAACTCGTGATTCCGACACCTTCTACCATTGTGTATGAAACGTAGAAGTGTCAACTCGAAGCTATATAATAGGAATCTAAGTTAGATTCTTATTAGGGACGAGGTGCATTTAATGAATATGTTGTCGTACTACCGTTCGATGCATTCTTACGTGCACGCACATATACAAAGACGTCGGGCCATAATCACTTGTCTAATAGGTGCTTTCCTATTAGTGGGAGGACACGAGGACATGGCTCTTGCTGCATTGTTGACTCGCACGGAGCGATTAGGGGATCATCGCTCCCTAACTCCAATGATTGTTGTAAAATCTATAATAGGTTGGATCGGGTTGAAGCAAATCTAAACAAGGACTTTGTGGGTAGCCTCCTGTTATTGCGGGTAAGCGAAAAATGATATCCGGGAACCAGCCGATAAGGTTAGGTAGGTGGAGCTGGTGAAGAGCTAGTAGTTTGGCGTTGGCGAAAGTGAAAAGTCTCGGCTTCGCCCAAAGTCTCATTTTTTTTAATTTTGATTTTTCTCATGTTGGGCCGTGATAATAACGAATTCGACCGTGCATGACCCTAATAATTTTATTATCCGTTGTTTGTAAATTTGGTTGGTGGAACGTGCTTTGTATATTTGGACATTACGTAAAACGTTTAAGCATCTTTCATCTAGCAACACTAACTCCTCATAGCGTGCCTTAGCCCAATCTACTTTAGGAATTTGACATTTTGTTGAAGACTCGATTTTAACTCTAAATATCTTATGGAAGATTCAGGTATATACTTCTATCTATTTTGAGTTTTGATTGCAAGTTATTCCGAGCTTCATAGAAACTCAAATCCAAGTTTTTATCTTTGTTTTAAGTGACTCGGATATCACTCGTGTTCTATATCTTCTCCATCGAGGTATTCCGACCTACTCAAAATATACTTGAACCATCGTGTGATCAAATAATTCTTTTAATGCATCTTTTCTAAGTACTGCTCGTGTTTGCTAACTCGTAACCGAGTGATTCTCTATTGAGTTCGATTAAGTCGGTTTATTCCTTAAAAGATTATTTGATAGATCAAGTTACTTTCTCTGTTTGAATATTCTTCTACTTGATCTTTCTAGGAGTTATTCTTTGCTTGAGCTTGTACCCATTTGATATTAAACTCGGAATATTCCACTCTTCTAGGCCAAAGATAATTAAGCACTTAATTATCCTAATATAATTTTTATCTATGCCTAAACTTGGACCAAAGTATTTTACACATTGAGAACCAATGTTATTTGCTTTTATAGGTTATTCAAACAAAGCTAATATATCTTTTGAATTTCAAAAGCAATCGGCTTCTAGTCGTTAAACACCAGACAAACAGTTTTAGCCAATTCCGGACGAGGATTCGAACACTCGTGTTAGGGCGGTCTGTTTCCAAACCGAAAAATCCAATGCTAGGCTCAACGGTGTTTTTCGCCTTACTTTCGGACAACACCAGTTGATTAGAACATCTTTTGGAGCAAATAGTCTGTTGCCTAATGTTTACACACCAACGGATCTTTTCTAAGTAACTCGGAAAAGCCCTCGCAACGGCTAGTAGAGACTTCGATCTAGAAACCCGAGTCAACGGCTACTCGCTTGGTCATCTATAAATAGAAGCCACTTCACAAGACTTGAAGATTGCTGAATCTATTTCAAAAACGATTGATCAGTACACTCGCCTAATTCTCTTAGTGCATTACTCACTCAATCTTCTACTTAAAACTTCAAGTCCGTACTTAATATTTTTCCGAGTTGTAAAGTCTTGTAATCAATTACATACTTCTCTTACTTTCGAGTAAGGTCCCTTAACCGAGTCGTAAGGGTTAACTCAGCTCGCTTGTCCCTAGCTGTAAAGGTTATCTCGGTTAGAAAGTACTAGATCGGATAAGGGAACTTCGAGTCTAGGAAAACATTGTAAGGAATTGTTTAAGGGAGCAATTCTGGTAGAGTTAGTCGGTTGTATTTTTAGGATTCAAAATAGTGGATTTGACTTGGTGCTTAGATTATCACTATCTCGTGGTTTTCCGGCCCAGGAGGGTTTCCATGTATTTACGAGTTCATATATGTTTGAGTCCAATCTAGACTCGGAATCAAGCTGTTTATCTTCTTTTTAGCAAAAAGATTCTAAGTTTGCTTAAATTTCCTCATCACCCTATTCACCCCGTCTAGGATGACTTAGACTCTCCGAAGCAAACCTTCAATTGGTATGAGAGCCTAGCCTTTCAAGAAGGATTTGACAATCCAAAAGTCTAAAGATCGGATGGCTTAGAACATTGGAGGGTTCGATGAAGGAAGATCTTCCACTGGACCACCAAAGTTTAAAGGATTAAACTTCGTGCACTCTGGAAGAAACCGATGGAATGCTTTCTGCTGGACAATGATGAAGATGTCCGGAACATCATCCAAGAAGGCAACTACATTCCAATGAAGATGGAAGGTACAAGATCCGTGCCTAAAGAAAAGTTCAACTACACCAATGAGGAGTCGAGAAGTTCGGAAAGAACTTCAAAGAAATGAACATTCTAATGTGCGCTATCGGCTTAGAAGACTACAACAGAGTGTCAGCCGCAACACAGCCAAAGATGTGTGGGACACTCTTGTCAACATATACGAAGGTAAAAGCCAAGTGAAACAGGTAAAGATAAGTCGAGTATCTTTACGAATATGAGTTGTTCAAGATGGAGCTAGAAGAAAACACTACTTATATGTTTATACGCTTCCCTAAACAATCTCAAATCTCTAGGTAGAAAAATTTCTCACGAGGAAATGTGCGGAAAAATTATGAGAAGTGTACCAAAGAGAAAATGGGGTCCCAAGGTGACAACCATTGAGGAAGCTTAGAATCTCTATCAATTAAAGCTAGATGAACTGATTAGGAAGCTTCTTACCCATGAAATTCACCTGGAAGAAGAGGATGTCAAGGTCGGCACAAAAAGAACATTGCGCCGAAGGCCTTAGAAAGTAGAGGGGAAAGTCCGAGTTCCTCGGACTCGGAAGAGGATCCAATGGCACTCATTGCCCCAGGCTTCAAAAGAATGATGAAGCACAAGAAATGGGAAAAGAGGCCAAAAGAAGAGTTCTACAAGAAAGATAAGAAGGACAGTAAAAGGTAAATATTCTTCCCCTTAAAAGTTATCTTTAACTAAGAACTCGACTATTTTGAATATGGCAACAAACATCGAAAATCAAGGATATTCCAAAGAGAAAAAAGGATAGAAAAAACCAGAAGGCTATGATGGCCACATGAAGCGATGAAGACTCATCCGAAGTAGATGATGATTCCGATGGTTGAAAGTGTCCGATGGCACTAACGGACTCGGAAGCTGAATCCGAGTCGACTTTGACAACTCGGACACTTAGGAGACAAGTCCTCGGGAGGTAATTGAATACTTTCTCAAGTTCTCCAATGTTTATTTGGCTAAATATATTTATAATTTTTGAGAAAAGCCCAATTCGATTCTTCTAAGTACAAAGAACAACTTGAGTCTCTTACTTCGAGAGTAATTATTTGAAAAATGAATTCGAAAACCGAACTAACTCCGAAAGAACCCAAGACTAGTACTCGGACTAATGAGACAGAGTCCGCATCACTCAAAAGAGAAAAATGAGCGTCTAAAAGAAAGCTCAACGAGTCTCAAGAGCTTCTTTTGAAGTTTACTCAAGGTTAGAAAAACCTTGGCATAATTTTAGGCTCTCAGTGTGTCTCCTTCAGGAAAGAAGGACTCGGTTTTAAAAAAGATGAGGAATCTAATTCCTACTCAAATCTTTTCAAAAAGATTCCACAACAGTGAAGTTCAAGAAAACCGAGCATGGTTCTATTCATAAGAATGAAAGAAGGACTAAGCCTAGACCAGTTTATAGGAGAAAACCTTCTCCACCTGTTTATAAAAGAAAAGATTTTCAAAAGAAAGAGACACAGACTCAGTTTTCTAGAAAGAAGACTCAAAATCACACCAAACCCAAAGACATTCAAATCTTGGTTCCCAAGAGTCTTCCTCTTAGAAAAGGACAACAATAAAAGGAGTTACTCGGGTTCGTTAGAGGAAGTAAGAAGGGTTAGTATGTTTCGACTTGTAGTTAACTCGAGAAAAGGACGAAAGGTCATGGTACTTAGACAGGTGGATGCTCACGCCACATGTTAGGAGATTCAAGACTCTTTTCCGAGTTAGAAAATTTTAAAGGAGGCAAAGTAACTTTTGGAGATGATAGTAAGGGCAAGATAGTTGGAATTGGCAAGATTGGGAAAGGAGACAATCTGGTTAGCCTAGTTTATCTTGTCAAGGGACTAAAGTACAATGTACTCAGTATCTCTAACTTGTGGGACAAAGGTGAAGAGGTAAGATTCACTCGGACCAACTGCTATATTTCGACACAACCACCAAAGAGACTAAGCTCTCAGGTAAGAGGTCAAGTAATACCTATACTATTCCTCTTTTTGATCCAAGTCGAACTTATCTTATTTAAAAGCATCATTGCATGATGATTCTTGGACATGGCATCGTAGACTAGGTCATGTTAGCACGCACACTATCAAAAAGCTTGCATCTCATGGTTCAGTTAGGTGTTTGCCTAATCGTACATTCCAAAAGATAAAATTTGTGAAGCATACACAAAAAGGTAAAACAAGTCACATCATCCTTCAAACCTCTCAAAACTGTTTCCTCATCCAAAGTGCTTAAACCGCTTCATATGGATTTATGTGGTAAAATCTCTATGAAGAGCCTCGGAGGTAAATCATATGTACTTGTAATTTTTTATGATTATTCACAATTTACTTGGGTTTGTTTTCGGAAGAACAAAAATGAAGCCTTTAAAGAGTTCAATAAGCTTTGTAGGAAAATTCAAGTAGAGTCTTAGACTCATATCGGAAGAATTTGAGTTGACTATGGAAGGGAGTTCGGCTACTCGGAATTTGCAAAGTTCTTCGATAAGAATGATATCTCTCACAACTTCTCAGCAGAACGGGGTAGTGGAGAGAAGGAACCGAAATCTTGAAGAAATAGGAAGGACGATGATGATTGAACATGATATACCTTACTATTTATGGGTTGAGGCGATCAACATAGCAAACTACACACTAAATAGATGCCTTATCAAACCCATCTTGAAGAAAACTTCCTACGAACTTTACAAGAGAAAGAAGCCCAACATCTCATACTTTAAACCCTTTGGATGTAAGTGCTTTGTTCATAATAAAGGTAAGGATCACCTGACCAAGTTTGATGCTCGGTAAGATGAAGGTAACTTTCCGGGTTACTCATCTCATAGTAAAGCATATCATGTCTTTAACAAAAGAACTAATAAAGTGGAAGAAAGTATCAATGTTGTGTTTGATGAGATTGATCGAGGGAAAACAAGTGAGTCAACCTTCTCGGATTTGAAACTCAGTCAAGATGAAGATGATCTAGCTGAAGCTGAGCTTAGATAGAGTCGAAGAAAGCAACTCAAAATGAGGAAGCTCGGAACATCATGACTCGGATCGAACCAGCTTAAGAGCCGACTCAAAATGCTGAAAGACAACTAGATGAGCAAACCGAGCAAGCTCGGACTATTGAAGATCAGCCAATTCAACCAATAAACTTGGTAAACTAGAGAATAAGTAGAGCATTCAACTATGGTTTGAGTCACCCACTCGAGAACATTTTGTCCGACATCAACAGTGGGGTAAGGATTCGTTCTTCTTTGCAAAATCTATGTGCATTCACCGCATTCATATCATTAACGTAACCCGAAATGCACTAGAAGCCCTAAATGAACCTGAATGGGTAGAGGCTATGTAAGAAGAGCTTAATCAATTTGAAAGAAACCAAGTTTGGACTTTGACCAAATGACCTTCGACCACCCAGTTATAGGAACCAAATGGGTTTTTAAAAACAAACTAGATGAGGATGGGATGGTAGTCGGAAATAAGGCTAGACAAGTGGCTCAAGGTTACAATCAAGAAGAAGGAATTGATTGTGGGGAAACCTTTGCACCAGTTGCTAGCATTGAAGTAATTAGAATCTTATTAGCATTTGCATCTAGCGTGAATATTAAGTTGTATCGGATAGATGTTAAATGTGTTTTTATGAATGATTTCATTCGAGAGGAAGTCTATGTTGAGCAAGCTCCTGGATTTGAAAACTCAGAATTTCCAAATCTTGTTTTCAAATTGCAAAAGGCTTTATATGGTCTTAAACATAAACAAGCTCCCGGAGCTTGGTATGAAAGACTCGAGCAGTTTCTTGCTTGAGAATGATTTCAAAAGAGGTCAAATTGACAAAACTCTTTTCGTAAAAACCAAGGGGAGAGACTTCCTTATAGCTCAAATTTATGTTCAGGATATCATTTCGGAGCTACTAATGAAAATCTCTGTCGAGAATTTTCTGAGTTGATGAGACAAGTAATTCCAAATGAGCATAATGGGAGAACTCATTTTCTTTCTTGGTCTACAAATCGGATAAGATAAAGATGACATCTATGTCCATCAATCTAAGTAAACCAAGAAGTTATTGATGAAGACTCGGACTTTGTATTTATATCATTTTGAGTACTATCAAGGAATTAGGTACAAATCTCATCCTTTCTAGGTTTTGATTACAACTCATTCCGAGTGTTATAGAAACTATTATGAGTGTTATAGAAACTATTGCATATGTTTTCATTCGATTCTAATTGACTAAGAAAGCATACTCTTGGTCATCAATTGACACTAATGGTTCCGAGCCACTCGGACATCACTCGGACTTATCCTATGTTCAAACAATCTCACTAACACTTTCAAACTAAGTTATTACTTCATATTCCAAGTTAAAGTGAATTACATCGTTAATTCAACTCTCTAAGTCAGCATGTTTATTTGAACTGCTTTTGTCTAGATCAAGTACTCGTACTCCGATATTCTCTTTATAGCTTGATCTTTCCTTAGACTGACTTAGATGGAATTTGAGTATAATGAATATTACACTCAAAAATTCCACTCTTCTAGGACTCAAATAATTATGCACTTAATTATCTTAATTAAATTATTATCTCGTGTCTAATCCTGGACCAAAGTATTTTATACTTTGAGAACCAAAATTTGTTTACTTTTGTAGGTTATCGAAATGAGGTTACCCTATTTTTGAATTACAAAAGTAACCGGCTTCAAGCTCGTCAATCACCAGCAGACAAGACTTTTCTACTTCGAACCAGGCCCGCACATCGTGTCGGGATTGTTTGTTTCCAAAATTGGAAATCTTCAATGCTAAGCTCAATGGTGGTTTCCACCCTACTTTTCGGACACCACCAGTGGATTTGGACATCCTAAGGAGTCAAGAGCCGTTACACAATATTCACGTTTCAACGGATCTTTTCTAGGTGACTTAGAAAACCGTTACAATGGTTACAAACGACTTCTAATAAGAAGATAGTCACAACAGACTAATCCGCTTGGTCATCTATAAATAAAAGCCACTTCACAAGACTTAAAGATTGCTGAACATTGGTGAAATTATATCTCGTTGTATAATACTCATTCAATCTTCCTACTTACAACTCCAAGTCCGATCTTAACACTTTTCCGACACTACTAGAAAAAGGGTTCTAACGACGAATAAATTGGTCGTTAAAAGTACATTTTATCGTCGTTAAAAGTGATTAACGACCAAAAAATTTTGGTCATCAGTCATCGTTAGTGGTTTCCTTGTTAATACTTTTAACGATGACTTTAAAATTTTCGTCGTCACTTAAAATAACGATGAAACAAGATGCTCGTCGTAATTAATTCATTGAATAACGACGAACTACATATCATTAACGAGCAAAATTTTTCGTCAGTAGATTTAAAAGAACCATAAATACAAAAATTAAAATCATGATTATTAACGACCAATTTGGTTCATCGTTATTTCTTTAACGATTAACAGTTTCATCGTTAATAATATTATAGATAACCTAAATATATAATTTTGCTAATTATCTTTAAAATAATATAATAAACTATTGATCACTAATATATAGTAACAACAAACTTGAATTGATATGTATTAATTTCTTTGAATACCGCTGGTCTGCGAATACACAATATAAAACATAACCTAATATCAAAAGCATCCTAAAACACATAATCTAAAAAACAATCGAGAAAACTAAAAGTTCTCGTAGTAATTGATATCCTAGTACAAGCAATATTAACCAAAAACTTAAAAAAAATGAAGTCCTCCAAATGATTTAGAAGTATAAATCTTCATCAACTACTCATAAAAGGTAAGGGAAGAGTTGGAACTTGAATGAGCAGATCCACACCTCCAAATAAGTTCACATCTGCAAAAAATAGAGAATTATTAGAACTTTTACAAAATTGCAAAAGTATTCAACTTCTTATCAAATTCCCACTGTTTCAACAAATACATAGTATCATAACAGTAAACAAACAAGATGTCGGATATTAACTCGTTTACCATTGAACATCAGCTCAGTAACAAGAAGTTCATCTCCGAGTGTCTATCAATGAGGCAGCTCGTCATTTCAACAAGACCACACCATCGGCATCAATATAGCCAAGCTTCTTCAAAACTCGAGAATGATTTTTGAGCTCATCACAAAATTTTTGAAGCTGCACAAATTCCAGTTGGAAACAACTTATCCATCTCGGATCTAAAGTGTTTTAATATCATACGCACCGCAGAAGAACAAATTGTCGACAACAAGGCCTCCAAAAACACAACTTTATAGGAGTCATGCACATTTAACACCAGAATTTTCAAATTGCTTCAATATAAGCCACAACATCACAGCTTCAAAAACTCCAAGACTTATAGACGACTCTTTAAAAAACCAGAAAACAAAAGGCACTCGTCCCCAAAAAGTTCATCGACTCTTATAACTCGTTTAAATATAAATCCAAGCACCACAATTTCAAAAGCTCCAAAATCTAATAATCTATGGTAAAGATCTTCATGTGGAAAACAGAACGAAATAATTGATCAATTTCCCCTTGAGTAGGTTACTTAAGATGCACGATGATATCCACATACACATGTATGGGTGCAACACCCCTACCGTAAGAAAAAGAGGGGAGCATACTATTGATGCAAACACCGCACGAGAAGTAATGACAACTTCTCCATGATTAGGTAGCAAATAGAATACTTCTATGTCTCCCAATCAAGAAGTGAGTAAAATAATGCTCTGGTATATTCAACTAGCTACTTTAACAAAACCAAATTATAGTACCCGAGACTCACGCATCTTTCACTTCAACTGTTGAATTTCATGGTTGACCTCCGCTTTTCTTTGGAAACATTTGACTTGATGCACATCTTGCGTCTCCAAAGTATGATGATCATAAAATAAGGAGGGAAGCATGGGCAAGTCCAATGTACAAATATTTCAAACAAAATAGCTTAATGTTTCAATGAGACAAACCATATGCACTCGGATGGGAAAATAACTTCGCTCAAGCTCCTCAATTTGACTAACGAGATCAACAATTTCCTTTTCTTCAATGTTCATAGCCTGAAAAGTGAAGACCATATGAGTAATGATATTTTCTAATAACAAAGCTGAAAAATCGTTTTCACGCTTTTCTACAATAATTATAGGAGCCCTAACTACATGGCATTTTGTGCATGATGAATTCCCGTATATAACAACGCAGAACCCCCTCTATTTTCGAAATCAATGCTCCCAAAACTGCCACCTTACCACAGTAGTGTATGATATATCATCCCAATGTCCAAAGGCCGGATACATGTATTGAACCGCTTAGCCAATACTAGAGGAGAAGAGCCGAGGGCCACCTTGAATGCTTCTTCTACATTAGGCCACCATTGCTCGGCGCACGAGTAGTTTATGCCAAGGCCAGTACTTAGTCCTCTCAATAAGTGCACGAGTGTGAAGAACGAAAACAGTTCTTCAGGAAAAGCCTAAGAGATAGAAGCAGCAGAACTTAGGAAAAATGGAGGCAAAAAGAAAGTGATTTTGATGATAAGTTCAAGTACCTTTATGGCAATTATTTTCACGAAGCATAGTCACTCCATCACGTATTTTTGTGTCAAACTAAGTTGATGCTAGTCTCAAGCATCTCCTTTTGTTCATTCTCACATTTAGCCTATCATTACCTTATAATCTAGGTAGGGGTTCAAAGTGCAACAAACTTCTAAAGTGATGTGGCTTAAAGAATTATGAAACATGATCTAACATGTTTGAAAGAATCGAAGCAAGTAACTAAGCCTAAAAGACAATTAAGCTCGTGTATATTGCAGGTCTAAATGTCTCAATTTGAGCTCCATTTGGACTACCTACAGCTTTATTGTCAGGTGGCATTATTATCAGAAAAAACTATTAAAGACAATCAAAAGCTCAAGCAAAGACGGATATTCACACAAGGGTCGGAC
This sequence comes from Talinum fruticosum, assembly GCA_021018815.1. Classification (NCBI taxonomy): domain Eukaryota; kingdom Viridiplantae; phylum Streptophyta; class Magnoliopsida; order Caryophyllales; family Talinaceae; genus Talinum; species Talinum fruticosum. The sequence continues at coordinate 423,541 of JAITYX010000092.1, read as the reverse complement.
TTGACAACCTCGAACTATGATGAAGAGTCCAACTACCCCAAGTATTAAAACATAAAAGATTGATTTTCCCTTGTCCTCTACGAGAAAGCTAGAAATCACAAATTTTAGAAGAAACATCCAAGTCATGCCAACCTAAAGCTCTTAATTGCTCTTGTAGGATCATTTTCAGCCATAGCATGCACTAGATTAGCATATCCAAGCTAGAGTTTGTCGCGCAGGTCTTTCAGTTGCCCGTAGTCCAAAGAAGGCAACCTAAGTAATCAACATTAATCGAACAATGATTTTCAGTAAATGCCTAATTTATCCTACTTTGAATTGAGCTATTAATTAATTAATCCCGAAGAGGGGGCTTTATATCATCCAATGTCACTCGCAAAACACTTAGGAAAGATTAAAACTTAAGGCACGTTTTAGGGCATGGTCATGGCTAAATTTAACCTTATTCCCTGCTTTACTTAGAATCCTCTCAACTACTTGTGTTGTGAATGCCAACAAAACCGACCATTTTTACAGACACCTTTCCTATTGAAAGCTACCAACATTGCAAATGAATGTAGGTAACTCCGAGGGCCTAGAGGCTCTAATTGTGTCATATCAAAGATATAATTTCAACATCCTTCGAACCCCACCAATGATGAGATCATAAACTATAAGTCGTCATCCAAGTCAACTGGAGTAGTGCCTTGAAAAACTAGAGTAGTGCCTTAAAATTGGATCAAAGGGGAAAGCAAACTAGAGAAGGACCAATTTATTTATCAAAGCAAATAATTATACACAATCCAAACTTGGCATCCTGGGCTGCCTCTTAACTAAAAACTACTGGTTAGGTTCAATGTTCAGCCACTTCAAATGAACATGCTCCAACCGTTGTATTTCAATTAATGATCAAAGGGGAAAGATGCATAAAAATCGAGGGGAAGAATTGAATCAATTGATCAATAAACAAGCAATATGATCACTAAGACACGAATTTCTCGCAAATTAAATCGTAAAGCAAACAGAAATTGGAGAGCAACAACAAACCCTAAAACTGTCATAAAGAGAGATGAATGAATTTCTCACAAATTAAGGAAGAGAATATGCAGATTCGTGAACCCTAAAACAGAAATTGTAAAGCAAATGAATTTCTCGCAAATTCAATGCAAATTAAAGAAATTCGTGAATGAAATTACGAGGTCATAGAGAGAGATGAATGAACCTGGTATTTGTCCGATCGAAAGTTGCAATGCGTGAGAGATACGAGTACAATGCAACCAGAGAATACACCATTACGATCAAGTTGAACATCGAATTTAACCTAACCCAACAGAAAATCAAAGATTCAACATAGATAACTGAAAGCTCATATCCCCTTGACGAAGTAATCGAGGAAAGAAATCGTCAATGCCCGGACAGAGAAGAAGATATTTGCACGAAATTAAAAAGGGTAATAAAAGCCCAAATTATCCATGGAACAAAATCAAAACCCTTACAAGTCGTGCCCGTCCCAAATTGAAAGTCAAAAGATAATTCCTAGTGCAAGAAATTTACATATCATCGGCCAATCAAATCGCACGAACGGATCCCCGAAATCGGGAGGAGAGAGACAACGAAAGGTGAGAGGACGAGAGCCGAGCGAGCGAGAGCGAGAGGTCACCTAAGCGAACCTCCGACCGGGAAACTGCGCGAGAAGAAGAGGGAGAGCGACGACAACGGCGACGGCCGGGGAGAGGAGAGGAGTGAATGACTCGACAATTGAGCGAGAGCAAGAGATGATCGAGGCGAGAGCAAGAGGTCGACCGAGCGAGCCTCGACCGGGCGACCGAAAGAGAAGAGAAGGCGACAGTGACGGAGATAGAGACCGGGACGAGGACGGCAGCGGCCAAGGGAGAGGAGTGGAAAACCGAGCGTGGGAGTGGAGGTGGAGGAGAGACCGCAATGAGCCTGACCGAGAGGCGAGACGAGAGGAGGGAGGAAGGTAGTTATTCATTAGAGTTGGTGAAAAGCAAACATTAATAATTAAATTTTTGAATCTTAATAGTATTAACGATCAACATATTAAAGTAACAACGATGCACTATTTTATTCGTTGTGTAATGATAGTTATTTGATAAAATTAAACAACGAAAAATTAATTTTGTCGTTATTAGTAACTTTTAACAACCAATTGTATGAGTCATCGTTAAAGTATCGTCGTTAGAAGTCTAATTTCTAGTAGTGTGAGTTGTAAAGTCTTGTAATCGGTTACAAACTATTTCTTACTTTACGAGTAAGGTCCCTTGAATGAGTTGTAAGGGTTAACTCAGCTCGGTTGTCTCTAGTCTGTAAAATTTAGCTCGGTTAGGAAGTACTAGATCAAATAAGGGAACTTCGAGTCTAGGAAAACTACGTTAGGAATTGTTTAAGGGAGCAATTCTGGTTGAGTCGATATACTTGTATTTTGTGGATTCAAAATAGTGGATTTGACTAGGTGCTTGGATTAGCATTGGCCGTGATTTTCCGCCCCGGGAGGGTTTCCATGTAATTATGAGTTTCCACTTTTCGAGTCCAAACTAGATCGAGATAATCTTGATTATTCGGTTTAAACTTTAACCCTTCCATTTTGTTAAAATTTCCTCATCACCCTATTCACCCTCCTCTAGGATAACTTAGACTCTCTAGGAGCAAACCTTCGAGTTGAAGAAGTACAAGATTTAAGATATAAAACATGCAACAACACCCATGAGTAGCAACATAAAGCTGGACTCGGACGAAAAAGGTAAAGCGATAGATTAGAAACTCTGTAAAGGTATGATTGGTTCTCTACTATATCTCACATCCAGTAGGCCAAACATTATGTTTTGTGTATGTCCATGTGCAAGATTTCAAGCTAATCCAAAAGAATCACATCTCACTCGCGGTGAAGAAGACTTTTAGATATCTTGCAGGAACTCGGAATCTTGGTCTATGGTTTTCAAGAGACTCGGAACTATGCTAACTATGCTGGTTACAAGGTTGATAGAAAGAGCACATCAGGAGCATGCTAATTTATGGGTCAATCCCTTATATCTTGCCACTCAAAGAAGCAAAACTCGGTTGCTCTATCAACTGCTAAAGTCGAGTACATTGCAGCTGGAGCGTGCTTGTGCTCGGATTCTATGGATCAAGCAACACTTGAAGGATCTTGGATTTTCATTCAAATCTATCCCGATCAAGTGTGAAAATCGGAGTACAATAAGCATCTCTAAGAATCCAGTTCATCTTTTAAAGACAAAGCATATTGAGGTCGGTATCATTTTCTAAGAGACCATTCTGAGAAAGGTGATATTGAACTCGAATTCATTCCTACGAAATTTCAATTAGCTGATATTATCATTAAGCCACTTAGTGAAGATCAGTTTTGTTTTATTAGAAATGAGCTTGTCATGATTAATGCATGATTATATGTTTTATGTGCTTAATTTTGCGATTTTTCTTGATTAACAAATGGATATGTTGACTTAACAATTAGAGTGAGCTATTGGTTAATTGCTTTCTAAGTCACTCGAAACCATATTAAGTCGGACTAAGTGATCAAAATGGACACCAAACTTTTGAGATCATCTCTAGATGAATGGAGAATCACGAAAGAGTTTTTAAAAATTCTCTTTCTCTCTCGACACGCGTCATTTTCAAAGAATTTAAACTGTTAGAGAGACAAACGCTTGGAATTGTAGCCGTTGGATTGTCTGTATGTCATGTATTTCGATAATGCCGTTTGAACGTTAAGAACGAAGGTTCAAGGACATTTCCTTATTCTCTATATATAGCATCTATTCCTCTTCATTTCTTCACTTTGCGCCTTACTTCTCTTACACAAAATTCTCTACTCTCTCATACTCGTTCCATGCTCTCAAAGTTCTCTCTCTCTCTTTCTCTCTCTTTCTCACTCACTTCTCTAGTGACCTCTCATCTCTTCACTCTCACAATGCCTAAACGTGGTTCTACTTCCCAGTTCATGGGCTCTACCACAAAGAAGACCCGAAAAACATCTCAAGAGGGTACGTCTAATCCCTCAAAAGTGTTTGTTGTCCAAGCACTTCATGTTGGATGACAGGTTTTTCAAAACCACCTCCTTATCTTGGCTAAAATTTATTCAAGAAACTGGAGTATACAACTATCTATGCTTCAGCGATTTCATTTATCCAAAACTCGTGGCTGAGTTCTATGCAAACAAATCCTTTTCTGGAGATGTCATCACTTCTAAAGTTCAAGGTACCACTTGTCAGAATTAACCTCCCTCTCATCCACAAACTTTTCAATGTTTCTTCTCTTTTCTCAATCCCAATCACATTCCTTTTCTATAAGTTGTGGATGATTTCTTCGAGAAGTTTGCTAAAGAAGTGCCTGAGCATAAAAATAATTTCTCTATGAGTCGGATGAAAAGTGAGGTCAGCTTGCTATGCTACATTCCGATGCGTACTTTCTTTACTCACCACTCGAGGAAGGAGAACCCAAACTCTATGGTTCTCAAATTTTTGTTTGACATCATGGAGGGCTATGATGTAGACCTCTTTCCTTTCATTATTTAGCAAATTGCTGAGGTGCCTACTAAATCAAAGAAATCAGCTCCTTTTCCATTTGGAGCTCTTTTCTCTCTCATCTTCAAACAATTCAAGATTCCCCTTCCCTCGGATCCCGCTCGTTGTTTTGAGTCGGCCATAGTTACGGGCCGCAAAGAACTTCTAAGGTATGGATACCAGGAGGTTCAACTTGGTGAATGGGTTCACTCTTCCGAGTTGGAACCTGCCTCTCCTTCTCCCCGGACTTAGATTCAACCTACTCGCCATCTACTTCGGTTGGCCCCTCCTCGTCTCAACCTCCTCTCTCGGCTAGCGCATTTGCTACCTTGGTAAAAAACTCGTGTTTACAACCGACCAACATCGATCGGTTATACGATCTCTCAAGCTTCGTTTTTCGTGGGATGGTCATTCACCGAAGACTGCCCAATCCTAGATTCAGGAGTGTCAATCCTTAATGCTTTAGTTCAAAGGGATTCTTGGCAAGCAACACGAACAGCTCAAACTTCTTTTCGAGCACGTAACGAAAGTTGTGCGAGACTCGGAATCCTCTTACACATCCGAGGAGTCCTCCACCTTAGCCAAGTCTACCTATGATGAGGTAGAAGAAGAAGAAGAGGTTGAGGACACGGTTGAGGCAAGAGAGGCTCGAGCTGAAGAGGAGCATAAGGAGGAAGAAGGAAGACAAGAAGAGGATGCCCCACCATAAGACAAAGGGGCTATCGAGCCCGAAGCCGAGCCGATCTCCTCGGATCCGGGTGGATCAAAAGATGTTGGCGACATTGGACAGTCCAAACCAGCTAACTCGGTGAAGGTTTGCTCTCGGAGAAGCTAAGTCACCCTGGAGGGGGTGAATAGGTTGATGAGGAAATTCGCTCGAGTTAAGCACTAGATATGACTCCGAGAAGAATCCGAGTCAAGAATGAACTCAAAAAATCACTGAGTTAGAGTTAAGAGGAAGATGAATATACGGATTGGACAGAACTTTAAATCGCATGCGAGTCTAGATTGGACTAAGACAAGTGTCAACTAAGAAATTACGTGGAAACCCTCCCGGGGCAGAAAATCACGGACCGTGCTAATCCAAGCACGAAGTCAAATCCACTATTTTGAATCCTCAAAATACGAGTAGAATGACTCAACTAGAGTTGCTCCCTTAGACAACTCCTTACAATTTTCCTAGACTCGAAATTCCCTTATCTCATCTAATACTTCCTAATTGAGATAACCTTTACGATTAGAGACAAGCTGAAGCTGAAATAACCCTTACAGCTCGGTCAAGGGACCTTACTCGGAAAGTAAGAATAAGTGATTGTAACAGATTACAAGACATTTCAACTCGAGAGAATATTAAATATGGAGTTGGAGTTGTAAGTAGAAGATTGAGTATGAATACAAAGACTTTTGCTTAAGTACGTGTATTGACGAGTTGGTTTAACAATCTTCAAGTCTTGAGAGTTGGTTTCTATTTATAGATGACCAAGCAGATTAGTCGTTGTGACCATCTTCCGACTGGAAGTCCTTTGTGACCGTTGTAATGGATTTTCGAGTTATTCGAAAATATCCGTTGAAGTGTGAACATTGGGCAACGGCTCTTGACTCCTTTGGAAGTCCCAATTCACTGGTGATGTCTTGAAAAGTAAGGTGGATATCACCGTTAAGCTTAGCATTGCAGATTTTCGGTTTTGGAAACGGACAATCTCGACATAGTGTCCGGGCCTCGGTCGGAAGTGGAAAAAGCCTTGTGTACTGGTGATTTGACGTTTTGAAGCCAGGTTACTTTTGTAATTTAAAAATAGGATAGCCTCGTTTGAATAACCTATAAAAGTAAATCAATTTGGTTCTCAAAGTATAAAATACTTTGGTCCAAGATTAGACACAAATGATAAATTAATTAAGATAATTAAGCGCATAATTATCCGAGTTAGAAAAGGAATGAAATTTTCTTAGTCTAATATCCATGAGACTCAAAAATCATCTTAGTCAATCTAAAACAAAATCAAGTCAAATAAAGAATAACGGAGTAGACAGGACTTGATTTAGACAATGCAAAATTCAAACAAAATATGCTAACTTAGAAGAATGAATTATCAAGATAATTCTTGGAACACACAGATCGAGATATGAGTTTATGCACGTTATAGTAAATATTTAAACATGCGATATTTTTGAGTGATGTCTAAGTGATTCGAACGAGTGTGTAGAATGGCGAGATAAGAGTATGCTTTTGAGTCGATCAAAGCGAGATGAAAACAAATGCAATAGATTTTGTAACACTCGAGAAAGATGCTATATAACTCAGAAAAGTTTCTAAGGTACATAGAATGACTTGAAATCAAAACCTAATCGAGCTTAAGCCTTATAGCTGATTCTTTGATGGAACTCAGAATGATGTACATGTAAAGTCTTAATCTTCAATGTCCCCCTTTTTGATGAAAGGCATTCCATACTTGGACAAAACTTTGTTAGTGATATAGATATGATTTTTTAATCTTGCTCGAGAAAATAAGTCAGTAAGATGTGATAAAATTGAGTTCTATCATAGCACATCTATCTATTAGAGAAAATAAACTGAGATTTCATAGCAAGATCTAAGGTATCGAGTAAGAAAAAAATACTGATAGACATATCAATGATTGGACGCTGATAGTAGGATTATTAACGAAATTTCATTATAGAAACTCGAAGTAATTGCATTAAGCGAGTAAACTCAAAGATAGTGCAACTCGAAATTATTAATGAAATGCATTATAATTAAAGGCAAAGAGTTTACAGAAAAGAGGGTGAGAGAAACTCCCCTAAACGAGACAACAAATTTTTCTAACTATTCTCCCCCTTGTCTTTCAGCAAAAACAAAAAGAGGAAGAATGTATCAAGTAGATACTGATTTGATGTCCGGAAAAAAAATAAAAAAACGAGAAAAGAAAACTAAGAGGGAGGAGATGGAGCGAGTGTGAGTGGAAGATGAAGGACGAGTAGTGTGCCTGCGCCGATAAGATCTTGAAAATGTAGTTGAACGCGGCGGGCAGCAGCTGGGATTTCGGCATCGGCTTAGTTACGAGTCGCCGACCCAAAGCGAGGTGGTCCGAGGCTTATCCTCCTCGAACTCGGCTAGCTGGAGGGGTGTGCTCGGGCTGACCGATTCTTGGCTCGACCATGGTTAGCGAGGTCTTCGACCCACTCAGATTGCCTGTCCGAGCGGATCATCTCCGGTTGAGGTTCCGGAGCACTTGGACCCTCTCGCTGCTACTGCTCCTTGTTACGCTTCTTTCTTCCCTACCTCGAGATGGACTCGCCTCAGCCGCAGGTGCCTCTTTTCTCATTCTTTTGGTTCTTCTTCCTCTTCTAAGGAAGATTTGGCCGGACTCGAGGATTCCTCGAAGTGTCCGAGTTGACGGGACCACTGAGCCGCCTTGGATCGCCTCTCTTAAAGGAGCTCGATCGGCTCCTCTCGCTCCTTAACCGGGGCCTTCATCTCGAGGAGCACATGCTTGCTTGCTCTCGGATGCGGGATTGGGCATGTTTTCGGTTAATGGTCATAGGCCGAAGGACAGTCTTGAATGACCGGAGGATGTCCTTGAACTCAATGGACATCGAGGAGATCTTGTCCATGAAAGCGAGTGGCAAGGCGAGAAAATGATATGAGAAGCACCTGAGGTGAAGGCACCATCAGGTGGAGGAGGTAGAGAGAGACGGAGCCGAGTCTCGGGCGAGGCGGAGAAGGTGGCCTCGGTTCGAGCTATGGACCCGGACACCCGGTTGGGTTTCCGGTATCCATACCTAAGAAGTTCCTTTTGCCAACGACTATGGTAGCCTCGAAAAAGTGTTAGGATCCGAAGGAAGAGGGACTTTGAACTGTTTGAAGATGAGAGTGAGAAGAGCCTCGAAAGGAAGAGGGGTGGTCTTCTTGTTTTGAGTCCGAGTTAGCACATACTGCCATTTGCTTGATTATTGCGGTAAAGAGGTCTACTTCATAGCCCTCTAGAATATCAAAAAGAGCTTTAAGATGCTTGGAGTTAGGGTTCTCCTTGCTAGAATGTCTGTGAAAAGAAGGTTCTTATCGGCGGGAAACACGGAAGACGAACTTCGACTTTAGTTGGGTCACGGAGAAGTTTTTGCATGACCCGGGGAATTCTTTAGCGAAGTTCTCAAAGAAGTCGTCGGCAACCTCGTTGAAAGGTATGGGGTTGCTATTCAAGAAAAGAGAAGAGACTTTGAATAGACGGTGGAGAAGGGAAGTATTGATGCAAGCTGTGATGTCTCGAACTCCGGAGGTAAGGATACCCTCGGAGCTAGAAAGATTTGAGTAGAACTCATAAACGAGTTACGGGTAGATGAAATCACCGAAATAGAGGAAATTGTAAACCCCTATGGACTTTATGTGAGGCAAGAGGTTAAATTTTGTGGTTGGAAAGAATTTATCATCCAACGTTAGATCTTTGGGTGACAAGAGGTTTGGAGGGGTTGGAGGGGCCTTCCGGCTTTTTGTGCAAGGTTTCTTGGTTGCGAGAACCAAGAAAATCGGAGTGAGAACCTCTTTTCGACATTTTGATGTATAAAAGAGAAAGAAGATGAGCGTTTGAGAGAGATAGAGAGAGAAAGCTCGAGGAGAATGGAAAAGAAAAGAGTAGAAGAAGAGAGAGTTGAGAGCAAGAGAGCTTACTTGAGAAGTTCTTCACTAAGCTTGAGATCACCGAGTGTTGCTTTGATCGTAGAGAGCTTGTTCATAAAGATTTAATTGCGAGAGTGAAAGTTAGTGAAGAATAAAGTAGTCAAATGAAGGAAAATAAGCGCTATTTATAGAGAAGTAAGCTTCCTTCAGTATCCGTTCCGACTCGGCCCTTCGGCGGTCACCTCGACCGGTGTTATTGTTCTCATCTCCAACGGTTAGAAATACAGCAATTATCTCCCAACGACTAGTTTTCCGATCACAACGCGCAAGAGAGAGAGAGAAAAGAAAGATTTTTAAAATAAATTCCAAAATTCTCCACTTGTCTAGAGATGATTTCGAAGTTTGAAGTCCATTTTTCTCAAAATCCGAGTCCGACTCGGCTAAGTTTCGAGTGACTCGAAACCGCATATAGATAACAACTCTTAACTCGAGTATCACTGGTTCAACTCGAACTAATGGTTATTAAGAAAATTAAGCACACAACACATAATCATGCGGAGAAATTTCACACGAGAAAAGCACATAATTATGCGTTTAACATACCAAGCTCATTCCTAATAAATCAAAATTGATCCTCACTAAGTGGCTTAGTAAAGATATCAGCTAATTGAAGATTGGTAAGAATGAATCCAAGTTCAATATCACCTTTCTCAGAATGGTCTCTCAAGAAATGATGCATGTCCTCAATATGTTTTGTCTTTGAATGCTTGAACTGGATTCTTGGTGATGCTGATTGCACTCGATTATCACACTTAATTGGAATTGATTTGAATGTAAGTCAAAGATCTCTCAAGTGCTTGCTTTATCCATAAGATCCGAGCACAACATGCCCCAGCTGCGATATACTCAGCTTTGGCGGTTGATAGAGCTACCGAGTTTTGCTTCTTTGAGTGCCAAGATATAAGGGATTGACCTAGAAACTGGTAGGCTCCTGAGGTGCTCTTCATATCAACTTTGTATCCAGCATAATCAGCATCCGAGTATCTAGTGAGAGTCGGTTCCGAGTCTCCGGAGTACCATAAACTTAAATTCCGAGTCCTGCAAGATATCCGAATATTCTCGTCATCGCGGTGGATTACGTAGGATAAGCTTGAAATCTTGCTCACAAGCGGACACTAAACATTATGTCCGGCCTACTGGAAGTAAGATATAGCAAAGATCCAATCATACCTCGATAGAGTTTCTGATCTATCGCTTTACCTTTTTCATCCGAGTCCAGCTTTATCGTCGCTACTCATGGGGGTTGTTGCATACTTTGCATCTTGAAGTTTGTACTTCTTTAGCAGCTCCTTGGTGTACTTTGATTGATGGACATATATTTCATCTCTGTCTTGCTTGATTTTTAGACCAAGGAAGAAATTGAGTTCTCCTATCATACTCATTTGAAATTCTGTCTCATTAACTCAAAAATTCTCGACACAAAATTTCATCAGCGACTCCAAAAATTATGTCATCAACATATATTTGAGTAATCAGAAAGTCTTTCCCCTTGGTTTTTATAAAGAGAGTCTTGTCAATCTGACCTCTCCTAAAATCATTTTGAACCAATAAATTGCTGAGTCTTTCATACCGAGCTCTCGGAGCTTGTTTAAGACCATAGAGAGCTTTTTGTTGTTTGAAAACATGATTTGGAAAATCTGAGTTTTCAAATCCAAGGGGTTGCTCAACATAGGCTTCCTCTTCAATAAAACCATTGAGAAATGCACATTTCACATCCATTTGATATAATTTTATATTTATGCTTGATGCAAATGCTAATAAAATTCTAATGGCTTCAATTCTGCTACAGTGCAAAGGTTTCCCCACAATCAATCCCTTCTTCTTGATTGTAACCTTGAGCCATAAGTCTAGCATTATTTCGACTACCAACCCACCTTTATCCAGTTTGTCTTGAATACCCATTTGGTTCCTATGATCGGGTTGTCGGAAGGTCGTTTGGTCGAGTCCGAATTGGTTGAGTTTTTCTTGCATGGCCTTTACCCATTCGAGTTCATTAAGGTCCTCTAGTGCATTTCAGGTTCGATTAATGATATGAATGCAGTGAATGCACATAGATTTTAAAGAGAGGAATAAGTTCTTACCCCACTTGTTGATGTCGGTTATGATGTTTTCTAATGGGTGACTAGAAGCATACTTGAAAGCGCTACCTGTTCTTTGGTTCACCAGATTTGTAGGTTGAATTAGTTGATCCGTAAAAGCCTGTTCTAAGTGAGCTTGTTCATCAGATTGTCCTTCAACATTCCGAGCTTGTTCTGGAGTTGTCTCATTTTGAGTCACTTCATTCCGAGTGACTTCATTATGAGTGTCATGGATTTGATTCTTAATGAGCTCATTCTAATCACGATCATCATCTATCGCTGAGCTTTAGGTTTGAGAATGATGACTCACTTGGTTTTTCCTGTTCAATCTCATCACACACAACGTGGATGCTTTCTTCCACTTTGTTAGTTCTTTTATTGAAGATGCGATAAGCTTTGCTATGAGATGAATAACCAAGAAAAATACATTCATCTGACCGAGCATCAAACTTGGTCAGGTGATCCTTACCATTGTTGTGAACAAAGCACTTACATCCAAAGGGTCTAAAGTATGAAAAATTAGGTTTCTTCCCTTTGTAGAGCTTGTATGGTGTTTTCTTCAAGATGGGTCTCATGAGGCATCTGTTCAAAGTGTAGTTAGTTGTGTTAATTGCCTCGACCTAGAAATAGTAGGGTTGATTGTGTTCAATCATCATAGTCCTTGCTATTTCTTCAAGAGTTCTGTTCTTTCTCTCCACTACTCCATTTTGTTGAGGAGTTCTTGGTGCTGAGAAGTTGTGAGAAATGTCATTCTTATCACAAAACTTTGCAAACTCTAAGTAGTCGAACTCCCTTCCTTGGTCGGTTCGAATTCTCTAGATCTAAGTCCGAGACTCCACTTGGATTTTCCTGCAGAGCTTGCTTGAACTCATTGAAAGCTTCATTTTTATGCTTAAGAAAACACACCTAGGTAAATTGTGAGTAATTATCAACAATAACAAGCACATATGATTTACCTCCGAGACTCTTGACATGGATTTTACCACATAAATCCATATGTAACATTTCAAGCACTTTGGATGTGGAAACAGTTTTTAGAGATTTGAAAGAAGATTTGACTTGTTCCCTTTTGTGCATGCTTGACAAATTTTATCTTTCTTAAATGCACAAATAGGCAATCCTCCGACTAAACCATGGGATGCAAGTTTCTTAATGGTATGCATGCTAACATGACCTAGTCTACAATGCCATGCCCATGAATCATCATGAAGAGATGCCTTTAAACATGATAAGTTCTTATTCCGGTCGAAAGAGGAATAGTGTAAGTGTTACCCGATCTCTTACCCGAGAGCTTGATCTCTTTGGTAGCATCATCGAAATATAGCAATTGGTCCGAGTGAATCTTACCTCTTGACATTTATCACATAGTTGAGAGATGCTTAGTAAGTTGTACTTTAACCCTTTGACAATGTATACTTGGGCTGACTAGATTGCTTCCTTTTCCAATCTTGCCAATCCTAATTATCTTGCCTTTCGTTGTGTTCCCTAAATGTGATTTTTCCTTCTTTGTAGTCCTCTAACTCGGAAAAGAGTCTTGAATCTCTTGACATGTGGCATGAGCATCCACCGTCTAGGTACCAATGCCTTTTTTTCGTTTCGAGTCACCTCCTAAGGATTTGTTTCCTTACTTGTATGAGTGATATGAGTCCGATTCTATTTCGACTTCGAGTCGAGAGTGCCATCGATCATTTTGAGTCATCTAAGTCTTCATCGTCTTCCGATGAGTCTTCATCACTCCATGTTGCCATCATAGACTTTTTTTCCTTTAGTCCTTCTTTCTCTTGGGACGAGTCCTTGACTATGTGTTCCTTGTCTGTCACATTCAAAACAGACCGAGTTCTTAGTCAAAGATAACTTTGAAGGGGAAGTGTGTTTACCTTTTCTATCCTTCTTGTCTTTCTTATAGAATTCTTCTCTTGGCTTCTTATCCTATCTCTTGTGCTTCATTATTCTCTTGAAGCCTCTAGCGATAATTGCAATGGGATCCTCTTCCGAGTCGAAGAACTCGATTTGCTTCTCTCATTTCCGAGGCTTTCAGCAATGTTCTTTTTGGTGCCGACCTCTGCATCCTCCTCTTCCAGTGGATCTCATGGGTGAGAAGCTTCCCAATGAGTTCGTCCGGCTTCGGTAGAGACAAGTTCCGAGACTCTTCGATAGTCTGTTACCTTGGGACCCCATCTTCTCTTGGGTATGCTTCGAGTATCTTTTTGCACATTTCCTCATGGGAAATCTTTTTACCCAGAGATTTGAGATTCTTGGTAATCTCGGTGAAGCGGATGAACATCCGAAAGATGTTTTCTTCTAGCTCCATCTTGAACAGCTCATACTTATGAAGATATTATCTTATCTTTGCTTGTCCGACCTGGCTTGTGCCTTCATAAGTGTTGACTAGTATGTCCTATACTTCTTTGGTTGTGTAAAGGCGGACACTCGATTGTACTCTTACGAGCTGATGGTGCACATCGGAATGTTCATCGCTTTGAAGTTCTTTCCGAACTTTTACGCTTCATCGGCAATGAACTTAGCCTTTGTCTTGGGCACGAGTCTTGTTTCTTCTGTCTTCATAGGCATGTAGTTGCCTACTTGTATGATGTTCCCGACATCCTCATTATGATCTAGCAGGAAACATTCCATGAGCTTCTTCCGAGTGTACGAAGTTAGATCCTTTGAACTTTGGTGGTCTGCTGGAAGATCTTCGAGCTTTGGATGGTTAGATCCTTTCTAAAAGGCTAGGCTCGATACCAATTGAAGCTTTGCTCTTAGAGAAGCTAAGTCACCCTAGAGGGGGCTGAATAGGGTGATGAGGAAATTCGCTCGAGTTAAGTACTAGATATGACTCCGAGAAGAATCTAAGTCAAGAATGAACTCAAAAATCACCGACTCGGAGTTAAGAGGAAGATGAAGATACAGATTGGACGAAGCAGTCTAGATTGGACTCAAAAAGTATCAACTCGAAATTACGTGGAAACCCTCCTGGGCGAGAAAACCACGGATCGTGCATTGACGAGTTGATTCGAGTTGGAGTTAAAACGACCATAGAGTTAAAAGGACCTTACTCGGAATGTAAGAATAAGTGTTTGTAACAAATTACAAGACCTTACAACTCAAAGAATATTAAATACGAGTTGGAGTTGTAAGTAGAAGATTGAGTATGAATACAAAGACTTTTGCTTAAGTACGTGCATTGACAGTTGATTCAGCAATCTTCAAGTCTTGAGAGTTGGCTTCTATTTATAGATGACCAAGCAGATTAGCCATTATGACCATCTTCCGATCTGGATGTCCTTTGTGACCGTTGTAAAGGATTTTCCGAGTTACTCAGAAAATATCCGTTGCGATGTGAACGTTGGGCAACGGCTCTTGACTCCTTTTGGAAGTCCCAATTCACTCGGTGATGTCTTGAAAAGTAAGGTGGAAACCACCGTTAAGCTTAGCGTTGCGGATTTTCGGTTTTGGAAACAAACAATCCGACACGATTGTCCGGGCCTCGGTCGAAGTGGAAAAAGCCTTGTCTGCTTGGTGATTTGACGTTTTGAAGCCGGTTACTTTTGTAATTCAAAAATAGGATAGCTTCATTTGAATAACCTACAAAAGTAAATCAATTCGGTTCTCAAAGTATAAAATACTTTGGTCCAAGATTAGATACGAGATGATAAATTAATTAAGATAATTAAGTACATAATTATCTAAGTCGGAAAAGGAATGGAATTTTACGAGTCTAATATCCATGATACTCAAAACCATCCGAGTCAATCTAAAAGAAAATCGAGTCAAATAAAGAATAACGGAGTAGACAGGACTTGATTTAGACAATGTAAAATTCAAACAAAATATGATGACTTAGAAGAATGAATTATCAAGGTAATTCTTAGAACACGAAGTCGAGATATGAGTTTATGCACGTTATAGTAAATGTTTGAACATGCGATATTTTTGAGTGATGTCCGAGTGATTCGAACGAGTGTGTAGAATGGCATGTAAGAGTATGCTTTTTGAGTCGATCGAAGCGAGATGAAAACAAATGCAATAGATTTTGTAACACTCGGAAAAGATGCTATATCACTCGGAAAAGTTTCTAAGGCACATAGAATGACTTGAAATCAAAAGCTTATGAGAGCTGAAGCCTTATGCCCGATTCTTTGATGGAACTCGGAATGATGTACACGTAAAGTCCGAGTCTTCACCGAGAAGCCCCTATAGTTTTCTAAGAAGACAAGCCGAGAGGATGACATTGTCTTGACATGACCACCAGTGTCGAGCCGCTTCCCAACATCCCGGCGCTACCGCCGCCGTGATCTACCACCTCCTCTAAGACTTATCAGCGCAAGCGCATTGCTCGTCCGTCCTCCTCCGCTAAACTAGCACCACTATCTTAATCTCTTTCTTTTCTTTTTATTTCATTTTTGTCCAACATTATGTGTCTTTACTTACAACTTTTCTTCCCTCCTTTTGCTTGAAATGCTAGGGGAAATAATAGAAAAGTTTATGTTTGGCTTAGGGGAGTTTCTTTCTTCTCTCTCGTCTTGTAAATATTTTTTTTATGAATGAATGTTAGTGTTTATCAATCTATGCTCCGATCATTTCGATTTTCTTTTAGTATTTAGCTTATACTTAGAAATCTCCATTAGTTCTAATATCTGCTTGTAAGTCATGCTTTGATATAGAATTTCTTTACACTCTACTTGCTCTAATACAAAAGAAATCATAGATCATTGACACTGAAAACTTAATTTGAACTAACAAGTTTCAACCTTAACAATGGAATACCTTTCATAAAAACCGGGAGATTAAAGGCTTAGATTTAAACTCTTTAATATCTTATAGAAGATTAAGGTATATACTTCTATCTGTCTTGGGTTTTGATTGCAAGTCATTGTGAGCTTTATAGAAACTCAAATCCAAGTTTTCATCTTTGTTACGAGTGACTCGGATATCACTCTGTTCTATATCTTCTCTACTAAGGTATTCGACCAACTCAAAAGATACTTGAACCATCGTATGATCAACTAATTCTTTTAACGCATTGAAGACTCGGATTCTAACTCTAAGACATTTTGAGTACTACGTTTTGATTATAAACTTCATACCTCCTAAGTTTTGATTATAAGTCATTTTGAGTGTTATAGAAACTTACGTATAAGTTTTCATTCGCTTTGATCGACTCGAGAAAACACATTCTTGACTCTCTTCTGCATTGATGTTTCTAACTCACTTAGATTGCACTAAGAACTATCACATGATCAAATAATTTCTCTAATGCTTTTATTCGACTTTTGATTGTATATTTCAATGTAAAGTGATTTATTTTGTTAATTTCTCTTTCTAAGTCGGTTTGTTTGTTTGAAAATTATTTGTCCCTATCAAGTCATTACACTCCGATCATTCTACTCTGTTTAACTTGATCTTTCTTAGGATTGATTTTGATGTAATTTCAGTTTATTGAATATTAGACTCGGAAAATTCTATTTTTCTAGGCCTAAGATAATTATGCACTTAATTATCTTAATTAAATTATTATATGTGCCTAATTTTGGACCAAAGTATTTTATACTTTGAGAACTAAAGTGGTTTACTTTTGTAGGTTATCCAAACGAGGTTATCTCATTTTTGAATTACAAAAGTAGTCGGCTTCAAGTCGTTAATCACTAGCAAACAAGTTTTATCTACTTCTAAATAGGGCTCGGACACCGTGTCGTGGCTGTGTGTTTTAAAAGCTGGAAAACTCCAACGCTAAGCCCAAGGGCGGTTTCCACATTACTTTCCGGACATCACCAGTTGACTGGAGCACATTTAGGAGGCAAGAGCCATTGCACAATGTTCACATCTCAACGAATCTTTTCTAAGTGACTAAGAAAAGCCGTTACAACGGGCGATAAAGACTTCGTTTAAAACTAAGACACAACGGTCTCTCCGCTTGGTCATCTATAATTAGAAGCCATTTCACAAGACTTGAAGATTGCTGAAACCATTGATCAATACACTCGCCTAACTCTCTTAATGCAATACTCATACAATCTTCTCGTTACAAGTCCTAGTCCGTACTTAATATTTTTACGAGTTGTAAAGTCTTGTAATCAATTACATACTTCTCTTACTTTACGAGTAAGGTCCCTTGACTAAGCTAGAAGGGTTAAACTCAACGTAGTTGTCCCTAGCTGTAAAGATTATCTCGGTTAGGAAGTATAAGATTAGATAAGGGAACTTCGAGTCTAGGAAAACATTGTAAGGAATTATCTAAGGGAGCAATTCAAGTAGAGTGAGTCCGTTGTATTTTGAGAATTCAAAATAGTGGATTTGACTTGGTGCTTGGATTAGCACTGTCCGTGGTCTTACGCCCCGGAGGGTTTCCACTTATTTCCGAGTTCAATCTAGACTCGAATTAGCTCTTTATCTTTTTGAAGAAAAAAGTTTCTAAGTTTGTTTAAATTTCATCATCACCCTATTCACCCCCTCTAGAGTGACTTAGACTCTCTAAAAGCAAACCTTCAATTAGTGTGAGAGCCTAGCCTTTTAAGAAGTATCTAAAAATCTAAGGGTGTAAAGATCGGATGGCTCAGAACATTGGAGAGTTCGATGAAGGAAGATCTTTCACTAGACCATCGAAGTTAAAAGGATCAAACTTTGTGCACTTGGAAGAAACCGATGGAATGCTTTCTGTTGGACAACGATGAAGACGTCTAGAACATCATCAAAGAAGGCAATTACATCCCAATGAAGATGGAAGGTACAAGATCTATGCCTAAAGAAAAATTCGAGTACACCAATGAGGAGTCGGAGAAGTTCGAAAGAACTTCAAAGTAATGAACATTTTAATGTATGATATCAGTGAGAAGAGTATAATAGAGTGTTAGCGTGTGACACGACTAAAGATGTGTGGCACACTCTTGTCAACACATACGAAGGTACAAGCCAAGTGAAATAGGCGAAGATAAGTCGAGTATCTTCACAAATATGAGTTGTTCAAGATGGAGCCAAAAGAAAACATCACTCGGATGTTTATACGCTTCACCGAGATTACAAACAATCTCAAATCTCTGCGTAGAAAGATTTCTCATGAAGAAATGTGTAGAAAAATTTTAAGAAGTCTACCAAAGAGAAGATGGGGTCCGAAGGTGACAGCCATCGAGGAAGCTCAGAACCTCTCTCAACTAAAGCCGAGACGAACCGATTGGGAAGCTCCTTACCCATGAAATTCACCTGGAAGAAGATGATGCCAAGGTCAACACCAAAAAGAACATTGCGCTAAAGGCCTCGTGAAAGTAAAGGGAAAGTCCGAGTTCCTCAAACTCGGAAGAGGATCCAATGGCACTCATTGCCCAAGGCTTCAAAAGAATGATGAAGCACAAGAATTGGGAAAAGAGGCCAAAGGAAGAGTTCTACAAGAAAGATAAGAAGGACAAAAACGTAAATACTCTTCCCCTTCAAAGTTATCTTTAAATAAGAACTTTGGCTGTTTTGAATGTGGCAGACAAAGATCATATAGTCAAGGATTGTCCAAAGAGAGAGCAGGACATAAAGAAGAAGAAGGTTATAATGGCCACATGGAGCGATGAAGACTCATCTAAAGAAGATGATGATTCTGATGACTTAAAGTGTTTGATGACTCTAACGGACTCGGAAGCTGAATCCGAGTCAAACCCCGACAACTCGGACAACGAGGAGAGAAGAACTCGGACACCGAGGAGAGAAGTCCTCGGGAGCTAATTGAATACTTTCTCATGTTCTCGAAAGTTGATTTGGTCTAAATATATTTACACCTTAGAAGAAAAGTCCAATTATCATTCTTCTCGGTTTAAAGAACAACTCGAGTCTCTTACTTCGAGAACAAATATTTGAGAAATGAATTGAAAAAAACTAAGACTAACTCTGAAAGAACTCAAGACTAGTACGAAGACCAATGAGATCGAGCTCGAGTCACTCGGAAGAGAAAATGAGCATCCGAAAGAAAGCTCAATGAGTCTCCGGAGTTTGTTTTAAAATTCACTCAAGGTAAAAATAACCTTAACATGCTTTTAGGCTCTCGGTGTGTCTCTCCTTTAGGAAAGCGGGACTAGGTTTTAACAAAGAGGAGGAATCTAATTCTTACTCAATTCTTTTCAAAAAGATTCCACAACTGTGAAGTTCACGAAAACTAAGCATGGTTCTATTTATAAGAATGAAAGGAGAACCGAGCCCGGACCGGTTTATAGGAGAAAACCTTCTCCACCTCTTTATAAAAGAAAAGATTTTCAAAAGAAAGAGACACGAGACTCAATTTTCTAGAAAGAAGACTCAAAATCGGACCAAACCTAAATTCATTCAAATTTGGGTTCCTAACGATCTTCTTCATTAGAAAAGGACCACGATGAAGGACAATAGTAAGGGCAAGATAGTTCGTATTGGCAAGATTAGGAAAGGAGATAACCTAGTCAGCCCAGTCTATCTTGTCAAGGGACTAAAGCACAACCTCGCTCAGGATTTACGAATCGTGTGACAAAGGTCAAGAGGTAAATTCACTCGGACCAACTGTTATATTTATGATGCAACTACCAAAGAGACTAATCTCAAGTAAGAGGTCAGGTAATAACTATACTATTCCTCTTTCGATCCAAGTCAAAATTGATCTCGTTTGAAAGCATCATTGCATGATGATTCTTGGACATGGCATCGTAGACTAGGTCATGTTAGCATGCACACTATCAAAAAGCTTGCATCTCATGGTTTAGTTATGGATTTACCTAACTGTGCATTTAAGAAAGATAAAATCTATGAAGCATGCACAAGAGGGAAATAGGTCGGATCATCTTTTAAACCTCTCAAAACTTTTTCCACATCCAAAGTGCTTGAGTTGTTACATATGGATTTATGAGGTGAAATCTCCGTGAAGAGTGTCGGAGGTAAATCATATGTACTTGTAATTGTGGATGATTTTTCAAGATTTGTTTTCTCAAGAACAAAAATGAACCCTTCAAAGAGTTCAGCAAGCTCTGCAAGAAAATTCAAGTAGAGTCTCGGACTCGGATCGGAAGAATTCAAAGTGACCATGAAAGGGAGTTCGACTACTCGGAATTTGCTCAGTCTCGCGACAAGAATGATATCTCTCACAACTTCTTAACACCCAAAACCCCTCAACGAACGGGGTAGTGGAGAGAAAGAACCGAACTCTTATAGAAATAGGAAGGACGATGATGATTGAACATGATCTACCTTATTATTTCTTGGTTAAGGCTCTCAACATAGCGAACTACACACGTGAACGGATGCCTCATCGGACCCATGTTGGAGAAAAATCCATATGAGCTTTACAAGGGAAAGAAGCCCAACATCTTATAGTTCAAACCCTTTGGATGAAGGTATCTTTTTGGGTTACTCATCTCACAATAAAACATATTGTGTCTTTAACAAAAGAACTAACAAAGGGGAAGAAAGCATCCACGTTGTATTTGATGAGATTAATCGGGGAAAAACAACCGAGTTAACCTTCTCACATCCGAAACTCGATCGAGATGAAGATGATCTTGCTGAAGCCGAGCTCGGACAGACTCAAAAGAAAGCAACTCAGAATGAGGCAGCTCGTAACATCATAACATAAACTTAACCAGGTGAAGAGGCGGCTTAAAATCGTTGAAGAACAAGCAAATACGCAAACTCAGCAAGCTTAGACTATTGAAGATCAGCCAGTTCAACCAACGAACTTGGTGAACCAAAGAACAGTAGAGCATTCAAATATGCTTCGAGCCACTCACTTGAGAACATTTTGTCCTACATCGGTAGTGGGGTAAGAACTCATTCTTCTTTGTAAAATGTAAGTGCATTCACATCATTTATAAAACCTAAAAATGCATTAGAGGCCTAAATGAACCTGAATGGGTAGAGGCCATGCAAGAGGAACTTAATCAATTTGAGTGAAACAAAGTATGGACTTTGACTAAACGACCTTCTAACAATGCGATTATAGAAACCAAATGGGTTTTCAAAAACAAATTGGATGAGGATAGGTTGGTAGTCGAAATAAGGCTAGACATGTGGGTGAAGGTTACAATCAAGAAGAAGAGATTGATTGTGGGGAAACCTTTGCACCGGTTGGTAGGATTGAAGTAATTAGAATCCTATTGGCATTTGCATCAAACATGAATATTAAATCTTATCAAATGGATGTCAAATGTGCTATTACGAATGGTTTCGTTCAAGAGGAAGTCTATGTTGAGCAACCCCTGGATTTGTAAACTCGGATGTTCTAAATCATGTTTTCAAATTTCAAAAGGCTCTATATGGTTTTAAACAAGCTCCCAGAGCTTGGTGTGAAAGATCGAGCGACTTCTTGGTTGAAAATGATTTCAACAGAGGTCGATTGACAAAACTCTTTTCATAAAAACAAAGGGGAGAGATTTCTTTATAGCTTAGATTTATGTTGATGATAAAAACAATCTAAGTATACCAAGGAATTATCGAAGAAGTACAAGCTTCAAGATGTAAAACATACAACGAACCCTCATGAGTAGCGAGCATGAAACCGGACTCGGACGAAAAAGGTAAAGCGAGTAGATCGAAACTCTATCAAGGTGTGATAGTTCTCTGCTATATCTCTCATGCGATAGGCCAAACATTATGTTTAGTATATGTCTGCGTGTAAGATTTCAAGCTAATAAAAAGAATCACATCTCACTGCAGGTGAAGAGGTGTGAGACTCGGGATTTTGAGTAGATTTATTTTATAGTTAAATTAAACTAGGCATTTATACGTAATTTATTTTATGTTATTGTTATGTGCTTGTGTGTTTATATAGCTTAACTAATAAATGGAATTGCTCGTTCGTCACTATTAAAGATAGAAACCCAGGGCAGACCTATGCTAAAAAAATACACCTCACTGCAGGTGAAGAGGTGTGAGACTCGGGATTTTGAGTAGATTAATTTTATAGTTAAATTAAACTAGGGATTTATACGTAATTTATTTTATGTTATTGTTATGTGCTTGTGTGTTTATATAGTGAAGAGGTGGGAAACGGTCAAGCGCGAAGGAGGGCGAAACCGAGGCCGAGAAAGGGACACGAACTCAAGGGCACGAGAGGGAGGCAGCGGTGGGCGCAAGAATAGTGGCCGGCAACGGCGTTAGACATGGAGGAGGGCGGCAAAACCGGGGCTAGCAGCAGGGGATGAGGAAGGAAAGGAGGAACTGAGCAGGAGAGCCTAAATCTCGGAAAACCGATGAAACCGTCAATCCTTGAATTGAGGTGGGTAGTCTTATACTCTAAGCTATTAGTAATTTCGAAACCCAAATGAGTTTGTTGTGATTATTGAATGTTTATGTGATAGAATGAAGCTAGGAAATTGTTAGAACTGAACTAGGTTATGAGAAAATTGAATGGAATTGTTAGAGTCCGAATCGGAAAACTAAAGGAGCTTAGTAGTTGGTTAGACTTGAATTGAGATGCTGAAAACTTAGAAGGAGTGAGCTCGCATAAGTATAAAGAGTATGGTGACGATCTCAAATGGCCCTTAAGGACAAAGAAGTGGTAAATTGGGGGTAAATTGCGAATCGATGTTCTAGTTAAACCATAGAGACTCCCTATGTTCTTGCGATAACGATACGTATTAGGAAACGATGACTTGAGTATAAAGGAGGGACACGACTTCATCTTGATGGACACACAATTGAGATAGATAAATAGCAAGCTGGAAAGTCTAAGGTGAAATTGAGTTTAGAACATAGCTAAGTCCTTGATGATTAAATCGAGTTTTAAGTTAAACACAACAAGAGGGACTTAAGTGATAAAGTGAGATCAAGAGTGGTGTGGTTGAGTATGGGCAAAAGAAGTTAAGTTACAAAGTAGAGGCATAAAATGAGTAATTAAGGTAAAAACAATGAATTGTGAAAAGTAGAAACATTGATTTAGGTGATATCTACTTATGGTTATTGTGGCTCGGAAAAGGAATCAATATTATCGAATTGGGGAATTGAGAAAGGTGTAGTTAGGAATGAAGTTGAGAATGGCTATCTCGTGTTGAATTGTTGCTATCTCGTGCAAGTGATCGTGAAATGATCCTTGAATGAAACTTCTTGTGAACTGCCTTTCAAATGTGAATGTGTTTTAAAGAAGCGAACGTATTTGAGAAAGTAAATTAGATTTAAAAGGTGAATTTGTAAGGGTGACACGCGGTGTCACGCCTTCCTTGATGTAAAATCGATTTGAGAAAGCTGTGAAGTGAATGTGATGAATGAATACGTGCAAATTATTTTGAATCGATTGGATACGGATCGTTTAGCATATCGAAGGGTTTGAACTTGGGGACGCCCGACTAGAAACTTCGAGGGAATGGTTCTAACGAGGGTCCTGCAGAGGCGGGATGCCCGCTCCGAGACATCTTGAACATAGGTCCCGGGAGCCTTTTTGTCGAGGTCGCGCCCGAGATGAAAGAAGTGCTAGTTCGAGTCCTCGAAGTGATTCGAGTTAGAAAAAGAGAATTGTGATGAATGTGAAATCGTGCTTTTAAATGCTTAAAAGAATTCCGATCTTTAAGTTGCAAAAGATTTCATTGAAAGTATATAGAGTTGTATTACGTTATTACGTTTTCGTCGATTTCATTATTATGAGTAATATGCGTAAAGAATTTCCATTTTAAGGGTGTAAGACTCAGTTGAGCCCATGGTTTATTGCTCACCCCCACAAATCCCCCTCTTCCCTCCCAGTTAGAGGTACCCCTTGAGATGAATGACTGGAATGCTTGTCTTTAGTGGCGATCATAGTCTGCGGTCAAGTCTATGTGTTTCATGTTTAGTATATTGTTGTATACTTGGTTTCTTATATAAATAGACAAGTAATGTATAGTAAGCCTAATGTATGTATGGAGACCAAACTAGTAGCTCTAACAAGCAAGAGATTTCCTTTCTCTTGTAATTTTGATCTTAAGTTGTTATAAATCTAGTTTTTGCTTGAGTTCATGACTTGGTTTGTAAACTAGTTCCAAATGTGAAGTTACGTGGTTGTGAATATAATCTAGTGTGTGGCCGTTGAGTCTGTGTACTACGAGCGTGTGGCTCGTTGAGTTTTATTGTGACTTTCATGCAGGTTTTAAGGCTTTTAGCCTATGGGTTGGGCCATAGTTCAAACAGAACTACGCCAAAATTTTTAGAAAATTTCTAACCCTTGTAGGAAATTATATTCCTTACCTTTAAAGTGTGTTAACACAGCTCAGCGAAACACCGAGTGAGCCTTGGGAGTTCCTTTGAGGAACTGCGGCGGTGTAATACTCCTAGGATGGATTCTAGGGTGTTATATTTTATGGTATCGTAGCATTAGGATCACCCAATTTAGCTCCAATTAGGTTTCATGTCTTAAAGCATAGGATATGTGTATAGTATGCTATATGTGAATATATGTGCATCATTTGTTGCCTTATTTTTTTATCATTATTCGTATTCACGCATTTGAGATAGGCATCCCTCTATTAGGTTTTTATAGTAATCATGCACTTAGTTGAGGCATCATTTTGTTTTGATCACTCTAGATGCTAAGGATGTCGGGTGGGCCAAGGAGCAAGAATTTCTCCAACTCGGGTAAGGAGAGAGCATGAGTGTGGTGGAATATGCTTGCCAAATTCAACGAGTTGAGTCGATTCGCACCGTCCCGGTGGCGACCGAGGAGATGCGAATTGATAGGTTTGAACATGGGCTAAGGCCCAAGTCGAAGAATAAAGTGGTTGGCCTTGTCTTCACAAATTTCTAGGAAATGTACCAGAGGGCCTTTAAAATCGAAAGGGCGCTAAATGAAACTGCAGCGTTAAAGACAACCCAACTTCAAATCATAAGGAAGTCCGGGTATGGTGATACCGGCTCACAATCGGCCAAGTCGCAAAAAGATTCGATACTCGAAGTAATTCCTCCCAAGGTCAAAAGCCCTTCCGGGGGATGATCGCCAAATCTGTAGAAGGTGTGGTCGCCGTCACTTAGGAACATGTACAGTAGAAAAGGGGCCATGCTTTAAATGCGGAAGATATGGACACTTTATAGTGCATTGTCCCCAAGAAACCGGAGCCAATCAAGGTATCGGACGGAGGCAACAATATAAACCTCAATCCTCCTCACAACAAGGTTAACCCTTAGCCAGGAACAGGAAGGAAGGGAAGAAACCCCGAGATAGGTGGAAGAGTCTACAGCCTTATTGAAGAAGAAGGAATGGAGGACCTCAACAATGATGCGGGTATCCCTAACAACGTTGGTACCATCGACGAGGAAACGGAGAACCCCAGCGACGTAGTGGCGGTACGGTACTCCTTGACAAGTTATATGCCTATGTTTTATTTGATTCGAGAGCAACCCATTCATTTGTGAACTATGGATTTACTAAAACGTTGTCGTGTAAACCTACGATGGTGAATGCTAGAGTTCACATATCAACCCCAGTAGGGTCAGTAGCTCAAATTGATATGATATATAAGGATTGCCCATTAAATATAGATGGCAAAATCTTTTTACGGACTGATGGAATTAGACATATGAGATTTTAATATTATCCTTGGGATGGATTGGTTATTAAAGCATAGAGCGATCATAGATTGCAATAAGACGCTAGTATCCATGATAACTCCTAAAGGAGAAAGGTTGGAATTTAGAGGAAATAGCCTTGAGAAGTCGACTCCTCTCGTTTCGCAGTACGAGCATGCAAAATGCTAAAAGGGGATGTCAAGGGTACTTGTGTGCTATGGAACTAGCCGAATCGGGAGAGATCCATGTTGAAGATATACCCGTAGTGAGAGAATTTGGGCAAAGAGGTACTAGGGCTACCTCCGATCGAGAAGTTGAGTTTGCCATAGACTTAGTGCCGGGCACTATACCCATATCTAAGATGCCATATAGAATGGCACCAGTGGAGTTAGGCTGAGTTGAAGGTCCAATTGTAAGAGTTATTGAATAAGGGGTCGATTCGACCTAGTTTTCACCTTGGGGAGCACCGAGTACTCTTTGTGAAAAAAAAAGATGGTAGCCTAAAATTGTGTTTTGATTACAGAGAACTAAACAAAGTAACCATTAAGAATAAGTATCCGCTCCTAAGAATAGATAATCTCTTTGATCAGCTCGGAGGCTCATCTGTGTTCTCAAAGATCGACTTAAAGTCGGGCTACCACTAGTTGAGAATCAAGAAAGAAGATATCCCTAATTGTGCTTTTAGAACATGGTATGGTCACTATGAGTTCCTAGTTCTTCCATTTGGGCTTACCAATGCTCCTGCCTTCTTTATGGACTTGATGAACGAGTGTTCCACCCTTTCCTTGATAAGTTCGTGGTGGTCTTTATTGATGATATCCTCATATCCTCAAAAAGAGAAAGGAACATGAAGAACACCCGAGAACGGTACTTCGGACCTTGCAAAAGCATCCGTTATACGCCAAACTCAAGAAATGCGAGTTTTGGCTAAAGAAAGTCCACTTTCGAGGGCATGTAATGTCCGGAGAAGGCATATCCATGGACCCGGCTAAAATAGAAGCCATAGTGGATTGGCCAAGACCCACGAGCGTATTTGAAGTGATAAGTTTCCTAGGTATGGCGGGCTTTTACCGTATGTTCGTGGAAATCTTTTCCGAACTTCTCTTCCTCTCACTTCGTTAACACGCAAAGGCAACAAGTTCGAGTGGACTAAAAAGTGTGAGGATAGCTTTCAAGAGCTAAAGAGACGGCTAGTGTCGGCCCTAGTTTTAACAATTCCTAAGCGAACGAAGGATTGGTTGTGTGCGGTGATGCTTCAGGAAAAGAACTTGGATGTGTACTAATGCGAGAATGGTAAAGTAATTGCTTATGCATCACGACGATTGAAGACATATGAAGAAAATTACCCAACTCATGACTTGGAGTTAGTCTGCAGTGATCTTCGCGGTAAAAATTTGGAGGCACTATCTATATGGTGTGAATTGCGAGATTTATACGGATCATAAAAGTCTCAAGTACATCTTTACGCAAAAGGAGTTAAACATGAGGTAGCGGAGATGGCTAGAACTTCTAAAGGATTATGATGTGCAAATCAAATATCATCCAGGTAAAGAAAATGTGGTGGCGGATGCCCTCGGTAGGAAAACGAGTCGGTAGCTTGTATGCTCACCAAGTAAGGATCAACTTATAAGGGAGTTAGAAAAATTTGAGAATGAGATGATACTACCAAATGATCGAGGTTATTTAGCCGCTATACAAATGAAGTTCCCCTTAGTAGACGAGGATCGGACAACTTCAAAGTTCGGATTCGGAATTGATGAAAATCAAGAAGGGTGTAGAGGAGAATCGGATTATAGCATTGAGAACGAGGTGCTTTGGTATACAAGAAGGCTATGCGTGCCTAATGTCGGTGAGCTAAAAAGAGAACTACCGAAAGAAGCTCACAACTCGGCATTCACAATGCACCTCGGAAGTAAGAAAATGTACCATGATTTAAAAATCATTTCCGGTGGATAGGAATTCAAAGGGATGTAACGAGTTTATAGCTCATTGTCTCACATGCCAGCAGGTAAAAACCGAACACTGGAGACCAGGAGGGTTATTGCAACCCTTACCAATTCCTGAATGGAAGTGGGAGGATATCAGCATGGATTTTATCACAGGATTATCCAAGACTCGAAGCAACATGATTGCATATGGGTGGTAATCGATAGATTGACAAAGTCAGCCCATTTCCTTGCAATCAAGATAACTTTCACGTCCCAACGAACTAGCCGACCTCTATAGTAGAGATAGTCAGGCTTCACGGTGTTCCTCTCGAGCATCGTATCGGATCGGGATAGTAAGTTCATCGCCAAGTTTTGGCATGGGTTTTAAGAGGCGATGGGTATAAGTCTCCACATAAGCACAGACTTTCCACCCGGACTACGATGGGCGCATGTAACGTACAATTCAGACTTTGGAAGACATGTTGAGAGCATGTGCCTTGGATTTTATGGGCACCGGGATAACAACCTGCCATTTGTAGAATTTGCCTATAATAACGGCTACCATGCAAGCTTAGATATGGCTTCGTATGAAGCATTGTATGGTAGTCGGTGTAGAACTCTTGTGTGTTGTAGTGAGGTGGGAGAAAGAATACCCTCTAAGGTTGAAATAATAGATCAATCCACGAGGCGGTCGGGATAATAAGAAAAAGGTTACGGGTGGCCCAAGATAGACAAAAAAGTTATGCGGATCTAAAGCGGAGACCCTTAGAGTTCCAAGTTGGGGATCATATGTTTTTAAAAGTCTCTCCCTAAAAGGGAACTTGAGATTTGG
This sequence comes from Talinum fruticosum, assembly GCA_021018815.1. Taxonomy (NCBI): domain Eukaryota; kingdom Viridiplantae; phylum Streptophyta; class Magnoliopsida; order Caryophyllales; family Talinaceae; genus Talinum; species Talinum fruticosum. The sequence continues at coordinate 395,051 of JAITYX010000092.1, read as the reverse complement.
GCAGAAAGGTAAACTTAGCCCTAGATTCGTGGGACCCTTTCAAATCTTGCAAAGGATTGGTTCTATGGCTTACAGATTGGCTTTACCACCTGCTCTTCAAGGTATCCATGAAGTCTTCCATGTATCTAACCTTCGCAAATATGTACCGGATCCGGAGCACGTCGTTAAACATAAGCCTTTGAAGGTTAAGGAGAACCTTACATTTGAGGAAGAACCGATCCGCATCCTACAAAGACAAGAGCGAAGCTTAGGACTAAAACCATTCCGTATGTCAAGGTACTCGGAAACACCATAAGCTAGCCGAAGCGACATGGGAGCTAGAACATGAGATACGAGAGAAATACCCTGCTCTGTTGAGATCGGGTATCTAAATTTCGAGGACGAAGTTTTTGAAGGAGGGAAGAAATGTGAGACTCGGAATTTTGAGTAGATTAATTTTATAGTTAAATTAAGCTAGGTATTTATACGTAATTTATTTTATGTGATTGTTATGTGCTTGTGTGTTTTTATAGCTTAACTAATAAAGGAATTGCTCGTTCATCGCTATTAAAGATAAAAACCAGGGAAGACTTATGCTTAAAAAAATTAATTATGGGGAGGATTAGTGTCGTCTGCAGCAGTGCTGGCTGCACCTAATGAAACCACCGAAAAGGGAAAGAGAGGAGTAAAGGAAAAAGGAAAGAAGGGGAGGGAGAGACCAAACAGAACCGGGAACAAGAGAGAGAGAAACGCCGAGCATGAGAGTTAGAGCAAGACCGAGAGGGCCAGCGAGAGCGAAGGCGAGGGAGATAGGTCGGAGACCGGCGTGCTGAACGACGAGCGGCTATAAAGCTACCGCGAGCCCGGGAAACGGTCAAGTGTGAAGGAGGGAAAACCCGGGCCAGGAAAGGAACACAAACGCAAGGGCAGAGAGGGAGGCAACCGATGGGCTCGAGAATAGTGGCTAGCAACGGCGTCGGACACGGAGGAGGGCGACGAAACCGGGGCTAGCAGCAGGGGATGAGGAAGGAAAGGAGGATTTGAACCGGGAGCCTGAATCTCGGAAAACCGATGAAACCGTCAATCCCTCGAATTGAGGTGGGTAGTCTTATACTCTAAACTATTAGTAAATTCGAAACCCAAATGAGTTTGTTGTGATTATTGAATGTTTATATGATAGAATGAAGCTAGAAAATTGTTAGAACTAAACTAGGCTATGACAAAATTGAATGGAATTGTTAGAGTCTGAATTAGAAAACTTAAGGAGCTTAGTAGTTTGTTAGAGTTGAGTTGAGATGCTGAAAACTTAGAAGGAGGGAGGTTGCGTAGCTATAAAGAGTATGGTGACGATCTCAAATGGCCCTTAAGGACAAAGAAGTGGTAAATTGGGGGTAAATTGCGAATCGATGTTCCAGTTAAACTATAGAGACTCCCTAATTTCTTACGATAATGATACGTATTAGGAAACGATGACTTGAGTATAAAGTAGGGACAAGACTTCATCTTGATGGACACACAATTGAGATAGAGAAATAGCAAACTGGAAAGTCTAAGGTGAAATTGAGTTTAGAACATAGCTAAGTCCTTGAAGATTAAATTGAGTTCGAAGTTAAACATAGCAAGAGGGACTTGACTGATAAAGTGAGATCAAGAGTGGTGTGGTTGAGTATGGGCAAAAGAAGTTGAGTTACAAAGTAGAGGCATAAAATGAGTAATTAAGGTAAAAACAATGAATTGTGAAAAGTAGAAACATTGATTTAGGTGATATCTACTTATGATTATTATGGCTCGAAAAGGAATCAATATTATTGAATTGGGGAATTGAGAAAGGTGTAGTTAGGAATGAAGTTGAGAATGACTATCTGTTTTGAATTGTTGCTATCTCGTGCAAGTGATCGTGAAATAACGTTCAAAAGTAGTTTTGAGAGGAGTTTTCTGTTTTACGTGAAATGATCCTTGAATGCAACTTCTTGTGAACCGCCTTTCAAACGCGAATGTGTTTTAAAGAAGCGTAACGTATTTGAGAAAGTAAATCAGATTTAAAAAGTGAATTTATAAGGATGACACTTGGTGTCACGCCTTCCTTGATGTAAAATTGATTTGAGAAAGTCGTGAAGTGAATGTGATGAATGAATATGTGCAAATTGTTTTGAATTGATCAGCTACGGATCGTTTAGCATACCGAAGGGTTTGAACTTGGGGACGCTCGACTAGAAACTTCGAGGGAAGGGTTCTAACAGGGGTCCTACAGAGGCGAGGATGCCCGCTCCGAGACTTCTTGAACATAGGTCCCGGGAGCCCTTTTGTCGGGGTCGCGCCCGAGAAGAAAGAAGTGCTAGTTCGAGTCCTCGAAGGCCTGGAAAGTTGATTCGAGTTAGAAAAAGAGAATTGTGATGAATGTGAAATCGTGCTTTTAAACGCTTAAAAGAATTACGATCTTTAAGTTGTAAAAGATTTCATTGAAAGTATATAGCGTTGTATTACGTTATTACGTTTTCGTCGATTTCATTATTATGAGTAATATGCGTAAAGAATTTCCATTTTAAGGGTGTAAGACTTCGGGGAACCCGTGGTTTATTGCTCACGCCCATAAATCCCCCTCTTCCCTCCCGATTGCAGGTACCCCCTTAGACGGATGACTTGGAATGCTTGTCTTTGGTGGCGATCATGGCTGCGGTGAAGTCTATGAGTTTCATGTTTAGTATATTGCTGTTTACTTGGTTTCTTATGTAAATAGACGAGTAATGTATAGTAAGCCTAATGTATGTATAGAGACCGAATTAGTAGCTCTAACAAGTTAGAGATTTCCTTTCTCTTACAATTTTGATATTAAGTGGTTATAAATCTAGTTTTTGTTGAGTTCATGACTTGGGTTGTAAACTAGTTCGAAATGTGAAGTTTTGTGGTTGTGAATATACTTCGGCTCGTGGCTGTTGAGCTGTGTACTACGAGCGTGTGGCTCGTTGAGTTTTATTGTGACTTTCATGTAGGTTTTAAGGCTTTTAGCCAATGGGTTGGGCCATAGTTCAAACAAAACTCTGCCAAAACTTTTAGAAAATTTCTAACCCTTGTAGGAAATTATATTCCTTACCTTTAAAGTGTGTTAAGACTGCTAAGCCAACACCCGAGTGAGCCTTGGGAGTTCCTTTGAGGAACTCGGCGGTGTAATACTCCTAGGATGGGTTATGCGGTGCTACAAGAGGATTTTTGGATATCTTGGAGGGACTCGGAATCTTGGTCAATTGTTTTCAAGAGACTCGGAACTAACCCTCACTCGAATGCTCGGATGCTAACTATCCTGGTTACAAGGTTAATAGAAAGAGCACATCGGCAGCATGCCGGTTCTCGGGTTAATCCCTTATATCTTGGCACTCAAAGAAGCAAAACTCACTTACTCTATCAACTACTAAAGATGAGTAGATTGTAGCTAGAGTGTGCTTGTGCTCAGATTCTATGGATCAAGCAACACTTAAAGGATTTTAGGCTTTCATTCAAATTTATCCAAATCAAGTGTGATAGTCAAAGTGCAATCAGCATTAATATGAATCGAGTTCAGCCCTCAAAGCCAAAGCATATTGAGGTCGGTATCATTTCCGAGAGACCATTATGAGAAAGGTGATATTGAACTTGAATTCATTCCTATGAAATTTCAGTTAGCTGATATTTTCAATTAGCCACTTAATGAGGATCGGTTTTGCTTTATTAGGAATGAGCTTGGTATGATTAATGCATGATTATGTGTTTTTCTAAGTGAAAATGGTCTTGCATGATTATGTGTTATATGTTTTTCCTGTCATAATAACAATTGGTTCGATTGATCGAGTTAAACCGAGCTAGAAGTTGTTTTGTCTCCGAGTATTCTGCGTCACTCGAAACCATACCGAGTCGGACTCGGCTTTTTAGCAAAATGGACATCAATCTTCCGAAATCATCTCTAGATAAGTGGAGAATTTTAGATATTTCTTTTTAAAATATCTCTTCTCTCTCTCTTTGCCGCGCACATCGATCGGAGAACTAGCGAGTTGGAAGAAAGTCATTGGAATTCCAAGCTGTTGGAGAGCAGAAATGTCACACCTATCCGAGGCAAGCTGTTGGAGGTTCGAGTCATACTAAGAGCTGAAGGACATTTCTTTTCGCTATAAATAGCATCTCTTTACCTTCATTTTGCTACTTTACTATCTACTTGCTTACTCTCTACGCATACTCACTCTCACTCTCTAAATTGTCGGTGTTCTCTCTCTCTCTCGTTCACTCTCTCGCTCTCTTTCTCAAATCTTCAACCATGCCTAAAAGAGGTTCAGCCCAAGACTTTTCGGGTCTAGAAGCCAGAAACCACGCACCAAACCACCTCAAGAGAGTACCTCTAACCCCTCTAAGGTTTTCGTCACCCAACACCTAACATTGGATGACATTTTTCCCAACCACATCGTTTTCGTGGTTGTAAAACTTCAAAACCACTAGAGTCTACAATTTTCTCGTGCTTCGGTGAGTTCATCTACCCTAACTCGTAGCCAAGTTCTACTCTAACTTGTCTTACTGCGAGGAGTCATCACCTCATGAGTTCAAGACACGATTGTTCGTATCAATCTCTCCCTCCTTCACCGACTTTTCAAAGTCTCTTCTCTCTTTCGAACTACAATCCCATCCCATTCAATGAGATTGTGGATGAGTTCTTCGAGAAATATGTTAAGGAGGTCCTTGAGTCATAAAAAACTTCTCTGTGACTCACATGAGGACCGAGGCAAGATTGCTTTGTTTTTCTTGATGAGAACCTTCTTCTCTCATCACTCGAGTGAAGAGAATCCAAATTCTAAAATTCCTAAAAACTCTTTTTGATATTCTCGAGGGCTACGATATAGACCTCTTCCCAGCCATCCTTGAGCAAATGGCTTCTATGCTAGCTCAATCCAAAAAGTCCTCTTCTTTTCCCTTCCGATCCCTTCTAACTATTGTCTTCAAAAAGTTTATGGTTCCCCTCCCCTCGGAACCCAAATGCAGTGTTTGAGGCTGCCATAGTTGTAGGTAGGAAGGAGCTTCGGGCTACTGGATATCGGAAATCAAGCCTGGTGTCCGGGTCCATGAGTCCGAGTTAAAGCCCCTTTCACCTCCTCCCACTCGCACTCGGACTCCCCTATCTCTCCCTCCTCCACCAAGTGGTGCATCCACCTCCGAACCACCTTCTACAAGTAACTCTCTCCTCGGTGGGCGAAGAATTTCGTGGCACTCGCTTCTCTCTCAAAAATATCCTTTAGAATCGGTAATCAACCGGAAGACAGCTCGATGTCGGATCGAGGAACACCAGGATCTCGCTCATCGACATGAAGGAACTTATCAAGGAGCAGAACGAGCAACTTCAGCCCCTCCAAGAATGCAGATCTAAGGTCGCGCAGACTAAGAAAGCTCAAACACTTCGAGGAGTCCTCGAGCCCAGCCAAATGTCCCTCAACCGAGGTTGAAGAAGAATAAGCTGCAGCTGAAGTAGCTCAGCTGGAGGAAGAGAAGGAAGAGAAGAAGGAGGAAGATGAAAAGGAGAAGGAGGAAGAGAAGGAAGAGAAGAAGGAGGAAGCAGGTGAGCCTCGAGGGACAAGGTGCTATAGTCCCCGAGCCCGAATCGATCAGCTTAGATGATGGTCCGACATTAGTCGAGCCACAGTGGTCAAATTAGAGGCACCTTTCTCCGCCTATTTCGAGGACGATGAGCCGGAGGATGACATGGCTCTAGGTCGAGTCACCGAGAACTTAAGCACTACCCGACATCCCTATGCTACCGCTGCCACTCGTTATCCACGTTGTCTCAAGCTTAACAGCTGGCGGCGCACTCGCTCGCTCCACCTCAGCACCACCAAGCACCCCGTCTTAATTTCTTTTCTTTATTTTCATTTTTTTCCTATTTTTTCTAACATCAAGTGTATCTTTTTGATGTTTTTCTTCCCTATTTTTGATGAAATGCAAGGGGAGAAATAAAGGATAGTATCTCGCAATGTATAAATGAATGATTTTTCACCTTCTTTTTGTATTTTCTCTATGTATATATGAATGATTTTTCTTTCTTTGATCGGATTCATTTCTAAGTTAACTCTTTCGAGTTCGATCTCTTATATTTTTTTCTCGCTTCCGATATATCTTTTCATATCCCTATGTTAATATGTTATCCACATAACTCGTTATAAGTAATGATAGTATATGGAATGCTTTTTCGAAGTATAAAATATTTCTCACTCATTATTTCTCTGTCTAATATGTTCTACTTAGTGAAAGAAAACTCATATTTTACACTAACTTTCTATCTTAGTGTGGAAGGCCTTTCATTAAAAAGTGGGAGATTAAAGACTGAGATTTTAACTCTAAGACATTCTAAGTACTACATGAAGACTTAGGTATAAACGTCATCCCTCAAAAGTTTTGATTATAAGTCATTCCGAGTGTTATAGAAACTCCTGCATAAGTTTTCATCCTTTTCTTACTAACTCGGAAACACATTCTTGACTATCGTCCGCATTGATGTTTCGACTCACTCGAACAACACTCAGTACTATCACATGATCAAATAATTTCTCTAATGCTTTTATTCCGAGTTTTGACTATATATTTCAATGCAAAGTGAATTACAGTGTTAATTCCTCTTTCTAAGTTAGTTAGTTTATTTGAGAATTATTTGTCCCGATCAAGTCTTTACACTCGATGATTCTACTCTATTTAACTTGATCTTTCTTAGGATTGACTCCGATGTTATTTGAGTATATTGACTCAAAGCTCGAGTATCACAGTTTCAACTGAACTAATTGTTATTAAAGAAAGAAAGCACACAACACATAATCATGCAAAGTAATTTCACTCGTAAAAGCACATAATTATGCATTAATCATGCCAAGCTCATTCCTAATAAAGCAAAACTAATCCTCACTAAGTGGCTTAGTAAAGATATCAGCTAATTGAAGATTGGTAGGAATGAATTCAAGTTCAATATTACCGTTTTTAGAATGATCTCTCAAAAATGATACTCGACCTCAATATGTTGTCTTTGAGTGCTGAACTCGGATTTTTGGTGATGCTGATTGCACTTTGATTATCACACTTCATTGGAATTGATTTGAATGAAAGTCCAAGATCTCTCAAGTGTTGCTTTATCCATAAAATCCGAGCACAGACATGCTCCAGCTATAATATACTCAACTTCGGCAGTTGATAGAGCTACCGAGTTTTGCTTCTTTGAGTGGCAAGATATCGTGGATTGACCTAGAAACCGGCAGGCTTAAGAGGTGCTCTTTCTGTCGGCTTTATGTCTAGCATAGTCAGCATCCGAGTATCCAAGTGAGAGTTAGTTATGAGTCTCTAGAGTACCATAAACCTAAATTCCGAGTCCCCGCAAGATATCTCGAATATTCTCTTCACCGCAGTGAGATGTGATTCTTTTGGATTAGCTTGAAATCTTGCACACGGACGGACATTAAACATTATGTCCGGCCTACAGGAAGTAAGATATAGCAAAGATCCAATCATACATCGGTGGAGTTTGTGATCTATCGCTTTACCTTTCTCGTCCGAGTCCAGCTTTATGCCGATGCTCATAAGTGTTCGCTGCATGTTTTGCATCTTGAAGTTTGTACTTCTTCAGCAGCTCCTTGGTATACTTTGATTGATGGACATAGATGTCATCTTTGTCTTGCTTGATTTGTAGACCAAGGAAGAAATTGAGTTCTCCAATCATACTGATTTGAAATTCCTGTCTCATTAATTCGAAAACTCTCGACTACGTAATTTTGATTAGTAGCTCCAAAAATTATGTCATCAACATAGATCCGAGCAATAAAAATTCTTTCCCCTTGGTTTTTACAAAAAGAGTCTTGTCAATCTGACCTCTTCTAAAATCATTTTCAACCAAGAAATTGCTCGAGTCTTTTATACCAAGCTCCGGGAGCTTATTTAACACCATAGAAGCTTTTGCAATTTGAAAACATGATTTGGAATTTCTCGTTTTCAAATCCAGGGGTCGCTTAACATAGACTTTCTCTTCAATGAAACTATTGAGAAAAGCACATTTAACATCCATTTGATACAATTTGATATTCATGCTAGATGCAAATGCCAACAAGATTCCAATAGCTTCAATGTGATTGTAACCTTGAGCCACAAGTCTAGCCTTATTTCGACTATCAACCCACCTTTATCTAGTTTGTGCTTGAAAACCCATTTGGTTCCTATGACTGGGTGGTCAGAAGGTTGTTTGGTTAGAGTCTAGACTTGGTTTCTCTTGAATTGATTGAGTTCCTCTTGCATGGCATCTACCCATTTAGGTTCATTAAGGGCTTCTAGTGCATTTCTAGGTTCAGTTAATGATATGAATGCAATGAATGCACATAGATTTTGAAGACAGGAATGAGTTCTTACCCCACTGTTGATATCGGATAAGATGTTTTCTAGTGGGTGGCTAGAAGCATACTTGAATGCTCTACCTGTTCTCTAGTTCACCGGATCTGTAGGTTTAATTGGTTGATCTTGAAAAGTCCGTTCCGAGTGAGCTTGTTCATATGATTGACCTTCAACATTCCGAGCTGGCTCTTAAGTTGTCTCATTCTAAGTAATGTTGTTCGAGTCACTTCGTTCTGAGTGACATTGATTTGATTCTTGATGAGCTCATTTGCCTCAAGATCATCATCTTTGCTTGAGCTTCAAGTCTAAGAATGTTGACTCACTTGATTTTTCCTGTTCAATCTCATCAAACACAACATGGATGCTTTCTTCCACTTTGTTAATTCTTTTATTGAAAATACAATATGCTTTGCTATGAGATGAATAACCAAGAAAAATACCTTCATTTGACCGAGCATCAAACTTGGTCGAGTGATCCTTACCTTTGTTGTGAACGAAGCACTTCCATCCAAAGGGTTTAAAGTATGAAATGTTGGCTTTCTTTCCTTTGTAGGGCTCGTATGGTGTTTTCTTCAGGATGGGTCCGATGAGGCATCCGTTCAACGTGTAGTGTCGTTGTGTTGATCGCCTCGGCCTGTAAATAGTAGGGTAGATTATGTTCAATCATCATTGTCCTAGCTATTTCTTCAAGAGTTCGGTTCTTCCTCTCCACCACTCTATTTTGTTGAGGAGTTCTTGGTGCTGAGAAGTTGTGAGAGATGCCATTCTTGTCACAAAACTCTACAAATTATGAGTAGTCGAACCGCCTTCCATGGTCGGTTCGAATTCTCTAAATCCGAGTCCGAGACTCAACTTGGATTTTCCTACGAGCTTGCTCGAACTCTTTGAATGCTTTATTTTTGTGCTTAAGAAAACACACCCAAGTAAATTGTGAGTAGTCATCAACAATAACAAGCACATATGATTTACCTCCGAGACTCTTGACGACGATTTCACCACATAAATCCATATGCAACATTTCAAGCACCTTGGATGTGGAAACAGTTTCGGATATTTGAAGGATGATTTGACTTGTTTCCCTTTTGTGCATGCTTCGTAGATTTTATCTTTCTTAAATGCAAAGTTAAGCAATCCACTGACTAAACCATGAGATGGAAGTTTCTTAATGGTGTGCATGCTAACATGACCTAATCTACCATGCCATGTCTATGAGTCATCATGAAGAGATGCTTTTAAACAAGATAAATTCTGACTCGGGTCGAAAAAGGAATAGTATAGGTGTTACCCGATCTCTTACCCGAGAGCTTGATCTCCTTGGTAGCATCATTAGACATATAACAATTGGTCCAGGTGAATCTTACCTCTTGACCTTTATCACACAGATTGAGAGATGCTTGAGCGGATTGTATTTTAACCCTTTGACAAGGTATACTGGGCTGACCAGTTTGCTTCCTTTTCCAATCTTGCCTATCCCAATTATTTTGCCTTTGCTGTCATCCCCAAACGTGACTTTTCCTCCCTTGTAATCTTCTAACTTAGAAAAGAGTCTTGGATTTCCCGACATGTGACGTGAGCATCCATCTGTCCGGTACCAATGCCCTTTTATTCTTTTCCGAGCCACCTACAAGTCGAAACAAACTAACCTTTCTCACTTCCTCTAACAAACCCAATAACTCCCATTATTTTGGTCCTTTTCGAGGAAGTAGATTCTTGGGAAACCAGATTTGAATAACTTTGGGTTTGGTCTATTCCGAGTCTTTCTTTTAGAGAATTGAGTATGTGTCTCTTGCTTTTGAAAAACTTTTCTTTTATAAACCAATGGAGAAAGTTTTCTCCTGTATGCTAGTTTGGGCTTAGTGCTCCTTTCATTCCGATGAATGGGACCATGCTCAGCCTTCCCGAACTTCACGGTTTTGGAATCCTTTTTGAAAAGTTTTTAATAGGAATTGGATTCCTCCTCTTTGTGAAAACCAAGTCCTTCTTTTCGAAGTAGACACATTGAGACCCTAAGAGCATGTCAAGATTTTTCTGACCTTGAGTAAATTTTAAAATAAGCTCTTGAGACTTATTAAGCTCTTGCTTCAGATGTTCATTTTCTTTTCCGAGTAACTCGGACTCAGTCTCATTAGATTCAAGCACTAGTCTTGAGTTCTCTTAGAGTAAGTCTCAGCTTTTCCAATTCTTTTTCAAAGAGATGCTCTCGAAGTAACAGACTCAAGTTGTTCTTTAAACTGAGAAGAATCAAAATTGGACTTTTCTTCCAAAGTAAAAATATATTGGCTAAATCAACTTTGGAGAATTTGAGGAAGTATTCAATTACCTTCGATGATTTGTTTCCTCACCTGTCCGAGTGATCCGAGTCCGAGTCCGATTCGACTTCGAGTCCGAGAGTGCCATAAGACATTTTTAATCATCCGAGTCCTCATCATCTTCCGACGATTCTTCATCACTCCAAGTGGCCATCATAGCATTTTTCTTCTTTGTGTCTCTTTTCCTTCCGGGATAGTCTTTGACTATGTGTTCCTTGCTCCCACATTCAAAACAACCGGATTTCTTAGTTAAAGATAACTTTGAAGGGAAAGAATGTTTACCTTTTCTATCCTTGTCTTTCCTATAGAACTCTTCTCTTGGCTTCTTATCCCATCTCTTGTGCTTTATCAATCTTTTGAAGACTCGGCGATAAGTGCCATAGGATCCTCTTTTGAGTCGGATAAAGTCGATTTGCTTCTCTATTTTTGACGCCTTCGAGTGCAATGTTCTTTTTAGCGCCGACCTCTGCATCCTCCTCTTCCGGGTGGATCGCATGGGTGAGTAGCTTTCCAATGAGTTCGTCCGGCTTCATTAAGGATAGGTTCCGAGCCTCTTCAATGGCTGTCACCTTGGGACCACATCTTCTCTTGGGTAGACTTATGAGTATCTTTCTGCACATTTCCTCGTGGGAAATCTTTCTACCCAGAGATTTCGATTGTTAGTAATCTCGGTGAAGCGAGATGAACATCCGTGCGATGTTCTCTTCTAGCTCTATCTTGAACAACTCGTATTTGTGAAGATATTGGCTTATCTTCGCTTGTCCGACTTGACTTGTGTCCAACACTTCTTTGGTAGTGTCGTTGCTCGACACTCGATTGTATTCTTGTGAGCTGATCGCGCACATCGGAATGTTCATCGCCTTGAAGTTCTTTCTTAACTTTTCTCCTTCATGAGTGATGTACTCGGACTTTGTTTTGGGCACGAGTCTTGTTTCTTCCATCTTCATTGGAATGTAGTTCCCTACTTGTATAATGTTCTAGACATCTTCATCATGATCCAAGTAGGAAACATTCCATGAGCTTCTTCCAATGCACGAAGTTAGATCCTTTGATCTTTGGTGGTCTGTTGGAAGATTTTCCTTCATCGAACTCCCCATTGTTCTAAGCCATTTGATCTTTAAATCTTTGGATGGTTAGATCCTTTCTAAAAGGCTAGGCTCCGATACCTATTGAAGGTTTGCTCTTAGAGAGGCTAAGGCACCCTATAGGGGGTGAATATGGTGATGGGAAATTTAAACAAGTAATGGAAGAATAAAACTAGAAATGACTCGAGGAGAGTGTGAGTTTAGATTGAACTCGAAAAGTATGAACTTAGAAAGTTACGTGGAAACCCTCTTGGGGCGAGAAAACCACGGTCAGTGCTAATCCAAGCACCAAGTCAAATCCACTATTTTGAATCCACAATATGCAGTAGAAAGACTTAACCAGAATTGCTCCCTTAGACCATTCCTTACAAGATTTTCCTAGACTCGGAAATTCCCTTATTTGATCTAGTACTTCCTAGCTGAGATAACCTTTACGAGTTAGGGACAACTGAGCTGAGTTAACCCTTATAGGTGGACCTTACTTAGAAAGTAAGAATGAGTGCTTATAACCGATTACAAGACCTTACAACTCGGAAAGATGTTAAGTACAAAGTTGGAGTTGTAAGTAGAAGATTGAGTATGAATACAATGACTTTTGCTTAATTACGTGTATAGACGAGTTGGTTCAGTAATCTTCAAGTCTTGAGAGTTGGCTTCTATTTATAGATAACCAAGCGGACTAGCCGTTGTGGTCTGTCTTCCTGACTGGAAGTCCTTTGTGACATATCCGTTGAGGTGTGATCGTTGGGCAAGGGTTCTTGACTCCTTTGGAAGTTCCATTCCACTTGGTGGTGTTTGAAAAGTAGGGTGGAAACCACCATTGAGCTTAGCGTTGCGATTTCTAATTTTAGAAACAGACAACCCCGACATAGTGTCCGGGCCTAGGTTAGAAGTAGGAAAAGCCTTGTCTGCTAGTGATTAGACATCTTGAAGCTAGGTTACTTTTGTAATTCAAAAGTAGGATAACCTCGTTTGAATAACCTACAAAAGTAAATCAATTTTGGTTCTCAAAGTATAAAATACTTTGGTCGAAGATTAGACACGGATAATAATTTAATTAAGATAATTAAGTGCGTAATTATCCGAGTTACGAAAGAGTGGAATTTTCCGAGTCTAATATCCATTATACTCAAATTCCATCCGAGACAGATCTAAAAGTAAAGCAAGTAAGATAAAGAACATCGAGTGGAAAGATTTGATCTAGACTACCAATGTTCAAAACAAGAATGCTCGACTTAGAAGATGAATTAACACAATAATTCAATTAAACTTAGATCATGAAGTTAGACTCGAGTTTATGCACATTAGAGAAAATGTTTGAACATGCAATATATCGAGTTGAAGACTCGGACTTTACATCTCACCTTTCCGAGTTCTATATAGGGAACCAGGTATAAGACTTTCTCACTTATAAAGTTTTGATTCCAAGTCATTCCCGTGTCTTAGAAACTTTTCTAATTGATATGGTATTTTCTCTAAGTGTTATAGAAATTATGTCATGCATTTACACATGACTCTGTATGACTCGGAAAGCATATCTCGCTCTCATCATGCTTCACCGAGTTCTAAGTCACTCAACACTAAGAAAGTATCACATGATTCAAACACTATCTTTTCTGTGCTCTAACTCTAGTATCTTAGTTTGAATTCATGCTTAGTCTAGATCAAGTTTATTTCCTCCGATATTCTTTAGTTAACTTGATTGTTTTGTTAGACTCGACTCGATGGAATTTTGAGTATCATGGATATTAGACTCGGAAAATTCCATTCATTTTCCGACCCGGATAATTAGTAACTTAACTATCTTATTTACATTATTATCTGTGTCTAATCTTGGACCAAAGTATTTTGTACTTTGAGAACCAAATTGATTTACTTTTGTAGGTGATTCAAACGAGGCTATTCTAAATTTGAAATACAAAAGTAACCGGCTTCAAAATGTTAAATCACCAGACAGACAAGGCTTTTTACACCTCCGACCTAGCCTCGGACACTATGTCGGGGTTGTCCGTTTCCGAAATGGAAATCCGTAACACTAAGCTCAACGGTGGGTTTCCACCTTACTTTTGAAGACACCGCCAGTGGTTTTAGGCACTTCCAATGGAGTCAAGAGCCGTTGTCTAACGCTCATATTTCAACGGATATTTTCTAAGTGACTCGGAAAATCCTATACAACGGTCACAAAGGACTTCCAGTCAAAAGATGGACACAACGGCTAAGCTACTTAGTCATATATAAATAGAAGCCAACTCTCAAGGCTTGAAGATTGCCGAATCTATTGTTAATACACATGCTTGATCAAAAGCCATTGTATTCATTCTCAATCTTCTACTTAGAACTTTAATCCTATAATTCATTATATTCCGAGTTGTCGGGTCTTGTACTCAATTACAAACACTCTCTTTCTTACTCTCTAAGTAAGGTCCCTTGACCGAGCTATAAAGGTTAACTCAGCTCGGTTGTCCCTAGCTGTAAGGGTTATCTCAGCTAGCAAGTACTAGATCGGATAAGGGAATTTTTGAGTCTAGGAAAACTTGTAAGGAGTTGTCTAAGGGAGCAACTCGAGGGTTGAGTCAGTCTACTGTATTTTGTGGACTCAAAATAGTGGATTTTACTTCGTGCTTGGATTAGCACGGTCCGTGGTTTTCCCCAGGAGGGTTTCCACGTACTTTTGAGTTATTACTTTTCTAAGTCCATTCTAGACTCACAAAGTTTTAGAATTCTGTTTAATTTGTTTCTTCAATCTTCTCTCGAATTCCGAGTTAGCTCATTTTCTGAGTTCACTTTTGACTCTCACTCGTCATTAGAGTCATATCTATTTCTAAATTCAAGCAAGTTTCATCATCACCCTATTCAGCCCCCTCTAGGGTGACTTAGCGTCTCCCTGAGCAAACTTTCAAGAGTGTTGTCCGAGTGACTCGGAACTATGTGCGAACAGAGTATGCTTTCCGAGTCGGCCATAATCAATTAGGAACATATGCAATGGTTTCTATAACACTCGAAAAGTTTCTAAGACACTTAGAATGACTCGTAATCAAAAACCTTATAAAAGATGAAGTCTTATACCTGATTCCTTGATGGAACTCGAATGATGTATACTTCTGGTTCTTTTAAGGCTTATGAGTTTATTATGGACCCATTGGTGTGTATGTTGTCCGGATCTAGTCGGAATTGGATTTCTAGACTCGATTCTCCCAAAAAGTCATCTTTTTCTAAGGGTGGTGTGCCCTAGAAGTTATCATCACTATCGTCTTTAGTTTCATATATACCATGAATCCGTTACAACACGTGATCTCTTTTTGTTCCCCAAGATCCACCACAAACAATATTTTACTTGGGATTACGGGGCTAGCTCCTCGCAGGCTGGTGGGGATAGACGAGTTTTTACTTCAATCTTGGAGGATTTCGGTAGCTATATCTTCGACGACGCGTTCGATAATAAAGATTGGTCATCTCCTTGTAGGGTGTTTTTGTTAATGTTTAATGGTTTTTATTTTTTTGACTCTATGCTATGAGATGAATGCAGCAACTTAATTCTAAAATGCTTTCGTTATATATATGATGCGAAAAATGCTAAAAAAAATGGCAACGACAAACCGAAAAAGTTACACTAGCCCCCATTCACCCCAAAAGAAAATAATAAAATGAAAAATAGGGAATGATACGTACACGGTCCAAAAATATTAGGGCTTGACCGAAATGGGCCCAAAGAAGACAAGCGAAAAAATGGCCCAAGGAGTGCTCGGACCGAAGAGAAGAACAGACCGGTCGTTCCGGATGCCGCCGGCCAACTCAGTAGCCTAGTGCCCTGGCTGACTGCAGTGGCGTGACATGGAAGAACTTTGGTGCTAGAATTCGCTATTAAAGGGACCTAGAGATTAGTTATCAAAAATTACACCTACAACTCTTCTTTCTGCAAGTCTTTCGGAAAAACAATTCCCTAGAAATTTCCCAGTGCCTTTAATTCCTTTCCCTTTAAGATGAATTTCATGGTTAAACTATCTCATTGGATGCACGAGATGCCTGAAGTTGACAAAGTATGGTTGTCCCTCTATGGATTGAATACCTTGTTTAGCATTTGGCAGGTAAAAGTTTACTTGGACTCTATTAAGAGCTTTAGTGGCCTTTTGGGATCTAGAATACCATGTATTTAGGTTTAGGGATAGAGAATTATGTCCCGTTCTCGAAGAATTTGATGCCATCCTAGGCATTCATCGTGGAAGCAAACCTGTGATTCCGACACGTTCTAGCAATATGTATGAAACGTAATGGTGTCTACTTAAGCTAAATAATAGGAATCTAAGTTGGATTCTTATTAGGGACGAGGTGCATTTCATGAATATGTTTTCGTACTACCACCCAATGCATTATTCTCGTGCACGAACATATAGAAAGACGTCGGGCCATAATCACTTGTCGGATAACTCGCTTTCCTATTAGTGGGAGGC
The DNA here is from genome assembly GCA_021018815.1 of Talinum fruticosum. NCBI lineage: Eukaryota > Viridiplantae > Streptophyta > Magnoliopsida > Caryophyllales > Talinaceae > Talinum > Talinum fruticosum. The sequence goes on along the minus strand of JAITYX010000092.1, from coordinate 378,860 downwards.
CATAACGACATGGCTCCTACGACATTGTTAAACTTCACCTACAACTTGGAGAATCACCGCTCCCTAACTTCACCGATTGTTGTAGAAACTATTATAGGATCTGGACCGGGTTGAAGCAAATCCAAACGAGGACTTCATAGGTAGCCCCTCGTTATTGCAGGTAAGTCAAAAATGATATACGAGAACCAGTCGGTGAGGCTAGGTAGGTGGCGCCAAGCAAAGAGCTAGTAGTCCGGCATTGACGAGACTAAAAAGTATCCGGCATCGCCCAAAGTCTTGCTTTTTTAATTGTAATTGTGCTCCTGTTTGTCGGTGAATAGTAATGAATTCGACCGTGCATGACACTAATAATTTTATTATCGATTGTTTGCAGATCTGGTTGGTGGCGCATCTTAGGATGGTGCAAGCATCGATAAAAGCGGACCAGTACCTAGCTAAGCGGTTTTGTCGGCGGCGACAATTGAGTGTACTTACGGATCATGCAACCTCTTGGTGGGAATCCTAGTTGAGAGCGGAACATCCCATCGAGTGGTATATAGAACACTAGAGGGTGTCCCATTTAGGACACATACTAAGCAACAACCTTTTGTACGTTTGCTTGGTCTATAAACCGATGACGTACTTATTTCCACGACCGTGTTATGCGGCAAATAGGACAGGTCCAGGAGATCCCTTAGATTGTATTTTTCCTACCTCTTTCAAACTATTTACAAGTTTTGGCAGCTCAAGGCAGGTTCCGACATGGCTTGATTACTCGACGAACCTTCCGAAGTCACTCGAAACCTACGGACAAGCGAACTACTATAGTTTCGAATTTGATCCGGAATGGATAAAAGAAGTTGACCGAAACGTTGTAAGCCACCGAGGATTCGAGAACGAGACCCGAGGGGAGCTGTCTCTGCTGCAGCACTACTTCAAATTAGCAAAGTGAACCCATAGATAGATGAACGAGTCCTCGGGAGGGAAGTCGAAGCTAAAGAAGCTAAGGAGAGGAGGGCTCGCAGGATCGAAGAGTTGAACAAACGAACCCGGGAGGATGCAACCGAGTCAAGCAATACAAAAGCGAAGAAAGTACGGAATGAGTAGGGCTCGAGTCTTAGGAAAAATAAAAATTAGAGAATCTTATATTTTTGCCTCTTTAGAACAATTTATTTTTCTAGTATGCTTGTTTTATTTCCCTTTTTATTTAGCTATATATTCAGGTAAGAAGTAGGCTTAACTTTTATTAATAATAAAGTAAAAGGTATGTTTTATGCTCACTTTTATGCTTCATATATTTTATCGCTCACTTAGAGGAAGAAATAAAATTTTGGATTGCCTAATTGGACCATCCTTAAAAAACGATTAAGGACAAAATACTTTCCTTAGGAATTAATTAATTTGACCGTTTAATTGGACTTGTCGAAATAAAATATCAATTAAATACAAAAAGTAGCTAGAGGGATTGCCCGGCCCGACCAGCCCACTCGTTGTCCGGACGATGGTTGACGCCGGCTAAGGCGCGACCTGGTTAGGCCAGGCTTAGCTAACTCCGGGATCTGTTTGGTGTCATGGTAAACATAGTATTTCTTTAACTAATCCAAGTTTGTATATTGAAAAATTTGTTCACCTTCCAAATTAATCAAGTTAACCGCTCCTCATGGTAGTATTTGACTAAGTATAAATGGGCCTTGCTAGTTGGGCCTGAACTTTTCCCGAGGATCCTGAATCAATGCTCTAATCAATCTGCAAATTACGAGGCTTCACCTTCTTGTTAAATGCCCTTGATATATGTGCTTGGTATATTTGGACATTACGTAAAGCGTTTAATCATCTTTCATCTAGCAACACTAACTCCTAATAGCATGCCTTAGCCCACTCTACTTTAGGAATTTGATTTTTGCCATGATCCGTAATGAAGGAATGACGATTTCTATCGAAGGACTTCTTTCATACCATAGACTAAGGAGTAGGGTGTTGCTGTCATTGAGGTTCTAATAGAGGTCCGTTAGCTTTATAAAGTGAAGGGCAACTTGTTAGGCCTATCCTTATAACCGACGGCCATTTTCTCTACTATTTTACGAATATTCTTGTTGGTGGCCTCGATTACTCTATTGGTCCGAGGGTGATAGGGAATATACCTATGGTGTTTGATTTTTTATAAGTTCAGTAGGTATGCTACTTCCTTCTTGAAGTGACTACCATGGGCGCTAATCGGTTCATGGGGCACCCTATATTGATAGATAATGTTACGAGTTATGAACTTCACCACTTGCTTCGATGTTAGGGTTGCATAGAAGGCAACTTCTACCTAGTTGCTAAAGTAGTCAATTACTACTAATACAAATTCATGACCACCCGTTCCTTTCCGGGTCATTTTGCCAATGATATAAATGCCCTACACTAAAAACGGCCAGCGCGATACAAGTGTCGTTAGAAAAAATGGTGGTTGGTGCTGCAAGTTTACATAGACTTTACACTTGTGACATCTTTTCAGAAATCCATGACAGTCCTCTGCCATGGTCGACCAATAGTTTCTTAACATCTAGATTTTTTGAACCAACATTCTTCCATTCATATGGGGTCCGCATTCCCCACCAATATCCATTATGATACGCTCCGCTTTACGCTTATTGATACAAAGTAAGCTAATCCCTGTGTTAGTTTTGTTATATAGCTCCCTTAGTTGATAAAGAATTGCGTTGCTAGCATATGGATGGCTCGTTGGGCTCTAGGTGTGGAGTTCGACAAGTATTCTTTGTTTTCCAAGTACTTATAGATGTCACGGTACCAACTATTTTGGTCGAGTAAAAGACACTCGTAAGTGTGTTTATGTGCAAAGGCGGACTCCGTCATTCGTTATGGATAGGCATTGAATGAATGTCACTAGGGATACTAATCATGGATGCTAACTTAGATAAGGCATCCGCGAATTGGTTGTCATCCCTAGGAAGGTATGTGTATGATATACTCGCCAAAGTATTTCGCTAATTCCATCAAATGTGCCCGGTAAGGGGCTAAGGATTCACTCGCGTACCTTCCACTTTTGTGAAATATGATTAATTATTAGATTTGAGTCATCAAAAACCTTAACCTTAATATTCCTAGCTCCAATTTCTTAGGTAGCTTGAAGTCCCATGATACATGCTTCGTATTCTAAAGTGTTGTTAGTGACCTTGAAGTCTAACTTTACTGAAATGGGAATATGTGCTCCCTCTAGCAAGACTAGAAGTATCCCTACTCTAAAGTTATTATGATTGGAAGCACCATTAAAGCACATTGTCCACATGTCGACCTCTACTTGTAGAATGTTTTCGTCTAGAAAATTGAGATTTTTAGGTTATGATTCAATTACTAGTAGATCCCGGGAATTTTGATACTAACCTTCCTTTGACTACCTTTTCAAGGATGTATTTGAGTACGAATTCCGATAGCATGACTGTCCATCTAGCTATCTTACTACTAATAGTAGGTTGCTAAAAAATGTACTTAATGGGATCCATTAGTGCTACTACATGTACCTTGTGGGCCAACATGTAGTGTCGGAGCTTCTTAGTAGCCCAAACTAAAGCCAATAATGTCATCTCTAAGGGTGTATATTAAGTCACGTAATCTAAGAATTTCTTGGTTAGATAATACACTACATGTTCTTCCTTTCCATCACATTGAGTTAAGATGGCTCCCATTGTAGTTTCCGTTGTAGCGAGGTATAGGAGCAAAGGCTTCCCTAGTTGGGGCAGAACTAAAACTATTAGATTAGCCAAATACTCACATTTTTGAAATGATTTTTGGCATTCTTAATCCCAAATAGGCTCGAGATCCTTTTTCAGCTTCTTGAAGATGGATTCACATACCACGGTTTGTTTTGATATGAACCAGCTAATGTATTGTAAACATCCTAATAAACCTCGTATCTCCTTCTTTGTCTTCGGAGGTAGAATCTTTTGGATAGCTTTGATCTTGGATGGATCAACTTTGATTCCTCTAAGACTAACCATATAGCCTAACAGTTTACCTGTGATTACCCCAAAGGCACAATTTTTTGGGTTAAGGCACATGTTATACTTTCTTAGTCTTTTAAAGAATTTTCTAAGGCTAGGTAATTGCTCTACCTTATCCTTGGACTTGATCATCATGTTATCTACATAAACATTTGCTTCTTTATGTATCATGTCATGTAGTAATGTTGTGGATGTCGATTAATATGTAGTTGTAACATTCTTGAGTCGAAAGGGCATCACCACATAGCAATACATCCTCCATTGAGTGACGAAGGTCATCTTTTCCATATCCTCTTCAGCCATCTTCACTTGATTATGCCCAACATATCCGTTCATGAACGAGACCAAAGCATGTCCAGCTATGTTATCTTCTAAAATGTCGATATAGGGGAACGGGAAATCATATTTAGAGATCGCCTCATTCAAGTCCTTCAAATCGAAACACATTCGCAGCCTTACCATCTTTCTTTGGGATTGGCACTATGTTTGCTACCTACCGAGGGTAGTGGACCACTTTGATGAAACCGGCTTATAAATGGTTTCGGACCTCTTCCTTAATTTTTAGTGAAAATTCAGGTTTAATTCTCCTAATCTTCTACTTTACTAGCTTAGCATATTTATAAAGTGGAATTCTATATTCCGCTATACTTGGATCCATTTCCGACTTGTCTTTGTAGGATCATAAAAACATCTACAAATTCGGTAAGGAGTAAAGTGAATTGCTTATGCTCTTCCGGATTAAGTGTATTCCCAATTTTGACCTCTTAAGGTTTATCAACTTATCCTAACTTAATTATTATTGTTTCCTCTATTATTTGTGAGCGATTTTTATAATCTTCCATAACTTTTATTAATTCTTTAGGGATTTCTTGTTCATCATTAGAAGAAAAAGAATTAAAAATAAGAGGAGGCAAAGAGTAAGTGGAATGATTCATCTTATTGAATGAAGAAATGAATACATTAGACTCGGAAATAGATATTGCACAATTAGAAGATGAACTGACATAATTAGAAACAGAAACAACAACCCTAGTGCTAGACTCAAGAATGGGATCCTCTCTTAAGAGAACACCGAATTCTTAGCCTTCCTAAGTATCAATACAAGTAATATGCTTGGACCCTTTGCCATTGACGTTGGTGATGAATCCGGAAGGATCAAACTGCGGGTGTGACATAGTTTGCGATAGTGGCGAAACAAAATTATCCTCTAGACGTCCCCCTACCCGAATAGTAGACCAAAAATATTGCTCTCAGCCAGATTGGTCCGAGTCTTGTATGCATCGTCCCTCTTCGAGGAGGTAGGGTGCCTCCTTTTCTAGTACTTGGAAATCATTAAAGACCTCCAAACCTAGTACCAAAACGCCCTAATCTTTTAGGTAGTAAGGCTCAGGAAAGCTATAGTAGGGAAAGTCATCCCGTTCTTTCAGGAATTGCCCATTTAGGGTACGAGGAACGAGTTTGATTTAACAAACTGTGAATGGTATAGTCCTCCTTGCTTGTATGTCCTACTTGGCTTCAACTATTTCTTTAATAGTTGATTCATAGCCCAAACTTATAGTTCTTGGTGGATTCAAGGGGTGGAAAGATTGGGTGGTATGCCCTCTTGCCTGCACCTGTGTCAAGAAAATACCTGTTCTTCCTTAGCATCAAGTGGACACTAGGGTTTAGATAAGGATTGAAGTTAACAGGTCCTTCATCCTTGTCTAAAGTAGCGACGGTTTCAAACCCGTAAAGCTCCTCATCACTAGCATCGTATTCGATTTCAATTACAAACTCTTTAGAGGTATTAATGGCACGAGACGTTTCTAAGGGGCCTTAGGGAGAGGGAGTTAACCATTGCGGAACATGCTCTCCAACTATTTCACGAGTTCTTATTATGTTCTTGAATATCCAACATTATTTTGTGTCGTGTCCTCATGCATAATGGTACTTTCAAAATTTTCCTGCGTCCTAGTTTTTTAACTATTTCACAGTTTCTTATTCTGTTCTTAAAGGTGAGAATTCAATCTTCCTTTTAGACAACAGAAGGTCGAGGGCTTTAGCATAAGTAGTATCAATTGGAGTGCGATATTTATACCAAGGATTGACATCTGGACTCGTGCTATTGCCTTGATTAGAGGTTTTTTATCCTTGGATTGATAGATACCTCTATATCTAGCCACGACTCTTGTGGTCGTGGTAGATAATTCTTCTTTTATCAACATGCTCGCATCTCTATGAGTTGTGAAACTCATGAATGGTAGGAATTTGAGGTGCTAGTTGTAAGCGAGCTGAAGGTTCTTCACAATTATCCTCACTTGGTCCATCTCTAAAGGTCGGTCCACCATGTAGGCAGCCTTTGCCTTGCATCCGGTGAGGAAGTTGGTAAAACTTTCTTTCTCGCCTTATTTGATTAACTCCAAGTCTCTAAGTGTGACATGTAGATCGGTGCTATATGAGTATTGGTGTAGAAACTCCTTGCACGGATCATTCCAATTGGTGACCTTGCATGGGTCAACGACATTATACCATTTCATTACATCAGTCTCGAAAGTCCTTGGGAAGATGATGTGGTAAGTGTCTTCGAGTACATTTTTAAGAGTCATTGCTCCTAAGAAATTATGAACATGGTGATGGGGATTCTCGAACCACAAAACTTGATGTATGGCATGGTGAACTTAGGAGGTAACTTTAATTTGGGGATTAAAGTGAATCCCGTAAGATCAAAGTAGTGACTTCCGAACATGGATGACTCCCTTTACGTTTGTTCTATCCGATCTATACATGGATCAAACTTAGGCTTACGTTCAAGACTGGTTTCCGGAGTAGGTTCGAGTTCCGGTGGAGGACCTCCTCCTACTTCTTCTTCACCGTGTTTCTTATCATCCTCAAGAGTCTTTAGGATGACTTTAAGAGTGTCGGATATAGACTCTATCTTTATGTTATGAGCCTCTATTTAGGCTTCCATCTTGGTTGAGGATTCATTTAGCAAGGTGATGATATCGGATTGTTCCGGTGCTCTTATAGACAACTAAAACGTGTTGTTCACTTATCTCTTTGATTATTGTATTTTATATTGTTGGCCTCGATGATGAGATCCCGAATCTTGTTTGTGGATTTAGATCATAGCTAGTGTTTGATTATTGTGATGGAAACCAAGTAAACCACAAAGAATCCTTGAGCACCAAATAAATAGTCTCTCGCCTCGGATCGGTCCAAAAATCCCTTTTCTTTTGGACGATCCAACTCAGGGTCAAACCTCCAGAGTCAACGCAAGTCCGGTGCTGCGTACGGGAGATTTCAAGTTTAAAATTCTGCGTTTCACTTTTGTCAAACCAGCACAAGGAGGTGAAGACCTCAAAGCGACGTTGAGCACGACATTTCATGATCACAAGTATCAAAGTGATGGACTTAGTTCTAAGACACTCCACCAGAGACAGGGAGCACACCTATCCAAAAGGTCACGAGTATGGCTAGCGGTCGCTTCGCCTTGAAATGTCGTATTTTGGCCCGAAGGCTCCCTTTCCAACACAGATGGGCACGAAAGCCTAGAGCAATGGCCAGCACACATTTGGTTTTATCACTTCAATTTTGGTCCGGTTATTTTATAGCTGATTCTGTTCAACTTTGGACTGTTGGCTACATGCGTCACGCTATCGAACTAAGCTGCATATGACTTTTCCTATGCATTATGCTGCCAAAAAGTAACCTCAAAAGGCCCCTTTCCTAAACACTATACCGCTGAATCCTTACTAAGAGCTAGTGAATATTCAGTTATTATGATGTCTTAGTATTCATTCAGCTGATCTTTCCTATTCTCTACAAATTTACATATCTCTACAAAAACCCATAAAAAGCACCTCCATACCACCGCCGTCACGACAACAATTCAGCCTTCATAATGGTTATCTATTTTATTTTATATTTTTATCGCTTTCCGTATTGTGGAGAAGAATTGTATCACTTTTATGTCCTCCCCGCTCGATGTAACCTTTTATTTCCTTACATTCTTTTCTTTCCACTTCGTTTTCCTTTTTCTTTTATTTTCTTTACCGCTTTCCTTTTCATTTGCTTTTTATCGCTTTCTATCATGCTTTGGTTGCTTTAAGTTCCGTATCGCATGTTGTAAGCTTCGTTTAGTATATTATTTTGATTCACAACTCAAACTAGTAATGGTCGTCGTTCGACGGGCGGAACGGAAGGGCTTATCCCTATGTTTCGTACCCGGGCACCTGAATCCGATTCTCAATTCTAGACCGATGGAGTCATTTTTTAGTCTATTTCTGCCTTAGTTTTCCTATACTAAGATTGGAAGAGCATTTATTTATTTATTTTTGTTAGTTTTTAATTCCTAAAACCGATCGGCGACTCCTCTTTTCGCTTCTCGGTTTTTTCTGATCGTAGGATAAAAATTAGAGTTTCTAAACTTGCCAGCCGGACAAGAGGACTCGATTTTTAGCTTGCAGGTGGTCTCGGCCAGCACCGAGTGTAATGGCCAGTACTTGTGGCCTGGGTCCAAAATGGTGTTTTCACGCTATTTTGGCCCTAAAGCCTCGTGTCGATTCAAGACCCTAGCTATTTTTATTGTGTTTAGTTAAGAAATAATATCATGAGACTTTTGAAAATAATTTCTAAAATAAAATAAATAATAAAATCGTTATTCAATTTAATTTTAATTTGTTTCAATTTAATAAAATTCAGAAATCTAAATAAAAGATTCATCCCCACTTTTTAAGTTTCATCTTCAAAACCCTAAAATCCATTTCATCATCCAAAACCAAATAATAAAAATTTTAAAAACCACCAATCCATTGGAAAGCACAGTCAGGTCCCGACTAGGATTCCTATAGTGGCGTTTTCCACTCGGGATAAATCACTTATTAAGAGGGTGAAACTTGAAAATTTGAGTAGTGAGTTTTAATAATGTATTTCCATAAGGCATCTTGAATTTAGCAACCCGTGACCATAGTTTAATTTTGTTGGTGGACCATTAGGTTTTACCCCTTCTAAACACTTCGGTAAGAGGCTCCCACTGCATCCCAGGTGGCCCTAACTAGGCTTGATTGCCAACGAAGGCTGCACCTCTCGCCCTCATAGCACACGTTTTTTACTTACCGAGAGGCATCGAGGATTCAATGCATTGTTTCTTGTTGTACACCCCACGAAATAAATCCTCAAAATATGAGTCACCATCCTACCTAGTCTTAACCCTCTTTTAACCATAGACCTTTGATTATTAGGTGGCACCTTGCCTCTTCCGCTTGTGAGCCTTTAGGGATAGGTGAGGAGTGCTGATTAGACCTTGCATGAGAGCAAATAAAATATCCTAATAAAATCTCCTAGAGTTGGTCCGTTATGTGCATTTATAACCAAAAGTCAAATTACCTTTTCCTTTTAGGTTGGTCCATTAATTGCACTTCCAAGTCATCCTAAAATCTTCCTTTAGGCGGTTTAGGTGGTCATCGCTAGGTAGTCCGAAACGTCTTACCAAGGGTCCCTCTATCTTTTAGTCGATCGAGTTTTAGATTTTGGCCTTTTTATTTCTCCACATTGCCATTTTGCATTTACATTTCTCATCTATCCAAAATAAAATTCATCTCCATTTAGGAAAGTCCATTTTACATTTGCATTTCTCATTTAGCCAAAATAAAATTAATCTCAAATTAGGTGAGTCCATTTTGCATGAGTCCATTTTGCATTTCCATTTCTCATTTAGGCAAAATAAAATTCATCTCAAATTAGGTGAGTCCATTTTTATATTTTCATTTCTCATTTAGCCAAAATAAAATTCATCTCACTTAAATACGTGCATTTTCATTTTGTATTTAGCCAAAATAAACCCATCTTCCATTAGGATCAATCATATAAGCATTGTAGTTATGCATTCCAATTAGGCATTAGCTAAATCATAAAGGATTTTTAGACTATAATAATCCGAACTTTGGCACATTTGGAAACCATTAATCTATGCTTAAGAAATTGTTAGGAATGAGTCATAATTTTCATGTAATTATTTTTAATATACCACCATCGAGTTTGACTCGCCGAATTCATGACATGGCGGTGGCGTTTGAAACGTGTAATTAAAAGAGAATTTTTAAAATGAAATTAGGCCAAGTGTTTAGCAATTTTAAACACCTTAGCAACAGTTACCCACTACCTTTCTCTATCTTATCACTCTCTCTCCCCCACTTAAATAATACCGTTAGTTGCAAATTAATTAAAGAAGAAGGCTCAGTATAATGACAAAGAAACTTACTCTCTCTCTTACTCTCATCATCATTGAAGAGAAAAAAATAAAACCCTAATTTGTGATGTTGACATCGAAAATCAAACATCATCATCATCATCTCGTTTGTTGTGGTTGTCCGGCTATGTCCGAAACAAAATCACAAGTGTTTGTAGTGGAATTAGACAAAAGGGGGTAGAAATCAAGATTGGAATTTGGCAATTTCAAAGTTGATAAGGGTAAGCTTTTATCCTTTGTTTATGCTTTAATTATAGTTTAATTGAGGCTGATTTTTTTGTCCTTTTTGAAAAATACATTATTTTTGTTTGTTTGTTTTGTTTCATTAGTGTGGTGTTGAGAAATGCATTGTATAACTATTCAGATACATCATGGGGGTAAATTTGTTGACTGGAGTAGAGGTTGAATATGTTTATGGTGATAAGACAGAGATTTATCCAAGTAGATGTAGATAGGTGTTCATATTTTGACCTAAAAGGATTGGCAAAGGTTATTGGGTTTAGTAATGTTGAAGAGTTCTATTATCTAATACCCGGAATGAAATTGAGAGAAGGTTTGAGGGTATGTCATGATGATTATGACTCATTAGATATGGTTGTTGTTGCTTCGTTGTTGAGAAAAGATTGATTGTGTTCATTGTTCATGGGGTTGATAAGGCAGATGTATTACCTAGTTTTCTGGCTTTACATGGCCTAGAAGTGAAAACGAAGCAACAAATGTGGTCCTAGAAATTCATACGGGATCCCCATAGTTAGGGGTAGAAGAGTAAAGCATAGTAGAAAAATATCCCTTATTGCTAAGAAGAAAAAAAGAATGTTGATGTGGTAGCCACAAATGAGGGATTCCCAATCCAAAATAGAAGCCCAAATGTTGATGTCTAACCGGATAAGGCCCAAACACATCCCCCGGAGGCATCACCTAACTCTGTACCTAATATTAATGTCTTACCAAAGACATCACCAACCCGTTGTACCTAATGTTGATGTCCAAACATATGAGGTTGAAACACATCACCAACCTTTGATTTTGCTGAAAACTATCACTCCCCTATCCTAGCCACGGATGAAAGTGCCCTAGACAAAGGAAAAAAGTAGCTGTAGAAGTTGAATCCGAGGTCTGGATAGGATTGGGAATACCCCAAACCAGAGTCACCTATTCCTTGGGAGCTTTTGATTGGGCTGGATTCCTTTAGTGGAGGTTCAAATGACACCGAGTATGAACCTAATTCGAAGATGAGCAATTGTATGAAAATGAAACATCAACATCAAAAGCAAAATGTCAAAGGGCTGTTGATTTCAATGAGGTTAGTGAATTTGAAGATGTTGAGTGAAGGTTTGCTCTTGGAGAGTCTAAGTCACCCTAGAAGGGGGTGAATAGGGCGATGAGGAAATTTAAACAAGCTTAGAAACTTTAAGCTTGAAAAGGATAACAACAGAATCCGAGCTTAGATTGGATTTAGAAAGGTATACACTCGGAAATACGTGGAAACCCTCCTCGGGAAGAAAACCACGAACAATGCTAGTCCAAGCACTAAGTCAAATGCACAAAATACAATGGACTCGACTCAACTAGAATTGCTCCCTTAGATAATTCCTTACAATGTTTTCATAGACTCGAAGTTCCCTTATCTAATCTAACACTTCCTAACTGAGATAATCTATACAGACTAGGGCAATTGAGCTGAGTTAACCCTTACGACTCGGTCAAGGGACCTTACTCGTAAAGTAAGAGAAGTATGTAATCGATTACAAGACTTTACAACTCATAAAAGTTTTAAATACAGATTTGGAGTTGTAAGTAGAAGATTGAATGAGTAATGTACTAAGAGAGATAGTTCCAAGTAATGGATTCGGCAATCTTCAAGTCTTGTGAAGTGGCTTTTATTTGTAGATGACCAAGCAGAGTGACCGTTGTGTCTTGGTTCTGAATAGAAGTCTTCATTGGCCGTTGTAACGGCTCTTCCGAGTCGCTCGAAAAGATCCGTTGGGATGTAAACGTTGTGCAACGACTCTTGGCTCCTATAGGTGCTCCAGTCAACTGTTGATGTCTAAAAATCAAGGTGGAAACCACCGTTGAGCTTAGCATTGTAGTTTTCTAGTTTTGGAAACAGACAACCCTAACAAGGTGTCCGAGCCTCGTTTAGAAGTAGATAAGCCTTGTCTGCTGGTGATTGATAGCTTGAAGTCGGCTACTTTTGTAATTCAAAAATGAGATAACATCGTTTGGATAACCTACAAAAGTAAAGCACTTTGGTTCTCGAAGTATAAAATACTTTGGTCTAAGATTAGCCACGGATAATAATTTAATGAAGACAATTAAGTGCATATCTTAGGCCTAGAAGAGTCGAATTTTGAGACTCTAATATTCAATATACTCAAATTACATCATAGTCAGTCCTTAAGAAATATTAAGTTAAAAAGAGTAAAATCATCGAGTATAAAGACTTGATCCGGACAAATAATTCTCAAACAAAAAATTGACATAGAAAGAGGAATTAACACTGTAATTCGCTTTGCATTGAAGTATGCAATCGAACTCGGAATAAAAGTGTTAGAGAAATTATTTGAACATGCGATAGATCCGAGTGCTTTCTAAGTGAGTCGAAACACCAATGCGGAAGATGTACGAGAATGTGTTTTCCGAGTCGATCGAAACAAATCAAAACTTATACGAAGTTTCTATATCACGCGAATGACTTGTAATCAAAACTTAGGAGGGATGAGTGTTTATACCTGAGTCTTCATGGTGTAGTCAGAATGGTTTAGATTTAGAGTTTGAGTCTTCAATCTCCCCTTTTTATGAAAGTCATTCCATACTCGGATAGAAACTTGTTAGTAAAAGACGTGACTTTTCATTCTTACTAAGTATAACATATCATACCAAGAAGTAGTGAGTGAGAGATATTTCATACTTAGAAAATGCGAATAACACATAGAAAAAAATATAAACAGATATATCAAAGCAGAAAAGAAATAATATAAGATATCGTACTTAGAAAGAGTTAACTCGAAACGATTCTCCTCAAGGAAAGAAAATTCATTCATATATACACAAAAACAAAAATACAAAAAGAGGGTGAGCTCCCCTAAACATAACAACATTAATTTTTTCATTTTTCTCCCTTGCATTTCATCAAAAACAGGGAAGAAAACATCAAAAAGAAAGTACACTTGATGTTGGACAAAACAAAGAAAAAAACGAAATTAAAGAAAAGAAATTGAAGTGGGAGGTTGATGAGTATCTAATTTTGAGACATTGAAGTCGGAGGTGGGGATGACATTTGGGACTACTAAAAGGTTCAAAGATGCAATCTATAGGTTTGCATTAGCTGATGGATATTGCTTGAAGATTGGTGTGTCCGACTCATCAAGGAAAAGAGTAGGTGCGGTTTGTCAAAAAGGTGCAATTTCAGGGTTTATGCTTCTTTGGATAGGAAGAAGACAACCTATGTTTTGATCAATGAAGTTAAGAGGAACTTTAAGGTGTCCATTAACAAATGGACAACATATAATGCTAAACATGCAGCTCGAAGTTGTTGTATTGCTCAATTAAGAAGCATTATTGTAGAGTTGGGAGGTACAATGAAGAATTAAAAAGATCAAACAAGGACATCACTTTCATACTCTAAACTGACCTATAAATTGTGAAGGAAGTACCTATGTTTCGGAGGTTTTTGTATGTTTTGATGGACTGAAAAATGTGCTAAATGCAGGTTATAGACTTGTAATTTGTATTGATGGTTGTTTTTGAAGACATTCTTAGGTGGCTGTTTACTAACTACAATTGGAATGGATGGAAACAATCATATGTTTCCAATTGCTTGGGCTGTTGTTGAGGCTGAAAACAATGACAATTGCGGCTGGTTTCGATTCATGTAAGGGAATGTCTTGGAGGGACAAAAGGCTCATGGTGGTCTTTCATATTAGATGAACATAATTTGTTTGTTAGCTTATGAGGTTTAATTTATATATTATTGGTTTGTGTTTTAATACATTGCTCATGGCTATGTTTTTTAGGCAATCCTCAATGCTATGTCAAATGTCTTCCCCAACTGTAACCACAGATTATGCAAGACATGTATATGCAAACTAGAAGAAGACATATAAGGCGGAGGCACTGAAGCTTTTATTTTGGAATGTAGCTGGAAAGAATGGTTGTGAAAAAAGCCATTATGGAGACAGTTGAGGATGAAATCTGCCCTACGATCGGAATCAAAGTAGAAAAGGAAAAAGATGAAGCCGGACATTGCATTCCAATTTCTAGTAGCAAAAAGGTTTTCCAAATCTCCCATAGGCTAGACAATCTCCATGTTGACCTCAAGATCTGGAACTTGTACTTGCAGAAAATGGGATCTAACTAGGATTCCTTATTTCCATGTCATTTCTTATACAACATGGCTGAAGCAAGACTCGAAGATTATGTGCATGCCTACTTCAAGAAATCCAAATACATGGCCACTTATGCAAGTGCAATCAGTCCTTAGAGAAAGACATTGGCCTGAAATGGAGCTTCCACTTGACCCACCACCAATTAAGCTAGGCCCGTGCAAACCAAAAAGAAATAGAAAGAAAGATCCCTATGAAGATCTAAAGAGAAAGGGCAAGTTAACTAGGCATAGGAGACAAATGTTGTACACTATATGTGGCTCGGATGGTCATAACAAAAGAGGTTGCTCTAATAAAGATAATACACCTTAGGATCTACCTCCACCACCACAAAGAAGGTCAAGGGGTAGACCAAAAAGCACAACAGCAGCAGAGTGAGCAGCCTATGTCTAATGTAAAGGCCACTACCACCTAGTGAGATAGAGGCGGGGAAGAAGAGGCAGAGGGAAAGCATGTGGCGAGAGGAGGGCATAAGGAGGTGTAAGTAGTATGGGAGCAGAGTCATCTTCATTTGTGCAAGACTGGGGCAACCACTAATGTTCTGCCAAGCATCAATGTCCACATCTCAGGTCACTTACAATAGCACTCAGTGAAGCAAAGAGGATCGGACATTCCTTTTTGGGGAAGGGAGTAATCGGCTTTAATTGTGGGGGAGGGAGGGGGAGTAACTTTGTATGTATGCAATGTAATTTGGGGGATTCATATTTTTGGCTCAAACAATTTGTATTGACAATTAATTTTGGGGGCTCAAACAATCCGTATGCCATGTTTGATTCACTTTGGCTGTTAATCAAATCGAAGGCTTCAATGAAATTCTCAATCAAAGATATAAATTTTAGAGAATTTTTCCCACCATGAAATTTTTGAAATTTCATTCATTCTTACGCACTCATTCAATACAAAGTACACAATATACCTACCCTCAACCAACACTCTTACAACACTTCACCACTGCCCCACTTCGACCACTACACTATTAATTTCTCGTTACAAACATAATGACAAACATCACAAAATAGAGAAATATCCACATTTTCTCCTACCCATTATTCCTTGAAGCTTTCACTTTCAGTAGTTCTTCCTTCACTGTCTTCAATTCTTCTTAAACTTGTTTCCTTTTCTCCTTCTCTTTTGCAATCTTGGTTCTTAATGTTGCATTATCTTCAATCAGCATTTAAAAAGCATGTTCTTCATCACTTCTACTCTTGTTGATCTCCGCCTTGTAAGCTTTCATGTTATTCACTTGAAGTGTCATTTGTTGAACTTCACCTACTAATTCTTCTACTCTCACTTACAAAATTTTAATTTTCTCTACCACATTCATTTCTTCATCATTATCATCCCATTTCAAAAATCGATAGTCTTGATTCATCTACCAAAACATACACATTCACATTTCAAACATCAATTGTAATTTCAAGACAAAATATGTCAACCCTGAATTAAATTTGCACATACCCTCCACAGTGGGCACCCATAAAACTTTTTCCCTTTGTTTTGGGGTGTTTTGAAGATCTTTTAAACAAGCAGGTAGGTCATGGAAGCATTTCATAAATCCTAATTTCTCGTTCTTTGTACTCGGAATTCCTTCCCATTGACGAATAAGAGGAATTGACACTCCTAAACCCTTGCCACTCATTGAACCCTTCTTTCTCTTTCTCTTCATCTTCCGCTTCGTTCTTTTCACTCGTCAACCCCCAAATTTGTCGAAAATCACATACTTATTAGGCCAAGTGATTTGGGGATGGAGTCGTGCAATTTTTTTCCTGTTGATTTGGGGATGGATTCGTGAAATTCGAGAGAGAGACAGATAACGAGAGAGAGAGACAGAGAAAGACAGGTGTTTAAAATTGCTAAAAACTTGGCCTAATTTCTTTTTCAAAAATT
The DNA here is from genome assembly GCA_021018815.1 of Talinum fruticosum. Classification (NCBI taxonomy): domain Eukaryota; kingdom Viridiplantae; phylum Streptophyta; class Magnoliopsida; order Caryophyllales; family Talinaceae; genus Talinum; species Talinum fruticosum. Next base: position 362,382 of record JAITYX010000092.1, on the reverse strand, counting down.
CTATTTTAATTACACGTTTTAAACGCCACCGCCACGTCATGTATCGGGCGAGTCAAACTCGGTGGTGGTATATTAAAATTAATTACATGAAAAGTACGGCTCATTCCTAACAATTTCTTAAGTATAGATTAATGGTTTCCAAATGTGCCAAAGTTCGGATTCTTATATTCAAAAAATCCAATCATAAAATCATCCCAAATCATTAAGTCATAAGCATCATTACATACATTCCATTTGTTCTTCATTCCTTATGTGCATCCAAATAAAAGCATTCTTAATCTCTTCGGGTCTCGCGCTTGAGCCCTTTCCTTTCAAAGAGGTATTCTTTCATATGGTTCTAAGCCTCATCCTTTGGGCCGCAGAATAGGGAAGGCTACTGCAATTGAGTTTCGTCGAATCTAAGCTCCCAAAAGGTTAGAACACCTGAACAAGGAGTTCGACACATCTTCTCCCTACTCGCACTATGCTCTACTCGCGGTCTACACCGGTGCGATATATTTTGCTTCATAACGTACCTAGGTTAATTCTAATTTTTGCCGTAAGACAAGTACCTAAAAAGAATTCCCCTCCAATGGATGAGACACCAGAAAAATCCCCTATCCTTACTTTGCTTAATGAAAATTCAGCCAGGATGGAAGCTAGGATAGTCGCTAATGATCGGAAAATATAGACTATATCAAGTGATCTTAAGGCTATCCTCAAAGCTATTGCGGAAAGTAAGAGAGATAAGGAAGTAGAAAGGTTAAGAGGAGGAGTTCCTTCACCTCCACCTAGTTTATCTCCTCTCGAACAATCCAAAGCATAAATCCAAACCTCAGCTCGATCCACATGTAGATCGGGTAGAACAGATGTTAAGGGAGTTATAAATGTTCAACAACCACTACTTTGATTATAGGAGGTTCACTTCAATCCCTAAAGAGAAACTACCCCTAAGTTTACAATGCCCAAATATCAAATTCCGAGGTTCCGAAAATCCCCATCATCATGTTCACAATTTCGTAGGAGTTATGACTCTTAAGAACATACCAAAGACACTTACCACATCACGTTTCCATGGAATTTCGATGGTAACGTAATGAAGTGATATAATGCGGTCAACCCACACAAGGTCACCAATTGGACAAATCTATGTAAGGAGTTCCTACATCAATACTCCTACAACACCGATTTACCAGTCGCTCTTATAAACTTGGAGTTGATCAAGCAAGGTGAGAAAGAAACCTTTGCAAAATATCTTACCGGATGGAGGGCAAAGGCTGCCCATATGGTAGACCAACCTTCCGAGGAGGACCAAGTCGGGATCATCGTGAAGAACCTTTAGCCTATCTACAATCAACATCTCGAATTCCTACCTTTCATGAACTTCAAAACCTTTAGAGTTGGCGGTATGCTGATAGAAGAAGTGTTGTCCGCCATGACCACAAAAGTCGTGACAGGGTATAGCGAGTAATTATAAGTTTAGAGATAAGAAAACCTCCAACCTAGGTAATACTAGCAGGGGTGTAGATGTCAATGCCTTCAATAGGTATAGTGACTACAATCCTATCGATACCACATATGCTCAAGCCCTTGACCACCTACTCGACTAAAGGGAAAATAGAATTATCACCCATTAGAGCGAAATTAGAAACGGCGAAACAGTCTAAAAAATGGGACGCGGAAAAATTCTACAAATACAGATCATGCACGAGGACACAAAACCGAGCAATGTTGGATGTTCAAGAACAAGTTGGAGAGTAGGTTAGCTATTTTTGTTGAACATATTCCAGGTCGATGGGATTCATCTATCTTTATGCAAGACATTAATGGGTCAAAATCACTTCTTAGCTTGCTTTCTTTAGATCCAAAAGTCCATGGGCTATGGGTAAATGATGAAGTTGATGTCTACAAGACTAGAAACAATAGTGACAACAATGACGATGACTTCGGGGAACACCACCCTTGGAAGAAGAAGACTTTTGGGGAGAATCAAAAGGTAAAGAAATCCAGCTCCTTACTAGATCCGGACGACATAATGCACCCGTGGGTCCACAACAGACCCATGAAGCCCCAAAAGAACCTAAAGCTGCTAAAGAAGAATACCAAATCATGAAACAACTTCAAAAGTAAAAAGCCGACATTTCAATCTAGAAACTCATATCTATTTCCCATAAATATAGGCAGACCTTACTTGACGCTCTTAGCAAAATTGAGGTCTCTCCCGAAGCCATGCCCGAGGGGAGTAGTACGATTGGTCAACAAGTGGGGATAGAACTATTTCTTTCGATCAAAAGGATCTCCGTGAAGAAGGCATTTCACACAACAATGCCCCTTATTTAATTGTAACTTGCATCAACAAGTTCATTCCCTTAAACTTGGTGGACAACGATGTAGTCAGTAAATATTTGTCCTTGGAGGACCACCAAAAGGTTAGTAATTAGAGAGAAACAACTCTCTAAACAGGCTATCCATGTCCGGGCCTATGATAATTCTAAGAGAACAATTTTGGGAACGCTGACTTTACAAATCAATGTAGGGCTAATAGTAAAGAACATTGACTTTCAAATCCCCGATATCCTAGCTACATTCAATTTGCTCCTAGGATACCCCTGTTGTAAGACCATCTAGCAGTGCCTTCTAGACTACACAACAAAGTTAAGATGATCATTAATGGTCAGGTCATAACCGTGAATAGGGGTAATTTGTGTGCTATCATCACCTCCAAGGAATCTGTGGTTGAAATTGAGCACGACACTAATACGAAGAGATCTATGAATTTGAGACTATCACTCGCCTTAGACAAGGATGAAGCACCTCTTAACTTCAATCCTTATAGCAACCCTAGAGTCCACTCAATGCTTAGGAAAAGGGGTACTTTCCAGGTCTAGCTACAGGTAGAAGGGCATACCACCCTATCTTTCCACCCCTTGAACCCACTAACAATTAGGAATTCGGGCTAGGCTATTGACCTACTATTAAGGAAATAGTCAAAGCCAAGTGAAATTCAGACTAGAAGGAATGTACCTCACACAATCCACTCTATCAAGCCTTTTCCTCATACTCTAAATGGGCAATTCAAGGAAGAACGGGATGACCTCCCCTACTACGGTTTTCCTTAGCCTTACTAACTTTAAGTGAAGGGTATTCTGTTTTTGATTTAGAGATCTTTAATAATTGCTATATATTAAAAAGGAGGCACCCTACCTCCTTGAAGAGGGACGATCCACACTAGACTGGATCAATTTGGCTAGGAATAACATCTTCGGTCTCATTGTTTGGACACTGAGAAAAATCTAGATTGGAATCCAGTCTTGGTACTATCTCGAGCGATGTCGCACCTGCGGTTCGATTTATCCATATTCATAACCAACATCGACGATGAAGAGTCCTTGTATATCACTTGGATCGATGCTTGAGTAGAGCCAAGAGTTTGCTATTAGCTTAGGAGCGTATCCCTTTCCTTAGTCTAGTACTAGGGCTTTTGTTTCTCTTCATGTTGCTTCAAGTTCTTTCTCTAATTTTGTTGTTTCCAATTCTACATCTTCTGTTTCTAGGTTTAATGTACTCATTCCTCATTCTATGAGATGAACCTTTCGGTTACTCTTTGCCTCCTCCTGTTCTCAATTGTTTTGCATGTAATGATGAATAAGAAATCCCTAAAAATTAATAAAAGCTATGGACCATCACAAAAATCATTCACCAATAACAGAGGAAACAATAACAATTAATCTAGGATAAGTTGATCAACCCCAAAAGGGCAAGATCGAGAAAATATTGGATCTAGAAGAGAAAAAGTAGTTACTTCGCTTCTTACGAGTTCATAGATGTCTTTGCATGGTCTTACAAAGACATGCCAAGGATAGATCCAAGTATAGTGGAACATAAACTTCCACTTTACAAGGATGCCAAGCTAGTTAAGTAGAAGCTCAAAAGGATGAAACCCGAGTGGGCATTGAAGATTAAGGAAGAAGTAAAGAAACAGTTAGAGGCTAGGTTCATTAGAGTAGTTCACTATCCTCAATGGATAGCAAACATAGTATCGGTTACAAAGAAGGACGATAGGTAAGTCTTAAAGATGATTTCCCGCTGCTCCATATTGACATCCTTGTAGATAACACAGCCGGACACGCTCTAAAGACTCGGACTTTACATGAAAAACATTCTAAGTACTATCAAGGAATCAAGTACAAACTTCATCTCTTGCAAGTTTTGATTTCAAGTCATTCTAAGTGCTATACAAACTTTTCCGAGTGATACGGAACCTTCTCTCGAGTGTTACAGGAACTATTGCATACGTTTTCATTTGATTCGACTCACTCGGAAAGTATGCTCTTGCTCGTCTTTTTACATTGGTAGTTCCGAGTCACTCGGACAACACTCAGATTTATCACATGTTCAAGCATTCACTCCAACACGTTTAAACTCGAGTCCGACTCTATATTCCAAGTTCGGGTGAATTACTGCATTAGTTTATCTCTTCTAGTCAACTCTGTTTTATTTGAACTTTATCTGTCTAAATCAAGCACTTTCACTTTGATATTCTTTATCTAACTTGATCTTTCTCCGACATGACTCGGATGGAATTTGAGTATAATAAATATTAGACTCGGAAAATTTCATTCCTTTTTACTAAGATAATTTTGCACTTAATTATCTTAATTAAATTATTATCTATGTCTAATCTTTGACCAAAGTATTTTGTACTTTGAGAACCAAATTTGATTTACTTGTGTAGGTTATCTAAACGAGGTTATCCTACTTTTGAACTACAAAAGTAACCGACTTTAAGATGTCAAATCACCAAGCAAACAAGGCTTTTTCTACTTCTCACCAAGGCCCGAAACCGTGTCGGGGTTGTCTGTTTCCAAAGCTGGAAATGTTCAACGCTAAGCTCAACGGTGGTTTCCACCTTACTTTTCGGACATCACCAGTGGATTGGGACATCCCGAGGAGTCAAGAGCCGTTGCACAATGTTGACATCTCAACGGATCTTTTCGAGCGACTCGGAAGAACCGTTACAATGGTCACATAGGACTTCTAATCAAAAGTTAGTCACAACGACTAATTTGTGAGGTCATCTATAAATAGAAATCAACTCTCAAGACTTGAAGATTACTGGAACCATTGTCAATACAAATACTTAAGCAAAAGTCTTTGTATTCATGTTCAATCTTCTACTTACAACTCCAACTCTGTTCTTAACGTCTTTCTAAGTTGTAAGGTCTTGTAATTAGTCACAACTTTCATTCTTACTTTCCGAGTAAGGTCCCTTGACTGAGCTGTAAGGGCTAACTCAGCTCAGCTTGTCCCTAGCTGTAAAGGTTACATCGATTCACGAAGTACTAGATCAAATAAGGAAATTTCGAGTCTAGGAAAACCTTATTAGGAATTATCTAAGGGAGCAATTCTGGTTGAGTCTATCTACTGTATTTTGTGGATTCAAAATAGTGGATTTGACTTGGTGCTTGGATTAGCACTGCCCGTGGTTTTATGCCCCAAGAGGGTTTCCACGTTATTTTTGAGTTCATACTTTTTGAGTCCATTCTAAACTCAAACAAGTCTTAAAGTTTGTTTTAAACTTTAATCTTCCATTCATTCTTCAAATTTCCTCATCACCCTATTCACCCCTCTTCTAGGATGATTAATTCTCTCCAAGAGCAAACCTTCAATTGGCATTAGAGCCTAGCCTTTCAGAAAGGATCTAACCATCCAAAGGTCTAAAGATCAAATGGCTCGGAACAATGGAGAGTTCGATAAAGGAAGATCTTCCAACAGACCACCAAAGTTTAAAGGATCAAATTTTGTACACTTGGAAGAAGCTCATGGAATGCTTTCCACTGGATCACGATGAAGATGTATGGAACATCATAAAAGAAGCAAACTACATTCCAATGAAGACGGAAGAAACAAGACTTGTGCCTAAAGCAAAGGTCGAGTACAACATCGAAGACGCAGAAAAGTTCGGAAAGAACTTCAAGGCCATGAACATTCTGATGTGCGCAATCAGCTCGGAGGAATACAACAGAGTATCGACTTGTGATCGCCAAAAAGTGTGGGACACTCTTGTCAACACATATGAAGGCACAAGCGAAGTCGGACAAGCGAAGATAAGCCAATATCTTCACAAGTATGAGCTGTTCAAGATGGAGCCGGAAGGAAACATCACTTAGATGTTCATCCGCTTCACCGAGATTACTAACAATCTCAAATCTCTTGATCAAAAGATTTCCCATCGGAAATGTGTAGAAATATACTAAGAAGCCTACCCAAGAGAAGATGGGGTCTAAAGGTGACAACCATCGAGGAAGCTTAGAACTTCTCTTTATTAAAGCTAGACGAACTCATTGGGAAGCTACTCACCCATGAGATCCATCCGGAAGAAGAGGACACCGAGGTCGGCACCCAAAAGAATATTGCATCGAAGGCCTTAGAAAGCCGAGAAGAAAATCCGAGTTCATCGGACTCGGAAGAAGATCCCATGGCACTTATTGCCATACGCTTCAAAAGAATGATGATTCACAAAAGATGGGATAAACGGTCAACAGAAGAGTTCTACAAGAAAGACAAGAAGGATAGAAAAGGTAAACACTTTCCCCCTTCAAAACTATCTTTAACTAAGAACTCGGTCTGTTTTGAATGTGGCAGACAAGGATCATATAGTCAAAGACTGTCCAAGAAGAAAAAGGGACAGAAAGAAGAAGAAGGCTATGATGGCCACATGGAGTGATGAAGATTCATCCGAAGAAGATGAAGATTCGGATGACTCAAAGTGTCCGATGGCACTATCAAACTCAAACAAAGAGGAAACTAATCATCGGGAGGTAATTGAATATTTCCTCAAGTTTTCCAAAGTTGATTTAGCTAAATACATCCATACTTTGGAAGAAAAGTCCAATTCTAATTATTCCGAGTTTAAAGAACAACTTGAGTCTATCACTTCGACGACATTTCTTTGAAAAATGAATTAGAAAAGCTGGGACTTACTCTAAGAGAACTCAAGACTAGTGCTTAATCCAATGAGACCGAGTCTGTGTCCCTCGAAGAGAAAATTAGCATCTTAAGCAAATGCTCAATGAGTCTCAAGAACTTGTTTTGAAATTTACTTAAGGTCAGAAAACCCTTGACATGCTCTTAGGGTCTCAAGGTGTCTCCTTTAGAAAAGAAGGTCTCGGTTTTAACAAAGAGGAGGAATCGAATTCCTACTCGGAGCCTTTTAAAAATGATTCAAGAACTGTGAAGTTTAGGAAGGCAAAGCATGGTCCCATTCATAAGAATGAAACAAGGAATAATCCCAAACTAGCTTACAGGAGAAAACCTTCTCCACTCGGTTTATAAAAGAAAAAATTTTCAAAAGAAAGAGACACAGACTCAGTTCTCTAAAACAAAGACTCGGAATAAGACCAAACCCAAAGTTATTCTAATCTGGGTTCCCAAAAGTCTTCTTCCTCAAAAAGGACCACAGTAATGGGAGTTACTGGGTTCGTTAGAGGAAGTGAGAAAGGTTAGTTAGTTTCGAACTTGTAGGTGGCTCAAAAAAGAACGAAAGGACACTAGTACCGGACAGTGGATGCTCACGTCACATGTTAGGAAATCCAAGACTCTTTTCTAAGTTAGAAGATTACAAGGGAGGCAAAGTCACATTTGGAGATGACAGCAAAGGCAAGATAATTGGGATGGCCAAGATTAGAAAAGGACACAATCTGGTCACTACTGTTTACCTTGTCAAGGGATTGAAGTACAATCTACTTAGCATCTCTCAATTGTGTGACAAAGGTCAAGAGGTAAGATTCACTCGGACCAACTGCTATATTTCTAATAAAACTACCAAGGTGACTAACCTCTCGGGTAAGAGATCGGGTAATACCTACACTATTCCTCTTTCGACCCAAGTTAGAATCTATCTTGTTTAAAAGCATCCTTACATGATGATTCCGGACATGGCATTGTAAACTAGGTCATGTTAGCATGCACACTATTAAGAAGCTTGCATCTCATGGTTTAGTAAGAGGATTACCTAATTGTGCATTTAAGAAAGATAAGATTTATGAAGCATGTACATAGGGGAAACATGTCGGATCATCTTTCAAATCTCTCAAAGCTGTTTCCACATCCCAGGTGCTTGAAATGCTGCATATGGACTTATGTGGTGAATCCTGTCAAGAGTCTCGGAGGTAAATCATATGTGCTTGTGATTGTTGATGACTACTCACGATTTACGTGGGTTTGTTTTCTTAAGCACAAAATTGAAGCATTAAGAGAGTTCAACCAGCTCTACAGGAAAATTCAAGTTGAGTCTCGGACTCATATCAAGAGAATTTGAACTCGACCATGGAAGAGAGTTCGACAACTCGGAATTTGCAGAGTTACGTGATAAGAATGATATCTCCCACAACTTCGCAGCACCAAGAACTCCTCAACAAAATGGAGTTGAGGAGAGAAAGAACCGAACTCTTGAAGAAATAGGAAGGACAATGATGATTAAACATGATCTATCTTACTATTTCTAGGCCGAGGCGATCAACACAACAAACTATACCTTGAATAGATGCCTCATTAGACCCATCCTGAAGAAAACTCCATACGAGCTCTACAAAGGAAAGAAACCCAACATTTCATACTTCAAACCATTTGGATGTAAGTGTTATGTTCATAACAATGGTAAGGATCATCTTACCAAGTTTGATGCTCGGTCGGATGAAGGTATTTTTCTTGGTTACTCATCTCATAGTAAAGCATATCGTATCTTCAATAAAAGAACTAACAAAGTGGAAGAAAGCATCCATGTTGTTTTTGAAGAGATTGAACAGGGAAAGCTAAGTGAGTCAACATTCTCAGATCCGAAGCCGAGCTCGGATGATGATCTTAGTGAACATGAGCTCGAAAGAGTCAAGGAAAAGTCACCGAGAACGAAGTGACTTAGAATCACCTGACTCATAATGAAACGACTTAAGAGCCAACTCGGAATGCTGAACGTCAATCGGATGAACAAGTTCAATCGGAACAGACTTCGAAGACCAACCAACTCAACCTACAAATCTAGTAAACCGAGAGGACAGGTAGACCTTTCAAATATTCTTTGAGCCACCCACTCGAAAACATCTTGTCCGATATCAACGTGGGGTAAGAACTCGTTCCTCTCAACAAAAACTATGTGCATTCACTGCATTAAGTTCATTAACTAAACCTAGAAATGCACTAGAGGCCCTAAATGAAGCTGAATGAGTAGAGGCCATGCAAGAGGAACTCAATCAATTTGAAAGAAACCAAGTTTGGACTCGACCAAATGACCTTCCGACCACCCAATCATAGGAACCAAATGGGTTTCAAAGAACAAACTAGATGAAGGTGGGTTGGTAGTCGAAATAAGGCTAGACTTATGGCTCAAGGCTACAATCAAGAAGAAGGCATTGATTGTGGGGAAACCTTTGCACTTGTTGCTGAATTGAAGCTATTAGAATCTTATTGGCATTTGCATCAAGCATGAATATCAAATTGTATCAATGGATGTTAAATGTGCTTTTCTTAATGGCTTCATTGAAGAGGATGTCTATGTTGAGCAACCCCTGAATTTGAAAACTTAGAATTTCCAAATCATGTTTTCAAGTTGCAAAAAGTTGTTTATGCTCTTAAACAAGCTCCCACAGACTTGGTATGAAAGACTCGAGCAATTTTTGGTTAAAAATGATTTTAGAAGTGGTTAGATTGACAAGAATCTTTTCATAAAAACCAAGGAGAAAGACTTTTTATTCCTCATATCTATGTTGATGAAATAATTTTTGGAGCCACTAATGAAATTCTATATCGAGATTTTTCTGAGTTAATGAAACAAGAATTTCAAGTGAGCATGATGGGAGAACTCAATTTCTTCCTTGGTCTACAAATCAAGCAAGGCAAGGATGGCATCTATGTCCATCAATCAAAGTATACCAAGGAGCTGCTGAAGAAGTACAAACTTCAGGATGCAAAACATGCAAGCAACCCCTATGAGCGAGCAGCATAATATCTGGACTCGGACGAAAATGGTAAAGCGAGTAGATAAGAAATTTCATCGAGGTATGATTGGATCTCTGCTATATCTTACTTCTAGTAGACCGGACATAATGTTTAGTGTATGTCCGTGTGCAAGATTTTAAGCTAATCTAAAAGAATCACATCTCACTGCGGTGAAGAGAAATTTCGAGATATCTTACAGGGCCTCGGAATCTAGGTCTATGGTACTCAAGAGACTCGGAACCGACTCTCACTGGATACTCGGATGCTGACTATGTTGGGTACAAAGTTGATAGAAAAAGCACTTCAGGAGCTCGCCGGTTTCGGGTCAATCCCTCGAAAACGTAACTCAGTAGCTCTATCAACTGCTGAAGCTGAGTACATTACAGCTGGAGCATGTCTGTGCTCAGATTTTATGGACCAAGCAACACTTAAGAGATCTTGGACTTACATTCAAATCAATTCCAATCATGTGTGACAATCAAAATACAATCAGCATCACTAAGAATCGAGTTCAAGCACTCAAAAACAAAGCATATTGAGGTCAGGTACCATTTTCTATGAGATCATTCTAAGAAAGGTGATATTGAACTTGAATTCATTCCTACCAAACTTTAATTAGCTGATATCTTTACTAAGTCACTTAGTGAAGATCAGTTTTGCTTTATTAGGAATGAGCTTGGCATGATTAATGCATAATTATGTTATTTTCACGAGTGAAATTACTTTGTATGACTATGTGTTAAAAGTCTCGTTTTTATATTTTAATAACAATTGGTTCGAGTTGACCTAGTGATACTTGAGCTATGAGTTATTACTTGTTTGCGGTTACGAGTCACTCGAAACTTTGTCGAGTCGGACTCGATTTTGAGAAAAATGGACATCAAAATTCTGAAATCATCTCTAGATCAGTGGAGAATTTCATAAATTTCTTTTAAAATCTCTCTTTTTCTCTCTATCTCTCGTGCGCATCAATCTGAGAACTAGCCGTTGGAAGACAAGCACTGGAATTCTAACCGTTGGAGAGCATAACGAGTCACACCGGTCCGAGGCAACGGTTGGAGAGTTGGGTCGAACGAACATTAAATTAAAATTCTTTCTCTATAAATAACATCCTTTTTCCCTCATTTTGATACTTTACCCTCTACATACTCTCTGTCTCGCTTAGTACATCTCGATCAAGTTCACTATTATCAAGAAACGAACCGACTTTTAAGTCAAGTGAAAGACATCTCAAGTAAGCACCGATTGCTCTTAGCTCTCTTTCTACTCTTTCATTTTCTTTTTACTTTCTCTCTTTCTTTGAGTTATCTCTCTCTCTTTCTCAATGTTCATCTCCTCTCTTTTCTCAATGTTCATCTCCTCTCTTTTCTCACTCAAACATGCCAAAAAGAGGTTCCCACCTGGACTTTCTTGGTTCTACAACCAAGAAACCTCACGAAAAAGCCAAGAGGGTCCTTCCAACCCCTCTAAAATCATTGTCACCCAACACCTAATGTTAGATGACAAATTATTTCCGACCACTAAGTTTTCGTAGTTAAACAAAATCAAAACCATAGGGGTTTATAATTTCCTCTATTTCAGCGAGTTCATCTACCCGGAACTCGTTTCGAGTTTTACTCTAACCTCTCCAGACTACGAAGGTATACTCACCTCCGAGTTCAAGACATTGTTGTCCGAGTCAACGTGTCTCTCCTCCACCTCCTTTTCAAAGTATCTTCTCTTTTCCTCAACAGCAACCCCATACCTTTCAACGAGGTTGCTGATGAATTCTTTGAGAAGTACGTTAAAGAATTTCTTGAGTCACGCAAAAACTTCTCGGTGACTCAACTAAAATCAAAAGCCCGACCTTTATGTTTCCTACCGATGAGAACCTTCTTCTCTCAGCACTCAAGCAAGGAGAACCCTAACTCCAAGCATCTCAAAGATCGTTACGATATCCTTGAGGGCTATGAAGTAGACCTCTTTCCAGCCATAATCGACCGGATGGCCGCTGTGCTAGCTCGGACCCAGCCTAAGAAATCCACCTCACTTAATTTTGGGGCTCTTCTCACATTCATCTTTAAGCAATTCAAAGTTCCTCTCCCCTCAGATCCTACCACGGTTTCTAAGGCTGCAATTGTTGTTGGCGAAAAGAACTTCTTGGGTATGGATACCAAGAGACCCAACCAGGTGTCCGGGTCCATAGCTCGGAATTGAGGCCACCTTCTCCGCCTCAAACTCGGACACAAACTCCTCTCTCTCTACCTCCTCCACCTGGTGATGCCTCCACCTCAAGTGTCTCTCGGGTCCTCTCTTCTACCTTGTCCACTGCCATAATGGACAAGATCTCCTCAATGTCCACTAAACTCAAAGACATTCTCCGGTCATTCAAGATTGTCCTGTAGTCTATGACCATCAATTAAAAGACTCGCTTATTCCCAAATCGAGAGCAGCAAGACGTGCTTCTTGAGCTGAAAGCACTTGTCAAGGAGGAGAAGGAGATGATAGAGCTCCTCCAAGAAAGGCACTCCAAGGCTGCTCGGGATCCGGTCGACTCAAACACCTCCGAGGAATCCTCGAGCCCAGCCAAATTCTCCTCTGGAGGAGAGGAAGAAGAAGAAAAGAAGAGGAGCTTGCGGCTGAGGCAGCTCCATCTAAGGAGAAGGAGGAAGGGGAGAAGGAAGAAGAAGAGAGGGAAGAAGCCGAAGGAGCCAAAGCGAGTAGAGGGACAAGGCGCTCCAGTCCTCTAACCAGGACCGATCACCTCGGACAGTGAGTCCGAGTGGGTTAGAAGACCCTGCCGACAAAGGTTAGTTAGCGAGTCATCTAGCCCGAGCCAGCACCTCCTCGGTCGGGTTCCAAGAGGATGAACCTCCGGACGACCTGGTTCTAGGTCTGCCATTCACAGCTTGAGCCCGTCCCGGAGATCCAAGTGTTGCCCCCGCCTCGATCATCAACATCATCCCGCTCTTACTAGCGAAGGCGGACTACTCGGTCCTCCACCTCGACTCGGACTCGCTCAATCTCCACCTTCTTAAATTTTTCTCTTTTCTTGTTTTTTTGTCCGGACATACAAATTTGTATCTTCTTGATACATTCTTCCCCTATTTGTTTTTTTGTTTTGTTTTTACTTGAAAGGCAAGGGGAGAATAGTTAGAAAATTTGTGTTGTCTTGTTTAGGGGAGATTTTCTCTCACCTCTTTTGTGTATATATCTTTTCTATGTGAATAAAATGTAAGCGAGTTGATAGATCAGAGCAAGAAAGAATAATATGATATATAATTGAGATGAACTCGAAAAAATAGATTTAATGAAGTGATATATGAGTTTCAATCTATTTTTTCCGAGTTCATCTCGATTACATATCATATTATTCTTTCTTGCTCCGATCTATCAACTCGCTTACATTTTTATTGTGCTCGATATAAGCAAAACTCTTAGTTTGATTCACTTCATTTCTATGCGATATTTCAGCTTTTAGCTCTGATACAAACTAAATTTAATTGCTCCGACATGTTCATTGAGAAATAATGAATACTTAGGGCTTTAACAAAGTTTCTATCCGAGTAAAGAATGTCTTTCATAAAAAATAGGGAGATTGAAGACTCGGACTTTGCATTAAAAACATTCTAAGTACTATCAAGGAATCAGGTACAAACTTCATCTCTTGTTAGTTTTGATTTCAAGTTATTCTAAGTGCTATAGAAACTTTTCCGAGTGATACGGAACCTTCTCTCGAGTGTTACGTAAACTATTGCATATGTTTTCATTTAATTCTGACTAACTCATAAAGCATACTCTTGCTCGTCTTTTCACACTGGTAGTTCCGAGTCACTCGGACAACACTCGATTTATCACATGTTCAAGCACTCACTCTAACACGTTTAAACTCGAGTCTAACTCTGTATTCCAAGTTCAAGTGAATTACTACATTAGTTTATCAGCCTGTTTTGTTTGATCTTTATCTGTCTAGATCGAGCACTCTCACTCTAATATTCTTTATCTAACTTGATCTTTCCCCAGACAGACTCGGATGGAATTTGAGTATAATAAATATTAGACTCGAAAATTCCATTCCTTTTTACTCGAGAAAATTTTGCACTTAATTATCTTAATTAAATTATTATATGTGTCTAATCTTGGACTAAAGTATTTTGTACTTTGAGAACCAAAATTTGATTTACTTTTGTAGGTTATCTAAACGAGTTTATCCTACTTTTGAACTACAAAAGTAACTCGCTTCAAGATGTCAAATCACCAGCGAGACAAGGCTTTTTCTACTTCGACCAAGGCCCAAAACCGTGTGCGGGTTGTCTGTTTCCAAAACTAGAAATGTTCAATGCTAAGCTCAACGGTGGTTTCCACCGTACTTTTCGAACACCACCGGTGGATTGGGACATCCTGAGGAGTCAAGAGCCGTTGCACAACATTCACATCTTAACGGATCTTTTACGAGCTACTCGGAAGAACTGTTACAACGGTCATAGAGGACTTCTAATCGGAAGATAGTCACAACGACTAATCTGCTTGGTCTTCTATAAATAGAAGCCAACTCTCAAGACTTGAAGATTACTGGAACCATTGTCAATACAAATACTTAAGCAAAAGTCTTTGTATTCATATTAAATCTTCTACTTATAACTCTAACTTTGTTCTTAACATCTTTCCGAGTTGTAAGGTCTTGTAATCGGTCACAACTTTCATTCTTACTTTATAAGTAAGGTCCCTTAACCGACCTGTAAGGGTTAACTCGCCCGCTTTTCCCTAGCTGTAAAGGTTACCTCGGTTAGGAAGTACTTGATCGGATAAGGAAATTTCGAGTCTAAGAAAACTTTGTTAGGAATTGTCTAAGGGAGCAATTCGGTTGAGTCTATCTACTGTATTTTGTGGATTCAAAATAGTGGATTTTACTTGGTGCTTGGATTAGCACTGGCCGTGGTTTTATGCCCTAGGAGGGTTTCCATATAATTTCTAAGTTCATACTTTTCCGAGTCCAATCTAGACTCGGACAGTCTTAAAGTTCATTTTAAACTTTAATCTTCATTTCATTATTTAAATTTCCTCATCACCCTATTCACCCCCTCTAGGGTGATTAATTCTCTCTAAGAGCAAACCTTCATGCTCTACTTGTCATTCATGGATGGTTATGCTCGGGTACAATCAAGTGAAGATGGCGGAAGAAGAAATGGAGAAGATGACCTTCAACACTCAATGGGGAACATACTTGTTATGTGGTGATACCATTTGGGCTCAAGAATGCCAGCGTACATACCAAAGGATGACTACGACGTTAGTGCACGACATGATTGTTAGCTTGTCGTGCAACTACAAATTAAACCACTGCTTAGGCTTATAATTAACAATATAGCATAGGAAAGTAGGGATCAAATCCACGAGAAAAGATATAATAAATATGTAAGCTTGAATCTAATTAAATTTACTACTCTTTAAAACAAAACAGAAAATATAAACTAGTAAATTAATAGCTTTAAATCACAGAAAATTATGCACTAATAAATAAATAATTTATACAGAATATAAAAACTATAATAACCCAAAAATATTTTTGTACATTTTTTGAATAATTAAAACAGAAAACTTAAAGTAGAAAATAAACAAATTCTAAAACAGAAAATTAAATAAGTAAAATTCTGCACTAAATTAATTACGAAAATAAATACTAAAATTATCCAGAATATTAACACTAATTTTCTAGACCTAACTAGACCCTAAAAATAAAAAAATAAAATTTAAAACAGAAATTACGAAATTATTTAGTTAAAAATCAACAAGTAATTAAATTCAAGAATTAAATATGAAAAATTATCACATTAATTCCAAAAATTATAAAATTTAATCACATCAATCTAGAACTCTATCTAAATCCTAAAAGAAGATAAAATATAAAAAATAATAAAACAAACTATTTTAAAACTAATTTCTAACAAACTGACTTAAAAATAATAAAAATTGACAGAAAATTAATCTAAAAATTAAAATATATAAAGACTCAAAATTACATTAAATTAAAATTATGAAAACTAACCTAAAATACTGATCTTTAAGGGGGAGAGAGGGTTAACGAAATTAATAATAAAAGATTGTAACTTTGTAAATAAAAATTATTAAACGAAAGAAAACTACTAAAAAAGCAAATAAATAATTATCAAAGATATCAAATTTATAACAAGCACTTAGTATAATCTATATCCACCATGCAAATTATTATTTATCATTAACACACAAATTGATCTACCCATGAGCTAAACTGTACAAGACAACCACTAACGGATCTTCCTCGTTTTTCCTTAGTTATTAGTTTACTTAAGCCTAGCCTTATTATAAACCCTACTAATGTTGATAACCCTATCACTAGCACTAGAATTTAATCAAATTAGAGCACTGAGAATTAGAAAAATATCATCTAGCACCTAGTAACCAATCTACTAACAAATTGATTTAAAAAGAATTCATGATAATTTCCTAATTAAAAGGGAAGGGTATGAGCCATCCAGGATTAACTAGGGTGATACTTATGTCTAAAAGACAAAGTAATTACGTACTTAAACCCTTTAAACTATCATATGAATATATAAAACTAATTAGCGTGCACTCTAATTAATTAAATATAAAAGCATAAACATTAAACATAAATTATCATAGAATTATGGACAAAATGAATAAAACAATAAAGATCGAAACCTTATTTCAAAATAAATAATTTAACATGGTTTCAAATAGATTATACTAAGTATAAAAAAATTACTCAAACACAATATAATTTGGGACACATAAACTAAATAAAATATCATTTTTAATATTAAACTAACCATAAAATATAGAGTCTTTAAAATAAAAATTACAATAATAATAATAATACCATAATAATCCTTACCGTATTGATGATGGTTAAGAATATGATGATGATTAGATGAGAGATGATGATGGCGTGAGATAGTGGTGAGGCAGCAAGAGGTGAAGAGAAGATGGGTGTTGATGAGTAGCAGCGGGAGCGGTTGCCCGTGAAGATTTGCTCTTGGAATTGCTAAGTCACCCTAGATGGGGGATGAATAGGGTGATGATGAAATTTTCTTGAAATATAAAATAGATATGACAATGAGGTGAGTGGGAGTCAATGATGAACTCAAAAAGCACCGACTCGAGTTCAAGTAAAGAATGAAGAAATAGATTAAACAAAATTTTAAAAGCTGTCCGAGTCCGAATACACTCGGAAAAGTGATAACTCATAAAGTATGTGGAAACCCTCCTGGGGTAGAAAACCACGGACAGTGCTAATGCAAGCACGAAGTCAAATCCACTATTTTGAGTCCACAAAATATGGTAGACTCGACTCAACCCGAGTTACTCCCTTCGACAACTCCTTACAAGTTTTTTCTAAACTTAGAAATTCCCTTATTCGATCTAGTACTGAGCTGAGTTAACCCTTATAGCTCGGTCAAGGGACCTTACTTAGAAAGTAAGAAAGAGAGTTTGTAATCGAGTACAAGACCTTACAACTTAGAGAAATATTAAATATAGAATTGGAGTTGTAAGTAGAAGATTGAGAATGAATACAATGATCTGTTGCTCAAGTATATGTATTAACAATTGGTTCAACAATCTTCAAATCTTGAAAGATGGCTTCTATTTATAGATGACTAAGCAGCTTAGCCGTTGTGTCGATCTTCCGACTAGAAGTCCTTTGTGACCGTTGTAATGTATTTTCCGAGTCACTCGGAAAATATCCGTTGAGATATGAACGTTGGGCAACGACTTTTGACTCCTTTGGAAGTCCCAAAACCACTCGGTGATGTCATGAAAAGTAAGGTGGAAACCACCGTTGAGCTTAGTATTGCATATTTTAAGATTTGGAAACAGACAACCCTAACACGAGTGTCTAGGGCTAGGTCGGAGGAGGAAAAAGCCTTGTCTGCTGGTGATTTGACATTTTGAAGCCGGTTACTTTTGTAATTCAAAAATAAGATAACCTCGTTTGAATAACCTATGAAAGTAAATTAATTTGGTTATCAAAGTATAAAATACTTTGGTCCAAGATTAGACACGAGATAATAACATAATTAGGATAATTAAGTGATTAATTATCCGAGACGGAAAAGGAATGGAATTTTCCGAGTCTAATATCAATGATACTCAAATTCTATCTTAGTCGAGTCTAGAATATAATCAAGTCAAAAGGAGAAAATCAGAGTAGGCAAACTTGATCTAGACTAAACAAAGTTCAAACAAGATATGCTGACTTAGAATAGTGAATTAACAATATAATTCCCGGAACACGAAGTCGGACTCGAGTTTATGCGCGTGAAAGAAAGTGTTTGAACATGCGATGTACCCGAGTGTTGAGTGACTCGGAACCGAGTGTGAAATGGCATGTAGAAGTATGCTTTACGTGTAAGGCGAGAATCAAGCGTAAACATATAAAGTAGTTTCTATAACAATCGGAGAAAATGCTATATCACTCGGAAAAGTTTCTAAGGCAAATGGAATGACTTGAAATCAAAACCCTATAAGAGATGAAGTCTTATACCTAATTCCTTGATGGAACTCAGAAAGGTGTAAGTATAAAGTCCGAGTCTTCAGCCCATGAGGGACTGGGTCCTTTTATAGTGATTCGTCTTTCTTCTCTTCCAAGTTTCCTTTTCTCATGCAACTCTAAGGAGCGAGTCCTAGTGGGTTTAGGAGTATGATTATCTTCACTCTCCTCTTCAAATTAAGATTTCATAAAATAAATATTTTATGACACATTATTTTTATGGACCGACTTCATATCTTTTCTTAGACGCTTCTCAGTAACTAAAAACCCACTTTTAATGTCTTTTCTTTTCTTCTCCACTTTATTCGATAATTACCTAAAAATAGACAAAATAGGATAAATTAGATAAAATGAATTATATAATATAAACTAAATAACTACTAAAAATATGTACAAAATACGACTTAACAATGATCCATAAAGAAGTCGAAGTCCGTGTGGATGACATGATCATTAATTCCAAAGATAGGGCAGGGCACCTACCTAGCCTTAGAAAATTCTTTGAAAGATGAAGAAAATACAACATGCACCTTAATCCTCAAAGGTGTTCCTTCGGGGTAACCTTAGGCAAGCTGTTAGGCTGTGTTTCCAATCTTAAAGGAATCGAAGTTCATCTACACAAGATCAAAGCTATTCAAGAGATTCCACCGCCGAAGACAGAGACGATGATACGGGGTTTTCTAGGATATTTCATATCAAAGCTAACTATGGTCTCGTGAACCTCCGAGTGCTAGTTCCACCCCAACTAGGGAAACCTTTACTTTTGTACTTCGCCACGATTAAGATAGCTATGGGGGCCATGCTAGCTCAATGAGACGGAAAGGAAGAGTATGCGATATATTATCTAAACAAGAAATTCTTAGATTATGAGACTAGATACAAGCCATTAGAGAAGACATCATTGGTATTAGTCCGGCCTACCAAGAAGCTCGGGCACTACATGTTGACCCACACGGTACATATGGTAGCACCAATTGGATCACTTTAAATATATCCTTGAGCAACCAACTATTAGTAGCAAGATAGCAAGATGGACTGTCATGCTCGTCGAATTCAAACTCAAGTATGTACTTCAAAAGGCGATCAAAGCAAGGGCGAGTGTCGAATTCTTAGCTAATTTACTTGTACCGAATCACAACCCGAACACCTCAATTTTCTAGACGAAAATATCTTACAAGTAGAGGTAGACGTATGGACAATGTACTTCAATGGCGCTTCCAATCGAAGGGATGTGGAGTAAGGATTCTTCTAGTCTCGCTAGAGAGAGCACACACTCCCATTTCGAGTCATATTAGACTTTGAGGTCAATAATAATTGCCGCAAAGTATGAAGCATGCATCACTGGGCTTGAAGCTGCTATAGAGATCGGAGCCAAGAGCATCGGGGCTTCCGCTAACTCCAGTCTTATCGTTAATCATATTTTGCAAAATTAGAAGGTACGAAGTGAAGCCTTGACACCCTACCAGGCACATATGACTAAGCTATCCAAACATGTTGAGAGTATTTTGTACGAGATACCTTCCTAGGGATGATAACCAGTTCACAAATGCTTTAGCTAAGTTAGCATCCATAATCAACATCCCTAATGACATTCATTCAATGCCTTTCCATATAAAGCGACGGAGTCAACTTGCGTATGTTTATACGTTAGAAGTGTCTAACACCAACCAAACCAGTTAGTATCATTACATCTATCAATGGAAAGCAAAAATATCCGTTGGACTCCACACTGAGCTCAACGAGCCATCGAGATGTTGGCAGCTTATTTCTTTATTACCAATGGCAGCTATACAAGAAAACAAACACAATGATTAGCTTACTTTGTGTCAACCAACATGAAGCAAAGCACATCATAAATGACTTTCATGGTGGGGAATGTGGAGCCCATATGAATAGAAAAATGTTGGATCGGAAAATTCAGAGGCTTGGATACTATTGGTCGACCATGGCAGCAGATCGCTATGAGATTGTAAAGAAATGCCACAAGTCTCGGGTGTATGCAAATTTAAAGCACCAACCACCATCGTTTCTCATGGAACTTGTATTAGCCTGGCCATTCTCGGTTTAGGGCATTGATATTATTAGTAAAGTGACCTCTAAAGGAACATGCGATCATAAATTTGTGTTAGTAGCAATTGACTACTTAACCAAGTGGGTAGAAGTAGCCTCTTATGTAACCTTGACATTGAAAAAATAGCCAAATTCATTACTCGTAACATCATTTGTCGATATAGGGTACCTCATGAATTGATTAGTGACCATGGTAGTCACTTAAAGAAGGAAGTAATAGATCTACTGGAGAAATACAAGATCGAGCACCACAAATCTTCTCCCTATCGTCCTAAGACTAATGGCACAGATTGAGACAACTAATAAGAATATTCGCAAAATAGTAGAGAAGATGGTCAGTTAGCTATAAGGATTGACCTCACAAGTTGCCTTTCACTTTATGGGGCTATCGAACCTCCATTAGGACCTCTACAGGAGCAGCACCTTACTCCCTAGTATATGGCATGGAAGCAGTCCTTCTAGTAGAAATTGCCATCCCTTCGTTACAAATCATTACTGGACGTCGATTCCGGAAGCGAGTGGGCTAAGACACACTACGAAGAATTAGTGTTGTCCGATGAAAGGCGCCTCAACTCTTACATAATGTCCAAATATACTAGGCCCATATATGAAGAGCATTTAACAAAAAGTGAAGCCTCAAAATTTGCAAGTTGGAGATTCGGTTCTTAAGGAGATTGGAACACCTATCTAGGATCCTCGAGGGAAGTTTAGACCTAACTAGCAAGGCTCATTTATACTAAGTCAAATACTCGGCGGTAGAGCAAGTAAAATTAATTAATTTAAATGGTTAAGAGATCTCTCAATACACAAACTTGGATGAACATAAGAAATATTACATTTAGCACGACCATAACAACTCGCCAAGCTCGGCCCAGCCAGTCGCAGTGCTCGGCCATCACCGGATAACGGTGGGCTGGCTAGGCCAAACATCACTTTTCTCTCCTGGTTTTAACTGTGTAAATTATTTATCCTGATGGTGCAACTAGACAAGTATGTTTAATTAATTGTTATTTATTTTGGGTAGTTCAACTAGATGATCCACATATTTCATTAATTCTTTAATTACTTTAATTAAGTTTTAAGGACGGTCCAATTAGGTCTGTTCAATTTATTTATACCTTTAGGTGAGGGATAAAATATATATAAAGTAGAAAAGTGAGCACAAAACTTACTTTTTACTTTTACTTAATAACAATTAAGATGTAGGAACCATGACCGGCCCGAGGGTCCCACCGAGCTTCCCCACTCGTGTCGGATCTCTCTTTTTAAGGATTGATTTTGAAGATGGTTTTAGAAAGTCTTTTGGAATGTGGGGATGAACCTTTTATTAAGATTTTCGAATTTTATTAAGTCAAGTTGAAATGA
Organism: Talinum fruticosum; assembly: GCA_021018815.1. Taxonomy (NCBI): domain Eukaryota; kingdom Viridiplantae; phylum Streptophyta; class Magnoliopsida; order Caryophyllales; family Talinaceae; genus Talinum; species Talinum fruticosum. Next base: position 340,445 of record JAITYX010000092.1, on the reverse strand, counting down.
ATTAAATAAGATTTGATTGGCGATTTTATTAATCATTTTATTTAAGCAATTATTTTAGAAGCCTCGTTAACGGTTATAACCTAACCTTTGATGATCATTTTGACCTTTTGATGTAGTGTAGAGGGCACTGCTCGATGATTGTATAACTAAGGGCGTCTTAGAAGCGGATTAAAAGCAACTGGGATATCTAAGACTTGGAATTCAATGTTCCTCTCCACTGGCCCTATATTGATTAGTAACGTCACTGCTCCCAATATTGTTCTTATAGAATTACCATATGCTTGGAGATGAACAGTTTGCATAGGGAGTTATTGCTCCCTAATGCCTAACCTCTTAGCAGTTCGCCAGGGACACATGTTAATTATTGATCCGTTGTCCGCTAAGGTTAAGGGAACAAACTTGTTAATGCAAGTTACGATTAAATACGAGAGAATTGTTGTGTGCAACGCCTTCTTCCGGGAGATCCTTCGATCAAAAGTAATTGTTCCAGCCCCACTTGTTAACCAATCCTACTACTTCGTCTGGTGTGGTTTCGGGAGAAACTTCAATCATACTCGAGTGCATCGATCAAAGCTTGTCTATGCTTATGGGAAATAAATATTAATTAGTACATAGAAATGTCGACTTTAAATTTCTGGAGTTGCTTAAGGATTAGGTCTTCTTCCTTTGCAGCCTTCGAGTTCTTTTAAGGCTTCCTAAATCTATTGTGGACCCAAGGGCGCATTGTGCCGTCCCGATCTAGTAAGAAATTGAACAACACGGATCTTAGTGTTTCCCAAAAATCTTCTTCTAAGAGTGGTGTGCCCCGTAAGTCGTCGTTATTGTTGTCATCATCTCTCATTACGTAGACATCTTCTTCATCACTTACCCACAGCCCCTGGACTTCCGGATCCAATGATGATAGATTAAGAAGCGATTGTGACTCCTTAACATCTTGGATAATGCTAGAAGGATCTCACCGACTGTTATGGGTTTAGTAAAGATGGCTAAGGTGCTGCCAAAAGGGTTTTTGTTATTACTTGGTTTCTAGCAAGCATTAGGCAGGGGTAATTGGCCATTTTGAAACATATTTTCTAATTTTTCTTGAATGTCCAACACCGTTCAATATCGTGTCCTCATGCACGATAGTATTTGCAAAATTTTTCAGATCCTAGTTCTTATGCTATTTCGTGGTATCTCGATTCTACTCTAATAGGTAGTAACGTTATCTTCCCATTTTTCAAGAGACGGTCAAGGGCTTGAGTATAGGTAGTATCCATAGGACTTTAGTAAGTATACCTGTTGAGGGCATTGACATCTGCACCCCTAGTAGCATTGTCAACATTGGAGGTTTTCTTACCTTTGGAATGATAATTACCTCTATATCTGGTTGTGACTTTTGTGGTCGTGGTGGACAGCTTTTCTTCTATTAGCAAGGCAACATCTCTAAGGGTCGAAAAGTTCATCATGGGTAGGAATTTGAGGTGCTGATTATAGTTCGGTTGGAGGTTCTTCACAATGATGCGGACTTGATCTTTCTCGGAGGGTCGACCAACCATGTGGATCGCCTTTGCTCTTCATCCGGTCGGAAATCAAAGAAGCTCTCCTTCTCACCTTGCTTAATTAATTCCAAGTCTCTAATAGTAACATGTAGATTTGTGTTATAGGAGTATTGATGGAGGAACTCCTTACAAATTTGTCCAATTGGCAACCTTGCGTGGGTCAACCGCGTTGTACCACTTCATGACATCGATATCAAATGTCCAGGGGAAGATGATGTGGTATGTGTCTTCGGGAATGCTCTTAAGAGTCATTGCTCCTAAGCTGCGTACATGATGATGGGGATTCTTGGAACCTTTCAACTTAATATCAGCCATGGTAAACTTAGGAGGTAGTTTACCCTTAGGAATTAAAGTGAATCCCTTATGATAGAAACAATGATTGCTGAACATGGATGACTCCCTCAACATCCATTTTATCTTATCAATATGGGAATTACACCGAGTTTTAGAATAAGGCTCAAGAGATTCATGCTTAGGATGATCTGGAGAAGATTGGATGGGTGGAGGTTGCTTAACCATAGCCATTTCCCTTTGCACACGCTCGGCTTCTTCGGCCTCCTCCCTTCTCCTATGTTCGGCTTCCTTATCTCTCTAACTAGCCTCCATAGCCCTAAAGATAGTCTTAAGATCTGTTAATATAGAGTATATTTATTCCTCTTGATCACTTAACCTGGTTTCCACCTTCGCTATTTTCTCATTAAGCAAACCGAGGTTAAGATATTATTCGAGATTAGGATCCATTGGAAGGGAACTCTTTTAGGTACTCGTCTTAGAGCAAGGAGTGGATTCTGACGGTGTAGTATGCACCGAAGCTCGTCGCACCGATGTAGAAAGAAATCACGATGTGCCGGACTCCTTAGCTAGACATTCTAATCTTTTAGAGCTCAGATTCCGACAATACTCGGTTGTCGTAGACTTCCTTATTCTGCACGCCAAAGGATAAGGTTTAGGACCATGCGAGACTACAATACTTTTAGGAGGAAGGGACTTTAGTGCAAGACCCGAAGAGACTAAGGATGTTTTTTATTTGGATGCACATAAAGAATGCAATGATGATAAATGATTTGATTGACACATGATCCTTAAAGAAAAGATTCTTCCTATATGATAATACATTTTCCTATTTGAGATGAACGTTAGACTAAATGCAAAATAAGAATGGCGGACTTATCTATCCAATCTAAAATGATTTTTCTTTCTTGGCTAATGTAAATGGACTCCCTAATATGAAATGATTTGGCTAATGCAAATGGACTCACCTAGTATGAGATAATTTTATTAGGCTAATGCAAATATACTCACCTAATGTGAGATGATTTTATTTGACTAATACAAATGGACTTACCTAATGTGAGATGATTTTATTTGGCTAATGTAAATGGACTTAGCTAATGTGAGATGATACAAGATGAAATGTGATAATGCAAAAGAAAATAAAAGGACTGAACAATAAGAAAAGGGAGCTTTCGGTAAGACCCTTTCACAAATAGCAACTACTTAGGCTATTAGAAAGATAATTTTGGAATGACACCGAAAAAGGAAAACAAAGGACCCACCGCATTGGGGAAAAGGGAATTTTGACTTTTGGCTAAATGCACATATTCGGACCGACTCTAAGGAATTTATTAAAGTGTTTTATTTTCACCCATGCAAGGGTCTAATCAAGCACTCCTCACCTATCCCTAAAGGCTCGCAAATAGAAGATTAAATCTAAAACAAACACACTCATTCAAGCATGCAAATGAAGTATGAGGGAAAACCTAGAGATCCAAAAGTTCTATAGCCCTTGAGTTCAAGAGTCCGGATACATGGTGACATGTAGTCCAAAATTTGTTCCCCATGGGTTGCACGGATAAGGATACCAACTAGAATTCTAGTACCTCTCGGTGAACCAAAAGGGTTAGCCAAAGATGGCGTGCTACGAGGGAGGAGGTACCATTTCCTCGGGCAATCAAACCTAGTTGGGCCTCGCCTACAGGAACCAAGTGGGACCCTCTCTCTAGAAAGGGTTAAATAATGGGTACAATAAAGTTTTCTTAGTGGTCCAAAACATACTACTCAAATTTTCAAGTTGCACCCTCTTAATAAAGAGTTTGTTCCCTAGTGGAGTCATCACTATAGGAACTACAGCCGGCCTGGCGGCCCTGCCGAGCTTCCCCACTCGTGCTCGGGTGCCTTTTTTAAGGATTGATTTTGAAGATGGTTTTAAAAAGTCATTTGGAATGTGGGGATGAACTGTAACACCCTAAAACACCCCTAGTAGTATTACATCGCCGAGTTTCTCAAAGGAACTCCTAAGGCTCTTTTAGGTGTTGGTTTGGCTTTCGATTCCAACTTAAGGTAATAGAAGTGAATTTTCCCAAAAGGGTTTGAAAATTTCCTAAACATTTCGGCAAAGTTCCGCTTGTAATATAGATTATCCCCTAGGCTTAAAGCCTTAAAACCCTGCATAAAAATCATAATATAACTCGATGAGCCACATGCTTGGAGTACACAACTCAACGGCCACACGCCGGAGTCCAACCAATCATGCATTAAAACTTAAAAGAATCTAAGTGGTTCATTACACATCTGGTACAAACTATATGAACTAAATTACAAACTACAATACTTTAAAATATAAGAAATGCACGTTAGCAACTTCAGTCACTTCAGCAAACAACAATTAGCAAATGACATGCAGAGTCTAGAATATGCTAAGGTATGAGAAACACCCTCCGAGAGTGTACATGCAACACTAGGGACAGAAAAGGGGAAATTGTTGGGGGTGAGCAAACCACGAGCTCGCCTGGAAAGCCTTACACTCTTAAAACGGGAATTCTTTCCACATACTACTCATAATAATGAAATCGGTGAAAGTATAATACGTAATACAAATGTAGATACTTTTCAATGAAATCCTTTCAAATCATTTGCCACATATAGATCATAACACTTCAATCACTTAAAGATACAATGTCACAATCAATAGCAACTCTTTTTGGAACTGAATCAATTTTAAACAAGGTGGTGTAACCACCTACTCTTTCTTTCAAATGCTTTCAATTAAAAACCAAATCATTTCTACTAAATCACTTCTCATGAATCACTTTTAATGAATCTCTTTTGGTGAATCACTTTCTAGGTCGTGGACTCGAACTAGCACTTTGCAATTTCTCATAATTTCTCTTAGTTTCTCTGGTTTCTCTCGGGGCATAACCCCAAATAAAAGGGTCTCGAGATCTATCTAGGAAGATTCCAATCGGGCATCTTGATACACCAGGACCCTAGCTAGCCGCCCCTAACTAGAATCCTTCCTTGTGCTAAACGATCCTACCAAAGTCGATTCAAAAACAATTTCTTTAACACATTCACTCATCACGCTTGTTTCAAACAACATTCTCAAATTGGTTTCACTTCTTCGAAATACGTTTTCACGCTTGAAAAGCATATATCACAAAAAAATCACATCCAAGTTTAATTTGCGTAAAAGATGGAACTTCTATCAAAGCTAAATGTTGAACGACATTTGAGTCAGGTTGCTTTACAAGCCGAGTATTTCCATGTTAAGGTTTAACATCCAAAGCTAGCATATTTATTCATATTCACGCAAGTATCTCACATCTATTCATATTCATCCATATTCTACTCAAGCAAGAATCCCCAACTCCCATGTGTAATTTTCGTCTCAATCTGCTTTCAAAACCATAATTAATCAATATAGATACATACTCTCTTGATACTCCAATTTTTCGTTCCTCTTCTATACCCCAATGTTCGTTTTTCCTTAACTTCATTCACTTTCAAGCCTAACGAGTTTAGGAATTAAAACTTCTTTTAAGCCATAATAACCACAAATAGTTAGCACCCAACTCAAATGTCCGAACTTCTCACAAATTATCATCTTCACTTCAAATTCTCATCTTATGTCTCCATGTTACTAATTAAACTTTCTTACTCATATTTAGTCATATAGCTCTTAGTCTTACTTCACTACTCAATTTCCTTTAATTCATCTTATCTTCCGGTATAGTTCAATCTTAAGGATTTAGGTATATCTCCAACAAAATTTAACCCAACAACCGATCTTTACTTCTATACCTCAATTGTGCCTTAATTCAAGATAGACTCAAAATTCCCTTTATACTCGCAAATCATTATTTCCCAATATTAGCAATTATCTCTCAATGCCGCAAATTTAAGAAATCTCTCGAGGCTCAATTAACTCATAATTCGTAATCAAATCACAACTTCTTCATCCTTAATTGCTAACCAAAACTTTAACACTACTCATTTGGCCTATGCAACCTAACTCCATCAAAATCTCCGGGTTCCCAATTCAACCTTAAGTAACTACTAAATTTCTCCAAAGTTCCCAATTCAACCTTAAGTAACTACTAAATTTCTTCAAAGTTCCCAATTCAACTTCAACCACTTAACTCAAGCAAATCCTCTCATGCCCCGATTCAGTCCTAACAACTCCCTAAATTCATTCTAAGTTATTAATTCAACCTTAAACAACTACTAAATCTGTTCGGCAATACAGATACTCAATATTCACAACAAATTCAATTGAAATTCGAAATTACTAATAGTTTAGAGTATAAGACTATCCACCTGAAATTCTCGGGTTTTTAGGGTTGATTTTGGGTTCCTTACTTCGCCTTTTTGGTCTCGGTCTCCCACTGTCTGTTCTTGCTCAATCTCTCTCGGGTTCTCGCTTCCCCGCTTCTAGTTTGCCGTTTCGGTTCCCACTACCCCTCGTTTTAGCCCCCGTGTGCTCGCCGCCGATCTTCCTACCTTGTCACCGTTCTTTTTCCTGGTTCATGGTCTCTCGGACTCTCTCACGCATGTCTCTATTTCAGGTTCTTTTCCACCTCTCGCTCTGTCTCGGTCCCTCACTCTTTTCCTTCACTCGCCACCTACTCAAGTCGCCGACTGTCATCTTCCGGGTCCGTGGTGGTCTCCGGCCCCTCGGTCTCCTTGGTCCTCGCATCGCTCGCCTCCTCTCTCCCTCTCTCTCTCTCTCTCTCTTTCCCCATTCTTCCCTTTTCCCTTTACTCGCTTCTTTTCCTTTCGCCTTCCCGACCCCCTTCCCCACGGTCCCGCTTTTCTTTTATTTTTGTATCCTATCTCAACACCGCTAGACAAATCATGCCTCCCCTTTTGCTGGACCCTCAATTACTCCTTTATCCCCTCATAATCTAGCTAAGGTGACCTTCGTTCTATACACAACAAATCCATATCCTTTTCTCTTCCGTCCTCTTATACTTCGCCTCCTAACTTATTTTGATATATTGGTTACGACAATTCCTAACCGCACACAAAGGTTTAGCTCGGATAGAAAAGGAGGCAAATTCCTTGATTTAATTTATTTGACAAGTAGCTCTTAAAGGAGCAAGTAAATGTGATATGCCCGGCTATAAATAAAATTAGTCACTCATTCCCCCGGGTTCACGGAATATTACTCAATAAATTCTATTCTTTGTGACTACTTTTGTTAAAATCACGGGTATTACATGAACATTTTATTAAGATTTTTGAATTTTATTAAGTCAAGTTGAAATGAATTAAATCAGATTTGATTACAATTTTATTAATCATTTTATTTTAGTAATTATTTTAGAAGTCTCGGGATATTGTTTACAAATTAAAGGATAAATAAGATTAGGGTTAGGGTTCCGCCGAGAGGCTTTAGGGTCCGATTGGTGTGAAAGCACTAGTGTGGACCGAAGCCTCACCTACCGATCGCCATGCACGAGCGATAGCCTATTCCAGTGCCATGGCGGGCGCCGCTAGAGGCAAGAGCCGACAAAGTCAACCTCGGACTCTGCCTTGGTTTGCAGATCCGAAACCTTTATGTCTATTTTTATCTCGCAAATCGGAAAACAATTGGGATGCATATTTAACATAGAACAAAACATAAAATAAGGGAGTCGCTAGTCAGTTTTTAAGAAGGAAAAAGGCTAACAAAAATACAAAATAAAAACATTTACTCTTCTAATCTTAGCATGGGAAAAACTAATACCGAAAGAGGCTAAAAATGACTCTATCGGTCTTGAACTAAGAATTGGATTCAAGGGTGAGGGTACGAAATGTAGACATAAATTCTTCCATACCGCCCGTCCAAAGACGACCATTACTAGTTCATGTGTATCGATGAAGATGTAAGAAAACAAGCATACAACATGCGAAACAAAATTAAAGCAACCAAAACATAGCAAGGAAAACGGTAAAGAAAAGCGATAAAGAACGCAATAAAAGAATGAAAAACGGGAATTAAAAGATTACATCGGTCGGGAGGAAATTAAAGCGATTACATCTCTTAAACCACAATACGGAAAGTTAATAGAACATAAATAAATAACACCATTCGAAGGCTGACATACGGCCCTCGGGTTGTCCCACCTTGTTGATCCGGATCGCCTCAGCAGATCTCTCGATGCAATGGTGATAATCGACAAAAAGGGCTAATTTTGTGAATCGTGCCTAGGGTATGGTAGTGATCGATTGAATGAGTGCCCGGAGATCAGAATAATAGAATATTCTTTAGTCTGTTTGCACGGATTCAACGGTGAAAGATGAATGTATATAGAAAATTCAGGAGAGTAATGGTTACATGAGAGCATTCAAATTAGCTTTCAACAGCGTGATGTTAAGGCATGAAGTCGTGTGGCAATGAGAGCCAAGGCTCTCTATTTATAAGAGAGGACCTGTGTCAAAAATGACCTAGGGTTTGCCTTTTATCGATCGTCCAAACAGCTTGAAATAAAACCGGGCCATTCCTTAAGATATAGAACCGGATCGGAAGATGATAAAATCGGATAGAACCAAGTTAAAGGGATGAGACGAGTGCCGGCCAACCGGACCCTCCTAGGGTTTTGTGCTCTAGTTGTGTCTCCCAGGACTCTTCAAGCCAAAACGCAGCGCTCCATCATGCTTCTAGAAGGCAGGCGCCGACCACGACGTTGTTCCGAGGGTAAAAGCTTCTCGCCTCGTGTGGGCGGTCTTGTGAAGCTTAAAACACAACACTTTGATGCTCCCGATCATAAAATGAAATACTTTAATGTTGTCTTTGGGTCTTCAGCTCCTTGTCCGACTTGGAAAAAAGTAGAATGTAGTATTCTCGTACTTGGAATTTCTTTACACACATCATGCGACTCCCTCCACAATCTCTAAAGGCGCGGCCCGACTCTTGGACAGTCTGAAAGAAAAGAGGATTTTTGGACCGACCTAAGGCAAAAGGCTATTTAAGTGGTGTTGGGGATTGTTTGTGGTTTATCGGCTTACATTGCACCAATCGATCATAATCCAATATCCAAATCCACAAACCGGACTCGGGATTATCATCATCAGACCAATAAACCAAAATACAAAAATAACGAGATAAAGGTTGACACTTTTTAGGTGTCTACATAAGCTTACTACTTACCCGATGTACATAGCTAATTAAAGGGAAAAAGAAGCACACTCGCTTGGATAATTAAAATTGTTCTAAACAGGCAAAACTAAACTTCCTAATTTCTTTTATTCCTTCCTAAAAATCCTCTCTAAAAAATTCCACCCCTAGTTTATTTTCAATTTCTTTCTTTTCGGATCACTAGACTCGACTTCATCATCTTGGGTAAGCCTCTTCAGCTCTTCAATTCATCCATCCTCCTCTCTTCTACTTCCATAGCTTCGCATTCCCTTTTGTGAGCTTGTTCGTCTATCCAACGGTTTGCTTTGCGAATTTGGAGTGGTGTAGTACTAGGAACAAGCACCTTGGGGATCCAGCTCTAAAGCTCTCAGTGCCTTGCAAAGTTTGGGGTTCACTTTCGTTATCCACTCCGGATAATACGCGGATACAGTAATAGTGGACTGACCTATAGGTTTCAACAGACTCGGTAGGTTTACCCAATATTCGGGCCATGATTTAACTTGCCTAGAATTATCGAAACCTTTAAACAATTCAAAGGTAGTAGGCCAAATGCAGTCTAAGAAAGGGAATTTCCTACTCTCTTCCCATTTCCCGCATTTACCCGCTTGCGTTAACAAAATTGTATCGCCGGATACATATACTCTTGTGGGAGCTCGAATCGGTTGTAGATGCTCCATTAACCAAGTCTCGCACACCATAGATTAAAAAATACAATGGGAGTCCTGCACAGTAAAAATTAACCTTATTTAAGGCCCTACAGGAGCAAAAATACAAAATAATAAAAATAAAAAAGAAAGAGGTCGAAAAGATGAAAAGTATAGACTGCAGCGCAAAACCGAAGGCTTTTAAACCTCGGAGGTGCTGGACAGCCGTCCCTTGGTCGGCGTCGCTGACCGGTTCCCACCGTTGGTCTCGATAGTGAGTATTTTCTTACTCGCAACAATAGGGGCTCCCAAGCAAAGTCCTCCTCTAAGTCGGCATCAACTCGGTGTTAGCCCAAAATAGTTTAACCAACTATCAACGGTGTCAAGGAGCAATAATTCTCCAGTCGCTTAACCAAGCTTAGCAATGTCGCAGGCGCCATGTCCCCGCGGCCTGCTACTAGCAAGAAACCACCTATAAGGCAGGTGATGATGCCTCGTCATCTTGGGATAATGATAGACTCTGCTGATGCATACGTATGGCAGTAATGGTTCATGAGGTTCATTAGGTTCACCTCATTCCCAATAAGAATCCACCATAGATTCCTATTACTGAGCTTCAAAAGGTATTTGTACGTTTTGTGCAGAATTTCAAAGGATTTGGGTAAAACAGGTTTTGTACGATGTTGGATGCCCAATATAACATCAAACTATTTCTTTGAGGATTCAAAGAAGAAAATTCAGAGGGCACAATTTTTGGTATCCAGCAAGGATTAATTTACAGCAGTCTCTAACTCAAGATTCCTACTGCACCACAACCACCGGAGTCCACCGGTGCTTGGGTACGTTGCAAGCTACGGACCAGGACCTTGAACCGACCGATTCGCCTTCGTTAAGTCACATTTTATACGTATTTTTAGTAGCGATTTAGTTTATATTACATAGTTTATTTTATCTAAATTATTCTATTTTGTCTATTTATAGGTAATTATCAAATAAAGTGGGGAAGAGAAGAAAAGTCGTTAAAAGTGGATTTTTAGCTACCGACAAGCATCCAAGAAAATATATGAAGTCGGTCCATAAATATAATATGTAATAAAATATTTATTTTAGGATATTATATTTTAGGAAATCCTAAGTGGAATAGAAAAGGGAAACTTAGAAGAGAAGAAAGAGAAATAAACCCTAACTCTTTCACCCTATATATACTACTTATTATCATCATGGAGGGAGACCTAGGAAGACCCACACATCATCACCACCTCACGCTTGCTGCTCATCTCACGCCTGTTGCTGCTGCTGCCCAGCTCCTTCCCACGCCACCTCCTGCTTCTGTCAATCCCTCACACCAGCCCTTCGCTGCCTTCCCAAGCAGCCACACACACAGCTCACGTTGCTGCCGCTGCTGCTTGTTCCTGCTGCCGCTGCTGCTTGTTCCTGCTGCCGCTGCTGCCCCTTGCTGTTGCTGCTGTCCATTGCCCAGCCAGCCACCATCCATCATCATCTTCTTCATCTTCCCGGTCAAAGAAACTAATATCGGTAGTATAATTTAGTTTTGTAATTTTTATTAGAAAAGATTGAGTTTTTATTGATAGATTAATACTAAAGATGCTAGTTTTATTTAGTTTACATGTTTTAAATTACATGATGTGTGAGTAGTTTTTCTTATACTTAGTATAATCTCATTGAAGCCATGTTAAATTACTTATTTTGAAACAAAGTTTTGATTTTTATTGTCTTATTGATTTGATCCATGATTCTATGATAATTTGTGTTTAATGTTTATGAATTTATGTCTAATTAATTAGAGTGCACGCTATTTAGTTTTATATAAATTCATGTGATAGTTTAGAGGGTTTAAATACGTAATTGCTTGATCTTTTAGACATAAGTATCACCCTAGTTAATCATGGATGGCTCATACCCATCTCTTTTAATTAGGAAATTATCATAGATCCTTCTTAAATCAATTTGCTAGTAGATTGGTTATTAGGTGCTAGATGATGTTTTTCTAATACTTAATGCTCTAATTTGATTAAATTCTAGTGCTAGTGCTAGGGTTATCATTATTAGTAGGGTTTATATTAGGGCTAGGCCTAAGTAAACTAATAACTAAGGAAAAACGGGGAAGATCCGCTAGTGGTTGTCTTCTACAGTTTAGCTCATGGGTAGATCAATTTGTGTGTTAATGATAAATAATAATTTGCATGGTGGATATAGATTATACTAAGTGTTTTTATCAATTTGTTATCTTTGATAATTATTTGTTTGCTTTTAGTTATTTTCTTGAGTTTATTGATTTTTACTTATAAAGTTATAGTCTTTTATTATCAATTTCATTAAACCCCCTAAAGATCAGTATTTTAGGTTAGTTTTAGTAATTTTATTTTAATTTAATTTTGAGTCTTTATTTATTTTAATTTTCAGAATTAATTTTCTGTTAGTTTTTATTATTTTTGGAGTCAGTTTGTTAGAAACTAGTTTAAAAATAGTTTCTTTTGTCATTTTTCGTGTTTTATTTTCTTTTAGGGTTTAGATAGAGTCCTAGTTTGCTGTGATTAAATTTTAGAATTTTTGGAAATAATTTGATATTTTTTCAGATTTAATTCTTGAATTTAATTACTGCAGGTTTTTAATAAAATAAATTCGTAAATTAGATTTTAAATTTTGTTTTTATATTTTTTGGGTCTGGTTAGGTTTAGAAAATTAGTATTATTATTCTGGGTAATTTTAGTATTTATTTTCGTAATTATTTTAGTGCAGAATTTTACTTATTTAATTTTCTGTTTTAGAATTTGTTTATTTTCTGCTTTAGTTTTCTGTTTTAATTATTCTAAAAAATATACAAAAATATTTCTGGGTTATTGTAGTTTTATTATTCTGTATAAATTATTTATTTAGTTGTTAGATAATTTTCTATGAATTTTAGTTATTGATTTTAATTTATATTTTCTGTTTTGTTTTTAAGAGTAGTAAATTTAATTAGATTAAAACTTGCATGTTATTATATCTTTCCTCGTGGATTCGATCCCTACTTGCCATTGCTATATTGTTTATTATAAGTTTAAGTAGTGGTTTAATTTGTTGTCTGTACGACAAGCTTAACAAATTTTGGCGCCGTTGTCGGGAAAGAAAATAATAGTTGTTAGTTTTATTTATTTTAGATTTACTACTTTTATTACTTCTTTGTAACTTTAATAGTTTGTTTTCATAGTTTTGTTTTTTTAGTGCTTTTTTATTTTGAAAAGGAGTATCCATTTGACGAAGTTGAAAGCCAAGTAAGTGTTTCGATTCTCGTTTCGTAAGTTCTAAAATTATTGAGATGACTACCTTACGTGAACTTGCTGCACCTAACTTGGATACACAACTTTTACCTATCTCATATCCTCGCATTGGACCGACCATTAAAACCGAACTCCGGATTTTTAAATATGTTACCTAAATTTCATGGACTGCCTGGTGAGGATCCATATCGTCATATCAATGAGTTTATTATTACATGTTCCACTATGCAATTTGAGGGAATCACCCAAGACCAAATTAAGTTGAGAGCCTTTCCCTTTTCACTTCAGGATAAGGCTAAAGATTGGTTTTATTACTTACCACCTGCAACATTCACTACATGGACCCAAGTTCATACAAGCATTTTTAGAGAAATTTTTTCCTACATCTAGGATAGGGTCCATTAGAAAGGAAATTTGTGGTATTAAACAGATGATTGGGGAGAGTTTTTCTGAATATTGGGAGCGTTTTAATAAATTATGTGCTAGTTGTCCCCAACATCAAATTCCCGAGCATTTATTGATTCAATATTTTTATGAAGGTTTATTGCTAATAGGTAGAAATATGGTAGATGTTGCTAGTGGAGGGACCTTGTTTAATAAGACTCCAGCTCAGGCTAGAGAATTGTTAAATATTATGGCCCAAAATACTCAACAATTTGGAATGGGAGATACCCAATTTAGGAATGTTAATGAGTTCAATTTAGGTCCATCTCGTAGAGACCCAATTGTCCCAAATTACTGTTATGTTGAATAAATTGGTCCACAGAGAAGAAGTAGTAGTTTGTAGTATTTGCTATTTAGAGGGTCATGTTGCTAATTCATGCCCTACACAACAAAGAGGGCATGTGAATGCTATTTTTTCCAACCAAGGTCGAATGAATTATAACATATTCTCAAACACTTATGAAGAATGGAGTGATTACTCTAACCTTAGGTATGAATTTGAAGAAAACCCCTAGAATTTGATCAATCCATTGCTCATGACAAAACTAATTATCTTTTAGAGCAAATCATTAAGAAGATGGATGACCAGAAAAAGGAGACTAACCTTAGGTTCCAAAACTTAGAGATGACCATAAAGCGAGTACAAGAGAAACAGATTGCCAATGATACCATGCTTAGTAACTTGCAAGCCCAAATGCAATCTCAACCTTTCCAAGATCCAAAAGAAAATGTGAGTGTCATAACACTTAATAATGGGAAAGAGTTAGAGGAACCTAGGAAAAACATAGAGGTAGAGCTAGAATTAGAGGTCAAGGAATCTGAACTTGACCAAAACAAAGATGACGCCTCTAATGCTAAGGAAATAGGTGAAAATAAGAAAGATCTTTACAAGCCTATCCCACCTTTCCCTAGTAGACTAATAAGCACAACTCCTACAATAGATGAGGCAATTGAAGATATCATAGAAATATCTAGGAAGGCAGAAATCAACATTCCTCTTCTAGATACCATGAAACGGGAACCTCGTTATGCTAAGTTCCTTAAAGATCTATTCACGAACAAATTAAAATTGAAAAGGAATAACAAGATAAGTGTGGGGGAGAATACATCTGCTCTTTTCCAAAAGAAATCTCTAACTAATTGCAAGTATGCAGAAGACCGGATCAATTTAGTGTGGGAAATGCAACTGAATGATCCTTGAGCTACAAAGGTGTCGAGCCAAAGACGGTAAACAAAGGCGCTGGTTGGGAGGCAACCCAACATTTTCAGGGAAGTTTCTATAATTTTTACTTTACTTTAATTTTTATTTTTATTTAGCATGCATTAGGGACAATGCATGAATTAAGTGTGGGGAGTGCATCCTGCATTTTAATTTTATGCATTTATCTTTATTACATTTTAATTTTATGCATTTATCTTTATCTTATTTTTGAAAAAAATATATATATATATATTCTTGTAAAGAAATGCATGAACATGAATATATGCTAAGTTAACTTGCTTAAATTTTTCTGTTTCTAATTTTTCTTTCCCTTTGAAAGTGAGAAATTTGAACATGTTAATTGTCATTCAGAGTAGTTTGAGTTGATCTTCATATATTTCTTCAATTAGTGACAATCATAATTTTTCTGTCGATTTGATCATGTTATATGATCGTGATAGAGGCAATAAATTGACTTCAACCGTTCACCTAGACTACTGAACTTAGCAGATTGACTCATTAAAATTTTGATTTTTCTTGTTTTGCCTACAAATAAAAAAAATAAATAAAATAAAAAAAAAATTGTTAGTTTACCAACATGGGTCGGAGTTGGTGGCTCGGCGCCATTTCCCTTAAGTTTAGGTCTCAAGTTGAGCCTTATGAATGGAGTAACCCATGCTGGGAGAGTCATGCCCTTTTAGGCCGATCAATGGCTCGAACCATACTAACGAAAAAAAAAAAAAAAAAACAAAAAGAAAAAGAAAAAAATAGAGTATTAACTCAAGCACCGCTGTTTGGGTGAGTGGAAGACAGGGAGTGTTATATTTCTAAGACCCTATATGGGCCTCAAATATGTGCTTGAATGGAGTTATATATATATATATAATTGTAAAAAAAAAAAAAAAGTTTGCAAAACAAGTTTATTATCGATTTTTAGTGAGTTATCTCGCTGATTCAATGTCTCTATAACCATACTCGCACCTTAATTTTTCCCATCCTAAAAAGTTTTAGACCTCTTGACCGGAATGTACATGTTTGAAAAAGATGGATAAATTTTTGATTGTTGCTTAATTAAAAGAGATATTGTGAGGCTGATGAGTAAACTCTCCGATGGCAATGAAATGTTTAGTTCTTCACTTGCTTAGAAAAGACAAATTTTTCATCAAAGTATTTTTGAAAAGCAAGGCAAACTTAGTGCATGCTTTATGTTTTATGTATATCTTTATAAGAAACCATAATATTAGATCGAGTCTTAGATTTCTTTGCACGAGGACGTCCAAAGTCTAAGTGTGGGGGATTTGTTAAGTCACATTTTATACGTATTTTTAGTAGCGATTTAGTTTATATTACATAGTTTATTTTATCTAAATTATTCTATTTTGTCTATTTATAGGTAATTATCAAATAAAGTGGGGAAGAGAAGAAAAGTCGTTAAAAGTGGATTTTTAGCTACCGACAAGCATCCAAGAAAATATATGAAGTCGGTCCATAAATATAATATGTAATAAAATATTTATTTTAGGATATTATATTTTAGGAAATCCTAAGTGGAATAGAAAAGGGAAACTTAGAAGAGAAGAAAGAGAAATAAACCCTAACTCTTTCACCCTATATATACTACTTATTATCATCATGGAGGGAGACCTAGGAAGACCCACACATCATCACCACCTCACGCTTGCTGCTCATCTCACGCCTGTTGCTGCTGCTGCCCAGCTCCTTCCCACGCCACCTCCTGCTTCTGTCAATCCCTCACACCAGCCCTTCGCTGCCTTCCCAAGCAGCCACACACACAGCTCACGTTGCTGCCGCTGCTGCTTGTTCCTGCTGCCGCTGCTGCCCCTTGCTGTTGCTGCTGTCCACTGCCCAGCCAGCCACCATCCATCATCATCTTCTTCATCTTCCCGGTCAAAGAAACTAATATCGGTAGTATAATTTAGTTTTGTAATTTTTATTAGAAAAGATTGAGTTTTTATTGATAGATTAATACTAAAGATGCTAGTTTTATTTAGTTTACATGTTTTAAATTACATGATGTGTGAGTAGTTTTTCTTATACTTAGTATAATCTCATTGAAGCCATGTTAAATTACTTATTTTGAAACAAAGTTTTGATTTTTATTGTCTTATTGATTTGATCCATGATTCTATGATAATTTGTGTTTAATGTTTATGAATTTATGTCTAATTAATTAGAGTGCACGCTATTTAGTTTTATATAAATTCATGTGATAGTTTAGAGGGTTTAAATACGTAATTGCTTGATCTTTTAGACATAAGTATCACCCTAGTTAATCATGGATGGCTCATACCCATCTCTTTTAATTAGGAAATTATCATAGATCCTTCTTAAATCAATTTGCTAGTAGATTGGTTATTAGGTGCTAGATGATGTTTTTCTAATACTTAATGCTCTAATTTGATTAAATTCTAGTGCTAGTGCTAGGGTTATCATTATTAGTAGGGTTTATATTAGGGTTAGGCCTAAGTACACTAATAACTAAGGAAAAACGGGAAGATCCGCTAGTGGTTGTCTTCTACAGTTTAGCTCATGGGTAGATCAATTTGTGTGTTAATGATAAATAATAATTTGCATGGTGGATATAGATTATACTAAGTGTTTTTATCAATTTGTTATCTTTGATAATTATTTGTTTGCTTTTAGTTATTTTCTTGAGTTTATTGATTTTTACTTATAAAGTTATAGTCTTTTATTATCAATTTCATTAAACCCCCTAAAGATCAGTATTTTAGGTTAGTTTTAGTAATTTTATTTTAATTTAATTTTGAGTCTTTATTTATTTTAATTTTCAGAATTAATTTTCTGTTAGTTTTTATTATTTTTGGAGTCAGTTTGTTAGAAACTAGTTTAAAAATAGTTTCTTTTGTCATTTTTCGTGTTTTATTTTCTTTTAGGGTTTAGATAGAGTCCTAGTTTGCTGTGATTAAATTTTAGAATTTTTGGAAATAATTTGATATTTTTTCAGATTTAATTCTTGAATTTAATTACTGCAGGTTTTTAATAAAATAAATTCGTAAATTAGATTTTAAATTTTGTTTTTATATTTTTTGGGTCTGGTTAGGTTTAGAAAATTAGTATTATTATTCTGGGTAATTTTAGTATTTATTTTCGTAATTATTTTAGTGCAGAATTTTACTTATTTAATTTTCTGTTTTAGAATTTGTTTATTTTCTGCTTTAGTTTTCTGTTTTAATTATTCTAAAAAAATATACAAAAATATTTCTGGGTTATTGTAGTTTTATTATTCTGTATAAATTATTTATTTAGTTGTTAGATAATTTTCTATGAATTTTAGTTATTGATTTTAATTTATATTTTCTGTTTTGTTTTTAAGAGTAGTAAATTTAATTAGATTAAAACTTGCATGTTATTATATCTTTCCTCGTGGATTCGATCCCTACTTGCCCTTGCTATATTGTTTATTATAAGTTTAAGTAGTGGTTTAATTTGTTGCTGTACGACAAGCTTAACACCTTCTTCTTTTCACCCGAGCACTCCTTGAGCCATTATTTGTTACTACCCTGGCCCGTTTTCAGTCAAGCAATATTGTTTCGGACTGTACACTTACGAATTCCCATTTTTATTTTTATTATTTTCTTTTGGGGAAATGGGGGCTGTGTGCAAATTTTTTTGGATTTGTCTTTGTAATTTTTCCTAAGAATTTTTGCATCATATTAATAAAAGAAAGCAGCTTTAGAATTGAGTCTTTGCATTCTATCTCATTGCATAGAATCAAAGAAGTTTGCAAAATACTAAACATTAAACAACACAAAGCACCTACAAGGGATCAACTAATCTTCGCCATCGGAAGCATTATCGATGATATAATTCCTAAAGTCCTCTAAGATAGACGTGGAAAACCAACCATCTCCACCACCGTGGAAAGAGCTCCATGGTCTCAAGATTGAGAAGGTACATGAGAGGGCCAACTATAAGATGCCAAGTGGAAGTCAATTGGGGTCAGTATGAACCACTACTGGAGCAGGATCGGGCCGGACCGAGCTTCCCACGAACCTGCCTTTGGTATAAGGGTTTTAAACTTGGAAGATGATTTTAAGGTTTTGAAAGATGAATTTTTAAAAGTGGGGATGAACCTTTGATATAGAGTTCGAATTTTATTAAATCTAATTTAAAGCGAATTAAGTAAAGCATGAATGACGATTTTGTTAATATTTTATTTTAAAAATTAATTTTAGAATTTCTGCGATATTATTTCCTAATTGAAGACTAGAAAATTTTTTTGAAATTAGGGTTTCTACCATGAGGCTTTAGGGCCGGATCGATGTAAAGACCGGTTAGCCTTGGCCGTTGACCACGAACCCAAGCCTCGGCCATTGACCAGTCGAAGGTCACAGGCGCCGACTAGGGGCCTAGGCAAAAGCAATCGACCTTGGCGGATCCAAATTTCTTTTTTAAACCCCGCAATCAGAAAATAACCGAGATGCAAATTTAGAAGAAATAAATCGAAGGGAGTTGCCAATAAGTTTTTAAGAGAGAAAAACTAAAAAAACAAAAATAAAAATTTGCTCTTCCAATTTTAGTACGGGAAAACTAAGACTGAAAAAGGCTAAAGTGACATCATCGGTCTTTGAACCGAGAACCAGGGGTGAGGGTATGAAACATAGGAAAAACCCTTCCATTCTCGCCCGTCCAAAGATGGCCATTACTAGTTTAAGTAGTATACTAAAAGGATGTGCTAAACACTAACATATAACAACATGCTAAGAAAAATTAAAGCAACCAAACACAGCTAAGGAAAGCGATAAAGAAAGAATTAAAGAAAGCGATAAAGAAACAAAAGCAGGAAACTAAAATATTACATCGGGCAGGGAGGAATTAAAAAAATCGATTACATCTCTTCGATCCACAATACGGAAAACGATAAATAAAACATAAATTAAATAACTATTTCACGGTTGAATGATTGCGCTCAGGTTGTCCCACCTAGCGGATCTGGATCTCTACATTGGATCTCTTGATTCGACGTCGAGAAATCAAAGAAAGGGCTTATTTTTGTTAATTATGGAAGAGGTGAGTGTGTAAGGAGTATGAAGGATAAGTTGAATAAATGCCTAGAGATCATAATAAGTGAATATTCTTTATCTCTTTGCATAGATTCAATGGGGATAAGTAGAAAAGATGAATGTCCGAGATTAATTCCGGAAGAATAACGTTAATGGATGTGAAATTCGATTAGCTTCCTGCAAGCATTACCCATAGGAGAAAGTTGTATGCAAATGTGAGCCAAGGCTCTCTATTTATAGGGAGACATCTATGTGACAAATGATCTAGGATTGCTCTTGGCCAACCATCCAGGCAGCTGAAAATAAATCGGGCAAGAATCTCTTGAGATTGAACCGGATAAAGCAAGGATAAAACCGGATAGAACCCGAGTTGCGGGCGCTCGTTGAGGGGAAAATTTCACTTAAAATTCCAAAGGAGTCTCCAAGCAAAAGTGCAACGTTTCACTTAAAATTCCAAGATCGACGTCATTTTGAGGGGAAAAGCTCCGAGTCTCATGTGGACTGCTTTATGGAGCTTAAGCGCAACACTTTGATGCTCGTGATCATGAAATGCAATGTTTTAATGTCGTCTTCAGGTCCTTATCTAATTGGACAAAAGTAAAATGCAGTATTCTAAACTTGGAATTCCCTAGTACACGTCACTGGACTCTGTTTTCTCTTAAGGCTTGGCCGGTTCTTGGATCGTCCAAAAGAAAGGGGATTTTCGGATCGACCCAAGGCAAAACGATATTTATTGAGTGTTAGGGATTCTTTTTGGTTTACTAGCTTCTATTGCACCAATCAAACACAGTCGAAGATCCAAATCCTTAAACAGGACTCGGGATTTCATCATCAAGCCAAAAAATAAAATACGGAATTAAAGAGATAAGAGATAAGACTTTTTAGGTGTCTACAGTTAGCCCCCACTTTGACCGAATATAAAAAGACAAATGGTCAAAGTAGACACTAAAGGGTACTTACCTCGATTTTTTATATTAGTTATTGTATGATGTTTGGAATTGGTTGTAGTCGAACCCGAACTCCAAAATGGGGTTTGGACTTCATCGTGATGCATGCATTATGATGATCGGTAAGAGAGTCCTAAGCTTGGCTTGATCGGAGCCTAAAGCTTGGTATATTTTGATGCTTGAAACTTTGATCGATCTTTGATCCGAAGCTTAGCAAAATAATTTGTTGTTTGAACATACTTGTTAGTGTATAATCAAATTGATGCAAGTTTAGTGTTTTACCCGAATAATTCAGTTGAAAATAGCCAGAAAAATCTAATATGAAAAAGAAAATTGGTGGGTCCAAGAGCTCCCACTTGCATGCACAGGGTGCCAAGGAGTCATATACCGGGGTTGATGGGACTCCACAAGCTAGGTGAACAGGCTAAGGCTGCAAAGTTGTCACCAATGGGACACCACGGTGCCTCGTGGCCTACGCCGACCAGCCGTTGGCAGCCCCGGCCCTCGGCATACTTCGTCAGATTCCCTTGGTCACCCACTATACTTGTTTAACTCTTGTCTTGTATGGTTGGCTGGCTTAACCGTATGGGTCTATAAAAAGGATGCTTGATGAATTCATTTCACACACTTGCTTCTCTTCTTGTACTCTTACCTTACTCTAGTGCTTTTTACTTTACTTCTTCTCGAAACTAGTTGGTTTCCAAAGTCTTTCCTTCCAAATATTTCTAGGACAAGAGCCCATCATACCGGGAGCTATAGGGCCTTAAAACTTGTTCAAGACAACTTCCTTGAATGGGAATGGCGTCCGTAGAGCTAGTGGAAACCAAATGACCTCCGGGTGGAGGCTGAGAGTCACGTTTCTTCGCTTGCTATCACTCCTTTGGTAAGCTAATTGGCTTAAGTTTGTTCCTTTATTAATTTAGAATAGTTCTTCAACTAAAAATCTTATTGGATTTTTGTCTTTTAGAAAGCCTCAATTCGGAGTAGTGGTGTTATTCCCAAGTTCATGGAGACATGTAGGATATGAACTTTCTTCTTGAGGATGTCACGCATAATGCTAGGTTTGGTCCTCTTTTCTTTGCCTTGAACCACCTTTGTGACAAAAGGGAGAGGGATCTTATTAGGGCCATTAGTGAATGTTTTTGGGACACCACCAACACTTTTCACCTTCTCTTGGGGAAATAACCATAACTCCTTTTGATTTTTATGTTTTATCCAGTTTCTACAAAACCTGTGGCTATCTTCGTCGTCTTTTTGGCCCCGTAGCTAATAGGTTTCCTCGAGAAAATTTCTTTTTAAGTATACCGTCTGAATCGTGCTTGCTCTTCTATTGAGCACAATTCTTTTTCCGATCAAGTTGCTAAGGTTCATGTTCACTATTTGGTGAATTTAGTGGGCCTTAATAAAATAAAGGAGCTTGACTGGGGTGCTCCGGCCTACGAAACCTAAGTTGGATTCGACCAACTATCTACCGTTGCACGGTTTGTGGAAGATTATTGAGTTGTGCTCAAATTCTTCTTTCCTCCAAAGTATTTTTCATCTTGTATAGATAAAAAATTTACGCAATTGTGATCAAGAAATTGTGGTTATATGAATATTTTCCGTATCTTTCTCCTGGTTCAACGAATCATCCTACGTTTCGGCCTCTATATCATGGGCTAAAGTCTATTTTTGACGTCCTAAGATCCATGGGATAGACTTCTTCAGATCAACCCTTAACCGTGTGACCTCGATCTGCCTCTTTAATCTCAAAATTCACCTCGAAAATATGCTTCGAGAACTTTTAACACTCTATTTAGCTAGCTGCCCCTGCCCACAGCCTGTGGGACTCGCCCGTGGGGACTCTAGTCTTACGTGGCGTCCTCTTGTTCTGGTCCATCCACCTCAAACCACGTTCTACCTTCGATCCTTTCCTCCAATTGAGTAACGTGCTCCTGCCATGGGGTACCCTTTTATCTCATTCTTAAAATTGCACATATCCTATGCTCACCTCGCGATGCGAATTATGACTCAAATGGTGAGTTCCCACCTGTTTTCTTATCATAGTTGATTTCTTGAATGGAAATTAACTTCATCTTTCGCCAGCTCCCACCGGCGGACATCCATATTCCAAGCCTTGATGTGGATGTTACTCTATCCGGGGACCTCCTCGTTATGTAAGAATTCCTAAAATCCCGGAGGAAGAATGTGTTGGGCATCCTTTCCCTAGCAACCGGCGAGGGTTAAGAGTTTCATGTTATTCCCTTTTAGTTGTATGCTAAAGTATTTTTGGCTAAAGCCATAGGATAAATTTTATAGTATAACCGACAACGAGTCTCGAACCAGCTCCATCAATCTTCAATCTGTTCTCCAGGGAATCTAAGCAAACCTAAGCAAATCTTAAACTCAAGCAACCTTCATCCCTAATTTGAGGTAGGTAATCTTATACTCTAAACTATTAGTAATTTCGAATCCCAAATGAATTTGTTGTGAATATTGAATGTTTGTTGTGAACATAGAAGGAAATTAGGAAGTAGTAGGGCTGAATTAGGATATGAGGAAATCGAATTGAGTCGTTAAGGCTGAATTAGAAACTTGAAGGAACTTATTAGCTTTGTAGGGCTGAATCGGAATATTGGAAATTTCAAAAGAGTTGGGTGGCTTGGGTAGAAGGAGTAATGCGGAGGTTTCAATTAACACTTAGGGATGAAGAAGCGGTGCTTTGGGTATAAATTATGAATTGATGCTTCAGTTGAACCTTAGAGATTCCCTAAGTTCTTTACGTTGGAAGGCAATATTTGGAAACAACGATTTAAGTATGTAATGCCCCAGTTACCATTACTTAATAATTCCCTAATTCGAGAATATTAGGTAAGGTCGCAGCGGAAGTTAACGACTAAAGGTGTTACCGCTGCCCTAATAATAGGACAAGGCTGAAATAAAATACCACAATAACCTCGTGTGTATCGGTTATGCTTAAGTAAGTCCGGAAAGCATTAAATGTTACGTCGCAGGAGTCAAGCCCGACAACTTAAATAAACTAATCCCAAAGTACAGCTTCTGCTACATCTTTATAGATATTAACAAGCCAAGACAATAGTCTATGACAGAAAGTACGCAATATTTAATTACATTCCAAGTCAAACCCAAAATTAGACGTGGAGGAGAATCACTGTGAGCATCTAACCCATCATAGGACAATGATAATGAAGTATCCAGTTAGGTCTTGCTTCCGTCAAGCTTCTTAGGCAAGGGACTGTTCGCAGGTGCTTTTCCTAAAAATAAAAACATTAAAATAATTCAAAGAATGAGTCGAAACTCAGTACGAACATTCTTGCACAGTCAAATAATTTTGAAACACTTTGATTGAGCACGCACATTTCAATTCATTTTAGTTTGAAATCGGGGGAGAGAATATGAGTAAAACTTGTTTGCCGATTATTATCCGAAAGTGGAACCCCTTGATAATTGATACAATCTTTGAATAAGGTGCACACCTCCCGGCCGACCGAGAACCCGAGTTCAAGCCGCGCGGTGGAATTGAAGGGCATAAGCCCCGATAATTGATAATTGATAATTGAGCGGGGATCACTTAATTAGGTGACAAAACTTGATTTGAAAATGATTCATTATTAGTTATTTATATAAGAAATGATGAGATTTGTTGAAATATGTGAATTTTCGAAGGGTATAGGCAATGAACGTACTCGAATTGAATCCTTTGTTTCTCCCCTTTTACAGAAATTTGAGTCACCAGCTATTCGGCAACGGAAGTGGCCTCAATTCTGTTTCAATAGATTTATGTTGTTAATAATGTTTCTCTTGAGTTTTAATAATTGAATTTGTATAGGCTTTGGCAATTTATTTTATTTTCTTTACTTATTACGTAATCAGTTAACCTCGTTTAACAATCCCAAAATGTGTTCTTAGTAGTTAGTGTTGTTATCACCGTCATTATTATTATTATTATTATTATTATTATTATTATTAATTTTATTAGTTTGCCCATTTTAGCGTTATTTTCAATCCTTATAGCTAGCTCAACTCTCATTTTGTTATATTCAAGCTCCATGATTAAATAATTACACTAACCCATCAAATGTCCTTCCCATAGGTAGATTTCACAATTTACTTAATTGCTCAAATTATGTATATACGACTTTAAGGTTACGAGCATTCTTTTCAACAAAATCTCATTCACAACGCAATCGAGTATACCAAGTGTTCAAATTTTCCACATGCCTCCAACACAATCTATTATTCAACTTTAATCTCTCTACACATTTTCCTTCCTTTTTGTTCAATTCTAGCTAACTACAAAATATAACTAACCCATCAAATTGCTCAACATTCACACCAATATACTCCCAATTCGATTCACTAAATCACAATTTTACAAGAGAAATCATATTCATTCGCCTTCGTTTGTTCAATATAACCATTTCCAATATAATAGAATCCATCAAATTACTCAATTCTATAATAAAACATCTCCAATCTCATTCACTAAATCATAATTTCCCAAAAGAAATATCATTCGTTCACAATCAACCCATCAAAATATCACACCTCAATCATCCATACCAATTCGAATTTTCCCAAATCAATCTTTAAATTCACTAAACAAACATATTTCTAAATCAGATGATTCAATTTATAATTACAATTACTAAGTAAATATTAAAGTGTGCAAATCTAAGTTTTAGGCTTTTACCTTCAAAACCAGGAGAGGGCAGCCAAGAGGAGGGTGGAGTGATGGCGGTACACCTGGACTCGGGCGGACACCGGCTAGCACCGGCGACGACTCTCGGTGGTTGCTGCAGCTGGTGGTTGGCCGTGAAATGGCCCGCGGCAGGGGAACCGGGCAGCGCCCACGTAACGAAGGAGAGCGAGAGCACGGGAGAGGGAGAGGGAGAGGGAGAGGGAGATTGAGAGATAGGGGAGAGAATGGTGGCCGGCGCCGGTCTTCTAGCCGACGCTCGGTCGTGCTGGTGGCCGGAGGAAAGGCATCCGCGAGGAGGGAGAGGCATAGGAGGACGGGGAGAGGCAGAGGAATAGGAGAGACAGATGAAGGAAGATGAAATTTGCCTGCCTTCTTGACCCTCAATATTTTTTATCTCCATTATTTTTGATGCAATTCTAGATAAATCCTCTTCTGGATTTTTCTTCCAAAAAATCTACCTTATTTAATTTTTGCTTTTCTTTTATTTTTAGTTTTTTTTAAATTTTATTTTAATAATAATGTTTGCAAATTATAAAAGTAACGGTTCGCTTGAAATATAATATTAACGACCTTATAATCATATACCCTCATATTTATATTTGTTATATATATATAAATTTTTATCTTTTAAACATGTGCGTAAATTATAAACATTATTATGAAATTTTTTTGGGCCACTTCGTCGCTTTAGCTGCATACCACATATATAAAAATATTGAATTCAAGTGCATGCGCTCAATGATATAAATCTCGTAGTTGATGAGATAAATAATGCGATTTAAGGTCGGGCTGTTACAAAGTATAACGGAGGCGTGCAAGTTCATCTTGACTAGTACACAAGTGAGGTAGGCAAGTGGAGAACTAGTAATTGTGAAGTTAAACCGAGTTGAAGGCATATCGAAATCCTTGAGAGTGAATTGAACTAGAAAATAAATAGAGCTAAAGGAAATTAGTGAAGTAAGTTTAAGAGCTATATGGCTAAGTATAGGGAAGAAGAGTTTGACCAATAATGTGGAGGCGTAATCGGAGAAAATGTGAGGCAAAGATAACAATTGGAATGAGGTGGGACTTCTTGGCTTAAGATTGTAATTAATTACGGTTATTGTGACGTATATCACCTAAATTAGTGAAACGAATGGTTAGGGAGATGAGTTTGAACCAAATAGGACAGCTTGTGAGAAATTGTGACAGCTTGGGGCTAAATTATAAATATTTATGATCATCTATGGTTTTAGCACTTGTAGTTACTGTGGCTCGGAGGAGTGTTAGTGTCCGAATTCATTATGCTTGAAAGGGAATTGGGTTTAGGTAAAACGAACTTGAGGTATAAAAAGGAGCGGGAATGAGGAGTGTCAAGGGAGTATGCTTTTATGTCGATTGAGTATGACTTTGAAAATGGAGTAAGATGAGAAATACGTATATGGGAAATAAGAGACTTGCTTGAATAGAATATGGATGAATATGAGATGTTAAGTATTTGGGTGAATCCTTGAGTCAATATGCTAGTTTGGAATGTTAAGTCTTAGTATAAAGATGCTTGACGCGTGAAGTAATTTGATTCTAAATAATGCTTGAAAGTTAGTTTTGAAAAGAGTTCAAATGTTTACGCAAAACAATACTTGTGTGTGATTCTTGAGAAATGCTTTTCAAACTTGAAATGTGTTCTAAAGAAGTGAAATTGAGTTTAGAAGGTGAATTTACAGGGTGACACGTGGTGTCATGCCTTCTACGATGATAAACTAATTTGAGATTGTGTTTTAAAACCAAGTTTGAAAAGTGATTGTGATCACTTTTGATTTTAACGGATTTTGGGCTGAGAATTGTTTAGACCGAGAGGAAGGAGGTGGTCGTGTGTATTAGGCCATGGTGTCTTTGCGTATCAAGATGCCCATCAACCGGAGAGGTTGATTCTTTCCTGACGAGGAAAGCGGAGCCTTCCAGGTATTTGACTAGAGATAGGTCCCCAGAACTTGAGTCAAGGGGTCGCGCTGTAACACCCCAAAACACCCCCGGGAGAATTACATCGCCGCATTTCCTTACAGGAACTCCCAAGGCTCTATTAGGTGTCGGTTCGACGTTCTAATTCCAACTTAGCAGGTAATAAAGGTACTTTTCCAAAAGGATTTGAAATTTCCTAAAAATTTCGGCAGAGTTCTATTTGTAATGTGGGATATCCCATAGGCTTATAGCCTTAAAACCCTGTAAAAAGCATAATAAAACTCAACAAGCCACACGCTCGCAGATATACAACTCAATGGCCACACACCGAAGTCAAACCAATCATGCGACAAACATAAAACGATCTAAATGGTTCATGGTACATTGTGTATTACTATATGAACTAAATTACAAAGTACAACACTAGGAAATATAAGAAATGCACATCCGTAACTCGAATCACTAAGCACGCAAGCAAACAACAATCAACGGAGTCCAGAATAAGCTAAGTACCGCACACATCTCTTGAGAATGCACCTCCAACACCTGGGGAAAGCGGGAAATTTGTGGGGGTGAGTAATAAACCACCGGCTCACCGGAGTCTTATACCCTTAAAAGGAAATTCTTTACACATGTTATTAATAATAATAAAATCGGCGAAAGCATAGTAACATAATACAAATCCATATACTTTTCAATAAAATCCTTTGAAATCATTTGCAACAAAAACTCATAACACTTTAATCATTCAAAAGCATGGATGGCAATCATTTTGGGAATTAAATCACTTTAAACAAGGTGCCACCTGCACTTTCTTTCAAATACTTTCGAGTCCTAGACTGAATATCTTTTCAAGGCTTTCGACAATTGAACCAACACCGAGATAGTTCTCGGGCGCGACCCCGACTTAGGTTCCCAAGACCCATCTCTAGTCAAATACCCGGAAGGCTATGCTTTCCTCGTCAGGAAAGAATCAACATCTCTCGGTGGATGGGCATCCTGATATGCAAGGACCCCGTGGCCCGATACGCACGACCACCTCCTTCCTCTGGTCCAAACAATTCTTAGCCCAAAGTCCGTTCAAAACCGAAGTGATCAAAATCACTTATCAAACTTGGTTTTGAACCACAATCTTAGATCAATTTAATATCGTAGAAGGCATAGAACCACGTGCCACCCCTTTAAATTCACTTTTTCAATCGGTTTCACTTTCTCAAATAAGTTTTGCTTCTTTAAAACATATTCACGTTTGAAAGGCAGTTCTCAAGAAATTGCATTCAAGAATCATTCGCGTAAAATATATAACTCCTTTCAAGGTTGTTTTTAAACATAGTTTAACACAATCACTTGCACAAATAGTTATGATTCAATCACGGATAGTCCTTCTCAGCTCCTTTCTTACTATACCTTTCTCAATTCACTAATTTAGAAAGCTTAATTCCTTTTCTCAGTCACAATAACCACAAGTAGATACCACTTAATTCATTGTTTCAACTTTTCACAATTTATTGTCTTTACCTCAATTCCTCATTTTATGTCTCTACTTTATACTCAACTTCTTTTACCCATATTCAACTATATAACTCTTGATCTCACTTCATCACTTAAGTTCCTATCGCTATGCTTATCTTCAACTTGATTTAATCTCAAGGCTTAGGCATATTCTAAACTCAACTTAACATTACCATTCTCAGCTCGGCATTTCCTCGCCTCAAATTCCCATTTTACATCTCTACCTTATTAATCAACTCATGCTCGCCCCTACTTGATTATATAACTCTTGATTACCTAGCATCACTCAAAGTCTCTAGCTTCACTTACCTTCATGTTTAATTCAATCTCACGGACTCAAATACATCACCAACTCAATTTACCCCAACAACCGCTTCTACTCCCCTACTTTAAATTGTGCATTAGTAAAGAGGAACTCCTACTTCCCTTTTACCCCGAGTGCTCCGGATCGTAATCTAATTACTAGAAATCCAGACTTAGTAAATTCAGGAAATCACCAATGATTCAACTATAACCTTAACCGATTCACCCATAAGCTTAGCAAATGAAATTGCACATACTCCATCGTTACTAACTAAACTCTTGATAGCACCCATAAGACTTTAACAAACTCAATCGGATCCTTTCCGTAAGACTCCGAAATTTCAGGTGCGTGCTTGCTAATGAATTAAATTATTAAAAGTTAAGACTGGCAGGACCGGCTTTTGGCTTTCAGCTTTCGGAATAGCGGACGGATAGGAAATGCCGGACTTACTACTTGTTTATTTGTCTTTTGTTTGTAAAGATGTTGTAAAGATTGGTTGTAAGTAAACTTAAGTTTTGACCATGAATACAAAAGCCTTATGTGATTACTCCAAGCGTGTGGCTCGTTGAGGTTGTGTTGTTAATACTCCGAGCGTGTGGCTCGTTGAGTTTAAGATTGTGTTTCGTGCGGGGTTAGGGCTTTAAGCTTATCGAATTAGCCATGTTACGGAGGAAACTCGCCAAAATTTCCAGAAAAACCTTTGAAAACCTAGAAACACGCTTCCACCAGTCTAAGAAAGGGTTATTAACCTCAAGTTGAGAACTTAAGCAGCCTTAGGGGTTCCTCTCGGGGAACCCCGGCATGTAATACTCCTAGGGTGGGTCTAGGGGTGTTACAAAAATGGCATCGAGCAAGAATCCTCCGACCTATAGATTTTCCTAGAATCGAGTCTAGGATTTGACTGATTGTTTATGTGACTAATTGAAACATGAGTATGTGATTTGATTCATGAACATGTGCCTTTATGTGATTGAGTGAATCTTATATGATTTGATTGTGAATACACGTGCATATGTGCGATTCTATGAATCTATGTATGGTGATGTAGTGAAGAATTAACAATGATCCCCTAACTTACCTTTGACAGATGGCTCGTAGGGAAGGAAGTGGTAGAACCGGTGAGCGAGTAACGCAACCGATCGAATGATAAGCATTAACCTTCCGAATAAGTTTCGAAATTGCAACCTTCCAAGTTTAGGGGTACTGCAAACCCTAGTGAGTTAGATGAATGGATGAGGGAGATCGATAAAATATTTAAGACCATGATGTGTCCTGAAAAGTATAAGGTTGGATTAGCTACGCATCTTTTCGTTGGAGAAGCCGACAATTGGTGGGATTCGGTTAAACCAAGCCCGAAGAGGAACGAGCAAAACCAATAACTTGAGAGGAACTAAAAGAAAAGATTAATGGTCATTACTATCCTAGGGATGTGCAAAGAGCGAAGGAGTTAGAGTTCATTGACTTGAAACAAGGAAGAATGAGTGTTATGGAGTATGGTGCGAAGTTTACAAAGCTTAGTCGATTTGGGAGGTATTTGGTGGATACGGAGCAAAGAAGGATTGACCGGTTTGAGGATGGGCTAGCATTAGACATATGTGAAATAATAGCTGGCCACACCATTACTACATACCAAGATATGTACTAGAGAGCAATCCGCATAGACCGAGTTACTGTAAGAATGTAAGGTCGAGGAGGCTGCTAATGCTAGGAAATTTGGAAGTGGGAACGTGAACTATGAGAACCGGAGGAACAACCAAAGGGGGTTGGGCAAGGCCAAGTTGGTCATGATGATAGTAATATGGCAAGAAAGCTATGCCATTATCGTCACAAGGTTCATGGAGGAAAGGAATGCTACATGGCGGCTGGAAAATGTTTCAAATGTGGGGAAAAAGGCCATATTGCTAGGCATTGTCCACGGAGGAACAATGCGCAAGGTATTGAGGTGGTGGGTACCAAGAGGCCACACCAAGGTGAAGGAACAAGCTCGCAACCGCAGAACCGGAGAATTGTATACAACAAGACCGGTGAACCCCATGTGCGGGGGCGAGTTTTCGAGCATCATGGAACCGCAACCATAAGATCTCGGGTAACTTAAGGTTTCAAGTTTCGAGGACGAAACTTTTTGTAAGAAGGGGAGAAATGTAAGACCCCGAAATTTCAAGTGCGTGCTTGCTAATGAATTAAATTATTAAAAGTTAAGACTAGCAGGAGCGGCTTTTGGCTTTCAGAATAGCGGACGGATAGGAAATGCCAAACTTACTACTTGTTTATTTGTCTTTTGTTTGTAAAGATGTTGTAAAGATCGGTTGTAAGTAAACTTAAGTTTTGACCATGAATACTAAAGCCTTATGTGATTACTCCGAGCGTGTGGCTCGTTGAGGTTTTGTTGTTAATACTCCAAGTGTGTGGCTCGTTGAGTTTAAGATTGTGTTTCGTGCGGGATTAGGGCTTTAAGCCTATCAGATTAGCCATGTTACGGAGGAAACTCTGCTGAAATTTCCAGAAAAACCTTTGAAAACCTAGAAACACGCTTCCGCCAATCTAAGAAAGGGTTATTAACCCCAAGTTGAGAACTTAAGCGACCTTAGGGGTTCCTCTCAGGGAACCCCGGCATGTAATACTCCTAGGGTGGGTCTAGGGGTGTTACACTTTCATATCCCAATTCAGCCCTAACAACTTCCTAAATTCAATCTATAACATAAACATGTAATATTCACAAGAAAACTGATTTGGGTTTCGAAATTAATATAAGTTTAGAGTATAAGACAACCCACCTGGAATTCTCGGTTTGGGTTTGATTTCGGGCTTCTTGACTTCGCCTTTTTGGTCTCGGTCTCTCTCTTTGCAAGCTCTTGCTCAATCTCCCTCGATGTCTCTCTCGGTTTCTCACTTCCCTACCTCTAACTCACCATTTCCCGATCCCACTACCCCTCGGTCGGGCCTTCGCGTACTCGCCACCATCCTTTTTTCGGGTTCCTAGTCTTTTGGAGTCTCTCGCGTCTGTCTCGGTTTCGGGTCTCTCTTGCACCCCTCACTCTGTCCCTTTGCTCGCCGCTTACTCGCATCGCCGGCTGCTCGGGTTTTCAGGTTTGCGGTGTTCGCCGGCCACCTCTCGGTCTCCTCGACCCTTGCACGGCTCGCCTCCTCCCCTTCTCTCACTCTCTTTCCCATTCGGTGCTCCCTCCTTCCCCTTCCCTTTTCCCTCGCTCTGCCTTTGCCCACCGGCTGCTCGCCTTTCGGACAGCACCACCGCCCCCTTCTCTCGGCTCTCATGCCCTCTCCCTCTCTCTCCGTGCTATATGTTCCAGGTTCTGCTCCTTCTTTAAGCTTGACCTCTTTCTTTCCCCGAGCCTTCTTTTCCTTTCTTTTCACGTTTTACTTTCTTCTTTTCCCATTTTGCTGGCTCCCTTAGGTAATGCCATGCACCATCAATTACACTAATCCCCTTTTATTCTTAACACCTAATTGCACTCTTCCTTAATACTCCTTTTTACATTCCTCTTCCCTTTTCCTCTTGCTAACTTTCATAATAATTAAACTCATATATATAGTATATGTGATCTCGAGTTTTTATTTAGCTAGTCCAGGGAGAAAAATTCGGAGGGAGGAATTAATAAGCTTCACTAATAATAGTTATGCGAACCGATAATATTTCACTCAAATAATTTTACGAATATCTAACCATGTATATAACTTGGTCATTCGACCTACTCTATTTACTTAAGGCTAAATAACTAACTTAACTCATATCACTACCTAACCCAAAATTATGGGTCTTACATTTCTTCCCCCTAAAAGAATTCCGTCCTCGAAATTCGAAACAAGGGGTAGTACCCTGAAACGAGTAAGACATAGGCATATGTACCTAGAGTACACTTACACACTCGATCCGGAAAGGAACTCAATTAAGCGACCACGGTTAGCGGAATCCCTCGAGGAGTCTCCATGGTTTAATGAGTTCCAGACTCTCCTTTCTACCATCATTTTAGTACGTTTACTCACTTAATTACAAGGAGACAAGGAGCAAATCGTACTGTAAAAGAGCAAATAGTTAGCTTGGAACTATCTCACCACATGGTTTAATTTGACCCATAATGTCTCCACAAAATACTTAAGCAATCAGCACATTAACTCGGCACACATCTAGTCAATATCTCACACCACCCTCTATAGCTCCGTATCCTCCCCAAACTAAGCAGATTTTATGGCCAAGTTAGTTGGATGGGCTGGTTCAAAAACGGGAGGAATGACATACATACTAGGCAAGTAACATCACCAATAGGCAGTAGACAAAGCTCGAAAGTATAATCAAAATGATGGGATCGTAACAAAGTCGAATTCGAGCAACCAACTATAGGTGATCATATCCAAGTACAATAAGATCCTTAAGTAACTCATGGTTACTACGATAGGTGGTAGGGAGTCCTCATGTTATCCTTTCACCGCAATGGGAGTTAAGATCGAACCTACGGACCTTATGTAAAACTTAAAGTATCTCGCTCTCACGTAACTTATAGTCACTCTAATGAGCACTAATAACACAATGCACTCCAAATGAAATATGGGAGTGATCGAACAACTTTTAGACTCCCTTTGTAAACGAGGCACTCATCCCACAAGACGGTTATCAATGCCCAAGGTTTATAAAGAACCCAAGAAAACTACTTCCAAACAATTTATGATGGTTAGATTACTCACAAAGAATCACCACGAGATATAAACTCAAAAGTGGTAGAGTGCATGATTCCAACATTCATCAATAAACTCTTCTTGGTGAGATAGTTAAGTGAAAGGAATTCAAAATGGTGGAAAGCACAATCTTCAATATGATTTACTTAGCCCCTTATAGCCTCATGCTTGGCTTAATTTAAACCTTTATCATAAGTTTCTCAAATTGGGACTTATAAATGTGAAGGTTTGCTCAGGGAGAGACTAAATCACCCTAGAGGGGGTCAATAGGGTGGTGAAAGGTTTTTGTGAAAATCAAACTCTTTTGAGCAAGGGACAGACAGTAGCGCATTCTCGAGTCTATAATGGGGTCAGAAAAGTATGAACTCGAATTGCAGAGAGGAGTAAAGAAGTAGATAAAACTGAAACTTTGAGTCCGTCCGAGTCTAGAATGTACTCGAAAGTGAAGACACAGGAAGTACGTGGAAACCCTCCCGGGCGGAAAACCACGGACCATGCTAATCCAAGGACGAAGTCAAATCCACTATTTTGAGTCCACAAAATACGATAGACTGATCGACCCCGAGTTGTTTCCTTAGACAACTCTTTACAAGTTTTTCCTAGACTCGAAATTCCCTTATCTCGATCTAGTACTTCCTAGCTGAGATAACCCTTACAGCTAGGGACAACCGAGCTGAGTTAACCCTTACAGCTCGGTCAAGGGACTTTACTTAGAGAGTAAGAACGAGTTTGTAACTAAGTACAAGACCTTACAACTCAAAATATAAAGAATTACGGAATGGGAGTTATAAGTAGAAGATTGAGAATGAATACAATAACTTTTGATCAAGTATGTATATTAACAACAGATTCGGCGATCTTCAAGTCTTGAGAGTTGGCTTCTATTTATAGATGACCAAGCAGTCCATCTTCCGACCGAGAGTCCTTTGTGACCGTTATTAAGGGTTTTCGAGTCACTCGGAAAATATCCGTTGAGATATGAACGTTGGACAACGGTTCTTGTCTCCTTTGGAAGTCCCAAAACCACTGGTGATGTCTTGAAAGATCGGTGGAAACCACCGTTTAGCTTGGTCATGCAGATTTCCAGCTTTGGAAACGGACAGCCACGACACGCTCTTCCGGGGCTAGGTCGAGGTGGAAAAAGCCTTGTCTCGCTGGTGATTTGACGTTTTGAAGTCGGTTACTTTTGTATTTCAAAAGTGTAGCCTCGTTTGAATAACCTACAAAAGTAAATCAAATTGGTTCTCAAAGTATAAAATACTTTGGTCCAAGATTAGATACAGATAATAACATAATTAAGATAATTAAGTGACTAATTATCTCGAGTCGGAAAAGGAATGGAATTTTCTTAGTCTAATATCCAAGAAACTCGAAATTCCATCCGAGTTAGTCTAATCGAGAATCAAGTTAAATAAAGAATATCGAGTGAAACAAACTTGATCTAGACTAAGCATGGCTCACACTAGAGGCGCCGACTCTAACGAGAATAAGACTTGTAACATGAAGTCGGACTCGAAGTGCGGTTATGCAAATACAAGTCATTTGAACATGCGATAATTCTAAGTGATGAGAGACTTACAACCGAGTGTACAAAAGTGAGTATAGATATGCTTTCCGAGTCGGACAGAGTCATGCAAAAATACATGAAATAATTGCTATATCACTTAGAGGAAATACTATATCACTCGGAAAAGTTTCTAAGGTACGAGAGAATGACTTGGAATCAAAACTCTATAAGTGAGAAAGTCGTATACTTGATTCCCTTGATAGTACTTAGAAATGTGCGCAGTAAAGTCCGAGTCTTCAAGATGGATCTCCATAACCATTGCATCTTATGTTTGGTCGATTCAATACTTAGATGGAAATAAGGAAATTTCCTAAATCAACTGTTTCTTCAATATAACTCCCAAATGTACCCCAAAGGATACCTTCCAACACATCCGAATCAACATGCATTTTAAGCAAAATACAAAGTTTGGCATTTCTATTATGGACCCAAATATTATTATTAAGAAAGCCAATTCCACCACCGGTACAACTAACCTTTCACATTGCATTTCCCATTAATTTTCCACTCCATAGCCTCTAATTCTCTTTTATAACTTCCAAAAGTACCCAGCTATGAGTATTCCCGCAAATATATGCAAGTATCCTTCGACACTTGGGGTGCTCAACCCTATCCTCGGGGTGCTCAGCCCTATCCTATTCAACGATATGATATTTCAATTCGGTCCTCAGTGACAACTCCCAAAAGCAGCCTCTATACTTAAGTCAACAAATAGGATCAAGAATCTCCGATAAATGTTTCACTTATGCTCGGTGCACCGTATGTCTCTTCTTTTCCTATCTAAGATCAATTATGCACTCTCTAAACTCCTTGGGAATAAATATGGAAACAACCAATACATAATTGTGTACTCGTATGCTTCTTAAAGGTAGAATTCCTAAGTCAAAAACGATTAGAAGTCACACCATGAAATCAATGAATAACGGAACACAAATAAAAATTCAACCGCACTCAATCACATACTTAGCACGCATAAATCACTCACACATATAAGCACATAAGTTCACGATTCAGATTACTAAACACATCCTCCAACTAATCACATAAGAATTCAATTCAAGGAGCTCTTAAAGAGAGAGATTTCTAATTAAGGACTCAACGAAATCAACGAGTAATGGACCGGAAGTAAGGTTTCCGCCACACCTACTTACACAGTTAGCACACACAAGTCACTCACACATTACCCCAATGGGCGATTTATAATCAACTAATTCAAATAAGTCAACAAGGTAGTCACTTCTAAGACATAGGTTGAACTTAAGGGCACACATATGTCGTCCACAAACAAAGCACATAGTCACATAACCATTATCCTAGACGGCTATATGCAATGTAAACTTAAGGTCACCAAAATCTATGCTCCGATACCATTTTTGTAACACCCCAAAACACCCCCTAAGAGTATTACATTGCCGAGTTCCTTAAAGGAAATCCCAAGGCTCTATCAGTGTCGGCTCGACGTTCTAATTCCAACATAGCGGGTAATAAAGGTAGTTTTCCAAAAGGATTTGAAATTTTGTAAAAATTTCGACAGAGTTTTATTTGTAATATGGGCTATCCCATAGGCTTATAGCCTTAAAACCCTACATCAAAGTATAATAAAACTCAAGGAGCCACACACTCGGAGTATACAACTCAACGGCCACACACTCGGAGTCCAACCAATCATGCGACAAACTTAAAACGATCTAAATGGTTCATGGTATATTGTATACAACTATATGAACTGAATTACAAAGTACAATACTAGGAAATATAAGAAATGCACATCCGTAACTCGAATCACTAAGCAAGCAAGCAAACAAGCAATCAACGAGTCCAGAATAAGCTAAGTATCGCACACATCTCCCGAGATTGCACATGCAACACTAGAGGGGGAGGGCGAAATTTGTGGTGGTGAGCAATAAACCACGAGCTCACCATAGTCTTATACCCTTGAAATGGAAATTCTTTACACATATTACTCATAATAACAAAATCGGCGAAAGCATAGTAACATAATACAAATCCATATACTTTTCAATAAAATCCTATGAAATCATTTGCAACATAAAACTCATAACACTTCAATCATTGAAAAGCACGGATTGCAATCGTTTTGGGAATTGAATCACTTTAAATAAGGTGCCACCTTCACTTTCTTTCAAATAATTTCAGTCTTAGATTGAATATGTTTTCGGGGCTTTAGACAATTAAACTAGCACCGGACAGTTCTCTGGGCGCGACCCCTAACTCAGGTTCCGAGGACCCATATCTAGTCAAATACCCGGAAGGCTCCCTTTTTTGTCGGAAAAGAAACAACCTGTCTCGGTTTATGGGCATCCTAATACGCACGACCACCTCCTTCCTTTAGTCTAAACAATCCTTAGTCCAAAATCCGTTCAAAACTTAAGTGATCACAATCACTTATCAAACTTGCTTTTGAACCACAATCTTAAATCGGTTTGATATCGCAAAAGGCATAGCACCACGTGCCACCCCTCTAAATTCAATTTTTCAATCGGATTCACTTTCTCAAATAAGTTTCGCTTCTTTAAAACATAATCACGTTTGAAAGGAAGTTCTCAAGAAATTGCATTCAAGAATCATTCGCGTAAACTATATAACTCCTATCAAAGCTACTTTTGAACATCGTTTAACACAATCACTTGCACAAATTGCTATGATTCAATCACGGATAATCTGTCTCGACCACTTTCCTGCTATACCTTTCTCAATTCACTAATTTAGAAAGCTTAATTCCTTTTCTCGATCAAAATAAACACAAGTAGACACCACTTAATTCAAGTTTTTAACTTTTCACAATTTATTGTCTTTACATCAATTCCTCATTTTATGTCTCTACTTTATACTTAACTTCTTTTACCCATATTCAACTATATAACTCTTGATCTCACTTCATCACTTAAGTTCCTTTCGCTATGCTTATCTTCAACTTAATTTAATCTCAAGGCTTAGGCATATTTTAAACTCAACTTAACCTTACCATTCTCAGCTCGAGCATTTCCCGCCTCAAATTCCCATTTTACATCTCTACCTTATTAATCAACTCTTGCTCGCCCCTTCTCGATCATAGAACTCTTGATTACCTTTCATCACTCAAATTCCGCTAGCTTCGCTTACCTTCAAGTTTAATTCAATCTCATGGACTCGGATACATCTCTAATTCAATTTACCCCGACAATCGCGTTCTACTCCCCTACTTCAATTGTGCATTAATAAGATGAACTCCTACTTCCCTTTTACCCCAAAGCTCCGGTTTGCAATCTAATCACTAGAAATCCAGCTCGAGTAAATTCAAGAAATCACAAATGATTCAACTATAACCTTAACCGATTCACCCATAAGCTCAAGAATCGAACTTGCACATACTCCGTCGTTACTAACTAAAGTCCCGATAGCACCCATAAGACTTTAACAAACTCAATCGGATCCTTTCATATCCCACTTCAGCCCTAACAATTTCCTAAATTCAATCTATAATAAAAACATGTAATATTCACAACAAAACTCATATGGGTTTTGAAATTAATATAAGTTTAGAGCATATGACTACCCATCCGGAATTCTCGGTTTGGGGTTGATTTCGGGCTTCTTTACTTCTATCTTTTTGTCTCAATCTCTCTCTTTGCCAGGTCTTGCTTAGTCTCCCTCGGTGTCTCTTTCGGTTTCTCGCTTCCCCGCCTCTAGCTTACCGTTTCGGATCCCACAACCCCTCGGTCGGGCCCCAGCGTGCTCGCCAGCGGTCTTCTTCCCTCCCCGCCGTCCTTTTTTTTCCGGTTCCGGTTTCTTGGACTCTCTCACGTCTGTCTCGATTTTGGGTCTCTCTTCCGCCCTCGCTCTGTCTCTTCGCTCGCCGCCTACTCGCGTCGCCGGCTACTCGGGTCTTCGAGTCCGCGGTGTTCGCCGGCCACTTCTCGGTCTCCTCGACCCTCACACCGCTCGCCTCCGCCCGTTCTCTCTCTTTCTTTCCCATTCGGTGCTCCCTCATTCCCCTTCCTTTTGCTTTGCTCATTTTCGTTTCACCTTCCCGAGCCCTCGCTCCGCCTTTGCCCACCGACCGCTCGCCTTTCAGGCGAGCCACCACCCCCTCTCTTTCTTTCCCATTCGGTGAGCCCGTGGTTCATTGCTCACCCTCACAAATTTCCCCTTTTTCTCCTCCCAATTGCTTGTACCCCTTGATATGGTTGACGGGAATGCTTGTCCTTGGTGGCAGTCATGGTGAAGTCGAGTTTATGTGTTTCATGTTTAGCATATTGTACATATATTCAGTTACTTATGTAATAGTAAGTTGGATGTATGCACGGAGACTCAAACTAGTAGTTGTGACAAGCTAGGAATATCCTTTC
The DNA here is from genome assembly GCA_021018815.1 of Talinum fruticosum. Classification (NCBI taxonomy): domain Eukaryota; kingdom Viridiplantae; phylum Streptophyta; class Magnoliopsida; order Caryophyllales; family Talinaceae; genus Talinum; species Talinum fruticosum. The sequence continues at coordinate 300,882 of JAITYX010000092.1, read as the reverse complement.
ACCGACAATTTTGCTCTTAAGCGATTGTAATTTAGTTTTTAACTTGGTTTGTAACTTGGGTTGTAAAATGGTTTGGAATTCTAGTTTTGTGGTTGTGACTATACTCCGGTGTGTGGCTGTTGAGCTGTGTACTCCGAGCGTGAGGCTCATTGAGTTTTATTGTGAGTTTTATGCAGGTCTTTAAGGCTTTGAGCCTAAGGGTTAGATCGTATTTCAAACGTAACTCGTCGAAATTTCTAGGAAGCTTCTAACCCTTGTGGACAATTTCCTTCCTTACCTTTAAGTTAGATTTAGACAGCCAAGTCAACACCTAAGTAAGCCTTGTGAGTTCCTTTGAGGAACTCCGGCCATGTAATACTCATAGGGTGGGTTTTGGGGTGTTACAATTAGGGACAATGCATGAATTAAGTATGGGGAGTGCATTCTTCATTTAAATTTATGCATTTATTTGTATCTTTTTTAAAAAAATTTTTTAATTTGTTTTAAAAAAATTATTGTCTTTCTTGTGAAGAAATGCATGAACATGAATATATGCTAGGTTAACTCGCTTAATTTTTTCTGTTTGTAGTTTTTCTTTCCGTTCGTAAGTGAGAAATTTAATCATGTTAATTGTCATTCAGAGTTGTTTGAGTTGATCCTCATATATTTCTTCAATAAGTGACAATCATAATTTTTCTCGTTAGTGTGATCATGTTATATGATCGTGATAGAGACAATAAATTGACTTAAACCGTTCACTTAGACTAATGAACTTAGCATAATGACTCATTGAAAATTTGATTTTTCTTGTTTTACCTATTAAAGTTTAGAAGATGTTGGTCTACCAACACAGGTTGGTTCAAGTGGTACGACATTTGTTCCCCTTAAGCGGCTTGTGTATGGAAAAGACCTGCGTTGGAAGAGTCAACCTCGTTAAGGGTCGTTTACAACTCAAAACATGCCAACAAAAAAAATAGAGTATGAAGTCCAGCACCTCTATTTAGGTGAGTAGGAGACAGGGAGTGTTATATTTCTAAGACCCCGAATGGACCTCGAATATGTGCTTGAATGGAGTTAAAAAAGAATTTGAAGAAAAGTTTGCAAAACAAGTTTATTATCGATCTTTAGTGAGTTAACTGCTGATTCATCGTCTCTATAACCATACTGCACCTTAATTTTTCTCATCCTAAAACGTTTTAGACCTCTTGACCAGAATGCACATGTTTGAAAAAGATGGACAATTTTTTATCGTTTCTTATTTGAAAGAGACATTGTGAAGCCGATGAATAAGCTCTCCGATGACAATGAAATGTTTAGTTTTTCACTTGCTTGGGAAATACAAATTTTATCCAAACTATTTTTAAAAGCAAGGCAAATCTAGTGTATACTTTATGTTTTATGTATATCTTTATAAGAAAGCGCAATACTAAATCGAGTATTAGAGTTCTTTGCACGAGGACGTCTAAAGTCTAAGTGTGTGAGAATTTATTAAGTCGTATTTTGTACGTATTTTAGCAGTTATTTAGTTTATATTATATAGTTTATTTTATCTAATTTATCCTATTTTGTCTATTTTTAGGTAATTGTCGAATAAAGTGTAAAGAGAAGAAAAGACGTTAAAAGTGAATTTTTAGCTATCGATAAGCTTTCAAGAAAAGATACAAAGTCGATCCAAAATAATGACTCATAAAATAATATTTTATGAGGATTTATTTTGAAGAGGAGATTGAAGAGAAATAATCATACTTCTAAACCCACTAGGACTCCTTAAAGTTGCATAAGAAGAAGGAAACATGGAAGAGAAGAAAGAGGAACAACCCATCACTACCTCATTACTAATTTATCATCATCGTAATCCTCCTCTTCTTTTGTAACCTCCTTGCTTCACCTTATATATATTTTAATCACTAATCATTATCTTCTCCCTCTCTTGGCTGACGGACCTCACGCCATCGTCATCTCTCATCACTAATCATCATCACCATCAAAATTCCTCATCACCTCAATCTCTATCTTTCATCACTAATCATCACCTTCTTCTTCTCGGTTCTCTTCATCACCATAATCATAATCATCACTACTTCTCTATCGTCACCTCAACTTCACACCAACTTCAGCCTCATCTCTCACCATCATCATCACCTACGCTTCTTTCGACATCGCCGTTTACATCCGAAGAAATATCGGTAGTATTATTTAGTATCGTAATTTTTACTAGTAAAGATTGAATTTTTATTATTAGATTAATATTAAAGATGTCATTTTTATTTAGTTTACGTGTTTTAAATTACATTATGTTTGAGTAGTTTTTTTATACTTAGTATAATTTATTTGAAACCATGTTAAATTATTTATTTTGAAAAAAAGTTTCGATCTTTATTGTCTTATTGATTAGATCCATGATTTTATGATAATTTGATTTTAATGTTTATGATTTTATGTCTAATTCATTAGAGTGCATGCTACTTAGTTTTATATAAATTCATATGATAGTTTAAAAGGTTTAATTACGTAATCACTTGATCTTTTAGACATAACTATCACCCTAATTAATTATGGATGGCTTATACATATCTCTTTTAATTAGGAAATTATCATAGATCCTTTTTAATCAATTTGCTAGTAGATTGGTTATTAGGTGATAGATGATGTTTTTCTAATACTTAATGCTCTAATTTGATTAATTTTAGTACTAGTGTTAGGGTTATCAATATAAGTAGGGTTATATGAGGGCTAGGCCTAATTAAACTAATAACTAAGGAAAAATGGGGAAGATCCCTAGTGGTTGTCTTCTAAAGTTTAGCTCATGGGTATATCAATTTGTGCGTTAATAATAAATAATAATTTACATGGTGGATATAGATTATACTACTTGTTTTTTTTTATAAAATTGATATCTTTGATATTATTTATTTGCTTTTTAGTTATTTTACTTAGTTGTCAATTTTTATTTACAAAGTTATAATCATTTATTATTAATTTCGTTATTCCCCCTTAAATAACAGTATTTTGGGTTAGTTTTAGGAATTTTATTTTAATTTTATTTTAAATTTTTAGATTATTTTTCTATCAGCTTTTATTATTTTTGAATCAGTTTGTTAAAAATTAGTTTTAAAACAGTTTCTTTTATTATTTTTTGTATTTTATCTTCTATTAGGGTTGACATAAAGTCCTTGTTTGATGTGATTAAATTTGAGAATTTTTGGAATTAACTAGATAATTTTTCAGATTTAATTCTTAAATTTAATTACTGAAGGTTTTAAGGTCATTAAATTTGTTAATTAGGTTTTAAATTTTATTTTTTATATTTTTAGGGTTTGTTTAGGTCCACAAAATTAGTGTTAATATTCTAGGTAATTTTAGTATTTATTTCGGTAATTAATTTAGTGCGGAATTTTAGTTATTTAATTTTCTCGTTTCGAATATATTTATTTTCTTGCTTAGTTTTTTGTTTTATTTGTTCTAAAAAATAAATATATAAAAGATATTTCTGAGTTATTATAATTTTTATACTCTGTCTAAATTATTTATTTATATTGTTAGATAATTTTATGTTATTTTTAGTTATTAAATTCCGAAGTTATTTTCTGTTTTGAATTTTTCAGAATTAATTAGGATAATTATGTCAAAATTAAATTATAAAAAATGAATTTGAAGAATTTCAGAAGTCTTTCTTATAGGAAATTTTAGAATTTTAGTAGTTTAATGTTATTTGTTTAAGGTTTTGTTTTACAGGATAAAGAAATAAAAATAATTAGATTAGTAAGTTTAATTGGATTGAAAGTTTGATTTCGCATTATCTTTCCTCGTGGAATCGATCCCTACTTCCCTATGCTATATTATTAATTATACGCCTCAGTAGTGGTTTAATTTGTAGCTGTACGACAAGCTAGCAGTGCGTAAACTTTACCATGTAGTTAGTCTTAAGCTTAGCGAGGAGCTTGAACTTCACTCAGGTTGTAAAGTCCGAAGTCCAATCGGGGTGCCTAAACTTGATCGTTTCTTGGATCCGAAGTTCAGCTGGGTGTCCAGAGCTTGGCTCGATCAACATCATGAAGCTCGGATATGGGTCCTAAGCTTGATTGTTCTTGGTCCGAAGCTTGGCTGAAATTTTTCTCGCACTAACAGCTTTATTAGCTAATAATCGAATGTAAATAGTTTCAAGTGTTACTCGAAGATGATTTGTAACCAGTGTCATGTTCCAAATGTGGTTCCTTGACTTGGCCATGAGGAGGTCGGACCGAAAAGAAGCTCTCCTCGTCTCCTTGCTTGATCGGCTCTAAGTCCCGAAGAATTACCGGTAGATCGGTATTGTAGGAGTATTGATGGAAGAACTCCCGACAAAGATCATTCTAGTTTGTGACCTTGTGTGGGTCAACAGACATTGTACCATTTCATGACGTTTGTGTCAATTGTCATTGGGAAGATGACATGGTAAGTGTGTTCCGGTACATTCTTCAAATTCATTTGCCCCACAAAGTCGCTCACGTGATAGGGTTCTTAGTTCTAGGAAACTTAATGTTAGACATGGTAACCTTAGGGGGTGGCTTGCCTTAAGGGACTAAAGTGAATCCTCAGGGCGGATAATGGTGGTTGAACATCAAGGACTCTCGTAACATCTTCTCTAGGCCCCATTCCCCCAAAAAAATAATAAAATGAAAAATAGGGAATGGTAAGTACACGGTCCAAAAATAGTATGGTTGTCCCTCTATTGATTGAATACCTAGTTTAGCATTCAAGTAGGTGAAAGTTTACTTGATCGTATTAAGGGCTGTAGTGGCCTTTTGGGATCTAGAATACCATGTCTTTAAGTTTGGGGATAAAGAATTATGTCCCCTTCCCGAAGAATTTGATGCAATCCTAGGCATTCATCGCGGAACCAAACTCCGTGATTCCGACATCTTGTAGCAATAGGTATGAAACGCATAAGCGTCTCATCGAAGCTAAATAATAGGAATCTAAGTTGGATTCTTATTAGGGACGAGGTGTATTTAATGAATCTATTGTCGTACTACCGTCCGATGCATTCTTCTATGCACGCACATATATAAAGACGTCGGGCAATAATCACTTGCCCGATAGGTGCTTTAGTGGGAGGCGACAAGGACATGGCTCCTACGGCATTGCTGAACTTCACCGAGCACTTGGAGGATCACCGCTCCCTAACTCTACTTATTTTTATAGAAACTATTATAGGATTGGACTGAGTTGAAGCAAATCAAAACGAGGACTTCACGGGTAGCCCCTTGTTATTGCGGGTAAGTCGAAAACGATATCCAGGAACCAGCCGATGAGGCTAAGTAGGTGGTGCCGGCCAAGAGTTAGTAGTCCGGCGTTGACGAGACTGAAAAGTATATGTCAATGGCCAAAGTGTCACTTTTTTTTTTAATTTTTGCTCCTGTTGGGCCATGAATAGTGATAAATTTGACCATGTAGGACACTAATAATTTTATTATCTCGTTATTTGCAGATTTGGTTGGTGGAACGCCTTATGTTGGTGCGAGCACCGTAAAATCGGACCATTACCTAGCTACACAATTTTGTCAGCAGCGACAATTGAGTGTATTTACCGATCATGCAACCTCTTGGTGGGAATCTTGATTGAGAGCGGGGCATCCCATCGAGTGGTATATCGAACACTTGAGGGTGTCCCAATTTAGGACACATACTGAGCAACAACCTTTTGTGCATTTGTTGGGTCTCAGTAAACCAAGTACGTACTATTTCCCCGACCGTGTTATGCGGCAAATAGGATAGGTCCAGGAGATCCCTTACTTAGATTGTATTTCGCCTACCTCTTTTGAACTATTTGCGGGTTTGGGTAGCTCAAGGCAGGTTCCGACATGGCTTGATTACTAGACGAACTTGCGAAAGTCATTGAAACCTGCATATAAGCGAACTATTATAGTTTCTGAATTTTATCCGGAATGGATAAAATAAGTTGACCGCAAACGTAATAAGGCACCGAGGATTCGAGAACAAGATTCGAGAGGAGCTGTCCTTTCTCGCAGCACCGCTTCAAATTCGCGAAGTGAACCCACGAGATAGATGAACGAGCCCGCAGGAGGGAAGTCTGAAGCCCAAGAAGCTCGGGAGAGGAGGGCTCATAGGATCGAAGAGCCGAACAAACCCGGGAAGACGCAACCGAGTCTAGCAATACAAAAGTGAAGAAAGTACAGATTGAGTAGGGCTGAGTTTTAGAAAAATAAAAATTAGGGAATATTTTTAGTCTTGCCTTTTAGAACAATTTATTTTTCTAGTATGCTTGTTTTATTTCCCTTTTATTTAGCTATGTATTCAGGTAAGAGGTAGGCTTTACTTTTATTAATAATAATGTATAAAGTAAGTTTTATGCTTACTTTTATGCTTCATATATTTTATCGATCGCTTAATTGGACTCGTCCTTAAAATAACAGTTAAGGACAAAGTTCTTTCCATAGGAAGTCATTAATTGGACTGTCAAAATAAAATAACAATTAAATACAAAAATTGCCGGAGGGAGTGCCTGGCCCGGCCAGCCCATCTGTTGTTCGGACGGTGGCCGACACCAGCTAAGGCGTGACTTTGTTGGGTTGAGCTTAACTAACTACAAGATCTGTTTAGTGTCATGTTAACCATAGTATTTCTTTTACTAATCCAAGTTTTTATATTGGAAAATTTCTTCACCTTCCAAATCAGTCAATTTAACCGCTCCTTATGGTAATATTTTACTAACTATGAATGGGCATTGCTAGTTGGGCCTGAACTTTTCCCGAGGATCCTGAATCAACGCTCCAATCTTCTTAAGGACCAAATCTCCAATTTGTAACTTACGAGGCTTCACCTTCTTATTAGATGCCCTTGATATATGTGCTTAGTATATTTAGACATTACGTAAAGTGTTTAAGCGTCTTTCATCTAGCAACACTAACTTCTAACAGCGTGCCTTAGCCCACTCTACTTTAGGAATTTGACTTTTTGCAATGATCCGTAATGAAGGAATGACGATTTCTATCTCGAACGACTTCTTCTATACCATAGACTAAGGAGTAGGGTGTTGCTCTTATTGAGGTTCTAATGGAGGTCCAAGTAGCCCTGAAAGCGAAGGGCAACTTGTTAGGCCTATCCTTATAATCGAAGACCAATTTCTCCGCAGCTTTGCAAATATTCTTGTTGGCGGCCTTAATTTCTCTCGTTGGTCCGAGGGTGATAGGAGAACACCTATGGTGTTTGATCTTGTATTACTCTAGTAGGTCTCGTTACTTCCTTCTTGGAGTGACTACCGTGGACACTAATTAGTTCATATGGCACCCTATATCGACGGATAATGTTACGAGTTATGAACTTCACCACGTGCTTCGACGTTAGGGTTGCATAGGAGGCTACTTCTACCCACTTGCTAAAGTAGTCAATTGCTACCAATACAAACTCGTGACCACTCGTTCCTTTCGGGGTCATTTTGCAAATGATATCAATGCCCCACAGTGAAAATGGCCAGCGCGATCCAAGTGTGATTAGAAAAGATGGTGGTTAGTGCTTGGAAGTTTGCATACACTTGACACTTATGACATCTCTTAACAAATTTGTGCCAGCCCGCCGCTATGGTCGACCCCTCTATATTTTTTGAACCAACATTCTTCCATTCATATGGGGTCCGCATTCCCCACCATGAATATCCATTATGATGCGCTCCGGCTTCATGTTTATTGACACAAAGTAAGCTAATTCATGTGTTGGTTTTGTTATATAGCTCCCTTGGTTGATGAAGAATTGCACTCGCTAGCATATGGATGGCTCGTTGGGCTCTAGAGTGTGGAGTCCGACATGTATTCTTTGTTTTCCAAGTATTGACAGATGTCATGGTACCAACTATTTTTGTTAGTAAAAGACACTTCAAGTGCGTATATGTGCGCAGAGTTGACTCTGTCGTTCGATATGGATATGCATTGAATGAATATCACTAGGGATATTAATCATGGATGATAGCTTACCTAAGGCATCCGCAAATTGGTTATCATGCCTAGGAAGGTATGTGTATGATATACTCGTCAAAGTATTTCGCTAATTCCATCAAATGTGCCTCGGTAGTGGGCCAAGGCTTCACTGCGTACCTTCCACTATTGTGAAATTTGATTAATGATCAAATTGGAGTCACCGAAAACCCTAAAATTCTTAGCTCCAATTTCTTAGGCATCTTAAAGTCCTCGTGATACATGCTTCGTATTCTACGAGTGTTGTTAGTGACCTCGAAGTCTAACTTTACTAAAATGGGAGTATGTGGTCCCTCAAGCAAGACTAGAAGTATCACTACTCTAAAGCTATTATGATTGGAAGCACCATCAAAGCACATTGTCCACATGTCGACCTCTATTGTAGAATGTTTTCTTATGAAAAGTCGAGATTTTCAGGTTGTGATTCGATTCATCGATAAATCAGCTAGGAATTTTGATACTACCCTTCCTTTGATCGCCTTTCGAAGGACGTACTTGAGCACGAATTTTGATAGCATGACTGTGTATCTAGCTATCTTGCTACTATTAGTAGGTTGCTAAAAAATGTACTTAATGGGATCTATTAGTTCTACTACATGTACCGTGTCGGCCAACATGTAGTGCCCGAGCTTCTCGATAGCCCGGACTAAAGCCAATGATGTCATCTCTAAGGGCGTATACCAACTCACGTAATTTAAGAATTTCTTGCTTAGATGATGCACTCGCATATTCTTCCTTTCTATCCCATTGAGCTAACATGGCTCTAATTATAGTTTCTGTTTTAGCGAGGTATAGGAGCAAATGCTTCCCTAGTTGGGGCGGAACTAACATTGGTGGATTAGCTAAATACTTAACCTTTTCGAATGATTTTTGGCATTCTTAATCCCCAATAGGCTAAGATCCGTTTTTCAGCTTCTTGAAGATGGGTTCACAGACCATGGTCAGTTTTGATATGAAACGACTAATGTATTATAAACATCCGAATAAACCTCTTATCTCCTTCTCTCGTCTGCAGAGGTAGAATCTCTTGGATAACTTTAATCTTGGATGGATCAACTTTGATTCCTCTAAGACTAACCATATCACCCAACAGCTTACCTGAGGTTACCCCAAAGGCACAGTTTTGTGGGTTAAGGGGCATGTTATACTTTCTTAGTCTTTTGAAGAATTTTCTAAGGCTAGGTAAGGGCCCCGCCCTATCCTTGGACTCAATGATCATGTCATCTACGTAAACTTTAGTTTCCTTATGTATCATGTCATATAGTAATGTTGTGGATGTCCTTTGATATGTAGCTGCAACATTCTTGAGATGAAAAGGCATCACGACATGGCAATACGTCCCCATTAAGTAATGAAGGTCGTCTTTTCCATATCCTCTTCAACCATATTCACTTGATTATACCCAACATATCTGTCCATGAACGAGACCAAAGCATGTCCAGCTCAGTTATCTACTAAAATGTCGATATGGGGAAACGGGAAATCATATGTAGTGCTCGCCTTATTCAAGTCCCTAAAATCGACACACATTCCAACCCCGCCATCTTTCTTCGGGATTGGCACTATGTTTGCTACCCACCGAGGGTAGTGGACCACTTTGATGAAAGCGGCTTCTAAATGGTTTTGCACCTCTTCCTTAAATTTCAAGTGCCAATTCAGGTTTAATTGTCCCGAGCTTTTGCTTTATTGCCTTAGCATCTTCGTAAAGTGGAATTCTAGGTTCCGCTATACTTGGATCCATTTCTGGCATGTCTTTGTATGATCATGAAAAAACATCTACGAATTTGGTAAGGAGCAAAGTGAATTGCTCGCTGCTCTTCCGGATTAAGTGTATTCCCAATTTTGACATCTTAAGGTTGATCAACTTATCCTAAGTTCATTGTTATTGTGTCCTCTATTATTTGTGAGCAATTTTTATAATCTTCTATAGCTTTTATTAACTCTATAGGGCTTTCTTGTTCATCCTTAGAGAAAAACAATTAAAAATAGGTGGAGGCAAAGTGTAAGAGGAAAGATTCATCTTATTAAATGAAGAAATGAGTACATCGGACTCGGAAATAGAAATTACACAATTAGAAATTGCGGAATTAGAAGATGAACTGACATAATTAAAAATAGAAACAATAACCCTAGTGCTACACTCAAGAATGGGATGCTCTCCTAAGATAACACCGAATTCTTGGCCTTCCTCAACGATCAATACAAGTAGTATGCTTGGACCCTTCAAGCATTAACATTGGTGATGAATCTGGATGGATCAAACTGCAGGTGCGACATGGCTTGGGACGATGAGCGAAACCAAATTCTCTTCTAGACTTCCCTCCAAATGTATAACGGACCAAAAATATTGCTCTCAGCCAGATTGGTCTAGTCTTATATGGACTATCCCTCTTCTAAGAGGTAGGGATGCCTCCTTTTCTAGTACATGGAAATCCTTAAAGAGCTCCAAACTAGGTACCAAAATGCCCTAATCTTTTAGGTAGTAAGGCTCGGGAAAGTTGTAGTGGGGAAAGTCATCCCCTTCTTTCAAGAAGTGCCCATTTAGGATACAAGGAAAGAGTTTGATTTAACGAATCGTGAATGGTGTAGTCCTCCTAGTTTGTATCTCCCACTTGGCTTGGGCTATTTCTTTAGCGAGTTGGTTGATAGCTCGAACTTATAGTTATTGGTGGGTTCAAGGGCTCGAAAGATTGGGCGGTATTCCCTCCTTCCTGCAGCCATACAAGGAAAATACATGTTCTTCCTTAGCATTGAGTGGACACTAGGGTTGAGATAAGGATTGAAGTTAAAAGGTGCTTCATCGTTGTCTAAAGCAATGGACAATTTCTAACCCGTAACGCTCTTCATCATCAGCGTTATGTTCGATTTTAATTACGTACACTTTAGAGGTACCGATGGCACGTAGATTATCTCCATTGATCGGCTATCGGTTGATGGTCATGTAACCTAGGGTTTCCTAGAAGAAGGTTCGAGGTAGCTGGGATGTCGAGGATTGGAAGTTAATATTTTTCAAGTACTAGTCCGACATTAATCGGAAGAGTCATCGTTCCCAAAACTGTTCTTTTAGAGTTATCATAAGCTCGAAGATGAATAGTTTTCTTAGATAGTTGTCTCTTTTTAATGCCTAACCTTTTGGCAATTCTCCAAGAGCAGACATTTACGACATATCCATTGTCCACTAAGGTTAGAAAGATAAACTTGTTAATACAAGTTACAATTAAGTCAAGGGCATTGTTGTGTGCAATTCCTTCTTTGGGTAGATCTTTCTTGTCAAATGTGATGGTTCCGTCCTCGTTATTGACCAATTCTACTACTTCCTCAGGCATAGTTTTGGGAGAGATCTCAATTTTGCTAAGTGCATCAATCAAGGCCTCCCTATGCTTTAAAGACGTGGATATGAACTGCCGGATGGAGATATTAGCTTTAAGTTTATAAAGTCTGTTTTAGGATTCGGTCTTCTACTTTAGCAACTTCCGGTTCTTTTGGTTCTTCCGAGTGTGTTGTGGACTCATTGATACATTATGTCATCCAGATCTAGTAAGGAATTGGATTTCTAGACTCTTTAAATCTCCCCAAAAGTCATTTTCTTCTAAGGGTGATGTGCCCCGAAGTTATCATCACTATCATCTTTAGTTTCATATACATCTTCTCATCGCTTACCCATAATCCATGGACTTCTAGGTCTAGAGGAGTGGTTTGGATTACTACTATCTTGAATGAAGACAGATGGATCCCACCGACATGGAATGGGTTCGAGAGAATATGGATAAGGTATCACTAAACGGATTTTTGTTGTTGCTAGGTAGGTTTCTCGGGGGCCTTAGGGAGATGGAGTTGACCATTGCGGAACATGCTCTCCAACTTGTTCTTGAATATCCAACATTACTCGTGTCGTGTCCTCGTGCACGATGGTACTTATAAAATTTTCCTGCGTCCTAGTTTTTTACTACTTCACGGTTTCTTATTCTCGTTCTTACAAGTGGCAATTCAATCTTCCCTTTAGACAATAGACGGTCGAGGGCTTGAGCATAAGTAATATCAATAGGAGTACAGTCATTACACCGTGCATTGATTAGAGGTTTTCTTGTCCTTGGATTGATAGATACCTCTATATCCAGCCACGACTCTTATGGTCGTGGTAGATAATTCTTCTTTTATTAGCATGCCCGTATCTCTAAGAGTCGTGAAACCCATGAATTGTAGGAATTTAAGGTGTTGGTTATAAGCGAGCTAAAGGTTCTTCACAATTATCCTCACTTGGTCCATCTCGGAAGGTCGGTCCATCATGTGGGCAGCCTTTGCCCTGCATCCGATAAGGAAGTCGGTAAAACTTTCTTTCTCACCTTGTTGGATTAACTCCAAGTCTCTAAGTGTGATATGTAGATCGGTGTTATATGAGTATTGGTGTAGGAACTCCTTACACGGATCATTCCAATTGGTGACCTTATGTAGGTCAACGACATTATACCATTTCATTACATCACTCTCAAAAGTCCATGGGAAGATGATGTGGTAAGTGTCTTCAGGTACATTTTTAAGAGTCATTGCTCCTGCGAAATTGCGAACGTGGTGATGGGTATTCTCAAAACCACGAAACTTGATGTCCGGCATGGTGAACTTAGGAGGTAACTTTCCTTTGGGGATTAAAGTGAATCCCCTAAGATCAAAGTAGTTACTTTTGAACATGGATGACTCCCTTTGCATTTGTTCTATCCGATCTATACGTGGATCAAACTTAGGCCGACGTTCAAGACTAGTTTCTGGAGTAGGTTCAGGTTCTAGTGGAGGACCTCCTCCTACTTCTTCTTCACCGTCTTTCTTATTATCCTCAAGTCTTTAGGATGACATTAAGAGTGTCGATATGGACTCTATCTTCATGTCACGAGCCTAAAACGTGTTGTTCACTTCTCTCTACTATTTTTGTATTTTACATTATTGGCCCGATGATGAGATCCCGAATCCAGCTTTATGGATTTGGATCACGGTCGATATTTGATTAGTGCGATGGAAACCAAGAAACCACAAAGAATCCCCGAGCACCAAATAAATAGTCTATTGCCTTGGTCGGTCCAAAAATCCCTTTTCTTTCAAACGATCCAAACTTGGATCAAACCTCCACAATCAACGAAGTCCGGTGCCGCGTGCGGAGATTTTAGGTTTAAAATTCTACATTTCACTTTTGCCCAACCAGCACACGAGCTGAAGACCTCAAAGCGACGTTGAGCATTGGCATTTGATGATCACAAGTATCAAAGTAATGTAATTAGTTCCAAGATAGTCCGCTCGAGACAAGGAGCACACATACCCAAAACGTCACCGTATGGCCGGTGCCTGGTTCGCCTTGAAATGTCGCATTTTGGCCCAAAGACTCCCTTTCCAAGCACGAAAGGGCAAGAAAGCCTAGAGTAACACCGGGTGGTCGGCACACATCCGATTTTATCACTTCAATTTTGGCCCGGTTATTTTATAGCTAATTCCGTTATGCTTTGGACTGGCTGGCTACATGCAAACCCTAGGGCATTTGTGACCTAGCCCTCTCCTTATAAATAGAGAGCTTAGGCTCTCATTCTGCATATAGCTTATTCCTTAGCGTCACGCTGCTGAACTAAGCCGCATACGACTTTTCCTATTCATTATATTGCTAAAAAGTAACCTCAAAAGGCCTCTTTCCTAAACACTACATCGCTGAATCGTTACTAAAAGTTAGTGAATATTTAGTTATTCTGATCTCTTAGTATTCATTTCGCTGATCTTTCCTATTCTCTACAAATTTACTCATCTCTACAAAATCCCACAAGAAGCCCCTCCTTACCATCACCGTCGCATCACCGGATCCAGATTTGAGATCTATATCAGCGAGTGAGGCAAACTCATGGCATCAATTCAGCCTTCACAATGGTTATCTATTTTATTTTATATTTTTATCACTTTCCGTATTGTGGGTAAGAATTGTATCGCTTTTATTTCCTCCCTGCTCGATGTAACCTTGAATTCCTTGATTTCTTTTCTTTCCACTTCTCTTTTCCTTTTTGCTTTTACTTTCTTTACCGCTTTCCTTTCTTTTTTATCGCTTTCTATCATGCTTTGGTTGCTTTAAATTACGTATCGCATGTTATATGCTTGTGTTTAGTATATTATTTTAATTCACTACTCAAACTAGTAATGGCTGTCGTCGTTTGACGGGTGGAACCGAAGGGCTTATCCTCGCCTTTCGTACCCTCACCCCGAATCTAATTCTCGGTTCTAGACCGATGGAGTCACTTTTCAGCCTATTTCAGCCTTAGTGTTCCCATACTAAGATTGGAAGAGCATTTATTTATTTTGTTTTGTTAGTTTTTCATTCTTAAAAGCCGAGTGGCGACTCCTCTTTTTGCTTCTTAGTTTTTTTCTGTTTGCAGGATAAAAAAATTAAAGTTTCTAAAATTGCTAGCGAGACGAGAGGCTGAGGCTGATTTCTCGGCCGTGGCCTATGGCCGGCACCACCGATCGCTTGGGGCTTGTCTCGGCCAAGCACCGAGTGCAATGGCCGTAGTCATGGCTTAGGCCCAAAATGGTGTTTTCATGCCGGTTTGGCCCTAAAGCCTCACGGTAGATCCAAAACCCTAACTCTCTTTATTTTGTTTAGTTAAGAAATAATATCCCAAGACTTCGAAAACAATTTCTAAAATAAAATAATTAATAAAATCATTATTCAATTTTATTTGAATTTGTTTCAACTTTATTTAATAAAATTCAAAACTCTAAATAAAACATTCACCCCCACTTTCTAAGTTTCATCTTCAAAACCCTAAAATCCTTTTCATCGTCTAAAACCAAATAATAAACATTTTTAAAAAACAGCCAATCCATGGGAAAGCTCGGTCGGGTCCCGATCGTGGTTTCTACAGATGGCGACTCCACTGGGGATAAATCACTTATTAAGAGGGTGATGCTTGAAAATTTGAGTAGTGAGTTTTAATTGTATTTGCATTAGGCATCTTGCATTTAGCAACCTGTCACCATAGTTTAATTCTATTGGTGGACCATAGGGTTTACCCCTTCTAAACACTTCCTAGAAGAGGCTCCCACCGCAACCCAGGCGGGCCTAACTAGGCTTGATTGAAAACGGAGGCGGTACCTCTACCCTCACAGCGTGCGCTCTTGACTTACCGAGAGGCATCGAGGATTCGATGCATTTTTCTTTTTGTACACCCCCGGAATGAATCCTCGAACTATGAGTCATAATATGTCCTACCTAGTCTTAACCCTCTTTTGACCATAGACCTTTGATTATTAGGTGGCACATTTCCTCTTCGCTTGTGAGCCTTTAGGGATAGGTGAGGAGTGCTCGATTAGCTCTCGCATGGGTGCAAATAAAATATCTTAACAAAATCTCCTAAATTCGGTCTCGTTATGTGCATTTATAGTCAAAAGTCAAATTACCTTTTCCTTTTAGGTTGGTCCATTAATCACACTACCAAGTCATCCTAAAATCTTCATTTAGGCAGTTTAGGTGGTCACCGCCGATCAGTCCGTAAGGGTCTTACGAAGGGTCCCTCTATCTTTTAGTCAATCGGTTTTTAGATTTTGGCCTTTTTATTTCTCTGCATTTCCATCTTGCATTTCCATTTCTCATCCAACCCAAATAAAATTAATCTCCAACAAGGAGTCTATTTTACATTTACATTTCTTATTTAGCCAAAATTAAATTCATCTCAAACTAGGTGAGTCCATTTTGCATTTCCATTTCTCATTTAGCCAAAATAGAATTCATCTCAACTTAGGTGAGTCCATTTTTGCATTTTCATTTCTCATTTAGCCAAAATAAAATTCATCTCACTTAGGTACATGCATTCTCATTTTGCATTTCCATTTCTCAATCATTTAGGATCAATCATTTATGCATTCTAGTTATGCATTCCAGTTAGGCATTAGCCAAATCATAAAATCATCACAAATCATTAAGTCATAAACATCATTACATACATTCCATTTGTTTTGCATTCCTTAGTTGCATCCAAATAAAAGCATTCCTAGTCTCTTCGGGTTTGACGCTTGAGCCCCTTATTTCTAAAGAGGTATTCTTTCACATGGTCTTAAGCCTCATCCTTTGGGATGCGGAATAAGGAAGGCTACTACAATTGAGTTTCGTCGGAATCCGAGCTCCCAAAACGTTATAACGCCTCAATAAGGAGTTCGACACATCTTCTCCCTAATCCGCACTATGCTCTACTTCGCGGTCTACACCGATGCGACATATTTTGGTGCATACCACACCGATTCAGTCTACTTTTTGTCGTAAGATAGTACCTAAAAATAATTCCCCTCCAATGGATGAGACACCGGAACAATCCCCTATCGTTGCTTTGCTTAATAAAAATTCAGCCAGATTGACGCTAGGATACTCACTTAGGATTAGAAAATACATTATATATCAAGTGATCTTAAGGTTATCCTAAAAGCTATTACGTATATTAAGAGAGATAAGAAAGTAGAACGGTTAAGAAGAGGAGTTGCTCCACCTCTACCTCCTTTATCTCCTCCGGACAGTCCAAAGCATGAATCCAAACATCAGCCTGATCCACATGTAGATCAAGTAGAACAGATGTTAAGGGAATCATCAATGTTCAACAACCACTATTTTGATCATAAGGGGTTCGCTTCAATCCCTAAAGGAAAACTACCCCTATGTTTACAATGCCCAATATCAAATTTCGAGGTTTCGAAAATCCCTATCATCACGTTTGTAACTTCTTAGGAGGTTCCAAAATCCCCATATAGGAGACCAATCTTTCGAGGAGGACCAAGTTAGGATCATCATAAAGAACCTTTAGCCTACCTACAATCAACATCTCGAATTCCTACCTTTCAGGAACTTCAAAACCTTTAGAGATGTCGCTATGCTGATAGAAGAAATGTTGTCTACCACGACTACAACAGATCGTGACGGGTACAACGGTAACTATCAATTTAGAGATAAGAAAACCTCCAACCCCAGCAATACTAGCAGGGTGCGGATGTCAATGCCCTCAATAGGTATAGTGACTACACTCCTATCGATACCACATATGCTCAAGCCCTTGACCGCCTATCGGCTAAAAGGAAAATAGAATTGCCACCCATTAGAGCAAAATTAGAAACGGCGAAACTGTCTAAAAGCTGGGATGCGGGAAAATTCTGTAAATGCCATAGTGCATGAGGACACGACACCGAGCAATGTTGGATGTTCAAGAACAAGATGGAGAGTATGTTCCGCAACGGTCAACTCCCTCTACCTAAGGCTACTTAAAAACAAAGTAAGAACAAGAATACCTTCAGCAGTACCTTAGCTATTTTTGTTGAACCCATTCCGAGTCGATCGGATTCATCTATCTTTACTCAAGACACCGATGGGTCCAAATCACTTCTTAGCTTACCTCCTTTAGATCCAGAAGTCCATGGGTTATAGGTAAGTGATGAAGAGGACATCTACAAAACCAGAAACAATAGTGACGACAATGACGATGACTTCTAGGGCACCAACCTTAGAAGAAGAAGACTTTTGGGGAGAATTAAAAGGTAAAGAAATCTAGTTCCTTACTAGATATGGACGACATAGTGCACCCGTGGGTCCACAATAGACCCATGAAGCCCCAAAAGAACTCGAAGTCGCTAAAGAAGATGACACAATCCTAAAACAGTTTTAAAAGTTAAAAGTCGACATTTCAATCTGGAAACTCATATTTGCTTCCTAGAAATATAGGCAGACCCTACTTGATGCTCTTAGCAAAATTGAGGTCTCTCCTCAAGCCACGCCTGAGGGGAGTAGTACGATTGGTCAATAGTGGGGACAAAACCATTACTTTTGATCAAAAGGATCTCCCTGAAGAAGGCATTACACACAACAATCCCTTCTATTTAATCGTAACTTGCATCAACTAGTTCATTCCCTTAAACTTGGTGGACAACAGTTCAACTGTAAATATTTGTCCTTGGACGACCGCAAAAGGTTAGTAATCGGAGAGCAACAACTCTCTAAACAGACTATCCATCTCCGGGCATATGATAATTCTAAGAAAACAATTTTGGGAATGCTAACTTTACAAATCAATGTAGGGCCAGTAGTAAAGAACATTAACTTCCAAATCCTAGATATCCCAACTACATACAATTTGGTCCTAGGACGCCCCTAATTGCATGACCTTCAAGTAGTGCCCTCTACGCTACATTAAAAAGTTAAGATCATCATTAAAGGTCAGATCATAACCATCAATGGGGATAATCTATGTGCTATCATCACCTTAAAGGAATCTGTGGTTGAAATTAAGCACGATGCTAATTACAAAGTAATCTACAAATTTGAGACTGTCGCTACCTTAGACAAGGATAAAGCACCTCTTAACTTCAATCGTTATAGCAACCCTAGAGTCCACTCAATGCTTAGGAAAAATTGTTACTTTCCATGTCTAGCTGTAGGTAGAAGGGCATACCACCCTACCTTTCTACCTCTTGAACCCACAAACAATTATGAATTCGGGCTAGGCTATCAACCTTTCTGCTATCAAGCCCTTTCCTCGTACTCTAAATGGGCAATTCCTGAAAGATTTGGATGACTTCCCTACTATGATTTTCCTGAGCCTTACTAACTAAAGGTTTCCTCTTGGAGAGGCTAAGTCACCCTAGAGGGGGTGAATAGGGTGATGGGGAAATTTAAACAAGTAATGGAAGAATAAAACTAGAAATAACTCGATGAGAGTCCGAGTTTAGATTGAACTTAGAAAAGTACTAACTTAGAAAGTTACGTGGAAACCCTCCCGGGCGGAAAAACACGGTCAGTGCTAATCTAAGCACCAAGTCAAATCCACTATTTTGAATCCATAAAATACAGTAGAAAGACTCAACCAGAATTGCTCCCTTAGACAATTCCTTACAAGATTTTCCTAGACACGTAAATTCCCTTATCCGATCTACTACTTCCGAACCGAGATAACCTTTACAGTTAGGGACAACCGAGCTAAGTTAACCCTTACAGCTCAATCAAGGGACCTTACTCAAAAAGTAAGAATGAGTGTTTGTAACTCGATTATAAGACCTTATAACTCGGAAAGATGTTAAGTACAAAGTTGGAGTTGTAAGTAGAAGATTGAGTATGAATACAACGACCTTTGCTTAAGTACATGTATTGACAGTTGGTTCAGCGATCTTTAAGTCTTGAGAGTTGTCTTCTACTTATAGATAACCAAGCATACTAGCCATTGTGACTATCTTATGACCTGTAAGTGCTTTGTGACCGTTGCGATGGTCTTTCCGAGTAACTCAAAAATATCGGTTGAGGTGTGATCATTGGGCAACGGCTCTTGACTCCTTTGGAAGTCCCAATCCACTGGTGGTGTCCGAAAAGTAGGGTGGAAACCACCGTTGGGCTTAGCGTTGTAGATTTCCGGTTTTGAAAACGGACAACCCCGACACGGTGTATGGGCCTAGGTCGAAGTAGGAAAAGCCTTGTCTGCTCGGTGATTCGACATCTTGAAGCTCGGTTACTTTTGTAATTCAAAAGAAGGATAACCTCGTTTAAATACCTACAAAAGTAAATCAATTTCGTTCTCAAAGTTTAAAATACTTTGATCCAAGATTAGACACGAGATAATAATTTAATTAAGATAATTAAGTGTATAATTATCCGAGTCCTAAAAGAGTGGAATTTTCTGAGTCTAATATCCATTCTACTCAAATTCCATCCGAGTCGATCTAGAAGTAAGGCAAGTCGGATAAAGAATATTAGAGTGGAAAGACTTGATCTAGACTACCAATGTTCAAAACAAGCATGTTGACTTAGAAAGATGAATTAACACAATAATTCAATTAAACTTAGATCATGAAGTCGGACTTGAGTTTAGGCACATTAGAGCAAATGTTTGAACATGCAATATATTCGAGTATTGTCCGAGTGACTCGGAACCGTGTAAGAACGGAGTATGATCTCCGAGTCGATCGGAATCAAGTGAGAACATATGAATGGTTTCTATAACACTCGAAAAGATTCTATATCACTCAAGCAAAGTTTCTAAGACACTTAAAATGACATGTAATCAAAACCTTATAAGAGATGAAGTCTTATACATGATTCCTTGATGAAACTCATAATGATGTATATGTAAAGTCTAAGTTTTCAATCTCCCCTTTTTTATGAAAGGCATTCCATACTTAGATAGAAACTTTGTTAGGGATATAGATCTGGTTTTTCATCCTTTCTCAAAGAATAAGTCAGGAAAACATGATAGAATTGTATAGAGTAGATACAGTGAATGAAACTTATATTCTATCGGAGCAAATAAGCTTAGATTGCATAAAAAAAATCTAATGTATCGAGCAAGAAAAAAATTACTGAGGATCAAAGCAATGATAGACTAAATTGAAACTCAGAGGTAATAATAAACTTGAAACCGAGATTTCATTACAATTTAAACTAAAAATTTACACAAAAGAGTGTGAGAGAAACTCCCTTAAACAAGACAACAAATTTTTCTAACTATTCTTCCCCTTGCCTTTCAACAAAACAAAATGAGGAAGAATGTATCAAGAAGATACTGATTTGTATGTCCGGATAAAAAAAAATTTAAAACAGCAAAAAAAAATTTAAGATGGAGGAGAGGGAGCAGTCCGAGTCGAAGATGGTGGACGTGCGGTGCGCCTTCGCCGATAAGATCTTGAAGATGTAGACGAACGAGGCGGTGGTAGCACTCGGGATCTCTAGAATGGGCTCGGCTCCGAGTAGCTGACCCAAAACTAGGTCGTCCGGAGGCTCATCCTCCTCGAACTCGATTTATGGATGGGTGTGCTCAGGCGACTAGCTGCCGACTAACCATGGTCAGCGAGGTCTTCTAACCCACTTAGACTACTGTCCGAGCCGATCACTTCCGGTTGATGTTCCGGAGCACCTTGGCCCTCTGTTGCTACTCACTGCTTGTTCTACTTCCTTCTCCCCTTCCTCGGATGGAGCTGCCTCAGCCGCAGGCTCCTCTTCTTCTTCTCCTTCTTCTCCCCTTTAGAGGAGGATTTGGCTTGACTCGAGGATTCTTCGATTGTATCTAAGTCCACTCGGATCCTGAGCCGCCTTGGAGCCCCATTCTCGAAGGAGCTTAATCAGCTCCCTCTCGCTCCTTAGCCAGTGCCTTCATCTCGAGAAGCACATCTTGCTGCTCTCGGATTTGGGATTGAGCTGTTTTCTAGTTAATGGTCATGACTGTAAGACAGTCTTCAATGACCGAAGGGTGTCCTTGAACTTAGTGGACACCAAGGAGATTTTTCCATCACAACAGAGGACAAAGCGGAAGAAAGAACTTGAGAAACACCTGAAGTGGAGGCACCACCAGGTGGAGGAGGTAGAGAGAGAGGTGATTGGGTCCGAGTCTAAGGCGGAGAAGGGGGCCTCGGTTCGAGCTATGAACCCGGACACCCAATTGGGTTTCTTGGTATCCATACCCAAGGAGTTCCTTTTTGCCAACGACAATGGCAACCTCGAAACCGCGTTAGGATTGGAGGGAAGAGGAACTTTGAATTGTTTGAATATGAGGGTGACAAGAGCCCCGAAAGGAAGTGGGGTGTTCTTCTTGGTTTGAGTCCGAGCAGGCACAACCGCCATTTGCTCGACTATAGCGAGAAAGAGGTCTACTTCGTAGTCCTCGAGGATGTCATACTGTAACTTTTAGGTGCTTGGAGTTGGGCTTCTCCTTGCTAGAATGTTGTGAGAAGAAAGTTCTCATCAACGAAAACAAAGAAGGCGAGCTTCGATTTGAGTTAGGTCACAAATAAGTTTTTGCGTTACCTAGGGAATTCTTTAGCGTACTTCTCAAAGAAGTCATCGGCAACCTCGTTGAAAGGTCTAGGTTTGCTGTTCAAGAACATAGAAGATACTTTAAAGAGGCGGTGAAGAAGAGAGGTGTTGATGCGAACGGTTATGTTTTGAACTCTTGAGGTAAGGATACCCTCGAGCTAGAAAGATTTGTGTAGAACTCGAAACGAGTTACGGGTATATGAACTCGCTAAAACAAAGGAAATTGTAAACCCTTGTTGATTTTATATGAGCGAACCACGAAAACTTTGTGGTCGGGAAGAATTTTTCAACCAACGTAAGATGTTGGGTGACAATAGGTTTTGAAGGATTGGAGGGGCCTTCTTGGCTTTTGGTATGGGGTTTCTTGGTGGCGTAACCGAGAAAATCGGGGTGGGAACCTCTTTTCGGCATGTTTGATGTGGAAAGAGAGAGAGAGAGATGAACTTTTGTGAAAGAGAAGGAGAGAGATCGAGATAGCTCTATGAAAGTGAGCGGAAAAAGAAAATGAAAGAGTAGAAAGAGTGAGTCGAGAGTGACAGAGCTTACTTGAGATGACCTTCACTTAGCTTGAGAGCGAAGAGAATTTATTTGATCGTAGAGAGCTTGCTCGAGTTGAAGTAATTGAGAGAGTGAAAGTAAGTAGAGAGTAAAGTAATGAAATGAAAGAAATAGAGCACTATTTATATAGAAAGAAATATCCTTCGGTAGTCATTCGACTCAGCTCTTCAACGGTCACCTCGGACCGGTGTGACTGTTCTACTCTCTAATGGTTACAATTCCAACGATTGTCTCTCAATGACTAGTTGTCCGATCAAAGCGCATGAGACAGAGAGAGAAAAAGAGAGATTTTAAAAGAAATTTCGAAATTCTCCACTGATCCGGAGACGATTTCGAAGTTTGATGTCCAATTTTCTCAAAATCTAAGTTCGACTCGAGTGAAGTTTATGAGTGACTCATAAACCGCAAACAACTAATAACTTAGAGCTTAGTATCACTCGTTCAATCGAACTAATTGTTATTAAAGAAAGAAAGCACAAAACACATAATCATGCAAAGTAATTTCACTCGAAAAGCACATAATTATGCATTAATCGGGCCAAGCTCATTCCTAATAAAGCAAAACCGATCCTCACTAAGTGGCTTAGTAAAGATATCCGCTAATTGAAGATTGGTAGGAATGAATTTAAGTTCAATATCACCCTTTTCGAATGATCTCTCGGAAAATGATACTCGACCTCAATATGTTTAGTCTTTGAGTGCTAAACTGGATTCTTAGTGATGCTAATTGTACATTGATTATCACACTTGATTGGAATTGATTTGAATGAAAGTCCAAGATCTCTCGAAGTGTTGCTTCATCCATAAAATCTAAGCACAACATGCTCCAGCTATAATATACTTAGCTTCGCAGTTGATAGAGCTACTCGAGTTTTGCTTTTTGAGTGCCAAGATATCGTGGATTGACCCGGACACCGGCGAGCTCTCGAGGTGCTCTTTACGTCAATTTTATATCCAACATAGTCAACGTCCGAGTATCCAGTGAGAGTCGGTTCCGAGTCTCTAGAGTACCAAAGATCTAAATTCCGAGTCCCTACAAGATATCTCGAATATTCTCTTCACCACAGTGAGATGTGATTCTTTTGGATTAGCTTGAAATCTTACACACGAGACGGACACTAAACATTATGTCCGGCCTACTAGAAGTAAGATATAGTAAAAATCCAATCATACCTCGGTAGAGTTTGTGATCTACTGCTTTACTTTTCTCGTTTGAGTCTAGTTTTATCTTGCTTGCTCATAGGTGTTACTTGCATGTTTTGCATCTTGAAGTTTGTACTTCTACAGTAGCTCCTTGGTATACTTTGATTGATGGACATAGATGCCATCTTTATCTTGCTTGATTTGTAGACCAAGGAAGAAATTGAGTTCTCCCATCATACTCATTTGAAATTCCTATCTCATTAACTCGGAAAACTCTCGACACGGAATTTCATTAGTAGCTCCAAAAATTATGTCATCAACATAGATCCGAGCAATAAGAAAGTCTTTTCCCTTGGTTTTTTAAAAAGAGTCGTGTCAATCTGACCTCTTCTAAAATCATTTTCAACCAAGAAATTGCTCGAGTCTTTCATACCAAACTCTAGGAGCTTGTTTAAGACCATAGAGAGCTTTTTGCAATTTGAAAACATGATTTGTAAATTCTTAGTTTTGAAATATAGGGGCTGCTCAAAATAGACATCATCTTCAATGAAACCATTGAGAAAAGCACATTTAGCATCCATTTGATACAATTTGATATTCAAGCTAGATGCAAATGCCAGTAAGATTCTAATAGCTTTAATTCGGTAACATGTTCAAAAGGTTTCCCCACAAGCAATCCCTTCTTCTTGATTGAGCCACAAGTCTAGCCTTATTTCTAACTACCAACCCACCTTCATCAAGTTTGTTCTTGAAAACCCATTTGGTTCCTATGACTGGGTGGTCGAAGGTCATTTAGTAGAGTCCAAACTTGGTTTCTTTCGAATTGACTGAGTTCCTCTTGCATGGCCCCTACCCATTCAGGTTCATTAAGGGCTTCTAGTGCATTTCGGGTTCGATTAATGAAATGAATGCACATAGATTTTATAGAGAGGAACGAGTTCTTAACCCATCTGTTGATATCAAATAAGGTGTTTTCTAGTGGGTGGCTAGAAGCATGCTTGAATGCTTTACCTATTCTCTAGTTCACCAAATCTGTAAGTTGAATTGGATGATCTTCGAAGTCCGTTACGAGTAAGTTTGTTCATCCGATTGACCTTCAACATTCCGAGCTGGCTCTTGAGTTGTCTCATTCCGAGTCATGTTGTTCCGAGTCACTTTGTTCCGAGTGACATTGATTTGATTCTTGATGAGCTCATTTTCCTCAAGATCATCATCTTTGCTTGAGCTTCGAGTCCGAGAATGTTGACTCACTTTGTTTTTCCTATTCAATCTCATCAAACACAACGCGGATGCTTTCTTCCACTTTGTTAGCTCTTTTATTAAAAATACGATATGCTTTGCTATGAGATGAATAACCAAGAAAAATACCTTCATCTGATTGAGCATCAAACTTGGTCGAGTGATCCTTACCATTGTTGTGAACGAAGCACTTAGATCCAAAGGGTTTGAAGTATGAAATGTTGGGTTTCTTCCCTTTGTAGAGCTCGTATGGAGTTTTCTTCGAGATGGGTCCGATGAGGCATCTGTTCAACATGTAGTTTGCTTGTGTTAACCGCCTCAACCCGAAATAGTAGGGTAGATTATGTTCAATCATCATTGTGCTAGCTATTTCTTCAAGAGTTCGGTTCTTCTTCTCCACCACTCCATTTTGTTGAGGAGTTCTTAGTGCTTAGAAGTTGTGAGAGATGCAATTCTTGTCATAAAACTCTGCAAATTCGTGTAGTCGAACTCCCTTCTATGGTTAGTTCAAATTCTCTGAATCTGAGTCCGAGACCGAACTTGAATTTTCCTGCAGAGCTTGCTTGAACTCTTTGAATGCTTCATTTTTGTGCTTAAGAAAACACACCAAGGTAAATTGTGAGTAGTCATCAACAATAACAAGCACATATGATTTACCTCCGAGACTCTTGACAGGGATTTCACCACATAAATCCATATGCAACATTTCAAGTACCTTGGATGTGGAAACAGTTTTCAGAGATTTGAAAGATATTCGACTTATTTCCCTTTTGTGCATGCTTCATAGATTTTATCTTTCTTAAATGCACAGTTAAGTAATCCTCCGACTAAACCATGAGATGCAAGTTTCTTAATAGTGTGCATGCTAACATGACCTAGTCTACGATGCCATGTCCATGAGTCATCATGAAGAGATGCTTTTAAACAAGATAAATTCTAACTCGGGTCGAAAGAGGAATAGTATAGGTGTTACCCGATCTCTTACCCGAGAGCTTGATCTCCTTGGTAGCATCATCGGAGATATAACAATTGGTCTAGGTAAATCTTACCTCTTGACCTTTATTACATAGTTGAGAGATGCTCGAATGCATTATATTTTAACCCTTTAACAAGGTATACTTGGGTTGACCAGATTGCTTCCTTTTCCAATCTTGCCTATTCCAATTATCTTGCCTTTCGTTGTCATCCCCAAACGTGACTTTTCCTCCCTTGTAATCTTCTAACTCGGAAAAGAGTCTTGGATTCCCGACATGCGACGTGAGCATCCACTGTCCGAGTACCAATGCCCTTTTATTCTTTTCTCGAGCCACCTACAAGTCGAAACAAACTAACCTTTCTTACTTCCTCTAAACCCAAGTAACTCCCTTTATTGTGGTCCTTTTCTAAGGAAGTAGACTTTTTGGAACCCAGATTTGAATAACTTTGGGTTTGGTCCGGTTCCGAGTCTTTCTTTTAGAGAACCGAGTCCGTGTCTCTTTCTTTTGAAAAGCTTTTCTTTTATAAACCGGTGGAGAAGGTTTTCTCCTGTAAGCTAATCTGGGCTCAGTCCTCCTTTCATTCTTATGAATGGGACCATGCTCAGCCTTCCCGAACTTCATAGTTCGGAATCCTTTTGAAAAGTTTTTCGACCAAGTCCTTCTTTTCGAAGGAGACACATTGAGACCCTAAGAGCATGTCAAGGTTTTTCGACCTTGAGTAAATTTTAAAATAAGCTCTTGAGACTTATCGAGCTCTTGCTTCGGATGCTCATTTTCTCTTCGAGTAACTCGGACTCAGCCTCATTAGATTGAGCACTAGTCTTGAGTTCTCTTAGAGTAAGTCTCGATTTTTCCAATTCATTTTTCAAAGAGATGCTCTCGAAGTAACGGACTCAAGTTGTTCTTTAAACCGAGAAGAATCGAATTGGACTTTTCTTCCAAAGTAAAAATATATTTGGTTAAATCAACTTTGGAGAATTTGAGGAAGTATTCAATTACCTCCCGAGGATTTGTTTCCTCACTATCTCGAGTGATATGAGTCCGACTCGATTCGTCTTCCGAGTCCTGTTCTCTTCGAGTATCTTTCCGCACATTTCCTAATGAGAAATCTTTCTACCCAGAGATTTGAGATTGTTAGTAATCTCGGTGAAGCGGTTGAACATCCGTGTGATGTTTTCTTCGGCTCCATCTTGACCAGCTCGTATTTGTGAAAATATTGGCTTATCTTCGCTTGTCCGACTTGACTTGTGCCTTCATAAGTGTTGACAAGTGTGTCCCATACTTCTTTGGCCGTGTCATAGGCTGACACTCGGTTGTATTCTTCAAAGCCGATGGCGCACATCAGAATGTTCATCGCCTTGAAGTTCTTTACGAACTTTTCGCTTCATCGGTGGTGTACTCGGACTTTGTTTTAGGCACGAGTCTTGTTTCTTCCATCTTCATTAGAATGTAGTTCCCTACTTGTATGATGTTCCAGACATCTTCATCATGATCTAGCTGGAAACATTCCATGAGCTTCTTCCAAGTGCATGAAGTTAGATCCTTTGAACTTTGTTGGTCTCGCTGGAAGATCTTCGTTCATCGAACTCTCTATTGTTCTAAGCCATTTGAGCTTTAAACCTTTGGATGGTTAGATCCTTTCTGAAAGGCTAGGCTCTGATACCTATTGAAGGTTTGCTCTTGGAGAGGCTAAGTCACCCTAGAGGGGGTGAATATAGGGTGATTGGGAAATTTAAACAAGTAATGGAAGAATAAAACTAGAAATGACTCGAGGAGAGTCGAGTTTAGATTGAACTTAGAAAAGTACTAACTCGGAAAGTTATGTGGAAACCCTCCTAGGACAGAAACAAACCAAGTCAAATCCACTATTTTGAATCCAGAAAATACAAGTATAAAGACTCAACCGAATTGCTCCCTTAGACAATTCCTTACAAGATTTTCCTAGACACAAAAATTCCCTTATCCGATCTACTACTTCCGAACCGAGATAACCTTTACAGCTAGGGACAATCGAGCTGAGTTAACCTTTACAGCTTAGTCAAGGGATCTTACTCAGAACGTAAGAATGAGTGTTTGTAATCGATTACATGACCTTACAACTCATAAAGATGTTAAGTATAAAGTTGGAGTTGTAAGTAGAAGATTCAGTATGAATACAATGACTTTTGCTTAAGTATGTGTATTGACATATGGTTCAAGCAATCTTCAAGTTTTGAGAGTTAGCTTCTATTTATAGATAACCAAGCAGACTAGCCATTGTGACTATCTTCTTACTGAAAATCCTTTGTGACCGTTGCGATGGTCTTTCCGAGTCTCTCGGAAAATATCCGTTGAGGTGTGATCCATAAAGTTGGAGTTATAAGTAGAAGATTGAGTATGAATACAATGACTTTTGCTTAAGTATGTGTATTGACATATGGTTCAACAATCTTCAAGTTTTTAGAGTTAGCTTCTATTTATAGATAACCAAGCGGACTAACCATTGTGACTATCTTCTTACCGAAAGTCCTTTGTGACCGTTGCGATGGTCTTTCCGAGTCTCTCGAAAATATCCGTTGAGGTGTGATCATTGGGCAACGGCTCTTGACTCCTTTGGAAGTCCCAATCCACTGGTGGTGTCCGAAAAGTAGGTTAAAAACCACCGTTGGGCTTAGCGTTGCAGATTTCCAGCTTTGGAAACAGACAACCCCGACACGGTGTATGGGCCTCGGTTAGAAGTGGGAAAAGCCTTGTCTGCTGGTGATTTAACGTTATGAAGCCGATTACTTTTGTAATTCAAAAGAAGGATAACCTCGTCTCGAATAACCTACAAAATTAAATCAATTTGGTTCTCAAAGTATAAAATACTTTGGTCTAAGATTAGACATAGATAATAATTTAATTAAGATAATTAAGTGCGTAATTATCCGAGTCCTAAAAGAGTGGAATTTTCTGAGTCTAATATCCATTATACTCAAATTTCATATGAGTCAGTCTAGAAGTCAAGCAAGTCGATAAAGAACATCGAGTTGAAAGACTTGATCTAGACTACCAATGTTCAAAACAAGCATGTTGACTCTAGAAAGATGAATTAACACAATAATTCAATTAAACTTAGATCATGAAGTCGGACTCGAGTTTATGCACATTAGAGCAAATGTTTGAACATGCAATATATTTGAGTGTTGTTTGAGTGACTCGTAACCGTGTGAGAACAGAGTATGATCTCCGAGTCGGTCGGAATCGAGTGAGAACATATGCAATGGTTTCGTAACACTCTGAAAAGTTTCTAAGACACTTAGAATGACTTGTAATCAAAACCTTATAAGAGATGAAGTCTTATACCTAATTCCTTGATGGAACTCAGAATGATTTGTATATAAAGTCCGAGTCTTCACTAACTCAAAGTGAAGGGTATTCTGGTTCCCGATTTGGAGATCTTTAATGATTGCTATACATTAAAAAAGGAGGCACCCTTCCACCTTGAAGAGTGACTCTCCACACCAGACTCGGATCAATTTGGCTAGGAAGACCATCTTTAGTCTACTGTTTGGACATGATAAAAATCTAGAGAGGAATCGGGTCTTGGTACTGTCTCGAGCCATGTCGCAGCCTACAGCTCAATTCATCTAGATTCATCACCGACATCGACGATGAAGTGTACAAGCATATCACTTGGATCGATGCTGAGTAGGTCCAAGAGTTTGCTATTAGCTTAGGAGCACATCCCTTTCTTGAGTCTATTACTAGGGCTTTTGTTTCTCTTCCTGTTGCTTCTAGTTATGTTTCTAATTTTGTTGTTTCCAATTCTACATCTTCTGTTTCTTAGGTTAATGTACTCATTCCTCATTCAATAAGGTAAACCTTTCTCCTTACTCTTTGCCTCCTCATATTCTCAATCGTTTTGCCTCTAATGATGAACAAGAAATCCCTAAAGAATTATTAAAAGCTATGGAAGATCATACAAATCACTCAACAATAATAGAGGAAACTATAACAATTAATCTAGGATCGGTTTATTAACCCCAAGAGGTCAAGATCGAGAAAACACTAGATCCGAAGAGAAAAAGTGGTTACTTTGCACCTTACAGAGTTCATAGATGTATTTGCATGGTCTTACAAAGACATGTCGGGGATAGATCCAAGTATAGCGGAACATAAAATTCCACTTTATGAGGACGCCAAGCCAATTAAGTAGAAGATCGGAAGGATGAAACCTGAGTGGGCATTGAAGATTAAGGAAGAAGTACAGAAACAGTTAGAGGTTGGTTTCATCAGAGTAGTTCACTATCCTCGGTGGATAGCAAAAGAAGGACGATAGGTCGGATGTGCGTCGACTTTCGAGATCTTAATAAGGCAAGTCTTAAAGATGATTTCCTACTGCCCATATCGACATCCTTATAAATAACACAACTGGACACAATCTACTTTCATTCATGGATGGTTATGGTGGGTACAATTAGGTGAAGATCGCCGAAGAAGACATGGAGAAGATGACCTTCATCACTCAATGGGGAACATACTATTACGTGGTGATGCCATTTGGGCTCAAGAATGCCGATGCGCATACTAGAGGACGGCTACGACGTTATTGCATGGCATGATCCATAAGAAGTGGAAGTATATGTGGATGACATGATCATTAAGTCCAAAGATAGGGCAAGGCACTTACCAAGCCTCGTAAATTTCTATGAAAGATCGAGAAAATACAACATGCGCCTTAATCCTCAAAAGTGTGCCTTCAATGTAACCTCGAGCAAGTCTGTTAGGCTATGTTGCCAGTCTTAAAGGAATCAAAGTTCATCCATCCAAGATCAAAGCTATTCAAGAGATTCCACCGCCGAAGACAGAGAAGGAGATACGGGGTCTTCAAGGACATTTAGTCATTTCATATCAAAACTAACTATGGTCCGTGAACCTATTTTGAAGAAGTTAAAGAAAAGGTCCGAGCCTATTTGGGATAGTGAGTGCCAAAAAGCATTCAAGAAGGTTAAGGAATATCTAGCCAACCCTCCAAGTGCTAGTTCCACCCCAAATAGGGAAAACTTTACTTTTGTACCTCGCCACGATAGATAGAACTATAGGGGCCATGCTAGCTCAATGAGACGGAAAGGAAGAGTATGCGATATATTATCTAAACAAGAAATTCTTAGATTATGAGACTAGATACAAGCCATTAGAGAAGACATCGTTGGTATTAGTCCGGGTTACCAAGATGCTCGGGCACTACATGTTGGCCTACACAGTATATATGGTAGCAAGTATGGATCCCATTAAAAATATCCTTGAGCAACCAACTATCAATAGCAAGATAGCATGATGGACTGTTATGTCTGTCAAAATTCAAACTCAAGTATGTACCTCAAAAGCGATCAAAGGAAGGGCAGTGTTAGAATTCTTAGGCGATCTACTTGTAACTCGAATCACAACCCGAACATGTTAAGTCGTATTTTATACGTATTTTTAGTAGTTATTGAGTTTATATTATATAGTTTATTTTATCTAATTTATTCTATTTTGTCTATTTATAGGTAATTATCGAATAAAGTGGGGAAGAGAAGAAAAGTCGTTAAAAGTGGATTTTTAGCTACCGACAAGCATCCAAGAAAATATATGAAGTCGGTCCATAAATATAATATGTAAAAAATATTTATTTTAGGATATTATATTTTAGGAAATCCTAAGTGGAATAGAAAAGGGAAACTTAGAAGAGAAGAAAGAGAAATAAACCCTAACTCTTTCACCCTATATATACTACTTATTATCATCATGGAGAGAGACCTAGCACCCACACATCATCACCACCTCTTACCGCTTGCTCGCCGCCTGCACTTGCTGCTGCTGTCTCGCTGCCAGCCCACACCAACACCACCATCCATCATCATCTTCTTCATCTTCCCGGTCAAAGAAACTAATATCGGTAGTATAATTTAGTTTTGTAATTTTTATTAGAAAAGATTGAGTTTTTATTGATAGATTAATACTAAAGATGCTAGTTTTATTTAGTTTACATGTTTTAAATTACATGATGTGTGAGTAGTTTTTCTTATACTTAGTATAATCTCATTGAAGCCATGTTAAATTATTTATTTTGAAACAAAGTTATGATTTTTATTGTCTTATTGATTTGATCCATGATTCTATGATAATTTGTGTTTAATGTTTATGAATTTATGTCTAATTAATTAGAGTGCACGCTATTTAGTTTTATATAAATTCATGTGATAGTTTAGAGGGTTTAAGTACGTAATTGCTTGATCTTTTAGACATAAGTATCACCCTAGTTAATCATGGATGGCTCATACCCATCTCTTTTAATTAGGAAATTATCATAGATCCTTCTTAAATCAATTTGCTAGTAGATTGGTTATTAGGTGCTAGATGATGTTTTTCTAATACTTAATGCTCTAATTTGATTAAATTCTAGTGCTAGTGCTAGGGTTATCAATATTAGTAGGGTTTATATTAGGGCTAGGCCTAAGTAAACTAATAACTAAGGAAAAACGGGGAAGATCCGCTAGCGGTTGTCTTCTACAGCTTAGCTCATGGGTAGATCAATTTGTGTGTTAATGATAAATAATAATTTTCATGGTGGATATAGATTATACTAAGTGTTTTTATAAATTTTCTATTTTTGATAATTATTTGTTTGCTTTTTAGTTATTTTCTTTAGTTTGGCAATTTTTATTTATAAATACATAGTCTTTTATTATTAATTTCGTTACCCCCCTAAAGATCAGTATTTTAGGTTAGTTTTAGTAATTTTATTTTAATTTAATTTTGAGTCTTTACATATTTTAATTTTCAGAATTAATTTTCTGTCAGTTTTTATTATTTTTGAGTCAGTTTGTTAGAAATTAGTTTAAAAATAGTTTCTTCTGTTATTTTTCGTCTTTTATTTTCTTTTAGGGTTTAGATAGAGTCCTAGTTTGCTGTGATTAAATTTTAGAATTTTTGGAATTAATTTGATATTTTTTCAGATTTAATTCTTGAATTTAATTACTGCAGGTTTTTAATAAAATAAATTCGTAAATTAGATTTTAAATTTTGTTTTTATATTTTTAGGGTCTGGTTAGGTTTAGAAAATTAGTATTACTATTCTGGGTAATTTTAGTATTTATTTTCGTAATTATTTTAGTGCAGAATTTTACTTATTTAATTTTCTGTTTTAGAATTTGTTTATTTTCTGCTTTAGTTTTCTGTTTTAATTATTCTAAAAAATATACAAAAATATTTCTGGGTTATTGTAGTTTTATTATTCTGTATGAATTATTTATTTAGTTGTTAGATAATTTTCTATGAATTTTAGTTATTG
The DNA here is from genome assembly GCA_021018815.1 of Talinum fruticosum. Taxonomy (NCBI): domain Eukaryota; kingdom Viridiplantae; phylum Streptophyta; class Magnoliopsida; order Caryophyllales; family Talinaceae; genus Talinum; species Talinum fruticosum. The sequence goes on along the minus strand of JAITYX010000092.1, from coordinate 267,930 downwards.
ATTTTAATTTATATTTTCTGTTTTGTTTTTAAGAGTAGTAAATTTAATTAGATTAAAACTTGCATGTTATCATATCTTTCCTCGTGGATTCGATCCCTACTTGCCCTTGCTATATTGTTTATTATAAGTTTAAGTAGTGGTTTAATTTGTTGCTGTACGACAAGCTTAACAAATTTTGGCGCCGTTGTCAGGGAAAGAAAATAATAGTTGTTAGTTTTATTTATTTTAGATTTACTACTTTTATTACTTCTTTGTAACTTTAATAGTTTGTTTTCATAGTTTTGTTTTTTTTTAGTGTTTTTTTTAATTTTGAAAAGGAGTATACATTTGACGAAGTTGAAAGCCAAGTAAGTGTTTCGATTCTGTTTCGTAAGTTCTAAAATTATTGAGATGACTACCTTACGTGAACTTGCTGCACCTAACTTGGATACACAACTTTTACCTATCTCATATCTTGCATTGGACCGACCTCTAAAACCGAACTCCGGATTTTTAAATATGTTACCTAAATTTCATGGACTCGCTCGGTGAGGACCCATATCGTCATATCAATGAGTTTATTATTACATGTTCCACTATGCAATTTGAGGGAATCACCCAAGACCAAATTAAGTTGAGAGCCTTTCCCTTTTCACTTCAAGATAAGGCTAAAGATTGGTTTTATTACTTACCACCTGCAACATTCACTACATGGACCCAAGTTCATACAAGCATTTTTAGAGAAATTTTTTCCTACATCTAGGATAGGGTCCATTAGAAAGGAAATTTGTGGTATTAAACAGATGATTGGGGAGAGTTTTTCTGAATATTGGGAGCGTTTTAATAAATTATGTGCTAGTTGTCCCCAACATCAAATTCCCGAGCATTTATTGATTCAATATTTTTATGAAGGTTTATTGCTAATAGGTAGAAATATGGTAGATGTTGCTAGTGGAGGGGCCTTGTTTAATAAGACTCCAGCTCAGGCTAGAGAATTGTTAAATATTATGGCCCAAAATACTCAACAATTTGGAATGGGAGATACCCAATTTAGGAATGTTAATGAGTTCAATTTAGGTCCATCTGTAGAGACCCAATTGTCCCAAATTACTGTTATGTTGAATAAATTGGTCCACAGAGAAGAAGTAGTAGTTTGTAGTATTTGCTATTTAGAGGGTCATGTTGCTAATTCATGCCCTACACAACAAAGAGGGCATGTGAATGCTATTTTTTCCAACCAAGGTCGAATGAATTATAACATATTCTCGAACACTTATGAAGAATGGAGTGATTACTCTAACCTTAGGTATGGATTTGAAGAAAACCCCTAGAATTTGATGAATCCATTGCTCACAACAAAACTAATTATCTTTTAGAGCAAATCATTAAGAAAATGGATGACCAGAAAAAGGAGACTAACCTTAGGTTCCAAAACTTAGAGATGACCATAAAGCGGTAAAAGAGAAACAGATTGCCAATGATACCATGCTTAGTAACCTGCAAGCCCAAATGCAATCTCAACCTTTCCAAGATCCAAAAGAAAATGTGAGTGTCATAACACTTAATAATGGGAAAGAGTTAGAGGAACCTACGAAAAACATAGAGGTAGAGCCAAAATTAGAAGTCATGGAATCGAACTTGACCAAAATAAAGATAAGGCCTCTAATGCTCGAGGAAATAGGTGAAAATAAGAAAGATATTTACAAGCCTATCCCACCTTTTCCTAGTAGATTGATAAGCACAACTCCTACGATAGACGAGGCAATTGAAGATATTATAGAAGTATCTAGGAAGGTAGAAACAAACATTCCTCTTCTAGATACCATGAAAAGGGAACCTCGTTATGCTAAGTTCCTTAAAGATCTATTCACGAACAAATTAAAATTGAAAAGGAACAAAAAGGTAAGTGTGGGGAGAATACATCTGTTCTTTTCCAAAAGAAATCTCCCACTAATTGCAAGTATGCAGGAGACCGGATCAATTTAGTGTGGGAAATGCAACCGAATGATCCTTGAGCTACAAAGGTGTCGAGCCAAAGACGGTAAACAAAGGCGCTGGTTGGGAGGCAACCCAACATTTTCAGGGAAGTTTCTATAATTTTTACTTTAATTTAATTTTTATTTTTATTTAGCATGCATTAGGGACAATGCATGAATTAAGTGTGGGGAGTGCATCCTGTATTTTAATTTTATGCATTTATCTTTATTACATTTTAATTTTATGCATATATCTTTATCTTATTTTTTGAAAAAAAAAATATTCTTGTAAAGAAATGCATGAACATGAATATATGCTAGGTTAACTTGCTTAAATTTTTCTGTTTCTAATTTTTCTTTCCCTTTGAAAGTGAGAAATTTGAACATGTTAATTGTCATTCGAGTTGTTTGAGTTGATCCTCATATATTTCTTCAATTAGTGACAATCATAATTTTTCTGTCGATTTGATCATGTTATATGATCGTGATAGAGGCAAATTGACTTAAACCGTTCACCTAGACTACCGAACTTAGCAGATTGACTCATTAAAATTTTGATTTTTCTTGTTTTGCCTACAAATAAAAAAAATTTTAAAAAAAAATTGTTAGTTTACCAACATGGGTCGGAGTTGGTGGCTCGGCGCCATTTCCCTTAAGTTTAGGTCTCAAGTTGAGCCTTATGAATGGAGTAACCCATGCTGGGAGAGTCATGCCCCTTTTAGGCCGATCAATGGCTCGAACCATACTAACGAAAAAAAAAAAAAAAGAAAAAAAGAGTATTAACTCCAAGCACCTCTGTTTGGGTGAGTGGGAGACAGGAGTGTTATATTTCTAAGACCCTATATGGGCCTCGAATATGTGCTTGAATGGAGTTATATATATATATATATATATATATATATATATATATATATATATATATATATATATATATATATATATATATATAATGAAAAAAAAAAAAAAAAAAGGTTTGCAAAACAAGTTTATTATCGATTTTTAGTGAGTTATCTCGCTGATTCAGGTGTCTCTATAACCATACTCGCACCTTAATTTTTCCCATCCTAAAAAGTTTTAGACCTATTGACCGGAATGTACATGTTTGAAAAATATGGATAAATTTTTGATTGTTGCTTAATTAAAAGAGATATTGTGAGGTCGATGAATAAACTCTCCGATGGCAATGAAAATGTTTAGTTCTTCACTTGCTTGGGAAAGACAAAAATTTCATCAAAGTATTTTTGAAAGCAAGGCAAACTTAGTATATATTTTATGTTTTATGTATATCTTTATAAGAAAGCGTATTATTAGATCGAGTCTTAGATTTCTTTGCACGAGGACGTCCAAAGTCTAAGTGTGGGGGATTTGTTAAGTCGTATTTTATACGTATTTTTAGTAGTTATTGAGTTTATATTATATAGTTTATTTTATCTAATTTATTCTATTTTGTCTATTTATAGGTAATTATCGAATAAAGTGGGGAAGAGAAGAAAAGTCGTTAAAAGTGGATTTTTAGCTACCGACAAGCATCCAAGAAAATATATGAAGTCGGTCCATAAATATAATATGTAAAAAATATTTATTTTAGGATATTATATTTTAGGAAATCCTAAGTGGAATAGAAAAGGGAAACTTAGAAGAGAAGAAAGAGAAATAAACCCTAACTCTTTCACCCTATATATACTACTTATTATCATCATGGAGAGAGACCTAGCACCCACACATCATCACCACCTCTTACTCGCTTGTCGCCGCTCGCACTTGCTGCTGCCGTCCGCTGCCAGCCCACACCAACACCACCATCCATCATCATCTTCTTCATCTTCCCGGTCAAAGAAACTAATATCGGTAGTATAATTTAGTTTTGTAATTTTTATTAGAAAAGATTGAGTTTTTATTGATAGATTAATACTAAAGATGCTAGTTTTATTTAGTTTACATGTTTTAAATTACATGATGTGTGAGTAGTTTTTCTTATACTTAGTATAATCTCATTGAAGCCATGTTAAATTATTTATTTTGAAACAAAGTTATGATTTTTATTGTCTTATTGATTTGATCCATGATTCTATGATAATTTGTGTTTAATGTTTATGAATTTATGTCTAATTAATTAGAGTGCACGCTATTTAGTTTTATATAAATTCATGTGATAGTTTAGAGGGTTTAAGTACGTAATTGCTTGATCTTTTAGACATAAGTATCACCCTAGTTAATCATGGATGGCTCATACCCATCTCTTTTAATTAGGAAATTATCATAGATCCTTCTTAAATCAATTTGCTAGTAGATTGGTTATTAGGTGCTAGACGATGTTTTTCTAATACTTAATGCTCTAATTTGATTAAATTCTAGTGCTAGTGCTAGGGTTATCAATATTAGTAGGGTTTATATTAGGGCTAGGCCTAAGTAAACTAATAACTAAGGAAAAACGGGGAAGATCCGCTAGCGGTTGTCTTCTACAGCTTTAGCTCATGGGTAGATCAATTTGTGTGTTAATGATAAATAATAATTTTCATGGTGGATATAGATTATACTAAGTGTTTTTATAAATTTGCTATTTTTGATAATTATTTGTTTGCTTTTTAGTTATTTTCTTTAGTTTGGCAATTTTTATTTATAAATACATAGTCTTTTATTATTAATTTCGTTACTCCCCTAAAGATCAGTATTTTAGGTTAGTTTTAGTAATTTTATTTTAATTTAATTTTGAGTCTTTACATATTTTAATTTTCAGAATTAATTTTCACGTCGCTTTTATTATTTTTGAGTCAGTTTGTTAGAAATTAGTTTAAAAATAGTTTCTTCTGTTATTTTTCGTCTTTTATTTTCTTTTAGGGTTTAGATAGAGTCCTAGTTTGCTGTGATTAAATTTTAGAATTTTTGGAATTAATTTGATATTTTTCAGATTTAATTCTTGAATTTAATTACTCGCATGTTTTTAATAAAATAAATTCGTAAATTAGATTTTAAATTTTGTTTTTATATTTTTAGGGTCTGGTTAGGTTTAGAAAATTAGTATTACTATTCTGGGTAATTTTAGTATTTATTTTCGTAATTATTTTAGTGCAGAATTTTACTTATTTAATTTTCTGTTTTAGAATTTGTTTATTTTCTGCTTTAGTTTTCTGTTTTAATTATTCTAAAAAATATACAAAAATATTTCTGGGTTATTGTAGTTTTATTATTCTGTATGAATTATTTATTTAGTTGTTAGATAATTTTCTATGAATTTTAGTTATTGATTTTAATTTATATTTTCTGTTTTGTTTTTAAGAGTAGTAAATTTAATTAGATTAAAACTTGCATGTTATCATATCTTTCCTCGTGGATTCGATCCCTACTTGCCCTTGCTATATTGTTTATTATAAGTTTAAGTAGTGGTTTAATTTGTTGTCTGTAACACCTCGACTTTCGAGACGAAAATTTCTCAAAAGTAGAGGTAGAAGAATGGACAATGTACTTCGACGGTGCTTCCAATCAAAAGGGCTGTGGAGTAGGGATTCTTTCGAGTCTCACTAGAGGGAGCACACACTCCCATTTCAGTTATATTAGACTTTGAGGTCACCAATAATTGCCGCAGAGTATGAAGCATGAATCACTAGGCTTAAAGTCGCTATAGAGATCGAAGCTAAGAGCATCGGGGTTTTTGGTGACTCGGTCCGATCATTAATCATATTTTATAAAATTGGAAGGTATGTTGTGAAGCCTTGACACCCTACCATGCACATCCGATCGAGTTATCCAAACATTTTGAGAGTATTTTGTACACATAACTTCCTAGGGATGACAACCAATTAACGGATGCTTTAGCTAAGTTAGATCCATGATCAACATCCCTAACGACATTCATTCAATGCCTATCCACACGAGAGGGACTGGAGTCAGCTTGCGCATGTCTATACGTTAGAAGTGTCTAATACCAACCAAACTAGTTGGTATCATGACAACTATCAATAGTTGGATAAGGAAAAATATCCGTCGGACTCCACACCTAGAGCTCAATGAGCCATTAAGATGTTGGCAGCTCATTTCTTCATTGCCAAGGGAGCTGTACAAGAAAACAAACACAATGATTAGCTTACTTTGTGTCAACCAACATGAAGCAAAGCACATCATAGATAAGATTCATGGTGGGGAATGTGGACCCCATATGAATGGGAAAATGTTGGTTCGGAAAATTCAGAGGCTTGGATACTACTAGTCAACCATGGCAGTGGATTGCTATGAGATTGTTAAGAAATGCCACAAGTGTCGGTGTATACAAATTTAAAGCACCAACCACCATCGTTTCTCATGAAACTTGTATTAGCCTAGCCATTCTCGATTTAGGGGATTGATATTATTGGCAAAGTGACCTCTAAAGCAACATGCGATCACGAATTTGTGTTAGTAGCAATTGGCTACTTCACCAAGTGGGTAGAAGCAGCCTCTTATGCAACCTTGACATTGAAGCAAGTAGCTAAATTCATTACTCGCAACATCGTTTGTCAATATGGGATACCTCATGAATTGATTAGTGACCATGATAGTGAATTTAAGAAAGAAATAGTATACCTACTCGGAGAAATACAAGATCAAACACCACAAATCTTCTCCGTATCGTTCTCGGACCAATGGCGCACTGAGGCGGCTAATAAGAATATTAGCAAACTAGTAGAGAAGATGGTTGTTATCTATAAGGATTGGCCTGACAAGTTGCCTTTCACTTTATGGGGCTATCAAACCTCCATTAGGACCTCTTCGGGAGCAACACCTTACTCCCTTGTATATGGCATGGAAATAGTCTTTCCAATAGAAATTGTCATCCCTTCGTTGTGAATCATAAGTAGACGTCGATTCCGAAGCAAAGTGGGCTAAGACACGATACGAAGAGTTAGTGTTGTTGGATGAAAGGCACCTCAACGCCTTACATAATGTCCAAATATATTAGGCACGTATATCAAGGGTATTTAACAAAAAATTGAAGCCTCAAAATCTGCAAATTGGGGATTTGGTCCTTAAAGAGATTAGAACATCAATCCAGGATCCTCGAGGGAAGCTTAGACCTAATTGGGAAGGCCCATTTATACTAAGTCAAATACAGAGCGGGTAGAGTAGTAAAATTGATTGATTTAGATGGTGAAGAGATCTTTCAATACACAAACTTGGATCAACTTAAGAAATATTACATTTAACACAATCCTAAACAACCGGCCAAGCTCGGCCCAACCAGGCCGGACCATGGCAAGCGCCGACCATCACCCACATAATGGTGGGTCGGCTAGCCGAACATCTTTTTCTCTCCTAGTTTTAACTCTGTAAATTATATATCCTAACGATCCAACTAGACAGTCTTTTTAATTAATTGTTATTTATTTTGGGTAGTTCAACTAGATGATCCCGATATTTCATTAATTCTTTAGTTACTTTAATTAATTTTTAAGGACGGTCCAATTAGGCGGTCCAATTTATTTATACCTTTAGGTGAGGGATAAAATATAATAAAGTAGAAAAGTGAGCATAAAACATACTTTTTACTTTTATTGAATAACAAGTAAGTTGTAGGAACCACGAATGGCTCGAGGGCCCCACCGACCTTCCCCACTCATGTCGGGTTTCTCTTGTTTAAGAATTGATTTTGAAGATGGTTTTAGAAAGTCTTTTGGAATGTGGGGATTAACCTTTTATTAAGATTTTCGAATTTTATATTGTCAAGTTGAAATTAATTAAATCAGATTTTATTGGCGATTTTATTAATCATTTTATTTTAGCAATTATTTTAGAAGTCCCGTTAACGGTTATGACCTAACCTTTGATGATCATTTTGACCTTCCGATGCAGTGTAGAGGGCACTCGCTCGATGATCATGTAAACAAGGGTATCCTAGAAGTAGATTGAAAGTAGTCGGGATATCTAAGACTTAGAATTCAATGTTCCTCTCCACTCGGCCCTATATTGATTAGTATGGTCACTACTCCCAAGACTCGGTCTTCTAGAATTATCATATGCTCGGAGATAAACAGTTTACTTAGGGAGTTGTTTCTCCCTTATTCCTAACCTCTTAGCAGTTCGCCGGGATACACATTAATCGTTGATCCGTTGTCTACCAAGGTTAAGGAAACAAATTTTTTAATGTAAGTTACGATTAAATAAAGAGCATTGTTGTGTGCAACGCCTTCTTCCGGGAGATCCTTTTGATCAAATGTAATGGTTCCATCCCCATCGAGTTGTCTCATTCCGAGTCACTTCATTCCGAGTGACTTCATTCCGAGCTGGTTGGGTTTGAATCCCGATAGGCTCAATTTTATCATCATCTTCTCTGCCGAGCTTCGGATCCGAGAAAGATGATTCGCTAGGTTTTTCCTGTTCAATCTCATCAAACACAACATGGATACTTTCTTCCACTTTGTTAGTTCTCTTATTGAAAATGCGATAAGCCTTACCGATAGATGAGTAACCTAGAAAAATACCTTCATCCGACCAAGCATCAAACTTGGTCAGGTGATCCTTACCATTGTTATGAACAAAACACTTACATCCAAAGGGTTTGAAATAAGAAATGTTGGGTTTCTTCCCTTTGTAGAGCTCATATGGCGTTTTCTTCAAGATGGGTCCGATGAGGCATCTGCTCAACGTGTAGTTAGTTGTGTTGATCGCCTCGACCTGTAAATAGTATGGTAGATTGTGTTCAATCATCATTGTCCTAGCTATTTCTTCTAGAGTTCTGTTCTTTCTCTCCACTACTCCATTCTCGTTGAGGAGTTCTTGGTGCCGAGAAGTTGTGAGAGATACCATTCTTGTCACAAAACTCGAAAATTCCGAGTAGTCGAATTCCCTTCCATGGTCGGGCTCGGATTCTCCGGATCCGAGTCCGAGACTCAACTTGGATTTTTCTGCAGAGCTTGCTCGAACTCCTTGAATGCTTCATTTTTGTGCTTGAGAAAACACACCCAGGTAAATCGTGAGTAATCATCAATAATAACAAGTACATATGATTTACCTCCGAGGCTCTTAACAGGATTTCACCACATAAGTCCATATGTAGTAGTTCAAGCACTTTGGATGTGGAAACTGTCTTCAGGGACCAATCCTACTACTTCCTTTGGCATGGTTTCGAGAGAAACTTCAATCTTACTGAGTGCATCGATTAAAGCTTGTCTATGTTTCGGGAAACAGATATTAATTGCCGGATAGAAATGTCGACTTATAATTTCTAGAGTTGCTTAAGGATTAGGTCTTCTTCTTTTATAACTTCGAGTTCTTTTGGGGCTTCCTGAGTCTATTGTGGACCCAAGGACATGTTGTGCCATCCTCGATCTAGTAAGAAACCGAATAGCAAGGCTCTTAGTGTTTCCTCAAAAATCTTCTTCTAAGGGTGGTGCAACCCTGAAGTCATCACTATTGTTGTCATCATCTCTCATTTCGTATATATCTTCTTCATCACTTACCCACAGCCCTCGGACTTTCGGATCTAATAACAGTAGATTAAGAAGCAGTTGTGACTCGTTAACATCTTCGATAAAGATAGAAGGATCCCACTAACTTGATATGGGTTCAATAAAGATAGCTAAGGTACTCGCTGAAAGGGTTTTTGTTGTTACTTGGTTTCTAGGTAGCCTTAGGTAGGGGTAATTGGCCATTTCGAAACATATCTTCTAGTTTATTCTTGAATGTTCAACACTCGTTGAGTATCGTGTCCTTGTTCATGATGGTATTTACAAAATTTTCCCGCGTCCCAATTCTTAGACTGTTTTGCGATTTCCGATTCTACTCTAATAGGTGGCAACACTATCTTTCCTTTCTCCAAGAGACTAGTTAGGGCTTGAGTATAGGTAGTATCCATAGAAGTGTAGTTAGTATACCTATTGGGGCGTTGATGTCCGCAACCCTAGTAGCATTGCCGGCATTGGAGGTTTTCTTATCTTTGGAATTATAATTACCTCTATATTCGATTGCGACTTTTGTGGTCGCGATGGACAATTCTTCTTCTATTAGGAAGCCAAGCATCTCCGAGGGTCGAAAAGTTCATCATGGGTAGGAATTTGAGGTGTTGATTATAGTTCGGTTGAAGGTTCTTCACAATGATGCGGACTTGATCTTTCTCGGAGGGTCGGTCAACCATGTGGGCTGCCTTTGCTCTCCATCTAGTCAAGAAATCAGTGAAGCTCTCCTTCTCACCTTGCTTAATTAACTCCAAGTCTCTAATAGTAATAGGGAGATTTGTGTTATACGAGTATTGATGGAGGAACTCCTTGCACAAATCTATCTAATTGGCAACCTTGCGTGGGTCAACTGCATTGTACCACTTCATAACATCAGTATCAAATGTCCAAGGGAAGATGATGTTGTAAGTATCTTCAGGAATGTTCTTAAGAGTCATTGCTCCTAAGAAGTTGCGTACTGATGATGGGGATTCTCGAACCTTCAAACTTAATATCAAGCATGGTCAACTTAGGAGGTAGGTTACTCTTAGGAATTGCAGTGAATCCCTTATGATCGAAACAATGATTGCTGAACATAGATGAGTCCTTCAACATCCGTTCTATCCGATCTATACTGGGAATTAGACCGAGTTTTTGATTCAGAGCTTAAGAGATTCATGTTTAGGATTATCCGGAGAAGATTGGATGGTTGGAGGTGGTATAACCATAGCCATTTCACTTTGCATATGCTCAGCCTTCTTCGGCCTCTTCCCTTCTCCTACATTCAACTTTCTCATCTCTCTAACTACCCTCTATAGCCCTTATGATAGTCTTAAGATCTCTTGATATAGAGGATATATGTTCCTCTTGATCACTTAACCTAGTTTCCACCTTAGCTATATTATCATTAAGTATACTGAGGTTAAGATACTGTTCAGGATTAGGATCCATTGGAAGGGAACTCTTTTCAGGTATTATCTTAGAACAAGGAGTAGATTGTGATGGTGTAGTATGCACCGAAGCTTATTGTGATGGTGTAGTATGCACCGAAGCTTGTCACACCATTGTAGACCTCGGAGTAGAAAGAAATGACGATGTGTTGGAGTCCTTGGCTAGATGTTCTAATCTTTTAGAGCTTGGCTTCGAAGATACTCGCTTATCATAGACTTCCCTATTCTACAGACCTACAGGATGAGGTTTAGGACCATGCGAGACAAGATCACTTTTAGGAGGAAGGGACTTAAGTGCAATACCCGAGGAGACTAAGGATGTTTTTTATTTGGATGCACATAAAGAATGCAATGATGATATGATAAATGATTTGATTGACACATGATCCTTAAAGAAAAGATGCTTCCTATATGATAATGCATTTTCCTATTTGAGATGAACTTTGGACTAAATGCAAAATGAGAATGGTGGACTTATCTATCCTAATGTGAACTGGTTTTTCTTTCTTAGCTAATGCTAATGAACTCACCTAATATGAGATGATTTGGCTAATACAAATGGACTAACCTAATATGTGATTATTTATTTGGCTAATGCAAATGGACTCACCTAATGTGAGATGATGCAAGATGAAATATGATAATGCAAAAGAAAATAAAAAGGACTCGAACAATAAGAAAAGGGAGCTTTCGGTAAGACCCTTTCACAAATAGCAACTATTTAGGCTATTAGAAAGATAATTTTGGAATGACAAGGAAAAAGGCAAACAAAGGACCAACCCTATTAGGGAAAAAGGAATTTTGACTTTTGGCTAAATACATATAATGAGACCGACTCTAGGGAATTTATTAAAGTGATTTATTTTCACCCATGCAAGGGGCTAATCAAGCACTCCCCACCTATTCCTAAAGGCTCACAAATAGAAGATTAAATCTAAAACAAACACACTCATTAAAGCATGCAAATGAAGTCCGAGGGAAAACCTAGAGGTCCAAAAGTTCTATAGCCCAAGAGTTCAAGAGTCTCGATACAGGGTGACACGTAGTCTGAAATTTGGTCCCCATGGGTCTCACGAGATAAGGATACCAACCAGAATTCTGGTGCCTCTCGCTGAACCAAAAGGTTTAGCCCAAAATGGCATGCTACGAGGGAGGACATACCATTTCCTCGGGCAATCAAGCCTAGTTGAGCCTCGCCTACAGGAACTAGTGGGAGCCTCTATCCAAAAAGGGTTAAAAAGTGGGTACAATAAAGTTTTCCTAGTGGTCCCAAACACACTACTCAAATTTTCAACTTTCACCCTCTTAATAAAAAGTTTATTCCCAAGTGGAGTTGCCACTTTAGGAACCACGGCCGGCCCATGGGCCCCGCCGAGCTTCCCCACTTGTGTCGGGTCTCTCTTTTCAAGGATTGATTTTGAAGATGGTTTTAAAAAGTCTTTTGGAATGTAGGGATGAACGTTTTATTAAGATTTTCGAATTTTATTAAGACAAGTTAAAATGAATTAAATCATATTTGATTGGCGATTTCATTAATCATTTTATTTTAGCAATTATTTTAGAAGTCCCAAGATATTGTCTAAAAATTAAAGGATAAATAAGATTAGGGTTAGGGTTCTGCTGAGAGGCTTTAGGGCCAAATTGGTGTGAAAGCACCGGTCCGGACCAAAGCCTCGCTCGTCGACCGCGAGGCACAGAGCGGCAGCTGTTCCCAGCCGATGGGGGCGCCGGCCGAGGCAGGGGCTGACAGAGTCGACCTCGACCTTAGCTCTAGTTGGCGATTCGAAACCTTCATCTCTTTTTTTATCCTATAAATCAAAAAACAACCAGGATGTATATTTAACATAAAATAAGGGAGTCGCCAGTCGGCTTTTAAGAAGGAAAAAACCTAACAAAAATACAAAATAAAAAGATTTGCTCTTCTAATCTTAGTATGGTAAAACCAAGACTAAAAAGGCTAAAAATGACTCCATTGATCTTGAACCCGGAATCGGATTCGGAGGCGAGGGTACGAAATGTAGAGATAAATCCCTCCATTATGCTCGTATGAAGATGGCTATTACTAGTTTGAGTAGTGTATCGATGAAGATGTAAAAAACAAGCATATAACATGCGAAACAAAATTAAAACAACCAAAACATAACAAGGAAAACAAGAAAGAAAAGCGATAAAGAAAGCAATAAAAGAAAGAAAAATGATAATTAAAAGATTACATCGGTCAGGGAGAAATTAAAGCGATTATAGCTCTTAAACTACAATACGGAAAGTGAATAAAATAGAAATAAATATAATCATTTGAAGGCTGAAATATGGCCCTTAGATTGTCCCACCTTGCCGATCTAGAATGCCTTGCCGGATCTCTCGATGCAATGGTGACACTCTAAAGAAAAGGGCTAGTTTTATGAATCGTGCCTAGGGTATGATAGTGATCGATTGAATGAATGCCAAGAGATCGGAATAATCGAATATTCTTTAACTCTTTGCATTGATTCAACGGTGAAAGATGAATGTATATAGAAAATTCGACAGAGTAATGGTTAGATGAGAGCATTCAAGTTGGCTTTCAGCAGCGTGATGCTAAGGCGAGAAGTCGTGTGGGAATGAGAGCCAAGGCTCTCCATTTATAGGAAAGGACCTAGGGTTTGCCTCTTATTAGCCGTCCAAAGAGCTGAAATAAAATCGGGCCATTCCTTAAGAGATAGAACCGAATCGAAGATGATAAAACCGGATAAAATCGATTAAAAGGGATGAGGCGGGTGCCGACCAACCGGATCCTCCTAGGATTCCGTGCCCTAGTTGTGTCTCCCGAGGACTCTTCAAGCCAAAATGCAACATTCCACCGTACTTCTAGAAGGCGGGCGTCGACCACGACATCGTTTCGAGGGGAAAAGCTTCTAACCTCATGTAAGTTGTCTTTTGAAGCTTAAAACGCTGCACTTTGATGCTCTTGATCATGAATGCAACGCTTTAACATCGTCTTCGGTCTTCAACTCCTTGCTTGACTTGGACAAAAGTAGAATGCAGTATTCTCTACTTGGAATTTCTCGACACACATCATGGGACTCCACAATCTCTAAAGGCTCGACCCGGCTCTTGGACGAGTGTAACACCCCGCAGCCCACCCTAGGAGTATTACATCACCAAAGTTCCCAAGAGAAACTTCCAAGCCTACTTAAGATCTCAACTTAGGGTTTATAGTTTTCTCTTAGATTAGCGGAAACGTGTTTCCAAGCTTTCAAAGGTTTTCCTGAAAATTTCGGTAGAGTTTCGTCTCGTAATATGGTAAACCCATAGGCTTAAAGCCTTAACCCCGCACGAAACACATTCATAAACTCAACAAGCCACACACTCGGAGTATACATAACACAAAATCAAAGAGCCACACGCTCGGAGCAAACACATGGATCTTTATTATACATATTCAAAAATCTAGTCCAACATACAACCGATCTTTACAAGCATGAAAACATAAAGCACATAACAAGTCCGGACATGTCTTATCCATTGGTCCGCTTCTTCTAAAAGCCAAAAGCAACTCCCGGGAGTCTTAACTTCGATCACTGTAAATGTTGGTAAGGTCCGACCTCCATGAGCCCGAGTGAGTAACCCAAACCCACCCTCTGGTTTCACTTTGCACATTAATTCATTAACAAACACGCGTAAGTTCACTATTCATTCATAACATGCGATTCGGATCGTACATGCTTAAGAAATGCAAGATACTAAACTTACCAACTTAACGAACGACCCATATGACATCAATTACTCATGAATTCAATCGCAATATACTTCATTCTTTTTCTACACAAGTACGTCATATAATTATTCATCATGTAAGTCATTCATCACGTAAATCATATCTTACTTCTTATTGTATTAATTTCTTATGAAATCGGGGTTAATTCTTCTTCTCATTCTTATTCTTGAGTTCAATCATGCATTTCATAAATCATTGATTCTTTCTTTCTTATTCATCATGCACAATCATTCGTTTCTTCATATCGTAATTTTGTAAGTCATATTAGTTTTGAATGGAAAGAAGATTTATGTCCTATAAACATCCAATTCTTGGAGCCAAAATAATTTGTGGGCTCGGTTCTTGGAGGCAAAATAATTCGTGGAAGCAAATAATTTGTGGCTTTGGTTGACACACACTTCTATGGTCATAGCTTCAGAGGGTTCTTTAATTCGTGGGGTCTTAGATCAATAACACAATCCTTTTTCCCTTCTTTAGTTCTTTATATTTCTTATTTTCTTATTATTTTCTTATTACTTACATCTACCAATAAGATACGCTTAATTCATATAATGCATGCCCAACACCTTCATACGTAACATCTTCACAACTAACAATTCACATAAGCAAGTTCCAACTCAAGTACAATCAATCCAACTCATGTAAGCATGCCTATGTCATTTACAATCATGTACTTTAATCTAAACACATCATAACAATAAACATATCAATTAGAGTTTTTAATTATCGAATTTATTGCTTCATGATTGCGTAATACTATGCATAGATAGTTTATGATTCTATAACTTTCCTTAATTATTATATATCTCTTAATCTAGCCATATAATTTCTTAAATTTCAGTTCTCACCTCAATTGTTCAATCAGCCCCGACTTCGCCCAAAACAACACATTTTCACTCAAAAATTGATATCTTCCAATCTACTCATCCAACACACACTAAAATTTACAAGAAATTCTAATAAATTATTAGGAAGTCATAGTAAAAGTTTCATAAAATTTCGACCTAAACATGGATTTACAAAAATTCAGACAACAGAGATAATCGGGCGAAAATCGCATTTTTAACATGTATTCGATTCTATGATTTTACCCTCTAATCCTATTCAACTTAAATTCATCAAAATCTCAACAAAGACCTCAATAATCATGCTCAATAACACTCAAATATCATAAATTCATGGATTACATATCACATAATCACAACATGCTTTTCGATTCGTCACTTGCTAATTTAGTGAAGTTAGGCCTCTAATTTCTTCAATTGAACCTAGGGTTTCCAATTTCATGAATCAATTTCAAATTTAATCCACGTAATTTTTTTATCTTTAGAGGATGAATTTGAATTACTCACCTTGTATTCTTAGGGTTTTAAGAATTTTAGTTTTGAATTGAATTTCGAACCTGGTGCTTTGCTTTACTTTCTTCTTTTCGATTTTGGTCTCCTCTACCCGACCCTCTTCTTCCTCCTCTCATTACTCTCAGTCTCGGACTCGGCTTTCACTGCTCTGTTCTGGTTCCTCTCGAGTTCTCGCTCTCACCTTCCTCTTTTGCTCATTGTTCCCTTCACCTGCACGCCGGTGTACTCTTACTTGTCGGCGACGACGATCGCTCCTTTTGCTCGCTCCCCACCTTCCCCTATCTACTGTTGCTGATGCTGTCAATGTCCTTCTTCCTCTCCATTTTTACTCTAGCTCTCATTCTCTCGCTGCTTCTCCTCTATTCTGGCCGAGCTCTCATTTCTCTCTTTCGATCCCTCACCTCTCGGTCTTCGCTCTCTTTCCCTTTGCTCTGGTTCTCCTTCTTTTGTTCCCCTCGTTCTCCTCTCTTTGTTCTCAATCCCACTTTCTCTCTCCTTTTTCCTAATTACACCTAATTAATTTTATCTGTTTCATTTTAATTAGACCCCAACACTTCCCTTACTCATTTACTACCACTAAAGCTATCCTTTAGTTTATCTCCCAACAATGCCAACTAGCCCCTTTCTCATTTTTTTCCTTTTCTTTTTATTTTAATTTTCTGGTTTAGGCTTTTATGTGAATTGGGCTGAAAAATATTTCACAAGCCCATTTACTTAAGCCACACTTCGTTTAAATTTTGGGTTTTAATTCGACTCGAAAAAGTTATAATTTGACTAAATTTAAAATTTTTGAATTTTTAACTTAACTTTTAAGAACCTAAATTCATTACCAAGCAAGCAACTTAAATTTTCGGGTATTACAAATAGTCCGAAAGAAAAGAAGATTCTTTAAGTATACTTTCTTTTTAGGCCTTTGAGGATGTTAGGTTTTGGCCTCCACATTCTCCGAACAACGAGTCCAAATCGAGCTTGCTTTTCTATTGAGCACAATTATTTTTTCCGATCAAGTTGCTAAGGTTCATGTTCACTATTGGGTGAACTTAGTGGGCCTCGATAAAATAAAGGAGCTCGACCGGGTGCTCCTGCGTATACTTGCCTAATTAAGGTCCTCTATGCCGGTGTGCAGCATACGAAACCTAAGTTGGATTCGACTAATTATCTATCGTTGCACGGTTTGTGGAAGATTGTTTAGGTATGCCCAAATTCGTCTTTTCTCCAAAGTATTTTTCATCTTGTGTAGATAAAAAAATTTACGCAATTGTAATCAAGCACTCGTGGTTATACGAATATTTCCCGCATCTTTCTCCTAGTTTAACAAATCATCCTACGTTTCGGCCTCTATATCATGGGCTAAAGTTTATTTTTGACGTCCTAAGATCCATGGGATAGACTTCTTGAGATCAGCCCTTAACCATGTGACCTCAGTGTGCCTCTTTAATCTTAAAATTCACCTCGAAAATATGCTTAGACAACTTTACCACTCTATTTAGCCGGCTGCCCTCGCACAACCTGTGGGACTACCCGTAGGTCTGCCTATGGTGGACTCCGGATCTTTCCTAACATTCCGAGTAAGTTCTTAATTAATGGAGTGCTAATCTTATTGAGCTTTTGGTGAGTGTGCTAATTGCCCTTTCATTCTTATAGAGGCATCGATCTAGAGCACGTCTCTATGAGAGTCTTCCTAGTAGACCTAGGGCACAAGCACATCCATCCGGTCAACAAACACCTTCTAGTAATATTGCTATACAAGGTTCTTCACAACATTCTTCACGGCGCGCACATCATCGGAGTGCTTCCGTGGCAGGACCCAGTACTTCCGGCCTATCGCTTATGGTGCGGGGCCAAGCTTTTCAAAGGAGAGCTTGGATATTTTACACCTATAGGCTTTCAATCATCACAAAATTCCTCTTTATTGCCCTCAGAGCTTCAGTACATCGGGCCATCCCATGAAGCTTCTCAATTTTGGGACCACGAAGGTAGCTCCTATCAAGTTGCTTGAAGGTGGTCGAGTTCTCCACATCCATCTTAGAGGACTTGGTGAACTATATCTTTGAGGATGCTTCCGATGGCAATAATTAGAGAATTCCTTGTCACTTCGATGTTGATGATTAGAGAGTCCCTCGCAGGTGTTTATTATTTATTTAATATTTTCTTTGTAATGGTGACTATCATGCAATGGGATGAAATGCAAAGTGACTCAATTCTATGAAATGCATTCTTTTTATTTACTATGATGCAAAAAAAAAAAAAACTAGGGAAAATTACAATGATGAATAAAAAAAAAGAAATAAAATTGCACTAGCCCCTATTCCCCCAAAAGAAAATAATAAAAATAAGAATGGAAAATCTTAAGTGCATGGTCCAAAATAGCAATACAGACCTACACGCAATGGGCTTAGGCGAGAAAGAATATGGCCCAAGGAGTGCTCGGGCTGAAGAAAACCTTGGAACAAGCCCGACCACGGCGGTGGCCGGCGCTCGCCACCCGTGAAGTCCAGGGTGTTGCCGAATTTGTAGTGATTGAGGTGTAGTAGGACTTTAAAAGCTCTAGAAAGCTCCTATAAATAGGATCCACACTCGGTGCTTAAAAAAATGTGCCTAACACAAAAACCTTATGCGAATCGAACTAAAAACGTTATGTGTCTTCTACTTTCTTCCAAAAGATATGAATTTCATGTGTGAGCTAACCTGGTGGATGTATGAGATGAGCAATATGGACAGATTCAGGTTATCAATTATGGGCTGAATATCCTATTCAAGCATTTTCCAAGTAAAGGTCTAAGAGACTTTCTTAAGGGCTGATGTGGCCTTTGGGACCCTCACCATCACGTCTTTAGGTTTGGGGATAAGGAACTATGCCCTCTGCTCGAAGAATTTGTTGCCATATTAGGCAGATCACGGACGTATGAAACCAGTTCTACCCAAATCTTCGGATAATATCCGCGAAACTTACAAGTTCCTTCGAAACTAAGCAATAAGAATCTAGGGTGGATTCTTATTGGGAATTAGGTAAATCGACTAATCTGATGAAACACTATGGGCACATGTATTCCTATTCGAAGTAATCATTATCCCAAGGGAAAGACCCATTATCACCTATCCGATATATGGATTTCTACTCGGTTGGAGGTGTAGAAAACGGGGCCGACCGAGCTTCCCATGAATGATTGGCATAAGGGTTTTAGAAAGCTTAAAGAATGATTTAGGGTTTTAAAGATGGATTTAGAAAGTGGGGATGAACCTTTTATTAAGATTTCCGAATTTTATTAAATCGAATTAAAGTTTGAACACTCAGTGTAGGCAGGAGCCCGCACCTAGTGGTGGCTGGCACCGGCCGAGGCCAAGGCCGAGGAAATCGCGTCGACCTCCGGCCCGGCTTGCGGATTCGAACTTGTTTTCTTACTATTCGGTCAAAAATAGCCGGAAGCAAATTAATAATAGTAAATTGAAAAGGAGTCGCCAGTCGGTTTTAGGAAAGAAAAACTAACAAAACAAAAATAAAATTTTGCACTCACAATCTTAGTATGGAAAACTAAGATCGAAAATGGCTAAAAATTGACTCCATCGGTCTTTGAACCAAGAATCGGATTCGGAGGCGAGGATACAAAACGTAGGGATAAACCATTCCGTTACGCTCGTCCGAAGATGGCCATTACTAGTTCGAGTAGTGAATCTAAATAATGTAAAAAACACAAGCAAGCAACAACACGCTAAGCAAAATTAAAGCAACCAAACATAATTAAAAGAAAGCGGTAAAAGCACAAACGAAAATTGAAAGTGAAAGAAAAACGAAAAAGGAAAAGAAAGTGAGAAATCTAAAAGATTACATCGAGCGGGGAGGAATTAAAAGCAATACATTTTGAATCCACAATATGGAAAGCGATGAAATCGTTAAGAGGGTTGAATCTGTGTCCTCGGGTTGTCCCTCCTGTTGATCCGGATCAAGGATCCGGATCTCTTGATACATGGTGGTGAATCAAGGAAGGCTTTTGTGGGTATTTTTAGAGATTAGTGGGCATGTGAATGACTCGGTGTAGTTTAGGGGTTCGGATCCGGTGAGATTGGAGAGTAGAATGAGAATAGAGCTGCAAAGGGACCAAGAGATCAAAATACGTAATGAAGTATTCAATAGCTCTTAGGGTAATTTCAGCAAAGTAACATTGAGGGATGAGCCATTGTGTGGATGAGAGTCAAGGCTCTCTATTTAGAGGGAGAGGTTAAGTCAAGGAAAGACCTAAGTTTATACTCGGCCAGCTGTCCGGAATAGGGTACAAAACCGAGCGAGAATATTGTGAAGATTGAATTGGATAGAACCGAGATAAAGAAGGGATAAGACTCGATTAACGGCGCCTACCATAAAATGATTTTTAGGGTTTCATGGCCTAGCGTGCTACCAAGGGAGTATTTGAGGCAAAACGCAATGTTTCAAGGTGATAAATGTAGTAAGTGGCACCGGCCATAGTAGCTTTCCAAAAATGGAAACTTTCATTGTTTATAGGCTTCTATTTTTGGCGGGTTTCATTTTTGGTGCGGGATGCATGCTCCTAGTTCCGGCAAGCTGCCTTGGAGCCAAAACGCGGAACTTTGATGCTTGTGATCATGAAATGCAGCGTCTAACGTCGTCTTGAGGTCTTTAACTCCTTGTCCGGTTGGACTGGAGTGAAATGCGATCGTCTAAGCCTAGAATTCTTCGGTACATGGCATTAGACTTCGTTGTCTCCGAAGGCTTGGCCCGGTTTTTAGATCGTCCGAAAGAAAGGGGAATTTTTGGATCGACCCAAGGCAAAAGGCTATTTATTTAGTGTTGGGGTTCTTTGTGGTTTACCGCCTTATATCGCACCAATCAAACACAGTCCAAGATTCAAATCCTCAAACAGGACTCGGGATTTCATCATCGAGCCAATAAAATAAAATAGAAAAGACATGACACTTTTTAGGTGTCTACAGTTAGCCCCCACTTTGACCGAGTCCGAAAGACGAAGGTCAAAGTAGACACTAAAGGATACTTACCCGGTACTAGAGTTGCTTTAGAATCGATCCAATTGATGCGGTTGAAATTTGGTATCTTTTGAATTAAACTCCGACAGGGGAGCATGGTCTAGAGTAGCCGACTCTAAAGTCCGAGTTGTTGATTCCTAAACTTGGATACTTAAAAACCTGAAGCTCGGATTGGTGTGCCTAAACTTGACCATATAGTTAGTCTTAAGCTTGGTGGGGGACCTTGAGCTTGACTCGGGTAGTAGAGTCTAAAGTCTAGTTAGGGTGCCCGAACTTGATCATTTCTTGGATCCGAAGTTCGGTCGGGTGTCTTGAGCTTGGCTCGATCAACATCCCGAAGCTCGGATGAGGCTCCTCAGCTTGATTGTTTTTGGTCCGAAGCTTGGCTGAATTTTTTCTACACTAATAGTTTTATTGGCTAATAATCGAATGTAAATAGTTTCATGTGTTACTTGAAGATGATTTGTAACCAGTGTCATGTTCCAAATGTGGTTCCTTGACTTGGCCATCGGGAGGTTCTAAAGTCTAGGTTTGGTGTCCGAAGCTCGACCGAGTTATGTCTAAACCTTTACCGTTGTTGGGCTCGAGGCTCGATTGAGTTATATGAACCTTTACCACCGGTAGGCCCGAGAGTCGACCGGAGTGTGTCCGAACCCCTGGTGGGCCTAAAGCTCAACAAGGTTTGACCGAGTTGTATGAAGCTCGATTGAGTTGTGTATGAACCTTGATTGCTCGCTGGGCCTAAAGCTCAACCGGGTTGTCCGAACCTTGACCGCTATAGGGTCTAAAGCTCGACTTCTATCCTCTTCATTAGAATAGGGATGGATACTTATCTTTATGTAGAAATTCTTGTCTAAACCTCGGTCGTTGGAAGACCTAAAGTCGAGGAACGCTTACTTGAAAATATGATGTTCCCTGAGGTTATGTTCCTCATTCTAAATTTGAGCTTTTATTTTCTCGTGCTAATAACTTCTTTGTTTATAGGGTAGATGATTGTTGCTTTCCCCGAGTATTCTTGAAGTTGTTTTAGTTGTATGACCCTTTCGATCTTGAGCCCCCACGTTCTTCCCGGGTGGTTGTGTCTATCTCTTTTTGAATGTTTGAGACTAGTTTTGATTAATTAATGGCATGGAAGATCCTCTTTGAAGATGATGGTGCTAGTGACCTCCTCGATGCTAACATGATGCTTGATGCTCGCTTGTTAAAATAATTCCTTGTAGTGTGCTTTGTTATTAATTTTTGTGTCTTTAGGAGTTTGACTCATGCAAAGGAGGTGAATTCAAGACTCTATTCTAAAAATAAAAGTATTCTTTTATAATGATGATGTAAAAAGTTTAAAAAGACAGAGAAAATTGCACTTTTAGCCTCCACTCCCCAAAGTAGAGCCTAAAGAATGTAGGTCGTTTAAACTGCGATGTACTCGCTATCGATGGACTTTGAACCCGATGGTTTGGTGCTAAATCGACCGACATGCTTCTTGATTAATATTTGCTTTTTCCCGATGAGTTTCGCTCCTCCGAGTAGGCAAAGTGGCTTTTGGATTCGGGAAATTAGAAATGGGATTTGGAAATTCAGTTCAAGATTAGGATTTGGGCCGGACCTCACGTATCCGTAATAACGGAAATCAATCCTTCGTAGTTCAAAAAGGAGGTACTGATTTGGTTTTCTTTTTTTTTCTTTTTCTTTATTGGAAGACAAGAGAAGGAAATAAACATTACAATGGATATGGAAAAGGGAAATTGACAAAAACAAATTTGAAAGGGAAATGCACTCTTTATTGGTATCCTTGATGAGTAGTGGGTGTAACAACCCGCCCCTAAACTATATTATTTATTTCACTAACTACGAAATTTATATAGTGAGCGCGCGCACTTCAATTTGACATTAAAATTATTTTTATATATGTGTGTTATGCGGCTAAGTCGACAAAGTGGCCTCCAATTAAAATTTCATAATCGTAAATGTAAACTTACTCTTATGCTTGTATAAAAGTTAAGAAATTTATATATACATAAGCATAAATGTGTAAAAATATGTTACCAAGGATAAAATAATTAATTTAAATAAATTATATCATTTAAAATAATCATATAACTTATATCCAATGCTATTAGTATAAAATTAAATACCTTTAATTCAACATAGGTGGTGAAGATATATAAAATCGAAGAGTTATATTAAAAGTTGGGAAAAACATGTCAGAAATTACTAATATGTAAAATGTAGTTAAGTAAAAGACTAATGATGTAGGCCCAACAAGGGAGTGAATTATTAAGTGAACTAAATAGGCTTAGAGTTAGATGATAAGGGTTAGATTTTTTTAGACATAAGCAGCCGAGGAGCTTCTGGAGAAATCAGCAAAGGTTATCAAAACATCAGGTTATCATCAAAAATTCATTGCTTTCATTGTCTGGCATCTCACTCCCTCCCGTGTCTCTACTCTCCACTGCCTCAACCTTGCTCTTCCCTGCCGCCTCACTGCCCGGCCACCCGCGCCACCAACGTCGTCCTGAAGCCGGCGCTGGCCTGCTCCCTCTCTCTCTCAGGTGCGCCTGCTCTGCTCCCTTCTGCTGCGGCCCATCCGTTGGCCAGCTACCAGCCGTAGCTCGGCCACCGGAAGTCGACGCCAGTGCTGCCTAGTAGCTGCCGGAGCTCACCCGTACCACCACCAACCCATCCCTCCTTTTGGGCATCCATCGTTTAGTCCTTGAAGGTGAAAACCCTAAACCCAATTTTCATTCTTTCCATTATTTTCTTGTTAATTTGAGATAATAATTGAACTATATAGTTTTTAAAATATGTTTATGGAATGAATTGAAGGGTTGATTGTGAAAGTTTGATTTGGTATGAATGGGTGTGAATTAATGTTATGAAGGGATGAACGTATAATGGGAGTGTATAATTATGGTTATGTTGGTTAAACCTTTATTTGGGGAAATAAATTTAAGGTGTTTTGTTATAATCTTCGTAAATTTCGTGGTCCCTAATTGTATTTGTATATGGGTTTATTTGGCGAAAAAGGATGGATATGAGCTTGAAGGTGAATATAAATGAATGAGTCTAAAGCATGTGTAATTGGAGTATATCAGTTTATTTGTGGATGTATAATAGGTGAAAGTTATGTTAATGACAAAGGTTGGAAGTGATAGTTGGGTTTGATATGATTAATGGAGTTTAATGGTAGTTAATAAATTCATAATGATAATAATAATAATAATTAGAGTATACATTTTGTATGTGAATCAAACCATAATTAAAGATCAAGACAAAAATCATTCCATCTAAACTGATTGACAGAGTATATTGTATAGAAATCAGCAAATTAGTCGAACCAATCTGTTACACTAGTTATGTGTTGTACATGAGCATTAGGCTAAAATGAATTTGATAAAGTCATAATAATAGAAAAATATTACCTTAATGAATTAGGTCATAAACAAAAGGAAATAAAGTAAATTATAAGCATTTGTGCCAATTTAATTATCGATATTATTATAATAAAACATAATTTAAACATTATTAATAATAAAGACCTATTTGAAACAAGCAATGAGGCCACTCTTGCCGTCAACGAGCCGCTAAATTAATATTTCAAAAGGGGAGGAAAACATTTTAAATTCAAATATGTTCATTGCATGTATCTTTCGAAAACTCACATGCTTCATCAAATCTCAACATTCCTCATATATATAACTAATAATGAATCATTTGCAAATCAAGTTTTGCCACATAATCAAGTGGTCCCCGCCTAATTATCAATTATCGGGCTTATGCCCATCAATTACCAATAATCGTGGCTTATGCCCAACCCGCGCAGCCTTCAACTCGGGTTCTCGGTCGGCCCGGAGGTGTGCACCTTACTAAGATCGTATCAATTACCAAGGGGTTCCACTTCCGGATAATAACCGGCAAGCAAGTTTTACTCATATTCTCTCCCCGATTTGAAACTAAAATGAATTGAAATGCGCGCGCTCAATTAAAATGTTTCAAACAGCTTTTACAGATGCATGAATGTCCGTACTCGAGTTTCAACTCATTCTTCGAAATATTTTACTGTTTTTGTTTTTAGGGAAAGCATATGTGAACGAGCCCATTGCCTAAGAAGTCCGACGCAAGCAAGACTTAGCTGGACCGATGTGTGATGGGTCTAGAAGCTCACAGTGATTTTTCTTCGCATCCGATTTTTAGGTTGCCACTGGAAGGTATTACATATGGCGCATTTTTAAATAGTCGATTGCGGGGCTTGTATAATATATAAAATATCCGTATGTTGGGAGTTGGGTTAACCACGTGGTATGGTTTAATTCTTTGGGACATAAATATTTACCTCTAGCAGGGCTTGTTAAAGCGTAAGTGATTGACACAAGTTTTTAATTTTCTCTTATATGTATTCTATTTTAGCTCTGGTCCTATTTTTAGGACTGGCGTAACGCCTTCGGTCATTAACTTTCGCTGTGACCATACTTCATACCCTTTAATTAGGGGATTATTAAGTAATGGTGATTGGGGGCGTTACAGTGGGCTCATTGGATGACCTCTAGTTGGATGTCTTCTCTTCTTCTATGACCATGCCGATATCCGTAACACCCCGAAACTTAATCGTAATTAATTATTCTAAATTTGCATTTTATCGTATTAATATTGTTGAAGAGCAGTGAGCCGTGCGGCGTACTGAAATCGAAATAAAATGTGCTAATCGCAAATAATAATGGGTAAATTGTACAATTCACATTTCGAATAATGTAAGAAAAAAATTGTCTCGAAACACGATTTATTTATAATTAAATAATAAGTAAATGAAAAAAAAAAAAGTTAGAAAGTATGTATAAGCAAATGAAAATAGGCAAATGTGTGATCAAACATTTAATCAGGTGGTAAAATCAAAAATAAAATCGGAGGAAGATATTTAGCATTTTTTTAAACAAAAAAAAAAAAGGGAGGAAGAATTGCTGCTCATCGCTAGAAGTCTCGGGAAAACATCGGTGAAGAGGGGTTATTAAACAAGCACACACACACTTCATCTTCCATCTCTCTCTCGGCTCTTCTCCACTTCCCCGATCGCCGCCCTTGCCACCGCCACCAAGCCATTGCCGGCGCCTCGGCCACCACCGGAAGCCGTCACCGACCCCCGGCCGCCACCTTGCCGCCACCAATCTTTCTCTCTCCTCCTCCTGTTGTCCGTCGCGAGCGAGGCGGAACGGCCCTGCATTGTCTGCTGCTGCCAGTGTCCGGCCAGCCGCGGCCTACCGCCACCTTTGGCCTCCGCCGGCGCCGACGCCGCCAACCCATCGCTCAATCCGCTGCTCGAGCCGCGGAGCTCTACCACCAAGCCACCACCATCCAATTTAATATTTAACCCAATTTGAGGTATATTTATCTCTAATCCTTAATTTCTAAGCAAATTTTATCACAAATTTATGTTGTTATTGAATAATTAGGCAAGTATATGTGAATTGTGAATTGGTTATGGTGGAATTGAAGGAATTGTGTGAGAAAATGAAATTGGAGTTAGGGATTATTATGTGTTCATATGGAATTGGAAATTAATTGGGGGTTTCTTTATAATTGTAAATGCGCTTGATTGATTTTTATATGAATATGAATGAATTGTTTGGTTTTGGTGGAATTGGATGAACTTTGGAGAGTAGTGAAATATGGGGATATATGTGAAATTGGATTTTTGGGTTTGTTATGTGCTAAATTGATATTGGAGATAAATTTGGGATATTCATAATTGTGAACATGCTTGTTTGATTTCCTATATGAGCATGAACGAATTGATTAGGGCGTGTGAAAAGTGTTTATGTTATAGGCTATGCTAGGGAGGTGAATTAATCGAATTGGGTTAGGTTAATCTTTGAAAAAGAGAATGGATGAAAATATGTTTGGAGGTTTTATTGGAATTGGGAGTGATTTTTGTGAAGTTGAAATTTGTAATTTGGAAGTTAATAAATGAGTTAGTGGTTAGGAGGTATATATATAATTAAAAGTATAACGAGTTTTGAAGAGAATTGATTTAAGGAGAAAATTGGAGCTTTAAACCCATTATTGGTTTAAACAATTGAATTGGTTAAAATGTAAGGTACATAGGTACAAGAAAGACTAATAAGTTTAATAATGCAAATATTAAACTTCGTTTGAAAGCAAATTCAATAGGAACGGCTATTCAGGGAAGCAAAGAAAATATAAATTAAAAGCAAACGATCGACCGAGGTACGTTATTGCTTGTACCCTTCCAAGATAGTTAAATTTTAATTGTTTTGTAAAATGTTACTCGTGTTTGTTTTTATTTCGGCCTACAATTCTTTAGGACCCAAGTAATCGTTAACCGTTAATCGTACTCGTTAATCGTTAATCGTTAACCGTTAATCGTAATCGTTAATCGTTAATCGTCAATCGTTAATTGTTAATTGTTAATCGTTCGTAAATGTCTCGCTAGCGTAATTAATCGTATTGGGCCCTTCCCGATAATCGGGAACTTTAATCGAATTGTTTAAGCGATGCCACATATTGGGCCTTCCCTACAAACAGGAACCTTAACCGAATCGTTTAATCGAAGCCATGGCTGCAAATGCTTGTAAATTGGGGTCCTAGTGACGTACGGAAACTAATATATTTCGAAGTTGAAAACGAAATTGAGAAGTTTACAGGAAACACAAAGCTGTGCATTTTGTTAAAATATTTGAGTTTTAAATGAATTTAAAATCGCGCGCATGCTCACCGACTCTTTGAAATTATGTTACGAGTGCAACGGTAACGTATTGAGCCAACCGCTTATTTTATGTTTTATGTTTTATGTTTTAAACTCTTTTAGGGAAAGAGAAGCATCCGATATTTAAACGAGAACTGCATGAGGAGAAGGAAACAGATGAAAAAGAATCCAAAAAGGCTGGTATCGGGCAGTGACTTGCGTGTTGTGTTTTGGTGATTAATGTATTTTGGGTTATGTGTTAACCAACATACGGACTTTTGTACTATCTAAGTTTCAGTATATGATGTATAAACCTCGTGATCTGCTTGTGCAGATAAGTATAATATATATGTCAATATGGGAAATGAAGGGGTATAAGCCTTGTCTCTACTATAGGAGACAGCTGGTAACGCCCGAGCTTATATTAGTTTCCGCTGCCAAATATTTCTTAAATTTGATTGGGTTATGTTACGAATTGGTTTTATGGATGATTATAATTTGGGGCGTTACAGGTATCTCCGAGTGTTTTAAAGTCCATGATGGACAATAACTTCGAGTGCTATGATAGGCGGGTTGAAGGTTCTTGATGATGATTCCGACCTAATCCCTTTTAAAGGGTCGATCGATCATGTGGGCTACTATTACCCTCCAGTGAGTGAGGAAGTCGGTGAAGCTCTCCTTGTCCCCTTGCTTGATCGGCTCTAAGTCCCAAAGAGTGACTCGGTAGATCGATATTGTAGGAGTATTGATGTAAGAACTCCCGGCAAAGATCTTTCCAATTTGTGACCTTGTGTGGGTCGACAACATTGTACCATTTCATGACATCCGTGTCAAACGTCCATGGGAAGATGACATGGTAAGTGTCTTCCGATACATTCTTCAAAGTCATTTGCCCCACAAAGTTTCTCATGTGATGGTGAGGGTTCTTAGTTCCATGAAACTTGATGTTAAGCATAGTAAACTTAGGGGGTAGCTTGCCTTAAGGGATTGAAGTGAATCCTGGGCCGGATAATGGTGGTTGAACATCAAGGACTCCAGTAACATCTTCTCTATTCCTCATTCACCCCAAAAGAAAATAATAAAATAAAAAATAAGGAATGGTAAGTACACGATCCAAAAATATTAGGGCTTGACCGAAATGGGCCCAAAGAAGAAAACCGAAAAAAGGGCCTAAGGAGTGCTCGGATCAAAAAGAAGAAACAGATCGGTCGGTCTGCGCGCCGCCGGCCAACTTGCGGCCTAGTGCCCTAGCCGACTATAGTGGCGTGACATGGAAGAACTCTGGTCCTAGAATTCGCTATTAAAGGGACCTAGCGATCGATTCATCGAAAGTTAAACTTGCAACTCTTCTTTCTGCAAGTCTTTCGGAAAAACAATTCCCAAGAAATTTCCTAGTGCCTTTAATTCCTTTTCCCTTTAAGATGAATCTCATGGTTAAACTATCTCATTGGATGCACGAGATGACCGAAGGTTGACAAAGTATGGTTGTCCCTCTATGGATTGAATACCTTGTTTAGCATTTGGCGGTGACAGCTTCTTGGACTCTATTAAGGGCTATAGTGGCCTTTTGGGATCCAGAATACCATGTCTTTAGGTTTAGGGATAGAGAATTATGTCCCCTTCTCGAAGAATTTGATGCCATCCTAGGCATTCATCGTGGAACCAAACTCGTGATTCCGACACCTTCTAGCAATATGTATTAAACGTACAAGCATCTACCGAAGCTAAATAATAGGAATTTAAGTTGGATTCTTATTAGGGACGAGGTGCATTTAATGAATATGTTGTCGTACTACCGTCCGATGCATTATTCCGCGCACGCACATATATAAAGACATCGGGCCATAATCACTTGCACGATAGGTGCTTTCCGATTAGTGGGAGGCCACAAGGACATGGCTCATACGGTATTGCTTGAACTTCACCGAGCACTTGGAGGATCACCGCTCCTCAACTCCACTTGGACCGAGTTGAAGCAAATCCAAACGAGGACTTCGCGGGTAGCCCCTTGTTATTGCGGGTAAGTCAAAACGATATCCGGGAACCAGTAGGTGAGGCTAGGTAGGTGGCACCGACCAAGAGCTAGTAGTTCGGCATTGATGAGACTGAAAGTATCCGGCGTCGCCCAAAGTCTCGCTTTTTTTAAAATTTTAATTTTGCTCTGTTAGGCAGTAAATAATAACGAATTAGATCGTTCGGGACCCTAATAATTTCATTATCCGTTGTTTGCGGATCTGGTTGGTGGAGCACCTTATGTTGGTGTAGGCACCGACAAAAGCGGACCGAGTACCTAGCTACGCGGTTTTGTCGGCAGCGACAATTGAGTGTATTTACTGATCGTACAAACTCTAGATGGGAATCCTGGTTGAGAGCGGGGCATCCCATCGAGTGGTATATCAAACACTAGAGGTGTCCCAATTTAAAATATTATAAATAATAATTTTATTAATATTCATTATTCATGAAATATTCGATATCGTGGAATAATCTATTTAATAACTCATTTCTATTAATTTATATTCATTTTTGTTAATTTATATTTGTTTATGTTATTTATTGTTCATTTAGGTTTGACTTTTTATTTCTACTGTGTTGTACGTAGGTTCAAACAGCGCTGAAGTCGACCTCCCACGTGTCTTGTGCGGATTCCCGCTCAATGCCCATTCAAACTCCTGTCCTGGCCGGCAACACCTGTTCCCCTTTGACGAGGAGAGATACAGATTGAGACACCCTTGCGAATTTGCGAGACAGCGAGCTTGAGAGAGAGGGAGAGAGAGAGAGAGAGAGAGAGAGAGAGAGGATGGACCGAGATCTGTCACTCATCGAAATAATGGGAGAGGATGATTCTCTCCTTGAACAATCGTCAATGCCAGGCGACAACACCACCAATTTCGCTTGCTCACCTTTCCACCGTCCCAGATCTAAAATTAGTTAAGTTCCTTGGATCTCCTCATCAAACCGGGCCATTTCAACCCTTATTTCTTCTGCACTGCTATGTTCTCTTTCATTATGTTTGCATTTATTATTGCATTTTTTTCCGAATTATCTTTAAGTAATCTTAATTGGTAGTACATTTTTTTAACTTAATGCTTTATTAGGTTAATGAATCGAAACTTGAAACCGTACCTTGTATTGTTACTTAGTGTTGGAGGGAGTATTACCCAAGTTCTATGCTTTCTACTATGCCGAACGTTATGGTATGTGTTACATATGAGCTTATGATTTATGATGGTCTGAGTACACATAGTGCTGATTGGCTGTGGATGATATTTCCGATTAAGTCTTTGTGCCATAATTTTTCTCCATTGTGGGTTTTGCCTCTCTGTGTAATGCCATTGATAAGTGGGTTTTGCCTGGTTTGAATTGACTTCTCGGTTGTCATTGCATTCGCAAAGCTATTATAGGCTTTTTTGACTTTTTGCAAATATATTATCGGCTTTTTGATTTTTAAAAAGCTTAGTTAGCTGTTCATCTGCCAAGGCTTTAATAGCTCTAAATTCCTTAAAATTTCTTTTTGTTACCAGATCATTTGTGTTTGAGGTAAGTGGGTTAGTGCCCTTTCATGGGTAGCCTAGCAGTAGGATGATTGGTTTTTAGTTTTCACTAGGAAGATCAAATTCAAGGTTCCATCTTCTGTAGGCTGTGTGTAAATTTACCTTTCCCCAAAAAAGGACAAATGGGCAGCGTTCAAGTCAGTTGTTCAATTGGCAGGTCTCGCTATTGTCAGAGTGTCTCAGAACCTTCCTTAAACAGTGGTATTCATCTTCAAATACCTGTTATCTTTTTAAGGCCTCATGAACACATTTTGGTTAGTGTGACACACACACACGACAAGGTTGCATATCTTGCTGAGTTATTTCTGGCAGCTTTTAATCATAGTGTAGAGTATTGCTTTAAAATGACTACCGAGTGAATGGACCCTCTGAATTACCAGGAGCATATAATGTGCTAAAAGCGGACAACATTATTTGAGCATGAATTCTCAAGTTAACTTCTTGAATCTGTCATGTATTAACACATGCCTTTTGGATCCTTATATATAGCTTTATTTTCTTTTCATCTCTAATGTATAGTTAAATGATATGAAGCTATATGTTTAACATCGTGTCAAACTTTGTTCATTCCATTGTTCATCATAAGTCCTTCTAATTTCTATATTTGAACATAGAGGACATATTGTTTCAATTGAGTCTGGCGACTTGCTCAAATCCACACTGAATCTGTGTTCATCTTATTCAGTTCTATGTGTGACATTATTTGGGGTTTCGTTTAATCAATCTATCAGACTTCTTTGTAAATGAAATGACCTAGATGAAACTATGATTTTGTAATGTCAGCTTAATATCGCATTACCTTACCTGCAGATGCAGACATCAGGGGAGTTAGTAGCTCCTCATCTTGCAGCAACAAAGAAAACCTTAATACTGGTGATAATAAATCAGAAACGCCTAATCTTAGAGTTGAACCACAAAAGATGAAGAGAAGCAGAAAGGGTAATGGTTACAATCTGAGGAAAAGCCTGGCATGGGACAGGGCTTTCCTCACTGAAGAAGGTAGTCTCCAAGTTCGCCTCTCAGTTTGATTGCCGCTGTTCATCTAGAAAATTGCTGCATGTAGAAAAAATTGACCGGTATTTGTATTAGGTGTCCTCAATTCTTTAGAGTTATCTATGATTAGCGGAACCCTACGGAAGGCTGATGGAGACAATCGACTTATCATAGATGACAATGGAAGAGACTTCTCATCTTTGAACTCTGATAGCAGTGGGAATTCAGTCAATCTGGACACACTCGGTGAAGATTTATTGAAAGAATTGCCATCTGGTAGCCCTAATGAAAGAAAAATACGAATAGTTCATTTCTTAAATGGGACTCATTCACTGGCGGAAGGCTAGCTTCAGTTTGCAAGGTCAGTTTGCAATGGTTAAAAATCTTACTTAACCTAGTATTAGTAAAGGCATCTTGATTCATACAATTCTCTACTATGTTGTCTACAGTCTTCACAGAAGGTTCCTCCTAGGCACAATATTAACAAATCTGTGTTCCAAGGGGAGTTACTTGAGTCCCACAGCTCCAACTTCATATCCTTTACTGCTTCAGTAGAAACGGATGCTTTTTATTTTTCACTTTTCATGGGATTATAACTGCTAGTGTGAAAATCCTTAACTCAAGTGCTACTCAGAAAAGGATTTTGACTACACGATCAACACAAATTATGACACGAAATTCAAAAATTCCTAAATTTCCAATGGCAAAGCAGGACAGTCTGCCTCACATGACAGCTACCCACATTTCAGCTGGTCGAAGCAGCCCGAGGTCTATGGGGAATGCTCAACCAGGTTACTTTTGTATAATTTTGGAACCATCTAAGTTGATATGTGGTGCCAGTTTCTTGTTCTTCAATTCTTCATTGCAGAGGTGAAACTGATGTTCTCACAATTTTGGGCTTTTGTTTAAACTTTGAAGCTAGATCAAGCCACTTGTTGTACTGTTACCTTTGAGTATCCCAATTCTGAAATGCTGTTGTATCCTTCAACAGCCCAGAAGAGTGTTAGCTCGAAGGCATCCTCAAACATCAAAAAGCTAATGCTGCAAAAGCTTGTTCTAAGGGCATGCCAAAATCAACCAATTCCTCAGCTGAGAGTGCTAGAAAGGATACGGTGAGAACATGGAGTATATTAGTTCTATAACATTTTTTAATTTTTTAAGCCTAGGTCATTGTAGCAACTGATAATCTTGCTTATGGCCAGACAAAGTCAAGTTCAGAGATGCATATCAGCCAAATGAGCAAACTTCTAGAAACTTCATCAAATAAAGTGGTTCCTACTGGTGGGGAAAATGTGAGTGACTCGGTTTGTGGCATTAGCAGAGTCACAGTCTCGTTTCACGTTGGTTCTGTAAATGTTAGTGGCAGGCAGAAGGAAGAGCAAGGCAAAGGATTGAAACCATCAGCGTTACGGATGCCATCGCCATCTCTAAGGTTCTTTAGTGAGGTAGGACAAGAAATAATAAGTTTCCTAGAAATGCATATTTTCAAGGTGCTGGGAAAGGATACACCAGCTTAGTATAAGTAGGTTTGGAAACGTGATGGTTACTAACTGTAAATTAAAATGTGTTGCAGCCAAAAGTACCTGTTTTGAATGCCTCATCAAAGCGTAATATTAAGCCATCTAATCTCCCAAAGCCTAACATCTCAACTTTGAGGGATCATGAAGCTGCAGATCATTTTGATGGCTTGAAGCCAGCACATCCTGAAACAAGGTTTAGAGTACAAACGATAGACAAATGCTCATCTTCTTCAATTGCTGGCCCAACAGCACATGATAAGGTGTTAGAAGATCAATGTAGTCAGCAGAAACCTAAGAATTCAGTAC
The DNA here is from genome assembly GCA_021018815.1 of Talinum fruticosum. Lineage (NCBI taxonomy): Eukaryota > Viridiplantae > Streptophyta > Magnoliopsida > Caryophyllales > Talinaceae > Talinum > Talinum fruticosum. The sequence goes on along the minus strand of JAITYX010000092.1, from coordinate 233,944 downwards.
AAACTGATGAGCAATCAAGATATGCAACTTATGATGGTTTTGGTAAGACTTGTACGTCACGTTTTCTGGCTTCTTTGATGGATGAAGAAAGGGAAGGCACGGAGAGCAAATTGGTTTTGTCTCATATAGAATCCGCAGAAGATCAATGTAGTCAGCAGAAACCTAAGAATCCAGTACAAACTGATGAGCAATCAAGATATGCAACTTATGATGGTTTTGGTAAGACTTGCACGTCACGTTTTCTGGCTTCTCCGATGGATGAAGAAAGGGATAGCACGGAGAGCAAATTGGTTTTGTCTCATATAGAATCCGCAGAAGCTAATGATGGAACCTCCATTGTCTTTCAAGAATATGAAACTACTGATGAAAATGTATCTGGAAGTTCCTTTCAGCCTTGTCCTGAGGTGCAACTCATTAATGATTCCGAAAGAAGTGGAAATGCTCAGGAACTTGTGAAATATATATCATCAACCACTAATCAGGAAGTTATGCTAGAATCTCAAATTTATGGAACAGAAAGTTCTATTGTCAAGTTCAGTAAAGAAGAAAGAAATGATGAATATTTTGGTGAGCACCAGCACCAGAATGTGGATAATAAACAAGGGAATGCAATAATCGATATTAAATTGTCAACAGGAGTTAGCGAATGTTTAGAAGGGCGAGGTGATATTTTCAAAGAAAATGAGTTTTCGTTGAAGTCCAAGAACTACAGCAGAAAAAAATTCCCAATGCTAATCCAGAAGAAAGTATTGGATACAAACCATCGAATGATCTGGTTATGTTTGCATTTGAAACTGATTCTATTAGCTGTCAAAATGACACGATGCCGATTGCCAATAGAGACCGATCGGGCAGCATTGTTGATGACAATCAACTGCCTGCTGAAAGCAATATGTGTAGTGTCTGTCAGGATGTCAGTGAAGGAGTCATGAGTATCCATAGCTGTGGTCAAAACTTGTTTCCAGATGGACAAGATAAGCATGATGTTCGATTATGTGGAGATGGGGTTGTCCCTGTTGATGAATCAGAGGGTGGGAAGCCATTTACCCTTTTTGATAGTGAGGGAACGAGAAGCTGTTGCACAACAGCAGTTGAACAGAATGAATCTGTAAGAGTTAAGTGCCAACAGCATCATGCGGATGATAGAGAAGGTGGAATGATAGTTAACAGTGACTTGTCAACCATGAAAGTTGGTGAATCTTCTGAAGTGCAGGAATATGGTATAAGTAAGATGGACAATTCGCTGCCGAGAAATGATGTTCTCTTCAAGGGTGAGCAGTTTCCTATGAAGGCCAAGAACCATGGCATCAAAGAAACTTCCAATGTTGATCCAGAAGTTCAAGCACAGACTGGGCTTGAATTGAAGGGAAGATCCAGTAAATCATACTTCAGTTTTCCAGAGGTGCTCGCTGAAGATACTATCCAGGTCTATAATTCTTCTTTCATATCTCAAGATGCAGATGTACAAACCCCGTCCTCTCACAGACATGGAATAGTTGATGGCTATGCTTCTGATCAAAGTGGTTCAGTAGAATATAAACAACACACAGAAGTTACTAATGATGAAAATAATCATGTACATGAGACACATGTATTGAGAAATGAATTGCTTGTGAAGGAACCAATGACCCAAACCAATGACACAGATTTGACCGGTAGCATACTATCAGAACATAATTCTCCTAAAAGGGATCACAGGGAAAGGCCTGCTGAAATTGTTGAGAATATGTATAAGGTGTGCAACAGCCCCGAGGAAGTTGGAGACCAAACAGATTCACTTACCGTTCTGCCCAACAATGGCAACAATTCTACAGATCAAGCTACTGATCTGGAACTTCCTATTTTTCAAAGAGCAATCAAAACAAGGCAACATGTTCTAGAGTAGCTCCTGGTGCAGAAGAATCATGTTCTTCAGAACTTAGAAATGAGCTTAAGGAAGTAGCTGTTGATGAGTGCTTGGAGCACAATAAACCTGGAAGCAATATCTCACAAACAGAATGTGAGACAATAATTTCCCAACATATTGTTCATGGTTGTGATACTGAGAATAAGTGCAATAAGAAAGCTATAAATTGCACACATGAAGAGTTTACAAAAGGAAAATTGTGAGTATGCTTTATAATCCTGGCCAACTGTAGTTTAATATTTCATGAATATCTGAGATTTTATTTTGAGAATGTCTTGCTTATCTGATTGTGCCGTAACTAGTGATGCAAAAATGTGAGTCACTAGAAACAAGGCAAACCCTTAATAAGTAATGGAACACCACTATGGTCACTCAAACACCCAATGAATGACCAATCTGACAGGAGAACATGCCCAGTTGACCAGAAGCATGCATTACCAGCATCAAATGCGATTCCATTCTCTGATGAGTGGTTAGCTGCTATTGAAGCTGCTGGAGAGGTAAGTAATTTCTTAAGATGAAGGCAGATACATAAATGAAGTTTAATACAATTCAATTGACATGGATGCATATGGTACAACATCTCTTAGCCCCAATCAACACAGTGCTACTGAATGCTATAATGTTGTGGCACTGATACAACAGTTATGTATTTTCTTGCCTTATAGTGGTTTAACTAGACAGAGTCCACCCTTCAAAAAAGAGAAAAAAACTAAATATTAGCATATTTTAGCCAATTTTTCTTGTGACTCTTCATAGTGTTTCATTATGGCAGGAAATTTTGACCTTGAAAACTGGTGCTGTACAAAATTCACCAACTGACAAGCCTATCCCTGAGCCAAGTCCTTGGTCTCCGGTATGAATCTTCTGTGTTCTCTTTCATGCAATCTAAGATAGAAGACCTATGTCAATAAATACCAAACAATTAAGTGTTGAAATTGTAGATATTGTAAAAAGTGCTTGCCGTGGCCGGTGTTTGACTTTATTTGTCTCAATGTCATGGATATCAAAATTGCTATTTTCATTAGAACAAACTGCCTTCCATATGTTATGTGGCTTATGTTTCATTCTTGATTATTTCCTCCGTAGGATTATAATGAGAGTAAAAAATGTGCTTCTGTCTCCATAAAAAAAGGGACTGGAGTACTAGAAATGCAGCTACATTTTCCTGTGTGGTGGATCATTCTTTCTGTTTGCCAAACTAGGAATGGGAGGAGCCCTCTTTATGTATGCCTTAGATTATGCCTTTTTATTCAAGCAACAGAAGAGTAGTACGAAATTCTGATAATGATTATGCTTTCATTGTTACGGAGTGCCATTCCTTTGAGTTACATTAGTGGAGCGGTTGGGGCCAATTCCCTTGTATGCCCTGTGTGAAATAGAGAGTTATGAAAGAACTTTCCTCTTTTATTTGTTTATTTATTTTCACTGAGCTGTGTCTGTACCAGAATGAGTTAATCTAGACTTTGATTACATGGACTGCACGAACACATTATATAATCTATACTGCACTGCCTTTTATTGGTTTTTAGCAATCAAATTGAAGTACTTGTGGGCATGTAATGGAATTGAAGGGGGAGAAAACAAAAAGGAGAAAAAGGCATTTCACCTCCAGCTTACGGACCCCCTAGGGTTTTATGTTTAGTTAAGTTTGTCACTTCAGAAGGAAGAGGATAGTGTTTGATGAAAAAAATTATTATTCATGAACCATTTGAATCTGTTATCTTCTATATATTGGAAAGTAATGATTCACGTAACCACGTTCGGATAGGAAATATGGTTGATTTACGTAAATATTCACCTAATGCATTAATGTTAGAAGAAAGATACTTTATCTGTTCTAATGTACTGCAAACTTAGTTCTCACAGTTTATATTTTCAGGTGAAGCGGAAAAGCAATCAAGTAATCGGACCTTTCGACTGCACGAAATACATGAACGCCCAAAATAACAATTCTGACTAGGATTTGTGGGTAAAGTTACTCCCGTTTATTAGTTCTTTCTGAAATAATTGAGCATGTAAACCTACCCACTATGCTTCCACTTTCAGTTGTAATTGATTTTTTTTTTACTCCGGTCTCTTGTCAAAATTAACTTGGCAATCCACGTTCCTTCAAGGTTCTTCCTGTATATATGTATGTAGCCTTTACACTTCAGAGGGACCTTGGTTAGGCGATTGTTTGGTTGACGAGATTCTTGGGGCAAGCAAGTGATGTACAAATTGCAATCAGGCGCATCATTTGGGGATAATTTGAGACATTGAATTCGGCAGACTTAGGTGGTCTTACAATGATGTACAATAAAATAAAAGGCTATGTTACAAGAATTGGACTGCACTGGCTGGTTGGACTGGTTCAACCGGAAGCCGGACATGGATTCGGTCAGGACACGCTATTTGGCCTGCTAGAGCATTGAACTGGATGGATTCGATTTAAAATTTAATAAATTCAAACTTTTAAGAAAAAAAATTAAGAAAGGGAAAAAGTTATATTGTAGGGGAAATAACAAAACAGATGCCCAATTATAGTGTCATTTATTTAATAGAACTACAGTTTTTAAAAACCATTTAAAATACTTTTATCTTGGTGTAAACTATAAAACGGATCTGAAATCACTATTTTTATTTACGTTTTCTGCCCCTATATTTTTAAATTTTTATTTGCCACCCCTAACTTTTTAGCTTTTTTATGTTTGACATTAATATTATGTTAATTCTATTGTTGTATTATATTGCATTATTATTGTCATATTATGTCTTGAAATTATTAAGAAAGTTGTTTTATATGATATCACCTAGATTGCCATATTAGTAATTATAATTAGCGATAATTAATGCTCATAAGTAGTGTAATTAATGCTTCAATTATCATTAACTTATCATATTTTGAAATTTTCTCATATTGTGCATACTCTTCAAGGTCTACATCTATAACTCCACAATTAAACTACATTATTGATATAATTTTAGAGTTAAAAATTGAATTAGAGAATATTAAGGCTTAGATTAAGTAAATTAATAAATAATTATTTGTAATTTATCTATCTTTAATTAACAAAGTTAGAAATAACAATAGTAAGGTTATCTAAGTAAGAGTGTATCTTTTCAACATAAATATCCATTTGAAAATCCTCAAAACAAAATTCCATTCCCTCTGCATGAATTAGAAACCCTCAAAATTGAAGAAAAGCCAACTATTGAAGAAACTTCAGAGAAAGAAGTTCAAACTTAAAGAGTATAACTTGGATAAAATTCAGAATATGTTTGACAATAAGCAAGATCTAGAAGTATTAAACAAGATAATGAGAGCTATTGTTGATAAATAAGAAATACTTAATATCTATGAATAAGAAATAAATTATCTCTATCTTAAATAAGAAATATCAATAAATGAATCTTATTAAACTAAATGAAATTAACACCCTAGCATGAGAAGAAGTAAAAAGAATCTTAGATAAGAAGTATGAAAAGTTGGTAGAAAACGGTGAGTTTAATGAGGTTAGAGAAGAGCTTAATGATGAGAATTTTGAATACAATTTGGTGAATAATTTAGTTCCTAAATATGAAGATTTTGGATAATCATCTAGATGAACTATAAATTTTCTTAGACTAACGTCTGTCCCAACTGGAAGGGTAATAAATTTCACTTTTGGATTCAATTCTAAGAAAACAGTTTTATTAGAAGAAATTAGCCTCATTTCTATGAGCCAAACTGGTTATATTTTAAGCATAAATGGAGCCCTTGATAGAGAAGAAATATTTGAACATTGGAAACGTGGAATGAATAACGTTTTAAACCTTAACACGACATGGACATCTACAAATTTCCTTAAGCATATTGAAGATATCTTTTCCGATACGATTGCTCGATTGGTACGATTCATTAAATGAAGAAGGTAAAGAGGAATTGAGAGTGACGGATTCCCCAACTGCTATGTTTAAAGCTTTGTGTAAGGAAATTCAAAATAAATTTATAGGTGCTAAAATTGATTTTGAAGAAAAGGCTATAAAGTGATAGAGAAAAATTAATAAAATAGAACTATGGGATATGAGGTAATTGGAGAATTACGTAAGCGAAGTTAGTATGTCTTACTACAAAATCAGTTACAATGACACTAATTTCGGAATGTTCTACGAAAAAATTCCTATGCCTCATTAATTCAACAATTAATGAAAAATATGTTACATGGTCTAAAAAGGCGGATGTCGTAGATACTCTAGGAATAAGATTATCTTTCTTAAGAAAACGGGTTAGTGATCAATGCCTTGATATCCGAAACAAAAGAAGATAAAGAAATAATTTATTGTATTGGGATGCTCCACATCAATGGGGAAAAAGACTTGAAAGAAGAAGAAAGTGAAAGTTCTACATAAAAAAAAAAAGAGATAAATAAACAAAGAGGCGAAAAATACAACAGACGAGTACTATAACAATATTGTTGAAAATTGCGAACCAAGAAGGTTTTTAGAAAATTTGCTTATTGTCCACAAGGAAAAACAGTTATAAGTGTTGGGCATGTGGAGACATAGGGCATTATGCCAACAAATGTAAAATTAAAAAAACAACAAGCTCATCGAAACTTTAAGAAGCTTAGACTATGTTGAGCTTAGTGAAAATGAAATACTTAACCTTACATTAAAAAATAATAAAAGAATCATTAAACTTGTCATGGAAGATGAATATGTAGATAATGAATATGAAGAAAATAGTTTCATGATGGAAAGTAATAAAATCACCCTAGAAGATTTGCATGGTGAAGATTTTGTCATAGATAATGACAATGAAAATGAAGAAGTTAAATGAGATCGGTTCATCCCAATTATATCTAAAGATATGATATATAAGAAATCTTTATTTCAACTTAAGTGCAAATATGTGTGTGAAATGATGGAGGAAGATATTAAAATTAAGGAATATTGGATCGGAATAATACACACTTTGGGGGTGTTGGCCAAATTTAATACGAACAATTTCCTTGGCTGCGAACAGAACCAACTTTGGGGGTATTTTCCAATATCGAACGCCACCGAGTTTTATGGGCGGCGACTCGTCGGAAATCGACGTGGCGATACTTTTGCCACGTGTACGACTGAGTCAATTTTTTGACTAAATTTAGGAGGATTTTAATTATTTTAAAAAAAAAAGCCGAAAATCTCTCTCTCTCTTCTCCCTCTCTCTCACTCTCCTCCCTCTCTCTGTCTCTCTCGCTCTCGCTCGTCTACCTCTCTCTCTCTCTCTCGCTCTCCTGCTCTTCGCTCTTGCTTTCCTCTCTCTCCCTCCTTCCCTCGTCCCCTATTTCTCGCTCTCCTCCCTCTCTATCTCTCTCGCGCTCTCCTCCTTCTATCTCTCTCTCTCGTCCCCTGCTCCTCGCTCTCCTCCGTCTCTCTCGTTCTCGCTCTCCTCCGTCTCTCTGTCTCTCTCCCTTCCCTTGCTCTCACACTCCTTCTCTTTGTCTCTCTCGCTCTCCTCTCTCACTCTGTCTCTCTGTCTTCCTCTGCTCCTTGCTCTCATCCCTCTCTCTTAATCTCTCGCTCCGCTCTCTCTCTCTCTCGTCCCTTGTTTCTACTCCTCGCTCTCCTCCCTTTATCTCTCTCTCTCGTCCCTGCTCCTCGCTCTCCTCGCTCTCTCCCTTCCCTGCTCCCTCTTTGTCTCTCTCTGTCGCTCTCCGTAGGGAAAGGGAGAGAGATAGAGAGAGACCGAGAGAGGGAGGAGAGCGGAGTGAGAGAGACAAAGAGAAGGAGTGCGAGAGCGAGGGAAGGGAGAGAGACAGAGAGAGGGAGGAGAGCGAGAACGAGAGAGACAGAGGAGAGCGAGGAGCGAGGGACGAGAGAGAGAGATAGAAGGAGGAGAGCGCGAGAGAGACAGAGAGGGAGTAGAGCGAAATAGGGGACAAGGGAGGGAGAGAAAGGAAAGCGAGAGCGAAGAGCAGGAGAGCGAGAGAGACAGAGAGAGAGCTAGGCGAGTGAGAGCGAGAGAGACGAGAGAGAGGGAGGAGAGCAAGAGAGAGGGAGGAGAGAGAGAGAGATTTTCGATTTTTTTAAAAGAAAATTAAAATCCTCCTAAATTTAGTCAAGACTCCGCCGTACACGTGGCAAAAGTATCGCCACGTCGATTTCGACGAGTCGCCGCCCATAAAACTCGGTGGCGTTCGATATTGGAAAATACTTCCAAAGTTGGTTCTATTTGCAGCCAAGGAAATTGTTCGTATTAAATTTGGCCAACACCCCCAAAGTGTGTATTATTCCGATCCAATAACCGTAAAATTAAAGAGTATGAGTATGATGTTGGTGAAGTTAATCTTATTAATTGGGATAACATCTTTAAGCATAAAAAAGACAAAAAATATAAAGATGTCCATGTTGAGAGTGTTTAGATATAAATCACACAATTACAATATTATTATAAAGATATTGACTTACGATATTATTGTAAAGATATTGACTTTTACGTTTTACTCGTGATATTATGCACACTAAGTTTAATAATCAAATAATCACAGGAATAAAAATCAATTTGTGTAATGGTTCCGTTGGTTTTAATTGCCAACTTGGATATTATATAAGCCTAAAGGATGAATTTGTTAATAATTTCTTATCCCTAAAAAGAAAAACAACGAGGAATGGACATGAAAAAGATGGTTATCCTTTAAGAATATTCGAAAAATCATCTATAAATTGAATAATACTTTAGATCCCAAAACTAAGGTAACAATCTTAGAAGTTCAGAAGTTTTGAGTGTTGTACTCCTAAGTAGACAATCCAAAATAATCAAATCAACTCCATAAGAAATAAAAATTGATTGATCATGGATTATTAGTTTTTCAATCCAACAAAAATTAATCGTACTCGAGAAAAATATTAGTAAAATTGATGAGAATGGAAAATAACCATAAAACCCCAATTATAGAGGAGCATGAGTAGTAGATCATAGTGGGAGGAAAAACCTCATTTAACAAGAAGTATGAGTACACAATCTCAATAGGAAGAAGGGATCTCATCCACCAAGGAAGGTGACACAATTAGTACAACTAGTGAAATAGGTGGCATGAGTTTTGAAAATGCAAGAAGAATTGCATATGGAAGTGCCTGTTTAGGTCAGAAGGTCATTGGTTATAAGACAAGAACCATTAGTGACCCAATTTATGAAGATGAGTTAAACCATATAATCACGGAGATCTCATATGAGATCAACTAAGACCAATCCTAATAGCGTATATATTCCAGTAAACATATATTTAGAAGGATATAACAAGTATAAATTATGTGCTTATATTGATAGTGGTTGTTCTATGTGCCTTGAAAAAGATCATTATTTTTAGATTTCGTGTGGAAACAAGCAAAAATCCTTTATAAGTAAGAATCGCAAATAATAGTATAATGAGCCACAAAGAAATTATAAAACGTGCCTATTGAAATAAATCAGTGTCCAATGCATAGGCAACAAATCAACCATCACATGGTATAATAATTGGCAGTAATTTTCAAAGATTGTATTCTCCATGCACCAAAATCACAAGTCAAATTATATTCACCATAAATGGTCATTTTGTCCCTATTGTTAAGCTAAATAAGGCTTATACTCATCATACTTGTTGAGTTTATATGCATTAAGTGTGGTGAGAAGGTAATACCCACTCAACAAAAAACTACTTTAAAGTCTGCTCTACTTGAGCTTACATTAAATAGAAAATTGTTCAAGCAACAAAAAGCATTATGTAAAGAACTCTATCATGATAATCCTCTAAAAATTTTGGGATAAAGATAAGTCATTTACGAAAATTACATTACTAAATTCTAATACCATTATCCAAGTCAAACAAATGGTGTATACATACCAAGCAATTCAAGAATTTGATAAACAAATTAAAGAACTCCTAGAAAAAGGATTAATTAGGAACAATATGAGTCCTTACACAAGTACCACATTCATGGTAATGAATCATTCTAAAAAAAAAGAGAGGTAAAGGTAGAAAGATAATCAATTATTAAAAAACTTAATAATAATATCGTCTTCGGTGGTTATTACATCCCTAATAAAATTGTTCTTCTAATAAAATTCAGGGTGCCTTTTGGTTCTCTAAAATGGATTAGTAGATATTGGCAAATAAAAATGGATTAAGAAAGCATCCCGTTAACCTCTTTTAGTGCCCCCAAGGACATTACGAGTGGCTTGTATTTCCATTTGGTCCAAAGAACGCACCTCAAATATTTCAAAGACGAGTGGATAACATCTTTAAAGATTTAAATCATTGTTATTGGTCTATATCAATGATATTCTCATTTTCTCTAAGACAAGCAGAGCAACACAAAAATGATGTCCTAACTGTTACCCAAAGATGTATTGATCATGATATTATTCTTGGTAAAAGTAAATATATCTATGTTGAACAAGAAATAGAGTTTTTAGGTCTAGAGATCAAAACAAGACAAGTAATTTTAGAGAAACATATCCTAGAAAAATAGAAAAATTTTGTGAAAAAAATTGAAGATAGAAAATAGCTAGAAAGGTCTCTAGGATGTCTCAAGTATGCCTCAGATTTTATAAAAGATCTCACCTAATTAAGCAAACCTTTTACAACAAAAGCTTAAAAACGGAGGTAAGTCGGACTTGGACTACTAATGATTCAAGATTGTACAACACTTCAAAAAGTTATGCAAAAATCTTACTGTTCTAAATTTGCCTATGATGAAGATGATATGATTCTTTAGACAGATGCTAGCAATAAGCTTGAAGAGTGCGAGTACTAAAAATCGAGAGAAGGAGAAAAATTATGTAAATATTACGAGTGGAAGTTTTAATAAAGCTAAATGTAATTATCTTACGATGACAAAAGAGATTCTAGCTATGATAAGGGGGATCAAAATTTTTTAATCTTTTTAAGCACAAAACCTTTTCTTATTCAAACTTATTGCAAAGGAATACTTGGTTTTGTGAAAAAGAATTTATCAAATATGCAAGCGCAAGGGAGGCTGATGTGCTTGGCAATTATGGCTTGACAAATTTTTCTTTTCTATTAAACATATACAAGGATCAAAGAACTCTTTCCTCGATAGTCTTACGTGAGAGTTAGCCTATATCGAACATAACCGAACTCCCGTCCAACCGGAATCGAATGAATGAAGAAGTGCAATTTACTACTAGAATGGGTGTCACCTTCTAGTAGATTTGTATTAGATACCTTAATAAAATTTAAAGCAAAAAGATGTTGGTTAGTGCAGGAACCACATCCCATGAAGCGTCGACTCTCTCTTTTCTTATTTGAAATTGGTTTTGATTTAGGAGATGAGGTGGGTCTCTTATTAAGATGATTTTTAGAATTAGACTTTTGAAGTAGTTTTAGATGAAAGATTTGATTGACAATTTTTATTAACCATTTTATTTTCGAAATGAGTTTTTGAGAATTCTCGGGATGTTATTTCAAAGGTAAAAGAATCGAGAAAAAATAAAAGAAATTCATTTTGCCGCAAAGCTTGAGGCCGAGCGGTGAAAGCCGCTCGGGCGAGGAGCTAAGCCGAGTTACTAGCCGAGTGTTGGCTAACGCCTGTGCTTGTCTTGTAATCGGCGCCGACTAAATGACCAGGGTTGAAAATCGAGTCGGTCGGATAGCTTAATCTGCCAAAATGACCCATTTTTTCCATTTTTACCCGAGGCAATTTAGAGAATAAAAAGCCAAAAATCAATGAGTCACCGAGTCAATTTTGAGAAATAAAAATTAGCAAAAATACGGAAATACTTTTCTAAATTTAGTATAGAAAACTAAACTCAAGAAAGGTTTTAAAAGGGAATCTATAGGTCTTAAACCAAGGATCTAGTGTTCGGGGTCAAAGATACGAAATAAGGAGGAATCCTCCTCATTTCGCCTATCGCTAGACGACTTTTACTAATCTAAATTGTGAGTAAAAGGTGCATTAAATAAAACAAGAAACCAACATTCAAATAACTAAATTGAAGCACTCAAAATGATTTGAAAGCTATAAATAAAGTAGTAAACAAAGCAATAAATGAAAGTAGAAAATAAATAAAACTTACATTGAACAAGGAGGATTTAAGCGATACAACTTCAATCCACAATATGAAAACGATAAATGAACCGCAAATAAACAAAATTGTAAAACAAACTCGAAAATGGGTGAATGGCGCCCTCGGGTTGACCCACTTACTAAACATGAGCCACGAACGGACTTTGGCGATATAACGGTAGGGCAACAACACGACAAAATGATGAAAAGAGGACCAAACCATTTTCTTCGGCCGAACAAAGCCAAGTTCGGAGTCCCAACCAGGATCGAAACCGACATTGGTTTGAAAGTGCCTGTAATAAACAAAACATTTTATCACTCTCCATCGCCAAATGAGGCACACATCCTCAACGTTTGTACGACGTCGTATAGCCGGCGCCAATTTTCGGGACTTTGTAAACGACGTTGTTTTGGCCAAGTGAATATCCATTTTTCTTCATTATCTATTTCATGTATTTTTGGGTGTACATCCCGAACATTTGTACAACATCGTATAGCCGGTGCTTGATTTTTAGGACTCAGTAAACGGCGTTGTTTTGGCCGAGCGAATGTACGGTTTTCCGCATTATCTATTTCCTGTATTTTGGGGCCCGGTTCAAGCTAAACCTAATGGCTGGTTGGCTTTTAGAGTTTCATTTTAACCTAATTTTTTCTTTATAAATAGAGGGTTTCCCCCTCTTAATTGCTGCCCCATTTTCAGCAGGAAAAAGCCTCTAAGTCGAAAAATCTCTCAACTTATTCTCTCCCACACTCACCACTCTCCATCTCTCATTAAGCCACACAAAAGGCCTTCTTAGCACTTCATTTGAGCTTGTTTCCCTACCGTTAAGTCGGCGAAATCTGTTCGTGATCCAAGATCAGCACGTAGGACACCATGAGGGAACCAGATTCATTTTTCATGCTTGTTTTAAGAATTATTTTAATTTCGGTTATTTATTGCTTTCTGTATTGTGGTTTTGAAGATGTAATTGCATTTAATTCCTCCCCGCTCGATGTAACTCGTTTATTTCTTTTTCGCTTTCTTCATCGCTTTATTATTTTCTTATTTATTTATTTCTAAGCATGTTTGGGTGTTTCAATTCGCCTATTGCATGTTTGTTTCTTGATTGATTAAACACGATTTTTAACTCACAATTTATATTAGTAAAGACCTTTGTTAATGGGAGGAATGAAGAGTATCCCTCTTCGTTTCGTATCTTCGCCCCGATCGCCGGATTCTTGGTTTAAGACTGATGGATTCTCTTTCAAAACATCGTCTAAATTTGGTCTTTTCATACTAAGATTAGAAGAGTATTTTCTTTATTTTTTTTAGTTTTTATTTCCTAAAACCGATCGGTGACTCATTATTTTTTAGCTTTTATTTCTTCATATTGCTTCTCATCATTTCGGGTTAAAAAATAGGAAATTTTAGGTTATTTTTGACAGGTGGAGCTATATGACTAAGATTGATTTCTCGGTCTCGACCCTATAGTCGAAGCTGGTTACCAATCGAGCACCAGCTAACCAGGCTTAGCTCCGGCCCAAGCGATTTTCTAACATTTTGCCCGGAAGCTTTGAGGCAAATGTGTACATTTTATTTTTCTGTTTCTTTACCCTTTGAAATAACTTCCCGAGACTTCTCTAAAATTGATTTCAAAAGTAAAAAGAGTTCCTAATATTGACAATCAACCTTTCCTAAAAATATCTCTTCAAAATCCTTATTGTTCGCTTGATAAGCACACTTCTCATGAAGCCGACATTCGTGGGGAAACTCAATCCGCTTCCCTACGGGGATGGGCCCCGAAACCTACACTCGAGTGTTTTGAAGTCCATGAAAGGTAAGAACTTCGAGTGCCGACGGTATGCGGGTTTCAGGTTCTCAATGATAAACCTAACCTCGATCCTTTTCGGAGGGTTGATGTGCCATATGGGCGGCCGTTTTCCTCCACCGAGTGAGGAAGTTAGTGAAGCTCTCATTGTCCGCTTGATTGATCAGCTCTAGGTTTCGCAGAGTGACAAGTAAATTAGTATTGTAGGAGTATTGGTGTAAGAACATTTTATAAAGATCCCGTTAGCTTGGGACCTTAATTAAGACAACAACATTATACCACTTCATGACGTGTTTTTCAAATGTCCATGGAAAGATGACATGGTGTGTGTCCTCTTATACATTCTTTAGAGTCATTTCCCTTACACGTTTCTCACGTGGTGGTGAGGGTTTGAGTCCAGTGAAATATGATATCAAGCATGGTGAATTTTGGGGGAACTTGCCTTTAGGTGTTGAAGTGAATCCTTAGGCTAAGTAGTAGTCATTTAACATAGAGGATTCACACAATAGCTTCTCTATTCAATCTATTCATGGATCAAACTGAGGCTGAGTTGAGGGTTGGCTTCCTCTCCGTCTTTTTTTTAGCTTGGTTAGCATTCTTATTGAGGGTTTCGAGTATATGATTGAGGGTTTCAAATGTTGACCTAATATTTTTATCCCGGGCCTCAATTGTTGTTTTTATTTTGGCAGCAGACTCTTTGAACAAGGTCATGATGGGGTTTGCTTTGGTTCATGTCCCTATTTTGGAGTTGAAGGAGGTTTGCGCTTTAGTATTTGTCCGTAGGCGACGTACAAGCGCTACTAGTAAAGGTGTTAGGCTCGGTGTTGTGCATGTGGAACGTGCTCGGTGTTGAAGTAGACTTCCTATTCCCTAGCTGCTTCATGCTAGGATTTTCGATTTCAGTATGATTCCTTATCCCGTATCCCAAAAGAGTTGGTGCTTAGGACTAGCTTGTGGAAATTTTAGTGGAGATGGGCTTAAGTTCTCGACTCGAGGAACGACCGATTCTTAAGTAAAGAAAACAATATGCTCATAGTTTTTGATGCACATAAAATGCTAATCGACCAAAATGCAAAAAGATGATCCTTAAAGATGAATGCATTTTTTAACTAAGCATGCAAAAATGGACCAACTCGTATAAGAAAGAAATGCAAAAACGGACTCATATTAATTAAGATGATTTTTGTTTGGCTAATGTAAGAAAATGGACTCACCTTAATTGAGATGATTTTTATTTGGCTAAAAATGAAAAAATAGACTCACCTTAACCGAAATGAATTTAATTTTGGCTAACGCAACAATGGACTCATCCTAATTTGAGATGATTTTTATTTGACTTGAAGACTCGATTCTAACTCTAAGTCATTACGAGTACCACATGAAGATTCGAGTATAAACCTTATATCTCCTAAGTTTTGATTTCAAGTCATTATGAATGTTATAAAAACTCTCGTATAAGTTTTCATTCATTTATGACTAACTCGGAAATCACATTATTGTATATCTCCTACACCGATGTCTTTGACTCACTCGGACATCAATAAGAACTATCGCATGCTCAAATATTTTCTCTAACACTTTTATTCCGAGTTTTGACTGCATATTTCAACGTAAAGTAAATGATAGTGTTAATTCCTTTTTCTAAGTCGGTTTGCTTGTTTGAGAATTATTTGTCCGGATCAAGTTGTTATACTCGATAATTCTATTCTTTTTAACTTGATCATCCTTAGGATTAACTCGATGAAATTTAAGTATATTGAATATTAGACTTAGAAAATTCCACTCTTTTAGGCCTAAGATAATTATACACTTAATTATCTTAATTTAATTATTATTTGTGCCTAATTTTGGACGAAAGTATTTTATTTTGAGAACCAAAGTGGTTTACTTTCGAAGGTTATTCAAACGAGGTTATCTCATTTTTGAAATACGAAGTAGCCGGCTTCTAGTCGTCAATCACCAGCAGACAAGCTTTATCTACTTCTAAACAAGGCTCGGACACCGTGTCGGGGTTGTCTGTTTCCAAAACTGGAAAACTCCAACCCTAGGCTCAACGGTGGTTTCCACCTTACTTTTCGGACATCACCATTTGAATGGAGTACCTTTGGAGCCAAGAGCCGTTGCACAACATTCACATCCCAATGAATCTTTTACGAGTGACTCAAAAGAGCCGTTACAACGGCCGATAAGGACTTCTATTCGGAACCAAGAGTCAACGGTCACTCTGCTTGGTTATCTATAAATAGAACCACTTCACAACCCTTGAAGATTGCTGGAATTATTGCTAAACATTATTCCTAAACACATTACTTGAGCAAAAGTCATTGTTTTGATATTCTATCTTTTATTTACAACTCCCATCTTGTAATTAATATTTTCCGAGTTGTAAAGTCTTGTAATTAGTTACATACTTCTCTTACTTTCTCGGTAAGGTCCCTTGATCGAGCTGTAAGGGTTAACTCAGGTCAGTTGCCCCTAATTGTAAAGGTTATCTCATTTAGAAAGTACTAGATCGGATAAGGAAACTTCGAGTTTGGGAATAGGGCTTGGACCATTGAAAACTCTTTAGTGCTAATAGCATTAATTTTAACAAAAAGGATAGAAACTACATCAACATCAAGCTTACCTCCCGTTCTCTTGGAATAGGGCTTGGACCATTGAAAACTCTTTAGTGCTATTTTCTCAATCAAAGTGTGGAGCTCATCAACGGACATGCTCATGATGTTCCCTCCAGCTGCGAGAAGAATGGTTGCTCTCAATTGATTATCAAACCCATCGTAGAAAGTTTGAATGGGGACCTAAGGTTCAAATCCATGTTGGGGGCATTGGCGAAGGAGATCCTTGACCCTTTCCCATGCATCATATAGCATCTCATCTCGCCTCTAGAGTAAAAGTGGAAATTTGGTTCCTCAAACTTGTCAATTTGCTTGGTGGCAAATATTTCGCCAAGAACGCACTTGCAAGTTGATCAAAAGTGCTTATGGAATTTGCCGGAAGAGAGTCTAGCCACTCCCATGCCTTCCCTTCAAGTGAAAATGGAAACAACCATAGCTTGATTGCATCCTGTGAAGCCCCGTTCACCTTGAAAGTATCACAAGCTTGACGAAGTATGCGAGAATACTAGTTGGTGTCCTCATTAAGGAGGCCATGGAAAGGAGCAACCCTCACCAATTTGATGGCCGTCGGTGGAAAGTATCACCTTGAAAGTATCACAAGCTTGACAAAATATGCGAAGAGTTCTTAATCTCAAAATCATTCACTAGCACATTTGGAATACCGATGGCCGTTGGTGGATTAGTGATATTGGGTGTCACATATTGCCCAAAAGTTCTTCTTTCTTCATCAGCCATGTCGGGCTTTTTCTTGGAGTTTGCTTCTTGCTTCTTCCTAGACTTCTCCAGTCTTTGCTTCTTCTTTCTAGAGTGGACAATTCGCTCGATTTCGGGATCAAACTCGAACAGTTTAGCTTTTTGCATGCAAGGAGAGAAAACCTAGCAAGAACAAAAACAAAACTACCAACACAATCAAAACAGAAAAAGAAAATAAAACACTTAGTCAATTTGAGAGTATTCGTCTAATGGCTGCTAGAGATAGTGAAGACTCGGACTTTACTCCACACATTTCGAGTTCTATCTAAGGAATCAGGTATAAGACTTTCTCACTTATAGAGTTTTGATTCCAAGTCATTCTCTGTACCTTAGAAACTTTTCCGAGTGATATAGTATTTTCGCTAAGTGATATAGCATTTATTTCATGTATTCTTACTTGTCTCTATGAGACTCGTAAAGCATATCCGAACTTACTATCTTACACCCAGCTTCCGAGTCTCTCATCACTTAGAATTATCGCATGTTCAAATGACTAGTATTCGCATAACCGCACTCGGGTTTGACTTCATATTACGGGTTTTATTCTCGTTATAGTCGGCGCTTCTAGTCCGAACCATGCTTAATCTAGATCAAGTTTGTTTCACTTTGATATTCTTTATGTAACTTGATTCTCGCTTAGACTAACTCGGATGGAATTTCGAGTTTCATGGATATTAGGCTCATAAAATTTCATTCCTTTTCCGACTCGGATAATTAGTCACTTAATTATCTTAATTATATTATTATCTCGTGTCTAATCTTGGACCAAAGTATTTTATATTTTGAGAACCAATTTGATTTACTTTTGTAGGTTATTCAAACGAGGATACACTTTTTGAATTACAAAAGTAACCGAGCTTCAAAACGTCGGATCACCGATGAGACAAGGCTTTTTCCACCTCCGACCTAGCCCCAAAAGATTGCGTCGTGGTCATGCTGTTTCCAAAACTGGAAATCTGCAACAGCAAGCTAAACGGTGGTTTCCACCTTATCTTTCAAGACACCGCCGGTGGTTTTGGGACTTCCAAAGGAGTCAAGAACCATTGTCCAACGTTCATATCTCAACGGATACTTTATGAGTGACTCGGAAGATCCTTAACAACGGTCACAAAGGACCTCCAGTCGGAAGATGGAGATAATGGCTATGCTGCCTGGTCCTCTATAAATAGAAGCCAACTCTCAAGACTTGAAGATTGCCGAACCTATTGTTAATACACATACTTGAGCAAAAGTCATTGTATTCATTCTCAATCTTCTACTTACAACTCCCACTCGTAATTCATTATATTCCGAGTTGTAAGGTCTTGTACTTAGTTACAAACATTCTCATTCTTACTCTCTAAGTAAGGTCCCTTGACTGAGCTGTAAGGGTTAACTCAACTCGGTTGTCCCTAGCTATAAGGGTTATCTCAGCTAGGAAGTACTAGATCGGATAAGGGAATTTCGAGTCTAGGAAAAACTTGTAAGGAGTTGTTTAAGGGAGCAACTCGAGTTCGATCAGTCTATTGTATTTTGTGGACTCAAAATAGTGGATTTGACTTCGTGCTTGGATTAGCACGGTCCGTGGTTTTCCGCCCCGGGAGGGTTTCCACGTACTTTATGTGTTTTCACTTTCGAGTACATTCTAGACTAAGACAGATTCAAAGTTTAAGCTTTATCTCGCTTATTTACTCTTTACTCGCAATTCCGAGTACATACTTTTCTGACCCCATTACGGACTCGGAATCCGCCTCTGTCCGTGCTTTGGTCAAAAGTGTTTGATTTTCTAAAAATCTTCCGCCACCCTATTCACCCCTGCCTCTCGGGTGATTCGGTCTCTCCCGAGCAAACCTTCAATTGGTATCGAGCCTAGCCTTTCAAAAAGGATCTAACCATCCAAAGGTCTAAAGATCAAATGGCTTAGAACAACGGAGAGTTCGATGAAGGAAGATCTTCCAAGCAGACCACCAAAATTCAAAGGATCCAACTTCATGCACTGGAAGAAACTCATGGAATGTTTCCTCCTGGATCATGATGAAGATGTTTGGGACATCATACAACAAGGAAACTACATTCCTATGAAGATAGAAGAATTTAGACTCGTTCCCAAGACAAAGGCTAAGTTTACTCTAGGAGAAGCAGAGAAGTTCGAAAGAACTTCAAGGCAATGAACATTTTTATGTGTGCTATCGGCTCGGAAGAATACAATCGAGTATCCGCCTGTGATTCCGCCAAAGAAGTGTGGGACGCCCGGTCAACACTTACGAAGGTACAAGTCAGGTCGGACAAGCGAAGATAAGCCAATATCTTCATAAATATGAGCTATTCAAGATGGAGCCGAAGAAAACATCACTCGGATGTTCATTCGATTCACCGAAATTACCAACAATCTCAAATCTCTGGGTAAGAAGATTTCCCACGAGGAAATGTGTAGAAAAATACTCAAAAGTCTACCCAAGAGAAGATGGGGTCCCAAGGTGACTCGCTATAGAGGAAGCTCGGAACCTATCACTTCTAAAGCCAGACGAGCTCATTGGGAAGCTTCTCACTCATGAAATCCACCTGGAAGAGGAGGATGCCGAGGGCGACACCAAAAAGAACATAGCGCTAAAAGCCTTAGAAACCGGAGAAGCCGATTTGAGTTCCTCCGACTCGAAGAGGATCCCATGGCACTTATTGTGAGAGGCTTCAAGAGTATGATGAAGCACAAAAGATGGGATAAGAAGCCAAAAGAAGAGTTCTACAAAAGGGACAAGAAGGCAGGAAAGGTAAATACTCTTCTCCTTCAAAGTTGTCTTTGACTAAAAACTTTGGTCGTTTTGAATGTGGCAGCAAGGATCACATAGTCAAAGACCGTCCAAAGAGAAAAAGGGACAGAAAGAAGAAAAGGGCCATGATGGCCACATGGAGTGATGAGGACTCATCAGAAGATGACGAGGATTCGAGATGACTCAAAATGTCTGATGGCAATCTCCGACTCGGAAGCTGAAATAGAGTCGGACTTAGATTCGGACAATGAGGAAACAAATCCTCAAGAGGTAATTGAATACTTCCTCAAATTTTCCAAAGTTGATTTAGCTAAATATATTTTTACTTTAGAAGAAAAGTCCAATTCGATTCTTCTCGTTTCAAAGAACAACTTGAGTCAATTTCCTCTTAGAGCATTTCTTTGAAAAATGAATTAGAAAAATTGAGACTTACACTCGAGAGAACTCAAGGCTAGTGCTCAATCCAATGAGACCGAGTCCGAGTTACTCGAAGAGAAAATGAGCGAGTTAAAGCAAAAGCTGAATGAGTCTCAAGATCTTGTTTTAAAGTTCACTCAAGGTCGGAAAAACCTTGACATGCTCTTAGGATCCCAATGTGTCTCCTTCGGAAAGGAAGGTCTTGGTTTCAATAAAGAGGAGGAATCCAATTCTTACTCGGAGCTTTTCAAAATGATTCCGAACTGTAAAGTTCAGGAAAGTTGAGCATGGTCCCATTCATAAAAATGAAAGGAGGACTAAGCCCGGATCGGTTTATAAGAAGAAACCATCTCCTCCGGGTTTCAAAAGAAAAGTTTTTCAAAAGAAAGAGATACGGACTCAGTTCTATACACCGAAGACTCGGAATCGGATTAACCCCAAAGTCATTCAAATCTGGGTTCCGAAAAACCTTCTTCCTCAGAAAAGGACCACGAGTAAAGAGTGTTACTCGGGTTCGTTAGAGGAAGTGAGAAGGGTTAGCTTGTCTCTGTTTTGTAGGGCACTCGGAAGAGATCAAAAGGACATTGGTACCGGACGAGTGGATGTTCACGCCACATGTCGAAGACTCCGGACTCTTTCCGAGTTAGAAAAGCATAAAGGGGAAAAGTCACTTTTGGAGATGACAACAAAGGCAAGATAGTTGGGATAGGCAAGATTGAAAAGGAAAGCAATATGGTCAGCCCAGTTTACCTTGTCAAAGGACTAAAGTACAATCTACTTAGCATCTCTCAACTGTGCGATAAAGGTCAAGAGGTAAGATTCACTTAGACCAACTGTTACATTTCGATGATACCACCAAGGAGATCAAACTCTTAGGTAAGAGATCGGGTAACACTTACATCATTCCTCTTTCGACCCGAGTCGAACTTATCTTGTTTGAAAGCATCTCTTCATGATGACTCATGGACATGGCATCGTAGATTAGGCCATATTAGCATGCATACTATCAAGAAATTGGCATCTCATGGTTTGGTTAGAGGTTTACCTAACCGTTCTTTTGAGAAAGATAAAGTTTGTGAAGCATGCACAAGAGGGAAACAAGTCGGATCTTCATTCAAATTCTTGAAGACAGTTTCCACATCCAAAGTGCTTGAACTGTTGCATATGGATTTATCCGGTGAAATCCCGGTTAAGAGTCTCGGAGGTAAATCATATATACTTGTTATTATTGATGATTATTCACGATTTACCCGGGTGTGTTTTCTTAAGCACAAAAATGAAGCATTCAAGGAGTTCACTAAGCTCTGTAGAAAAATCCAAGTTGAGTCTCGGACTCGGATTCGGAGAATCGAACCGACCATGGAATAGAGTTTGACTACTCGGAATTCTCGAGTTTTGCGACAAGAATGGAATCTCTCACAACTTCTTAGCGCCCGAACTCCTCAACGAGAACTCTTGAAGAAATAGCGAGGACAATGATGATTGAGCATGATCTACCTTACTATTTCGGGCCGAGGCGATCAACATAGCCAACTACACTTTGAACAGATGCCTCATCGGACCCATACTGAAGAAAACACCTTATGAGCTCTACAAAGGGAAGAAACCCAATATTTCATATTTCAAGCCTTTTGGATGCAAATGTTTTGTTCACAACAATGGTAAGGATCACTCGACCAAGTTTGATGCTCGGTCGGATGAAGGTATTTTTCTAGGTTATTCTTCTCATAGTAAAGCTTATCACATTTTCAATAAGAACTAACAAAGTGGAAGAAAGCATCCACGTTGTATTTGATGAGCTTGAATAGGAAAAACCAAGTGAATCTTCATACTCGGATCCGAAGCTCAGTAGAGATGATGATAGTGATGAACATGAATATGCCAAGATTCAAACTCAACCAGCTTAGAATGAGGTCACTCGAACGAAGTGACTCGGAATGAGACAATTCAAGAGCCCGATCGGATGAAGAAGATCACTCGGAACAAGCTTCGAAGATCTACCAGTTCAGCCCACAAATCTTGTGAATCGGAGAATAGGTAGAGCTTTCAAGTACGCTTCTAGTCATCCACTAGAGAACATATTATCCGATATCAACAAGTGGGGTAAGAACTCGTTCCTCTCTTCAAAATATATGCGCATTCACTGCATTCATTTCATTACCCGAACCCAAAAATGCACTAGAGGCCCTAAATGAACCTGAATGGGTAGAGGCCATGCAAGAGGAACTCAATCAATTCGAAAGAAACTAAGTTTGGACTCCGACCAAACGACCTTCCGACCACCCAGTCATAGGAACCAAATGAGTTTTCAAGAACAAACTAGATGAAGGTGGGTTGGTAGTCATAAATAAGGCTAGACTTGTGGCTCAAGATTACAATCAAGAAGAAAGGATTGATTGTGGGGAAACCTTTGCACTTGTTGCTGAATTGAAGCCATTAGAATTCTCGTTGGCATTTGCATCTAGCACGAATATCAAATTATATCAAATGGATGTTAAGTGTGCATTTCTCAATGGTTTTATTGAAGAAGTCTTCTATGTCGAGCAACCTCCTAGTTTTGAAAACTCAAAATTTCCAAATCATGTTTCCAAACTTCAAAAAGCTCTTTATAGTCTTAAACAAGCTCCCCGAGCTTGGTATGAAAGACTCGAGCAATTTCTTGGTTCAAAATGATTTTAGAAGAGGTCGGATCGACAAGACTCTCTTTATAAAAACCAAGGGGAAAGATTTCCTTATTGTTCGGATCTATGTTGATGATAAAATTTTTTGAGCAACTAATGAAATTCTATGCCGAGAATTTTCCGAGTTAATGAGTCGGAATTTCAAATTAGTATGATGGGAGAACTCAATTTCTTCCTTGGTCTACAAATCAAACAAGACAAAGATGGAATCTATGTCCATCAATCAAAGTATACCAAGGAGCTGCTAAAGAAATACAAACTCCAAGATGCAAAGCACGCATCTACACCCATGAGCAACAAGTATAAAACTTGACTCGGACGAGAAAGGTAAAGCAATAGATCGAAACTCTATCGAGGTATGATTGGATCTTTGCTGTATCTTACTTCCAGCCGGCCGGATATAATGTTCAGTGTATGTTTATATGCAAGATTCCAAGCTAATCCAAAAGAATCACATCTCACTGCGGTGAAGAGAATATTCGGATATCTTGCAGGGACTCGGAACTTAGGTCTATGGTACTCAAGAGACTCAAAACTTACTCTCACTGGATACTCGGATGCGGATGACGCTGGATACAAAGTTGATAGAAAGAGCACTTCAGGAGCGTGCCAATTTATGGGTCAATCCTTAATATCTTCGCACTCAAAGAAACAAAACTCAGTAGCTCTATCAACTGCCGAAGCTGAGTATATTGCAGCCGGAGCATGCCGTGCACATATTCTATGGATAAAGCAACACTTGAGAGATCTTGGACTTGCTTTCAAATCGGTTCCAATCAAGTGCGATAATCAAAGTGCAATCAGCATCACAAAAATCTGTTTCAGCACTCAAAAACAAAACACATTGAGGTCGGTATCATTTCTTGAGAGACCATTTTGAGAAAGGTGATATCGAACTTGAATTCATTCCTACTAATCTTTAATTAGCTGATATCTTTACTAAGCCTCTTGGTGAGGATCAGTTTTGTTTTATTAGGAATGAACTTGGAATGTTAAACGCATAATTATGTGCTTTCTAATGTGAAAATTTTCATTGCATGATTATGTGTTATGTGCGTTCAAATCATTGATAACCATTTGTTCGGTTGATTTCGTGATAATGAGCTGATAGTTATTATTTACTTTTAGTTTCGATCACTGAGAAAACTTATCCGAGTCAAACTCAAACGTTGAGAAAAGTGGACATCAAATCTCTAGAATCATCTCTAGATAAGTGGAGAATTTCGAATTTATTTTCAAAATCTTTTTCTCTCTCTCGCTCGTCGTGATTAGACATCTAGCCGTTGGAAGTCAAATCGCTAGAATTTTAACCGTTGAGAAGAGAACTGTCACACCGGTCCGAGGTGACCGATGAAAGAGCCGAGTAAGAGCGGATATATAAATAGCGTTGCGTTGAAGGACGATTATTTTTCTATAAATACCGCTTATTCTCCTTCGTCTCGCTACTTTACATTTCATTTACTCTCTCTCTCAAAACCAAAACTTCTCGCGTAAGGTCCCTACGTTTACAGTGACTTCTAGACATTTTCAAGCGACGTGAAGCTCATCTAAAGTAAGCTCGATCGCTCTCAACTCTTTTTCAACTCTTTTTCTTTCACTCTTGTCAACCTACTTTCTTCTACTCTCTCTCAAAGTTTCACTTCTCTCTTTTCTCCTTCAAAATGCCTAAGAGAGGTACTCATCCCGACTTTCTTGGCTCTTCCTCGAAGAAGCCACGCACAAAAAGCCAAGAAGGCTCTTCATCCTCCAAACCTATTGTCATCCGAAGCATCTTGTGTCTGGACGACAAGTTCTTCCCAACCACAAAATTTTCGTGGTTGCCACACATCCAAACCACCGGTGTTTATAATTTTCTTTGTTTCGGTGAGTTCATTTATCTTGAACTCGTCTCCGAGTTCCGAACTCGTCTCCGAGTTCCGAACTCGTCTCCGAGTTCTACACTCATCCGACAAGCTCCGAAGGTGTTCTAACCTCCGGGGTTCTGAATGTAACCGTTCATATAAACACCTCCCTTCTCCATCGCTTGTTCAAGGTCTCCTCTCTCTTCGTGAACAACAACCCCATTCCTTTCACTGAAGTCGCCGACGACTTCTTTGTAAAATACGTAAAAGAGTTCCCTGAGTCACGTAAAAATTTTTCGGTGACTCCGCTCAAGTAAGAAGCATGTCTTCTGTGCTTCCTGCTGATGAGAACCTTCTTCTCAGCATTCCGAGCAAGGAGAACCCCAACTCCAAGCATTTAAAAGCTCTTTTTGACATTCTTGAGGGCTACGAAGTAGACCTCTTCCCCTCTATCATCAAGCAAATGGCAGTTGTGCCAGCTCAACTCCAAAATAAGATGAACACCCCTCTTCCTTTCGGTGCTCTTCTCACCCTTGTATTCAAATAATTCAAAGTTCCTCTCCCCTCGGACCCAAACGCTATTTACGAGGCTGCCGTTGTTGTCGGCAAAAGGAACTTCGAGGGTACGGTACCAGGAAACTCAACCTGGTATCCGGGTACACAGCTCGGAGCTGAGGCCACCTTCTTCGCCTTAGACTCGTAAAGAAGCCCCTCTCTCTCTCCTGCCCCACCTGGTGGTGCTTCCACCTCAGGTGTTTCTAAGTCTCTCTCCTCCATTTTGTCCTCCGCTTTCTTGGATAAAATCAACTCCGTGTCCTTGGAATTCAAGGACATGCTCCGATCATTCAAGACTGTCTATCGAGCCTATGGCCATCAACCAAAAGACAGCCCAATCTCGGATCCGAGAGCAAGCAAGAAGTGGTCGTTGAGATGAAGGCTCGGTGAAGGAGCGAAGGAGCCGATCGAGCTCCTCCAAGAGTGAAGGTCCAAGGCAGCTCGGGACCATGGTGACTCGGACACATCCGAAGTGTCCTCGAGCTCGGCCAAGACCTCCTCGAAAGCGGGGAGGACGGAGAAGAAGAACAAGAAGAAGCAGACGCCGAGGCAGCTCCTTCGGGCAAGGGGCGGAACAAAAAGAAGAAGAAGGAGGGATAGCCGAGGGTCAAAAAGCTCCTCAAGCTCGACTGGAAGTACTCAGCTCGGATAGCGGTTTGAGTGAGTCAAAAGACCTAGCCGCACAAGAAGAAACCGCAGCGGGTCGGACCGAGCAAACCCCTCCAGCCTACCGAGGTCCACAAGGAGAAACCTCCGGATCCTATCATTCCGGGTCGGCCACTCGAGTTGAGCCCTTGACGGCGATCCCTGTCCTCCCTCCACCGCGCTCAAGCACATCGTTAAGATCCTACCAGCGCCGGCGTACCTCTCGCCCTTCCTCTTCCACTCGAGACAACCCCCTCTCCTTCTTAGGCGGACACCATGCACTCGTGTCACAATTCCAAAATCTGCCATATTCTTCTTCTTCCTGGAATTCTATTTTCTTTTACTTATCTTTTTGTCCATACATCAAATATGTACTACTTATTGTATTCTTCCCATTTTTTTTTGTTTTTGCTGAAAGGCAAGGGGGAAAATATAGATAGAAAAATTTGTTGTCTTGTTTAGGGGAGTTTCTCACTCTCTTTCTATGTATATACTTTCTTTAACTTCAATGAATTAATGCATTCTCTTCAAACTCTCCGAGTTTATTGTTTATTGCAAACATTTACGAGTTAGCATCATTTCATTGATATTTGAAGAGTATCTATTCTTTATGATTTGATACTTTAAGCTTGCTTTACTTAGCATTATTTTTTGAGCAAGTATACAAAAATAGATCTATATCACTAACAAAGTTTCTGTCTAAGTATGGAATGCCTTTCATAAAAAAGGGGAGATTGAAGACTCGGACTTTACTCCACACATTTATGAGTTCTATCAAAGGAATAAGGTATAAGACTTTCTCACTTATAGAGTTTTGATTCCTAGTCATTCTCTCGTACCTTAGAAACTTTTCGAGTGATATAGTATTTTCTCTAAGTGATATACCATTTATTTCATGTATTCTTACTTGTCTCTGTGAGACTCGTAAAGCATATCCGAACTTACTATCTTACACCGAGTTCCGAGTCTCTCATCACTTAGAATTATCGCATGTTCAAATGACTAGTATTCGCATAACCGCACTCGAGTCCGACCTCATATTACGGGTTTTATTCGTTATAGTCGGCGCTTCTAGTCCGAACCGTGCTTAGTCTAGATCAAGTTTGTTTCACTCGATATTCTTTATGTAACTTGATTCTCGCTTAGACTAACTCGGATGGAATTTCGAGTTTCATGGATATTAGACTCGGAAAATTCCATTCCTTTTCCGACTCGAGATAATTAGTCACTTAATTATCTTAATTATATTATTATCTATGTCTAATCTTGGACCAAAGTATTTTATACTTTGAGAACCAATTTGATTTACTTTTGTAGGTTATTCAAACGAGGATACACTTTTTGAATTACAAAAGTAACCGGCTTCAAAACGTCGGATCACCGACGAGACAAGGCTTTTTCCACCTCTAACCTAGCCCCAAAAGATTGCGTCGAGGCATGTCTGTTTCTAAAATTGGAAATCTACAACACCAAGCTAAACGGTGGTTTCCACCTTATCTTTCAAGACAGCGCCGATGGTTTTGGGACTTCCAAAGGAGTCAAGAACCGTTGTCCAACGTTCATATCTCAACGGATACTTTATGAGTGACTCGGAAGATCCTTAACAACGGTCACAAAGGACCTCCAGTCGGAAGATGGAGATAACGGCTATGTTGCCTGGTCCTCTATAAATAGAAGCCAACTCTCAAGACTTGAAGATTGCCGAACCTATTGTTAATACACATACTTGAGCAAAAGTCATTGTATTCATTCTCAATCTTCTACTTACAACTCCCACTCGTAATTCATTATATTATGAGTTGTAAGGTCTTGTACTTAGTTACAAACACTCTCATTGTTACTCTCTAAGTAAGGTCCCTTGACCGAGCCGTAAGGGTTAACTCAGCTCGGTTGTCCCTAGCTATAAGGGTTATCTCGGTTAGGAAGTACTAGATCGGATAAGGGAATTTCGAGTCTAGGAAAAACTTGTAAGGAGTTGTTTAAGGGAGCAACTTGAGTTCGGTCGGTCTACCGTATTTTGTGGACTCAAAATAGTGGATTTGACTTCGTGCTTGGATTAGCACGGTCCGTGGTTTTCTACCCTAGGAGGATTTCCACGTACTTTCGTGTTTTCACTTTCGAGTACATTCTAGACTAAGACAGATTCAAAGTTTAAGCTTTATCTCGCTTCTTTACTCTTTCTTGGACTTCGAGTACATACTTTTCGACCCCATTACGGACTCGGAATCCGCCTCTGTCTATGCTTTGGTCAAAAGTGTTTGATTTTCTAAAAATTCTTCCACCACCCTATTCACCCCCGCCTCTAGGGTGATTCGGTCTCTCCCGAGCAAACCTTCGAGATAGAGTCCCCGATAATGAGGTCGAAAACTTGACAAGTCGCAAGCGTATGGTGTATGGTTTTAGCAAGTCAAGGTCGATCCCACAAGGACTCAATCTAGCAGCACCATAAACTAGCCCTCTACTCGAATTACTAAGCAAATCGGGTTTTTGAGTTGATTGTTTGCTAAACTATTTCTAAATACTAATCTCAAGAAAATTAATCTAGAATTTAATCAATGGATAGAAAAATTTAGGGATTTGATTTCCTAACAATGAGTTTGATTATTAAAACATAATTGGTGCAATCACTCTTTCAATTGAATCAAGGATCGATAATCAAATAATTCTATCGCTCTTTTCGATGTTTAATAGAATTTCTCTAGTTAACCTAACAAACAAATTTCGTATGCCTTTCAAGTTAATCAAATTTAAAGATTTCAAATTATCAAAGTGATCCCCTAATTTACTAGTTTTTTCTCAAATTGTATAAACTAGGTAGAATAGTTGGTTGTCGGATTATTCCAATTCACCTTTCAGTACTTCATAGATTAATTTCAAATTACAAGTATTCAAGGCCTTAAAATACTCATAAACATGAAGAACACAACCTTCTATTGATTTAAAATAAGAATTCAAACACAAATCATGAAAATTTAATCAAACGTTATTGTTTCGAATTACAAATCCCTAGATAAAAGAAATCTACTCATACATGATTATTGAAAGCTTAATAAAAATTCTAAATATGATAATCAAACCTTAAACACTAAGAATGTAGAATTACATGATGGCTTTTAAGAACTCCACTTGAATCTTTCGACTTCAAATGAACCTTCAAACTTGCTTCAATATTCTTCTTCAATCTTCAAAATGTGTTTTTGATTTGATGTGGATGATGAAGGGATGATATATGGATGTTGTAGTTCTTCAAGTTAAGTAGCGAGAAATCAAAAATCAAAACACCCAAAATCGTCGGAATTTGAGCAACCACTGAAAAGTGCATAAAAGGAGCCACTCGGGAAGCTCGAAGTGAGCTCTGTCCAAGTTTTCTCGCCTTAATTTTTCTACCACTGTTTGGGGATTCATAGGGGAGGTCCGTAGTCAACTTTCTTTAACATAAATTTATGTGGCGTTTGGTTGAATGTAATTCAATAGGGGTGCAATGTAATTGGGTATGCAATATAATGGGACAATAGTTATATTACCATGTTTGGTTTATAAAGAGTGTAATGTAATCACAAAGGTAATATATTATTTTAATAACAAAAAATAGCAATTAAATTATTGTAGTGAAGATAAATGTTATCTAAATGAAACTTTGAGTTACATATTTAGATTTGAGCTTTTAAAAATATTTTCAATGAAATAATCAAGTTTTATTTCTTTCGTGATGAATATCAACTATATTATTCTAATGATAATAAATATCATAATAGAGATAAATATTATCCACATGAAAACATTTTAAATTCGAAATCATATTTGAGATTTTTTAATCTTTTCCATCATATTTCCTAATTTTAAATATTTTTTGTGACAAAAAAGATCAACTGGATTATTCTAGTGCCGATATATGTTTGTCGTAGTGAAGATAAATTTTATCCAAATAACAAAATTTTAAATTCTAAATTTATATTTGAGCTTTTCTTAATCTCTTCTATCATATAATTGAGTTTTGAATTTTTTTCATTGATAAAAATACCAAGCTGAAATTATTTTATTGGTGATAAATATTTACTCGAATTAAAGATAAATATTAACAAGTAATAAAAAATTGATCTACAAAGTTTAATTTAACCTTCTTTTATATTTTCAATTGAATAGTTAAATTTTGAATCCATAATATTAAACTTGAATTTTCTCTTAATAACCAACCAATCATATCATATATTAAGATGATACAAGAAAGAAAGTCAAGTTTTTTCTCAAATGGATGAATTTTTTGCTTGCTAAGAAGGAGGGAGAAAAAGGATATGAAATAGAGAGAGAGGGCAGAGAGAGAAATTATTGAAAGTGTATTGAAATTTGATCACAAGGATGGATGTAATCATGATTGTTTAGTAAATGTGTAAGTAATTGTAATTGCATAGGTAGAATTTAATATGATTAAAATGCATTTTTGATTGCATTATAAAGTTGTAACCAAATATGGTAATGTAATGACCATTACCAATTTGATTACATTACCACTTTGATTACAATCAAACATGCCCTTAGGGAATTGGATTGTTTTGGCCTCAAAGCTTACAAATTTGCATTAAAAACAACAACACCAAGTATAATATGGAAATAGGACATAAATCAAACATTTTAAGTATTATATTCTCTAATCCACTATCGAAATTCCCTAAAAATCAAGTCAAAATATGCTCTTATCATTCGCCTAACATGTCTAATGCAAATGCGATAGAAACTCACAACTTAGATTTTCAAGTCTCACCCTCTTAATAAGTGATCTCCCTAGTGGAGTTGCCACTGTAGGAACCACGATCCACTCCCATTGGGGGCCGCCGAGCAGCGTTTCCCCATGAAGCATCGACTCTCTTTTTTTTATTTGAAATTGGTTTTGATTCAGGAGATGAGGTGTGTCTCTTATTAATATGATTTTTAGAATTAGACTATTGAAGTAGTTTTAGAGGAAAGATTTGATTGACTATTTTTATTAACCATTTTATTTTTAAAGTAGTTTTAATGAAGTCTCGGGATGTTGAACTTCGATGACTCAAGCAACAACTTCTCTATTCGATCTATTCATAGATCAAACTAAGGCTTGGACTGAGGTTAAGGTTGAGATTCTTCTTCTTTTGATTTCTTCTTTAGTTATTTGAGTATGAGGTTAAGGTTTTCTGCCATTGACTCAATTTGCTACTGGTGTTACTTAGTAAAGGTGTAAGATGTACTTGGTATGGTACGTGCTGATGTGGGACATATCGGCGTTGACCGTAGCGATGTTAAAGTAGAATTCTTATTTCCTAAACCCCTTTGAGCCATGATTCTAGATTTGAGTTGGATTTCCTGTCCTCTATACCAAAAGAGTAAGTGCTCGGAATGGACTTGTGGAATCTTTTAGGGGAGATAGGGTCGTTTGACTCGAGGAACGAATGATCTTAAGAGAAAAGAAAATAATATGCTCTTTTATTTGGGATGCGCATAAAGGAATGTAAATTGGTTAAAGTGAAATGCAATAATGGAAATAGAGTCCCTTAGATTGGGATGAATTTGATTTGGCTAAGTGCAAACAAACACTCACCTAATTTGAGATTAATTTGAATTTGGATAAATGCAAGAAAAAAATAAGCAACTCACTCAATTGGGATGAATTTTAACTTGGCTAATGCGAAAAAGAACTCAACTAATTGAAATGAATTTTAAATTGGCCAATGCAAATAAAAGACCCACTTATTTTGAGATGAATTTGGAATTTATTTAATGCAAAAATGGAATCACCTATTTGAGATGAATTTAATTTGGCTAATGCACAAAAAGACTCACCTACTTGAGATGGATTTTAAAATTTGGCCAATGCAAAAACAGACTCACCTATTTGAGATGAATTTAACTTAGCTAATATACAAAAAGACTCATCTAATTTTAGATGAATTTTAATTTTGGCTAATGTGAAAATGAAATGAATGGACTCATTTTAATTGAGATGATTTTTAATTTGGCTAATGCAAAACTGAAATAAATGGACTCACCCTAAATAAGATGATTTTAAATGTGACTAATGCAAAAATAAAATAAATGGACTCATCCTAAATAAGATGATTTTATATGTGGAAAATGCAAAATAAAATGAATGGACTCGCCTTAGGTGAGATGATTTTAATTTTGGCTAATGTAAAAAGAACTAATCCAATTTGAGATGAATTTAATTTTGGTTAATTCAAAAATGAAATAAATGGACTCATGCTAAATAAGATGATTTTAAATGTAGCTAATGTAAAAATGAAATGAACTCACCTAATTTAAGATGAATTTTTATAAAAATGAATAAAATGGACCGACTCAGGAAGGTTTATTATTTATTTTATTTATGCACCCATGCAAGGATTATTTAGTGAATCTAGCAAAATTGCTAAGGACTCACAAAAAATTTTAAATAATAAAAGCAAACACACTCATTAAAGCATACAAATGAAGAAAAAAGGACCACCTAAACATCAAAGGTTCTATGGTAAAAAGAGGGATGAATTTAGGTAGGATACATGGTGTCTCATAATTCGAGAATTCACTCCCCACGGTATACACGATAGGAAATAACATGAATTCTCTCGTGCCTATCCGTACAAACCAAGAAAGCATGCTATGATTGGAGAGTAACCACTTTCCCAATTATCAAGCCTAAGTAGTCTCACTCGAGTTAGTAGTTCGACCTCTCCAAAAAATGTTCTTAAGAGTAAAGCCTATGGTCGAAATTAAAAAGCAACTATGTCCAACGTTGCCTAAATGCAATATGTCTAATGCGGAACACATTAAGAAAATTCACAACTCAAATTTTCAAGTCTCTCCTCTTAATAAGCGATACATCCCCAGCCGAGTCGCCACTCGTAGGAACCACGAGCGGTCCCCCAAAAGGAACTAGATGGGGACCGAGTTTCCCCATGAATGTCGGATCTCTTTTGTTTTTGAAGATTATTGTTGAAAATTATGTTTTGAAAGTTCATTTGGAAAGTGGGGATGAGTCTTGTATTGAGATTTTTGATTTTTATAATTTAATTTGGAATAGTTTAAGTAAAGTAGTGATTGACGATTTTATTAATCATTTACTTTTTGGAAATTAATTTTAAGAAGTCTCGGGATATTTCTTAGTAATTTAAGAACATAGAAGAAATTTAAATCTACATTCAGCCGCAAGGCTTTTGGGCCAAAGAGGTGTGATAACACCGGTTTAGACCTAGAGTCAAGCCCGGCTACTAGCCGGCGCGGCAAGAGCTAGCGCCATCCGAGTCATCGAGCCGGCCATAGGCCGAGATTGAAGAGTCGGTCTCGATCTATAGCCTTGGCTGTTAGAAAGTAAATCAATTTTTTTTTCATTTTTAAATTAGAAATGTTGAGATGCGATTTAAGAGAAATAAAATAAGAAAAGGGGAGTCGCCAGTTAGTTTTAGGAATAAAACTAACAAAAATAGAAAGAATACTCTTCCAATCTTAGTATGGGAAAACTAAGCTTGAAAGAGGTTTAAAAAATGACTCCATCGTTCCGGAACCGAGAATCCGGTGTTCGGAGGTGAAGGTACGAAATGTAGGGATAAACCCTCCATTCCGCTCATCAACGGACGACCTTTACTAATTTAAATTGTGAGTCAAAATAATGTGTTTAAAAGGCAAGCATACAACATGCAATTACGAAAAATTTACTCAACCCAACATGCAAAGAAGGCGATAAAAGCAATAAAGAAAGTAATAAAAAGTAGAAAAGAAACCGGAAAGGAAAGCGCAGAAAATAAAATTACGAGTGGGTAGGGAGGAAATAAAAATGATTACATCTTCGTTCACAATACAAAAAGCGGTAAAAAGCATAAATTTAAATAAACCGTTAGAGATTGCAAATGAATTAAGCACCCTCAGGTTGTCCCACGTGTTGATCTTGATCGTGAACTGGATCTGGAAGCTTGACGGTGGATGAACAAGACCGAAGGAGGCTTTTGTGGAATTTATGGAGTTAGAGTAGTGTAGGAGAATGATAAGATGCTTGGTATTGTAATGGTTAGCTGAAAATGAGCCAAGAGATCAGAATACCAATGAGCTTTCAATAGATCTTAACCTAAATTCAATAGAGTGTAGCTAGGGTTCAAGGAAGAAAGTGATTAATGGAGCAACTAAGTCAAAAATGCAACTTCTTTCAAGCATTAATCAACGGCCTAAAATGAGGAGTAAAACTCCTCTATTTCTAAGCTTCGGGGCTATGTCATATAAAATGACATAAAGCACGCAGCCAGCCATCAACTTATTGAACCAAACTAGCCAGAATCCGGAAAAAATTGGAAAAAATCATCCTTGGACCGAAAATCCCATGAAGGGTGTCGAGAAGCACGGCACTCTGCCCCAAAATGACATTGTACGGAAAGCTGTCCTTTCAGTATCGTGGTTGAACACTCGGAGCAAAAGACGGTGCTTTCACAAAATAGGCCTTAAAGCGCAATGTCGACCTCGTACGATATCATTTAGTGAAGTTGACTTTTGTGTCACGGTTGGATGCTTGAAACCAAACACGGTGCTTTGGCGTGAAGAGCCATAAAGCTAGGCAACGGCCTCAAATGCATCGTTTAGTGAACTTGGCTTTCGTGCCTCGGTTGGGCGTTGAGGGAAATAATGAAACCTTGCGTTTTTATATAGTATGGAGAAGGTCAGCACCGATCTTTGCTGCTTTCCATTTTTGGAAAGTTTCTATTCTTCGTAGGTTGCTATTTTTTATATATTTTTATTTTTTGTACGGATTTGGGTTTCTGGTTGGGAGCCCAAACCGGGCTTGGTTTGGCCAAAAGAAAATGGGTTTATAGGTCGGCCCAAGAAAAAAGGCTAATTTTGTGGTGCTAACGGGTTCTTTATGGTTATTGGCTTCCGTCGGACCAATTAGACTCGATCACAATCCAAGTTCACAAACAAGACCGAGATTTCATCACTGGGCTAACAAAAATAAAAGAGAAAAAGGATAGCACTTTTTAGGTGTCGACACACAGGCATACCCAACTCAACAATCACATGCCGAAGCAAAAACATTACTCCATGGCCACACGTTGGAGACATGATAAAATACAAAACTATAAAAATTAGCTTAACAAGAGGATAATGTTTATAATTTGCAACAGTTTACTTAGATGTCATTTCGTGGAGTACTATAACAGCAACTAGATAGAAACTACTATTTCAACTAGACGTTCTATTATTGCAACTATTTATCCATCAATATTGGCACTATTAGAACGAGGAAAATAAAAATAAAAATCATAAATAGAACACTACAAGTTATGAAGAGTCTAGTAAGTAGACTATGCATGTATTTAATCACGAGGCCACACGCCCGGATATTAACACCTAACCAACGGCCATACACCGAAGTAAAAACATAACTCAATGACCACACACCAGAGTATTATAGCAATAACTAAACATAAACAAAGAGGAGGAGGAGAAGGATAAGGAAGAAGAGGAAGAAGAATTAGAAGAGAAATAAGAAAAGACAAAGTGAGGAAAAGAGAGATGTGACCTTCCGTTACGTGTAGATATCATTCGCATTAGACGCTTCTCCATAGCCATCATATCATGTTGTTGTATTACTTTATGTTCCTCCATGTCCCTTGGACTTTCTCCCAATCGATTATATAGCTCTTCTATGTGCTTTTGCTACTCCCATATTTTTTGTTGTTGTTCTTCATGTACCCTCGCTTTGATGGAACCCCCATAGCCACTGCCTTTGCCTCGAGTGTATCCAGATTTTGCTCTAAGGACTTGAACCAACATTTTGTCTTGAGTTTGAGGGCTTTCTTCCGTGTCCTTATTTTATACAAGGTGATAGAGATCACTCTAAAAATACATGAAGTTAGTATAAGACGTGTCTTAATACATTTACTTGCAAAAGTCATGATTTAGTCTCGGACGTGTCCTAAAATATATGAAATTAGTATCAAACAATACTTACATGTACTTTCTTTAAGTGTTTATGATCAACCCTCACTAACACTTCATTATCATCTGTAGTAGTGTGCTTTGAAAGCCATATAACATTGATGATTGGCTTGATGTTGTTCTTCTTAGTCTTGAATCATTAGATTTCCATAGAGAAATTTTACCAATATGTAATTAGTCAAGGATTTAATTTTGTATATGCGGGTCTTACTAAAATAACCTCAACCTCAGTGTAGACTTAGGTATAAATCTCTATCTCTCTTAGGTTTTGATTCTAAGTCATTCTGAGTATTATAGAAACTCTTATCTAAGTTTTCATTTTGTATATGCAGGTAAGACCATCTTGAAGAAGACTCATTACGAGCTATACAAGGGAAAGAAACCCAACATCTCCTACTTCGGACCATTTGCGTGTAAATGCTATGTTCACAACAATGGAAAAAAAGCATATGACTAAGTTTGATGCTAGGTCGGATGAAGGCATATTTCGGGTTACTCATCTCATAGCAAAGCTTATTGTGTTTTTAACAAGAGAACTAACAAAGTGGAAGAAAGTATCCATGTTGTCTTTGATGAGATTGATCTTGACAGGATAAATGAGTCCACGTAATCGGATCTCGGGGTTAAGAGATGAAGACGACCTCGCTGAAGCCGAGCTTAGAAAGAGTCAAAATAGAATTACCGAGGCAACCGAGAATGGAGCAACTCATAATGTTATGACTCAGAGTGAACAAGCTCAAGAGCTAGTTTAGAATGTTGTAGAACAAGTCAATGCAGAGACTCAGCGAGATTAACTAATTGAAGATTAGGGTATTTAACCAACAAACTTGGTAAATCGGAGGACAAGTAAAGCTTTCAAATATGCATCCAAGTCACCCACCTAAAAACATACTTTCCGACATCAACGAGTGGGATAAGAACTCGATCTTCTTTACATAATTTATGTGCATTTTTGCATTCATATCATTAACGAACCCAAAACTGCACTAGGGTCCCTAAATGAACCTGAATGGGTAGAGGCCATGCAAGAAGAGATTAATCAATTTGAAAGAAACTAAGTCCGGACTCGACCAAATGACCTTCTGACCACCTAGTCATAGGAACCAAATGGGTTTTCAAGAACAAACTGGATGAGGAAGGGTTGGTAGTTTGAAATAAGGCTAGACTTGTTGCTTAGGGATTGACTGTGGGGAAACCTTTGCACTGTTGCTAGGATTGAGGCAATCGGAATCCTATTAGCATTTCCATCTAACATGAATATCAAGCTTTATCAAATGGATGTTAAATGTGCTTTTCTGAATAGTTTCATTCAAGAAGAAGTTTATGTTGAGCAACCCCTGGATTTGAAAATTCAGAATTTCCAAATCATGTTTTCAAGTTTAAAAAGGCTTTATATGGTGTTAAATAGGATCCTAGAGCTTGGTATGAAAGACTGAGTAGTTTCTTGGCTGAAAATGATTTCAAAAGAGGTTAGATTGACAAAATTCTTTTTACCAAAACAAGGGGAAAGATTTTCTTATCATTCAGATATATGTTGATGAAATTATTTTTAGAGCTACTAATGAAACTTTATGTCAAGAGTTTTACGTGTTGCTTGAGACGAAGTTCCAAATGAGTATGATGGGAGAACTTAACTTCTTTCTTGGTCTAAAACTCAAACAAGACAAGGATGGCATCTATGTTCATCAATCTAAGTATACCAAGGAGTTGTTAAAGAAGTACAAGCTATGAGATGTGAAGCATTCGGCAACACCGATGAGTAGCAGTTTGAAACTAGACTCGGACGAGAAAGATAAAGTCGTAGATCGAAACTCTACAGAGGTGTGATTTAATCTCTACTTTATCTCATATCTAGTAGGCCGGATATCATGTGCGAGTGTCCGCCTTTGTGCAAGATTTCAAGCTAATCCAAAAGAATCACATCTCACCGTGGTGAAGAGAATTTTCGGATATCTTGCAGGGACTCGGAATCTTGGTCTATGGTTTTCAAAAGACTTAGAACCGACTTTCACTGGATACTAAGATACCGATTCTGCTGGATATGAAGTTGATAGAAAGAGCATATCAGGAGCATGCCAATTTCGGGTCAATCCATCATCTCCTGGTATTCAAAGAAATAGAACTCGGTTGCTCTATCAAATGTTGGGGCTGAGTACATTGCAGCTGGAGCTTGTTGTGCTCGGATTTTGTGGATGAAGCGAGCACTTGAAGGATCTCGAGCTATCATTCACATCTATCCCAATCAAGTGTGATAATCAAAGTGCAATCAATATCACTAAGAATCCAGTCAACACTCAAAGACAAAGCATATTGAGGTCGGGAATCATTTTCCGAGAGACCATTCCGAGAAAGGTGCTATTGAACATAAATTCATTCCTACGAAATTTCGGTTAGTCGATATTTTCACTAAACCTCTTAGTGAGGATCAATTTTGTTTTATTAGGATGAGTTTGGCATGATTAATGCATGAGTATGTGATTTATTACATGAATTATCTTTGCATAATTATGTGTTATGTGTTTTAATAACGAATAGATTAGTTGACTCGAGTGAGACTGAGTTGTAAGTTATTAGTTTTCTTAGTGGTCTTAGTCACTTAGAAACGATACTCGAGTTAGATTGGATGTATGAGCAAAATGGACATCAAACTTCTAAGATCATCTCTAGATAAATGGAGAATTTCGAAATCTTTTCGAAAACTCTTTCCTCTCTCTCTCTCTTCCAAGCGTTTCAATAAGAGGAAACTAGTCTGTTGGAAGAAAGCCGATGGAATTCTTGCTGTTGGAGTGCTTGAACGTCACACGGATCTTAGAGTATTGCTTGGTTTTGGGTCGAACGAAGGTTGTAAATAGCACCCCTTTACCTTCTTTTCTTTACTTTGCCCACTGCTTACTTACTCTCTCTATTCTCGATATTTACGCTAGCTCGTTTTCTCTCTCTCTCTCTCGAATTCGAAGCTTTCGTACTCTCTCTCTTCTCTTATTCTCTTTGTTTCTCGGCGTTCACCATGCCTAAACGAGGAACTAGTCAAGAATTGGGTTCAGCTACCAAGAAGCCCCGCACCAAAAATGCCCAAGAAGGTACGTCCAATCATTCTAAAATCTTTGTCGTCTAACACCTCACATTGGATGATAAATTCTTTCCAACCACATCCTTCTCATGGTTGTGCCATCTCAAAACTACTCGGGGTTTACAATTATTTGTGCTTTAGTGAATTCATTTATCCGAACTCGTTGTCGAGTTCTATGCGAACATGTCTTTCTCTAAGGGAATGATCACCTCCAAAGTTTAAGATAAATTTGTTCGTATCAACATCTCTCTTCTTCACGGACTTTTCAAACTTCTCTTTTCTCAATTCCAACCCTATACCTTTCATGGAAGTTGCCTACGACTTCTTTGAAAATTGCTTACGTGTCCGAGGAGTTTTAGACCACTATCCGCTCTCTTAAACATGTCCTTCAAAACCTGGTCATTAACAAGAAGACCATGCAGTCCCAGATTAGGGAAACCAGGACCTCATGATCGAGCTCAAGGAGATTATCAATCAATAGTGCGAGCAGCTTCAACTCCTCCAAGAACGATGGTCGAAAGCTGCCGAGGACCTAGACATGACTCGATACTTCGAGGAGTCCTCCAGCTCAGCTAAGTCTACCTCAGCTGAGGTCGAAAAGGCAGCTGAGGAAGAAGCTCGAGTCGAAGAAGGAGCAGAAGAGAAGAAGGGAGAAGAGGATAAAGACAAAGAAGAGGCCATACAACCCGAGGGCCAAGGTGCACCAGAATAATAACCATAGCCGATCTCCTCGGATCATGCTCTAAGTGGGTTAGAAGAGGCTGGCAAAGTTGGTTAGTCCAAAGCAGCTTGTTCCGAAGCAACACCCGCTGGTGTCTTCGAGGAAGAGGAGCTCGAGGACAATGTGTCCTTAGTTCACGTAACTAGGACAGAGCAGATTCCAAACATTCCAGAGTGCCGCAACCACCCCGTTCATCCACTTCTACATAAGCATACAAGCGCAGGCGCACTCGCTCGTCCCTCCTCTTCCGCACAACCAGCCCCCTTTTCTTAGTTCATCTCTTTTCTCTATTTCTGTTTTTAATTTTTTTGTCTAAAATCGGTTGTACTTATTTGCTATTTTCTTCCCTCCTTTTGATGAAATGCGTAAGGGGAGAAAATATAAAAAACTTGGATGTTTAGTTTAGGTGGAGTTCCTCCCGTGTTTTTTTAAAGTATTTGTATTATTGTTGTTTTTCTAAGCAATGAATGATTTTTACTTTTCATAGTATACATGTTTTTGAGTTACATATTTATCTTGCCTTGATGCTCCGATACTTAATTCCGTAACATACTCACTCTGGATACAATCTATTTCTTTTTCTTTGCTCCGATTTATAGAGCTATGATATGATCCGAGCTGCACTTTATAAGTACCTCCAGTCACTCTCGCTTCGATATTTAAGAGAACATTATTTCATGTTCGATCATTGACAATGAAAACTCATGTTTTGAACTAACAAGTTTCTATCTTAAGTATGGAATGCCTTTCATCAAAAAGGGGAGATTGAAGACTCGGGTATAAATCTCTATCTCTCTTAGGTTTTGATTCTAAGTCATTCTGCGTATTCTAAAAACTCTTATCTAAGTTTTCATTCTATTATGACTCGACTCGAAAGCGCTTTATTACATATCTCCTACACTCGGTGTTTCGACTCACTCAAACATCACTCGGAACCATCGCATGCTCAAATAATTTCTCTAACACTTTTATTTTGAGCACTCGACTTTGTATTTCAACGCAAAGTGAATTACAACATTAACTCTCTATTCTAAGTTAGTTTATTTCCCTGAGAATTATTTGACCGGATCAAGTTCTTATACTCCGATATTTTATTCTTTCTAACTTGATTATTTTAGGATTGATCTGAAGATGGAATTTGAACATATTGAATATTAGACTCGGAAAATTCCATTCTTTTAGGCCAAAGATAATTAAGCATTTAATTACTCTATTTTAATTATTATCTATGCCTAATCTTGGACCAAAGTATTTTATACTCGTGAGAACCAATGTGGTTTTCTTTTGTAAGTTATTCAAACGAGGCTAATCTATTTTTGAATTTCAAAAGCAACCAGACTTCTAACCATTAAACACCGGAAGACAAGTTTTAGCTACTTCGGATATGGCTCGATACATCGTGTCGGGATTGTTTGTTTCCAAAACTAGAAAACCCCAACTCTAGGACTAATGATTATTTCTACCTTAGTTTTCAGTCACCACCAAGTGATTGGACCATCTTTTGGAGCCAAGAGTCGTTGCACAATGTTCACATCCTAACGGACCTTGTTTGAGTAACTCGGAATAGTCGTTATAACGACTAGTGAAGATTTCGATCCCGTAACCAAGATTCCACGGTCACTCTGTCAGGTTAGCTATAAATAAAAGCCACTTCACAAGACTAGAAGATTGCTGAACACATTGTTGCACCTATTATTGAACACTTACTAAGTGCATACTCGATCAATCTTCTTCTTACAATTCAAAATCTGTATTTAATATTCTTTTAGGTGTAAAGAAAGCGGAATCAATTACATACTTCTCTTAATTTCTTAGTAAATCCCTTGAATGAGCTGTAAGGGTTAAATTAGCTAAGTTGTCCCCGATTATAAATGTTACCTTAGTTAGGAAGTACTAGATCGGATAAGGGAACTTCGAGTCTAGGAAAACTTTGTAAGGAATTGTTTAAGGGAGCAATTCTGATTGAGTCGAGTCCTTTATATTTTGTGGATTCAAAATAGTGGATTTTACTTAGTGCTTGGATTAGCACTGTTCGTGGCTTTCTACCCCATGAGGGTTTCCACGTATATTTGTGCTATTGTCTTTCTAAGTCCAATCTAGACTCGGAATCCGCATTTGGTTTGTGTTGGTGAAAAAATTGTTTAATTTTTTTCATCACCCTATTCAACCCTCCTCTAAGGTGACTTAGACTCTCAAAGAGCAAACCTTCACTCAGGAAAAGACAAATTCCCGAGTAGTATGTTTGCACCACTTGTCTAAGTTTCGATTCTTACGATTCCTTTCACATTTTTTTTTCTATAAATCAAGATTAAATGAAAATATTACAAATCAAATTTTACCCTCAAATAAAAGGACATCATCTATAATCACTTCAATAAGAAATGATGTTGTGATTTAAGTGAGATATATCGCCTTAAAAGCATCAAAGTCCAAAATTGCACAACAACGTTTCCAATTATTAGTTGGAAAATCCTTCGGTGGATTATTCACACGTTCCTCATGCGTTTGTCCACATTCTTTATATTAACTATGTAGACAAGATTTCAATATCAATTATAATATATTCATTGCATACATAACAAAAGCTTATAGTATAGGCAATTCGTGCTTAGCTTCCTTGATTTTAAACTTATTTTGTTGAATGCCAGCATGTGTTTTATTATATTAGAAAAATCCTTTCATAAGGGTTTATTATAAGTTGAACGTTAAAAAATATACTTGGAACTTATAGCCACATTACAGGACCATGCATAGAAGCCACGAGTGGCCAATCTTTTCATTTCATCGCAGCAGTTATTCTCACTATATAGCCACAAAAATTCACCAAGTTCCTAGCATTATCTCCAATAGCTTGGAACACATAATCAGGTATTTTTATGTCAAGCTTACGAGTGACCACTAAGACTTTTCTTCTCAATCACTAGACTTCTATACTTGCTTCTTTGCCCCTTCCCTCTTTTTGCACTTGTCGCGAAGCTTCACATAAAATTGACAATACACCATATAAGATTATAAATATATTGAGTGCTTAAGAAAATAAAGATGAAGTAGGAAAATAAAAATCGAATGCGGATAAAACATTTTGTTAAAGGACATTGCATTTTATCAAGTATGTCACCTTGGAAAACATTGCATTTTATCAAGTATGTCACCTTGACAACTATTTCCATCATTTGGTTGTGTTTAATTTCTTTGTTTGCATGCATATACTTCGTTCCCACTCTTCGATGTTCATTATTATCAAGTGTACTTGTATCGATCAATGGAGTTACATCTGCTGCTTCAG
The DNA here is from genome assembly GCA_021018815.1 of Talinum fruticosum. Classification (NCBI taxonomy): domain Eukaryota; kingdom Viridiplantae; phylum Streptophyta; class Magnoliopsida; order Caryophyllales; family Talinaceae; genus Talinum; species Talinum fruticosum. Next base: position 190,934 of record JAITYX010000092.1, on the reverse strand, counting down.
TTACAATCAAAACAACTTTAACCCTTCTAGCAAATTTACTTTAATACCTTCTTCTTTTAGTAAAATAAACAACTCATTAGGAGAAAATAATAGTATTACAAAAAATAAGTAACAATTATTAATAACTAAAATAATGAATTTAAGAACCTATAGTTGGCATAAGGAAGTAGTCATATACCTTTTGAGGACTTGTTTCCTCAACATTTGAGTCGTCACTATCTAACTCGGATCCAGACTTTTGATTTTGTCGGTGCCATTAGGCACTTTGAGTCATCAGAATCATCATCTTCGGAGGAGTCATCATTGCTCTAGGTAGCCACCATAGCCTTTTTCTTCTTTCTCGCCCTTCTTTCTCTTTGGATAATCTTTGACTATGTGCTCCTTGCTGCCACACTCAAAACAACTAGAGTTCTTAGTTAATGCAACTTAGAAGGGGATGAGTATTTACCTTTCTCGTCTTTCTTATATAACTCCTGCTTTGGCCTCTTTTTCCACTTCTTGTATTTCATCATCTTTTTGAAACCTCAGGCAATGAGTGTTATGGGATCGCTCTGTCTAACATGTTTCGACATCACGCATTGGATAGCAATTGACAGTATTTGTTACATCAAAGCATGACAATCATGCGATTTATGATCGATTAGTATATAATCGGACATCGAAATGAGTCTACTAATGTTTAAAGAATATCCCTATGGCACTTTGAGTTTCTTCAAGGTCTCACACAAATGTTGTTTTTCCCTTCTACTCAATGTGTATGACGCCGGAGGCAAATATGTTCTTTTTCCTTTTGATTTCTCCCGTATTCCCATTTCATACATGTCGAGTCGTGCTTCCTCACCATCCTTTGTCTTCCCTGGTATGTTCGGAAGAGTGCAAATGAGATTTTCATAGATGTTTTTCTCTATATGCATTACATCAAGACTATGTCTCACATACAACTCTTTCCAATATGGAAGATCAAAAAATATTGATCTCTTTTTCCAAACACCGTTTTCGGATTGACGTTGGTATGGCTTGCCGAACTCCACATCAAGATCCTTCACTTGCTCATATATTTGATGTTCTATTAAGGGAGTTAGAGCAGAATCCATCTCGATTTTACCATTGAAAGCTTTCTTTTTCTTTCGATATTGATGGGAAAAGGGAACAAACTTTTGGGGTCGAAGATAAGCCGTTTTTTTTTGTGCTTAAGTTGATAGGAGAAAGTACCCTCTCGCACAAATAGGGCATGCCTTGTGGCCTTTGACGGTGTATTAGGAACTGGGTTAGCATTTTAACTTCTTTTTCCATAGGTATTTGTATTAGAACCAATATCAATGTCAAGCCTAGGTGAATCCATATTATTAATGTCTTGCCTCATAAATTGACCTCGTCCACCTCAAGGATTTCTTACCTTGACCACCTCCAACCAAATCTATAATAAGTAATAACAACAACCGAGGTATAATTTAATCAAACAATGGACATACGCAAAGTGGTTAATAGAACTGCTATAGGAAAAGATGTATCACATAGAAGAAGATAAAAAGAATATCACATATTGCACACAAAAGCACTCACTCGAATCGAGTCACTAAAATACACAAAATAATGTTTTAGAAAAGCAAAAATATTTGTTACACTTCAACATCATCACTAACAATGAAACCATCCAAATCAGTCCCTTGTTGATCTCGCTTCTTCTTTCTATTATTCCGCTTCGTTAGTTTTTGTTTCTTCCATTGCTCGATACTTTCTATTTCTTTATTGACCCATTTATACTTTCTATTTCTTCTTTCGTCTCTCTCTCTCTCTCGCGCGCATCGATTAGACAACTAACCGTTGGGAGATAATCGCTGGAATTCTAACCGTTGAGAGTAGAACAGTCACACCGGTCCGAGGCGACCATTGAAGAGCCGGGTCGAACGAACACTCGAAGGATATTTCTTTCTCTATAAATAGTGTCCTTTTTCCTTTAGTTCGCTACTTTACTCTCTACTTACTCTCACTCTCTCAATTACTTCAACTCGCGCAAACTCCCTACGTTCGAAGAAATTTTTGTCGCTCTCAAGCTAAGTGGAAGTATTCTCAAGTAAGCACTCGTCATTCTCAGCTCTCTCTCTCTCGTTCTACTCTTTCATTTTTTACTTGCTCACTTTCATCGAGCTATTTCTCTCTCTCTTTCCCTCTCTATCAAAAGTTCATCTTTCTTCTCTTTTCTTTATCAAACATGCCGAAAAAGGTTCCCACCCTTAGTTCTCGCCACCAAGAAACCTTGTACAAAAAGCTAGGAAGGCCCTTCCAATTCCTCAAAAATCGTTGTCACCCAACATCTACCGTTGGATAACAAGTTCTTCTCGACCACAAAGTTTTCGTGGTTAGCTCACATCAAATCAATAGGGGTTTACAATTTCCTCTGTTTCAGCGAGTTCATATACCCGTAACTCATTTCGAGTTTTGTTCTAACCTCTCTAGCTTTGAAGGTATCCTCACCTCCGAGAGATCAAAACGTCACAGTTCGCATCAAAACCTCTCTTCTTCACCGTCTCTTCAAAGTTTCTTCACTTTTCTTCAACAGCAACCCCGTACCTTTCAACGAGATTGCTGATGAATTCTTCGAAAAATATGCCAACGAATTTCCTAAGTCACGTAAAAACTTCTCCGTGACTCAACTCAAGTCGAAGCTCGTCTTATGTGCTTTCTACCGATGAGGACCTTCTTCTCACAGCATTCTAGCAAGGAGAACCCTAACTCCAAGCATCTTCAAGCTCTTTACGACATTCTAGAGGGCTACGAAGTAGACCTCTTTCTCGCTGTAGTTGAGCAAATGGCAGCCGTGCTCGCTCGGACTCGCACCAAGAAGTCCACCCCCTTCCTTTCTGGGCTCTTCTCACCCTAATCTTCAAGCAATTCAAAGTTCCTCTTCCCTTAGATCCTAACGCTGTTTCGAGGCTGCCATTGTCATTGGTAAGAAAGAACTTCTTGGGTATGGATACCAAGAGACCCAATCGGGTGTCCGGGTCCATAGCTCGAACCGAGGCCTCCTTCTCCGCCTCGGACTCGGACTCGGACTCAACCTCCTTTCTCGCTACCTCCTCCACCTGGTGGTGCCTCCACCTCGGGTGTTTCTCGATTCTCTCATCTACTTTGTCCACTGCCATCATGGACAAGCTTTCCTCGGTGTCCACCAAATTCAAGGACACCCTCCGGTCATTCAAGACTATTCTTCAATCTATGACCATCAATAAGAAAACCGCTCAATCCCAAATCCGAGAGCAGCAAGATGTGCTTCTTGAGATGAAAGCACTAGTCAAGGAGCGGAAGGAGATGATCGAGCTCCTTTGGGAAAGACGGTCCAAGGCGGCTCAGGATCCGGTCGACTCGGATACATCGGAAGAATCCTCGAGTCCGGCCAAATCCCCTCTACAGGGGAAGAAGAAGAAGAAGAAGAAGAAGGAGAAGAAGCGGAGCTCGCGGCTGAGGCAGACTCCGTCCGAGGAGAAAGAAAAAGGGGAGAAGGAAGCTGGAACAGGAGCCGAAGCCGAAGCAACCGAGGGCCAAGGTGCTCTAGAACCCCAGTCGAAAGTGATCAGCTCGGACAATAGTCCGAGTGGGTCGAAGACCCTGCCGACCATGGTTAGTCGGCAGCAGAGCCAGCACCTCCCTCGGCCGAGTTCCGGGAGGACGAACCTCTAGACGACTTAGTTCCGGGTCGGCCACTCGGAGCCGAGCCCATTCCGGAGATACCGCATGTGCCCCGCCTCGTTCGTCTACATCTTTAAGATCTTATCGGCGAAGGCGTACCGCACGTCACCATCCTTAACTCGGACTGCCCTCCCCTCCATCTAAGAAATTTTCTCCTTCTGTTTTAAATTTTTTTTTGTCTTTTTGTCCGGACATACAAATTTGTATCCTCTTGATACATTTTTCCTCCTTTTGTTTTTCTTTGAAAGGCAAGAGGGAGAATATTTAGAAATTTATTGTCTTGTTTAGGGGAGTTTCTCTCACCCTCTTTTGTGTACATATTTTTTTGTATATTAATGAAGTATCAATTTCTTACTAAGTGTTTTATGAGTTTCAATTATTTATGAGTTTAAATTTCTTGCTTAGTAATTTTCTTTGCTCCGATTCAACAACTCAATCTATCATTGCTCCGATACTTTAGTTTTTAGCACTAATGCAATCTAAGCTTACTTGCTCCGATAGAATCTAAGTTTCAATTTCTTATATCACTTTTGCACTCGTTCTCCGACTTATTTCTTGAGAAAGAATGAAAACACGGATCTATATCACTAACAAAGTTTCTATCTAAGTATGGAATGCCTTTCATCAAAAAGGGGAGATTGAAGACTCATACTTTGAAAAAATAGCATGTTGAGTACCATTAAGGAATTAGGTACAAAATTCATCTCTTTTAAGTTTTGATTACAAGTCATTTTAAGTGCTTTAGAAACTTTTACGAGTGTTACGAAACTATTGCATATGTTTTCACTTGATTCCGATCGACTCAAAAACATACTCTTATTTATCATTTCACATATAATTCCGAGTCACTCGAGACAACACTCGGACTTTTGCAGGTTCAAACTTTTGCTCTAACGTGCATAAACTCAGGTCCGACTTTGTAATCTAAGTTTGATTAAATTACGGTGTTAATTCATCCTTCTAAGTCAGCATGTTTCGTTTGAACTATGCTTGTCTAGATCAAGTTCCATTATTCCGATGTTCTCTATCGGACTTGTTTTACTTCTAGACCGACTCGGATGGAATTTAAGTTTAATGAATATTAGACTCGGAAAATTCAACTCTTTCGGGACTCGGATAATTAAGCACTTAATTATCTTAATTAAATTATTATCTATGTCTAATTTTGGACCAAAGTATTTTATACTTTGAGAACCAAATAGATTTACTTTTGTAGGTTATTCAAACGAGGTTATCCTACTTTTTGAATTACAAAAGTAACCGGCTTCAAGATGTCAAATCACCAGCGAGACAAAGCTTTTTCTACTTCGACCAAGGCCCGGACATCTGTGTCAAGGTTTTCTATTTCCAAAGCTGGAAATCTGCAACGCCAAGCTCAACGGTGGTTTCCACCCTACTTTTCGAGACACCACCGAGGGATTAGGACATCCAAAGGAGTCAAGAGCCGTTGCCCAACGTTCACACCTCAATGGATATTTTCCGAGTCACTCGGAAAAGCCATTACAACGGTCACAAAGGACTCCTAACCAGTAGATAGTCACAACGGCTAATCTGCTCGGTCATCCATAAATAGAAGCCACTTCACAAGACAAGAAGATTGCTGAACCTATTGCTAAAATTATCTCTCTGTATAATTCTCATTCAATCTTCTACTTACAACTCCAACTTTGTACTTAACATCTTTACGAGTTGTAAGGTCTTGTAATCAGTCACAAACACTTATTCTTACTTTTTGAGTAAGGTCCCTTGACTGAACTATAAGGGTTAACTCAACTCGGTTGTCCCTAACTCGTAAAGGTTACCTCGGTTAGGAGGTACTAGATCGAGATAAGGGAACTTCGAGTTTAGGAAAATCTTGTAAGGAATTGTTTAAGGGAGAAATTCTGGTTGAGTCTTTCTACTGTATTTTGTGGATTCAAATAGTGGATTTGACTTGGTGCTTGGATTAGCACTGATCGTGGTTTTTACCCCGGGAGGGTTTCCACGTATTTTCTAAGTTAACACTTTTCCGAGTCCAATCTAGACTCGGACTCGTTTCAAAGTCGGTTTTAGAATTTAATCTTCTAGTCTTTATTCAAATTTCCTCATCACCCTATTCACCCCCTCTAGGGTAACTAAGTCTCTCCAAGAGCAAACCTTCAATATCAATAACACAAGTTAATGATGCTTAGAAAAAGCGAATTTTCATTACTCGGAAAATAAATACAAAGATATAAAATGAACTCCCCTCAACCAAACATCTATCTATTCTTTCTTTTCCCTTATGCATTTCATCAAAATAAAGCGAGGGAGGAAAAGATACGGAAATGTTGGACAAAAAAATTTAAAAATCAAGAGGGAGGTGGAGCAGTGTGAGTGCGGGAGGAAGAACGAGGACCCTTTCTTCTACAACAGTTGCCTTGAGTTGAGATTGCTGGGCGAGGAAGAGGTGGCAAGAGAAGAGGTAATTCTTGAACTTGAAGTGCGGACCTTCGAACTAGAGGTTTTTCTTCCTCTAATTCCTCTTATGAGCCCTCACCTTCTTCGACTTGAGATGGCTTTGCAGAAGGTTAAGCCCGGGATTGACCAACATCCCCAACCTCTTGTGAGCCGGACTCGGTGTGCTCGAGGAGATTACCTCAAGATCTTTCTCTCCTTGGCCTTCGACTTGGCCTCCTGTTCTTCGTAGAGTGGGATTCCGAGTCCTCGGCAGCCTTGGATTTGTGCTCTTGAAGATGATTGATCCGGTCTTGCTGCCACTTGATAACTTGCTTCGGTTCGGAGACCAAAGCTTGACTTTAATCTATCCGCTTCGAGTCGTGCTTTGAAGCTGAGTCAAGATAGGCATGAAAGCCTAGAAAGCACCAAGAGTTGATTGTAACTCATTAGCGAGAAGCGACAAATTGTGAGGCCACCTTCGAAGTAAGTTTGTAGAAGGGGTGACCTGGGAAGAAGATGGACCAGCTATTAAAATAGAAGTTTCGAGTACTCTTCTTAGCCCGAGGAGGAGGAGGAAGCTCGGAAGAATGAACCGAGACACCGGATGATATTTCCTGGTATCTTAGGCCAACTAGCTCAGCCCTACCTATACGGACGATCGGCTCAAGACATTGAGTGGATCATCGGGAAGATCCACTTTGAAATGAGTAAAAACAGCAGTTAGCAAAGCTACGAAAGGAAGAGGAGGTTTCTTATGATCAGTAGGAATAAAAGCTATTTGCTCGAGGATGAAAGAGAAGACGTCAACCTCATACCCTTCAACAATATTATATAAAACTTTGAGAACCTTGCTCATGGGGTTTTCTTTTGATGGACGAGAATGAGATGAATGTTGAAAATGCATATAAGTTTTACAAAGAAGAACGAGTTCTTACCCACTATTGATGTCGAAATGATGTTCTCGGGTGGGTGACTAGATGCATAGTTGAAAGCTTTACATGTCCTCTAATTTAACAGATTCGCTAGTTGAATGTTCCGATCTTCAGCTGGTTCGGTTTGTTGATTTTTCTTCATTAGCTTGATCTTCGATAGTCCAAGCTGGTTCTTAAACTGGTTCATTCCGAGTTGTTTCTATTTCTGTTCCTTTGTCTTTGTTCATTCCGAGCTCAGCCTCTACTATGTCATCTTCATCTCGATTGAGCTTGAGATCCGAGAAAGTGGATTCACTTATCCTGCCATGATCAATTTCATCAAAGATAATGTAAATACTTTCTTCCACTTTGTTAGTTTTCTTATTAAATATTCTTTAAGTTTTGCTATGTGAAGAATAACCAAGAAAAATACCTTTATCCGACCTTACATCAAATTTGGTTAGATGTTCCTTACTATTGTTATGCACAATCATTTACATCCAAATGGTTTGAAGTAGGAAATGTTAGGCTTCTTCCCTTTGTATAGCTCGTAGGGTGTATTCTTCAGAATGGGTCGGATGAGGCATTTATTAAGAGTGTAGTTTGCTCTGTGTTAAGCGCCTCGGCCTAGAAATAGTAAGGTAGATCACTTTCAATCATCATTGTCCTCCCTATTACTTTAAGTGTCCTATTCTTTCTCTCCACTACTCCATTCTGTTGAGGAGTTCTTAGTGATGAGAAGTTGTGGGAGATGCCATTCTTGTATTTTCCTTCCATAGTCGGTTTGAATTCTCCCGATCCGAGTCTTATATCGCACTTGTATTTTGCTGCGAGATCTTAGTGAACTCTTTGAATGCTTCATTTTTGTTCTTCAGAAAACACACCCAGGTAAATCGTGAGTAATCATCAACAATAACTAGCACATATGATTTACCTCCTAATCTTTTAACAAGAATTTCACCATATAAATCCATATGTGTCAATTCAAGCACTTTGGATGTAGATACTTGTCTTGAGTGGCTTAAAGGATGATTTAACTTGTTTTCCTTTTGTGTATGGGTCACGGATTTTATCTTTCTTAAAAGAACAGTTAGGCAATCCTCTAACTAATCCATGAGATGCAAGTTTCTTGATAGTATGCATGCTAATATGACCTAGTCTATGATGTCATGTCATGAATCATCATTTAAAGAAGCTTTTAAACATGATAAGTTATGACTAGAATCGAAAGAGGAATAGTATAGGTGTTACCCGACCTCGGACACTGAGAGCTTTGTCTCTTTGGTGACCGCATCGGAAATGAAGCGGTTGGTCCGAGTGAAACTTACCTTTTAATCTTTGTCACAAAGTTGACGAGATACTCGGAAGATTATATTTGAGCCTTTTGACAAGGTAAACTAGACTGACCAAGTTGTCTCCTTGACCAATTCCGCTAATACCAACTACTTGCCTTTGCTATTATCTCCAAATGTGACTTTTCCTCCTTTCATCTCTTCAAGTTCGAGAAAAGTCTTGAATCTCCGGACATGTGGAGTGAGCATCCATTGTCTAAGTACCAATGACCTTTTTGTTTCTGAGTTACCTGCAAAAACAAAAACAAACTAACCCTTCTCACTTCCTCTTACAAACCCAAGTAATTGTTTTTACTATGGTCATTTTATGAGGAAGAGCATTTTGGGAACCCAGATTTGAATGATTTTGGATTTGGTCGATTCCGAGTCTTCTTTCTTAAGAACCGACTCTGTGTCTCTTTCTTTTGAAAACCTCTCTTTTTGTAAACAAGTTAAGAAGGCTTTTCATAAACATTGGTTTGGACTCGGTACCTTTTCTTTTTGAATGAATGGGACCATGCTCAACCTTCCTAAACTTGATAGTTACGGAATCGGTTTTGAAAAGATTTTTGTAGGAATTATCTTCCTCATCAGCATTATATCCAAGACCTTCTTTTTGAAATGAGACACACTGAGAACCAAGCAATAAATTAATGTTTTTCTGACCTTGAGTGAGTTTTAAAACCAATTCTTGAGACTCATTGAGCTTCTATTTCAATTGCTCATTCTCTCGTTACGAGGCACTCAAACTCGGTATCATTATCTTGAGTACTGGTGTCAAGTACTTTCAGATTCTATCTAGTTTTGTAAATCCTTTTCAAAGAGGTGTTTTCAGCATTAAGAGATTTCGGTTTCTCTTTAAATTCGGAAGATTAAGAATTGGACTTCTCCTCCAAGGTAAAAATATATCTAGCAAGATCATGCTTGGAGAATTTAAGGAAGTAGTTGATTACCTCCTGAGGATCTGTTTCCTTAGCATCCGATGCATCACTTTCTGAATCGGATCAAGCTTCGAGTCCGATAGAGCCATTAGACACTTTGATTCATCATTTGTGTCATCATCTTCTTTTGACTCATCATCACTCCAAGTAGCTATCGTAACCTTTTTCTTCTTTCTTTCCTTCTTTCTTTTTGGATAGTCTTTGACTATGTGCTCTTTGCCGCCACACTCAAAACAGGCAAAGTTCTTAGTTAAAGATAATTTGAAGAGGATGAGAATTTTCCTTTTCTGTCTTTCTTGTAGAACTCTTTCTTAGGCTTCTTCTGCCACTTTTTGTATTTCATCATTTTCTTAAAGCCTCGGGCTAGAAGTGCTATGGGGTCTTCTTCGAATCCGAGGAGCTTAGACTTGGACCTTGTTCCTCCGAGGCTTTAAGAGCAATGTTGCTTTTGGTATTGATCTCAGCTTCTTCTTCCTCCGGATGTAGCTCATGGGTAAGAAGTTTCCCAATAAGCTCATCTAACTTTAGTTGAGAGAGGTCCTGAGCTTCCTCTATTGTTGTCACCTTGGGACCCCATCTTCTCTTGGGTAGACTCCTCGGAATCTTTCCGATAACTTCTTCATGAATCATCTTCCTTCCAAGAGATTTGAGATTATTAACAATTTAGTGAAGTGAATGTACATTTGAGTGATGTTCTCATCAGCCTCCATCTTGAACATTTCATACTTGTGAACACTTATCTTGGCTTGCTTCACTTGGTTGGTACCTTCATATGTAGTAACCAGTGTATCCCAAACTTCTTTGACTGTGTCATAGGCGGATACTACGTTGCACGCTGCTGTAATAATTGAACACATTAGTATATTCATTGCCTTGAAGTTCTTTATGTACTTCTCGTTTTCTTCAACAGTGAACTAAGACTTCACCTTAGGCACTATTTGTGTTCCTTCTGTCTTCATAGGAGTGTAGTTGCTACTGTAGATGATGTTGCAAACCTCTTCATCATAATCCTGGATGAAGCACTCCATGATTTTCTTCCGAGTGTGCGAAGTTTGATCCCTTGAACTTGGGTGGATCGAACTCTCCATAGTTAAAAGCCATCTTATCTTTAAACCTTATATTCGTTAGATCCTTTGAGAAGGATAGGCTCTAATACCAATCGAAGGTTTTCTCTTGAGAGTCTAAATAACCTTAGAGGGGAGGGGGCTGAATAGGGTAGGAAGGAAATTTTGTGGAATTCAAAAAAAAACTCTACAAAGAAAAGACTTAAAAAACTATTACGAGTCTAGATTGTACTCGAACGCGGAACTTAGAATATACGTGAAACCCTCATGGGGTAGAAAACCACGAGACAGTGTCAATTCATACACTAAGTCAAATCCACTATTTTGAATCCACAAAATATAATGACTCGACTCTTACAAAATTGTTCCCTTAGACAATTCAATACAAGTTTTTCTAGACACGAAGTTTCCTTATCAATATTTTCTAACTGAGATAACCCTTACAGTTAGGGACAATTGAGATGAGTTAACCCTTGAAGGTTTGCTCTCGGAGAAGCTAAGTCACCCTAGAGGGGGTGAATAGGGTGATGAGGAAAATCGCTCAAGTTAAGCACTAGATATGACTCCGAGGAGAATGAGAGTCAAGAATGAACTCGGAAAAACGTTGACTCGAGTTAAGAGGAAGATGAAGATAAAGATTGGACGGAACTTTAAATGCATGCGAGTCTAGATTGGACTCAGAAAAGTATCAACTTAGAAATTACGTGGAAACCCTCCTGGGTCAGAAAACCACGGACCGTGCTAATCCAAGCACGAAGTCAAATCCACTATTTTGAATCCACAAAATACAATAGAATGACTCAATCGAGTTGCTACCTTAGACAACTCCTTACAAGTTTTCCTAGACTCGAAGTTCCCTTATCCGATCTAGTACTTCCTAACCGAGATAACCTTTACAGCTAGGGACAAGCTGAATTGAGTTAACCCTTACGGCTCGGTCAAGGGGCCTTACTCGGAAAGTAAAAATAAGTGTTTTTAACAAATTACAAGACCTTATAACTCGAGAGAATATTAAATACGAGTTGGAGTTATAAGTAGAAGATTGAGTATGAATACAAAGACTTTTGCTTAAGTATGTATATTGACAGTTGGTTCAACAATCTTTAAGTCTTGAATGTTGGCTTCTATTTATAGATGACCGAGCAGATTAGCCGTTGTGCCCATCTTCGATCTGGAAGTCCTTTGTGACCGTTGTAATGGATTTTCCGAGTCACTCGGAAAATATCCGTTGAGGTGTGAACGTTGGGCAATGGCTCTTGACTTCTTTGGACTAACTCCGATATTCTTTATGTAACTTGATTCTCGCTTAGACTAACTCGGATGGAATTTCGAGTTTCATGGATATTAGACTCGGAAAATTCCATTCCTTTTCGACTCGGATAATTAGTCACTTAATTATCATAATTATATTATTATTTGTGTCTAATCTTGGACCAAAGTATTTTATACTTTGAGAACCAATTTGATTTACTTTTGTAGGTTAGTCAAACGAGGATACACTTTTTGAATTACAAAAGTAATCGGCTTCAAAACGTCAAATCACCAGCAGACAAGGCTTTTTCCATCTCTCACCTAGCCCCGAAGAGCGTGTCGGGGCTGTCTGTTTCCAAAAGCGAAAACCGAAACGCCAAGGTTAACGGTGGTTTCCACCTTATCTTTCAAGACACCGCCGGTGGTTTTCGGACTTCCAAAGGAGTCAAGAACTGTTGTCCAACGTTCATATCTCAACCGATACTTTACGAGTGACTAAGAAGATCCTTAACAATGGTCACAAAGGACCTCCAGTCGAGAAGATGGAGATAACGGCTATCGCTGCCTAGTCATCTATAAATAGAAGTCAACTCTCAAGACTTGAAGATTGCCGAACCTATTGTTAATACACATACTTGAGCAAAGTCATTGTATTCATTCTCAATCTTCTACTTACAACTCCCACTCTATAATTCATTATATTCTGAGTTGTAAGGTCTTGTACTTAGTTACAAACGCTCTCTTTCTTACTCTCTAAGTAAGGTCCTTGACCGAGCTGTAAGGGTTAACTCAGCTCGATTGTCCCTAGCTGTAAGGGTTATCTCGGCTAGGAAGTACTAGATCGAGATAAGAAAATTTCGAGTCTAGGAAAAACTTGTAAGGAGTTGTTTAAGGGAGCAACTCGGGTGCGGTCAGTCCACGGTATTTTGTGGACTCTAAATAGTGGATTTGACTTCATTCTTGGATTAGCACAGTCCGTGGTTTTACGCCCAGGAGGGTTTCCATGTACTTTCGTGTTTTCATTTTCGAGTACATTCTAGACTCGAAAGATTCAAAGTTTCAGCTTTATCCGCTTCTTTACTCTTTACTTGCAATTCGAGTACATACTTTTCGACCCCATTACGGACTCAAAATCGCCTCTGTCATGTGCCTTGGTCAAAAGTGTTTGATTTTCGAAAAATCTTCCACCGACCTATTCACCCCCTCTAGGGTGATTCGGTCTCTCCCGAGCAAACCTTCAATTGGTATCATAGCCTAGCCTTTCGAAAGGATCTAACCATCCAAAGGTATAAAGATCAAATGGCTCGGAACCACGGAGAGTTCGATGAAGGAAGATCTTCCAGAAGACCACCAAAATTCAAAGGATCCAACTTCGTGCACTTGGAAGAAACTCATGGAATGTTTCCTCCTGGATCATGATGAAGATGTTTAGGACATCATACAAAAAGGAAACTACATTCCCATGAAGACAGAAGAATTTAGACTCGTTCCCAAGACAAAGGCCGAGTTTACTCCAGGTGAAGCAGAGAAGTTCGAAAGAACTTCAAGGCAATGAACATTCTGATGTGCGCCATCGGCTCGGAAGAATACAATCGAGTATCCGCTCGTGATTCCGCCAAAGAAGTGTGGGACACCCCGGTCAACACTTACGAAGGTACAAGTCGAGTCGGACAAGCGAAGATAAGCCGGTATCTTCATAAATATGAGCTATTCAAGATGGAGCCGAAGAAAACATCACTCGGATGTTCATTCGATTCACCGAGATTACCAACAATCTCAAATCTTTGGGTAAGAAGATTTCCCACGAGGAAATATGCGAGAAAAATACTCGAAGTCTACCCAAGAGAAGATGGGGTCCCAAGGTGACTGCCATAGAGAAGGCTTAGAACCTATCTCTTCTAAAGCCGGACGAGCTCATTGGGAAGCTTCTCATTCATGAAATCCACATGGAAGAGGAGGATGCTGAGGGCAGCACCAAAAAGAACATAATGCTAAAAGCCTCGGAAACTAGAGAAGGCGATCCGAGTTCCTCTAACTCGGAAAAGGATCCCATGGCACTTATTACGAGAGGCTTCAAGAGAACGATGAAGCACAAAAGATGGGATAAGAAGCCAAAAGAAGAGTTCTACAAAAGGGACAAGAAGGACAGGAAAGGTAAATACTCTTCTCCTTCAAAGTTATCTTTGACTAAAAACTCTAGTTGTTTTGAATGTGGCAGCAAGGATCACATAGTCAAAGACTCGTCCAAAGAGAAAAAGGGACAGAAAGAAGAAAAGGGCCATGATGGCCACATAGAGTGATGAGGACTCATCGGAAGATGACGAGGACTCGAGACGACTCAAAATGTCCGATGGCAATCTCGACTCGGAAGCTGAAATAGAGTCACTCAGATTCGGACAATGAGGAAACAAATCCTCAAGAGGTAATTGAATACTTCCTCAAATTTTCCAAAGTTGATTTAGCTAAATATATTTTTACTTTGGAAGAAAAGTCCAATTCTAATTCTTCTCGTTTCAAAGAACAACTTGAGTCAATTTCCTCTGAGAACATTTCTTTGAAAAATGAATTAGAAAAATTGAGACTTACACTCGAGAGAACTCAAGACTAGTGCTCAATCCAATGAGGCTGAGTCCGAGTTACTCGAAGAGAAAATGAGCGAGTTAAAGCAAAAGCTCAATGAGTCTCAAGATCTCATTTTAAAATTTACTCAAGGTTAGAAAAACCTTGACATGCTCTTAGGATCCCAATGTGTCTCCTTCAGAAAGGAAGGTCTTGGTTTCAACAAAGAGGAGGAATCCAATTCCTACTCGGAGCTTTTCAAAAGGATTCCGGAACTGTAAAGTTCAGGAAAGCCGAGCATGGTCCCATTCATAAAAATGAAAGGAGGACTAAGCCCGGACCAGTTTACAAGAAGAAACCATCTCCTCCAGCTTTCAAAAGAAAATTTTTTCAAAAGAAAGAGATACAAACTCAGGTCTCTACACGGAAGACTCGGAATCAAATTAAGCCCAAAGTCATTCAAATCGGGTTCCAAAAACCTTCTTCCTCAGAAAAGGACCACAGTAAAGAGTGTTACTCGGGTTCGTTAGAGGAAGTGAGAAGGGTTAGCTTGTCTCTATTTTGCAAGGCACTCAAAAGAGATCAAAAGGACATTGGTACTGGACGAGTGGATGTTCACGCCACATGTCCGGAGACTCCGGACTCTTTTACGAGTTAGAAAAGCATAAAGGGGAAAAGTCACTTTTGGAGATGACAGCAAAGGCAAGATAGTTGGGATAGGCAAGATTGGAAAGGGAAGCAATATGGTCACCCCGGTTTACATTGTTAAAGGACTGAAGTACAATCCGCTTAGCATCTCTCAATCGTGCGATAAAGTTCAAGAGGTAAGATTCACTCGGACCAACAGTTGCATTTTTTATGATACCACCAAGGAGATCAAACTCTCGGGTAAGAGATCAGGTAACACTTACATCATTCCTCTTTCGACCCGAGTCAGAACTTATCATGTTTGAAAGCATCTCTTCATGATGACTCATATACATGGCATCGTAGATTAGGCCATATTAGCATACATATTATCAAGAAATTGGCATCTCATGGTTTGGTTAGAGGTTTACCTAAGCTGTTCTTTTGAGAAAGATAAAGTTTGTGAAGCATGCACAAGAGGGAAACAAGTTAGATCTTCATTCAAATCCTTGAAGACAGTTTCCACATCCAAAGTGCTTGAGCTGCTGCATATGGACTTATGTGGTGAAATCCTGTTAAGAGCCTCGGAGGTAAATCATATATACTTGTTATTATTGATGATTATTCACAATTTACCCGGGTGTGTTTTCTTAAGCACAAAAATGAAGCATTCAAGGAGTTCGAGCAAGCTCTGCAGAAAAATCCAAGTTGAGTCTTAGACTCGGATTCGGAGAATCGGAACCGACCATGGAAGAAAGTTTGACTACTCGGAATTCTCGAGTTTTGCAACAAGAATGGAATCTCTCACAACTTCTCAACGCCTCGAACTCCTCAACAAAATGGAGTAGTGGAGAGAAAGGACAGAACTCTTGAAGAAATTGCAAGGACAATGATGATTTAGCACAACTTACCTTACTATTTGCGGGCTGAGGCGATCAACACAGACTAACTACACTTTGAACAGATGCCTCATCGGACCCATTCTGAAGAAAACACCTTATGAGCTCTACAAAGGGAAGAAACCGAATATTTCCTATTTCAAACCATTTGGATGTAAATGTTTTGTTCACAACAATGGTAAGGATCACCTTACCAAGTTTGATGCTCGGTCGAGATCAAGGTATTTTTCGGGTTATTCTTCTCATAGTAAAGCTTATCACATTTTCAATAAGAGAACTAACAAAGTGGAAGAAAGCATCCACGTTGTGTTTGATGAGCTTGAACAGGAAAAACCAAGTGAGTCTTCATACTCGGATCCGAAGCTCAGCAGAGATGATGATAGTGATGAACATGAATCTGCTAAGATTCAAACTTAACCGACTCGGAATAAGGTCACTCGGAACGAAGTGACTCGGAATGAGACAATTCAAGAGCCTAATCAAAATGAAGAAGATCACTCAGAACAAGCTCCTGAAGATCTACCAGTTCAGCCCATAAATCTTGTGAATCGAGAGAACAAGTAGAGCTTTCAAGTACGCTTCTAGTCATCCACTAGAGAACATATTATCCGATATCAACGAGTGGGGTAAGAACTCGTTCCTCTCTTCAAAATCTATGTGCATTCACTACATTCATTTCATTAACTCGAACCCAAAAATGCACTAGAGGCCCTAAATGAATCTGAATAGGTAGAGGCCATGCAAGAGGAACTCAATCAATTCGAAAGAAACCAAGTCCGGACTCCGACCAAACGACCTTCCGACCACCCAGTCATAGGAACCAAATGGGCTTTCAAGAACAAACTGGATGAAGGTGGGCTGGTAGTCGAAATAAGGCTAGACTTGTGGCTCAAGGGTACAATCAAGAAGAAGGGATTAATATTGGGGAAACCTTTGCACTGTTACAGAATTGAAGCCATTAGAATCTTGTTGGCATTTGCATCCAGCGTGAGTATCAAATTATATCAAATGGATGTTAAGTGTGCATTTCTTAATGGTTTTATGGAAGAGGAGGTCTATGTCGAGCAACCTCCTGGTTTTGAAAACTCAGAATTTCCAAATCATGTTTTCAGACTTCAAAAAGCTCTTTATCGTCTTAAACAAGCTCCCGAGCTTGGTATGAAAGACTCGAGCAATTTCTTGGTTCAAAATGATTTTAGAAGAGGTTAGATCGACAAGACTCTCTTTATAAAAACCAAGGGGAAAGATTTCCTTATTGTTCAGATCTATGTTGATGATATAATTTTTGGAGCTACTAATTAAATTCCGTGTCGAGAATTTTCTCGAGTTAATGAGTTAGGAATTTCAAATTAGTATGATGGGAGAACTCAATTTCTTCCTTGGTCTATAAATCAAACAAGACAAAGATGGAATCTATGTCCATCAATCAAAGTATACCAAGGAGCTACTAAAGAAATACAAACTCCAAGATGCAAAGCACGCATCTACACCCATGAGCGACGAGTATAAAACTTGACTCGGACGAGAAAGATAAAGCAATAGATCGAAACTCTATCGAGGTATGATTGGATCTTTGCTATATCTTACTTCCAGCCAGCCAGATATAATGTTCGAGTGTATGTTTATGCGCAAGATTCCAAGCTAATCCAAAAGAATCACATCTCATCTGCGGTGAAGAGAATATTCGAGATATCTTGCGGGGATTCGGAACTTAGGTCTATAGTACTCAAGAGACTCGAACCGACTCTCACTAGATACTCGAGATGAGGATTACGCTGGATACAAAGTTGATAGAAAGAGCACTTCAGGAGCGTCCCAATTTCTAGGTTAATGCTTAATATCTTGGCACTCAAAGAAACAAAACTCAGTAGCTCTATCAACTGCTAAAGCTGAGTATATTGCAGTCGGAGCATGCTGTGCACGGATTCTATGGATAAAGCAACACTTGAGAGATCTTGGACTTGCTTTCAAATAAGTTCCAATCAAGTGCGATAATCAAAGTGCAATCAGCATCACCAAAAATCCGGTTCAAGCACTCAAAAACAAAACACATTGAGGTCGGGTATCATTTCTTGAGAGACCATTCTGAGAAAGGTGATATCGAACTTGAATTCATTCCTACTAATCTTCAATTAGCTGATATCTTTACTAAGCCTCTTGGTGAAGATCGGTTTTGTTTTATTAGGAATGAACTTGGAATGTTAAATGCATAATTATGTGCTTTCTTATGTGAAAATTTTCATTGCATAATCATGTGTTATGTGCGTTCAAATCACTAATAACCATTTGTTCGGTTGATTTCGTGATACTGAGCTGATAGTTATTATTAACTTTTAGTTTTTGAGTCACTCGGAAAACTTATCCGAGTCAAACTCGGATGTTGAGAAAAGTGGATTTCAAATCTCTGGAATCATCTCTAGATAAGTGGAGAATTTCGGAATTTATTTTCAAAATCTTTTCTCTCTCTTGCTTGCTGTGATCGGACATCTAACCGTTGGAAGTCAAACCGCTAGAATTTTAACCGTTAAGAAGAGAACCGTCACACCGGTCCGAGGTGACTCGATGAAAGAGCTGAGTCGAACGAGATATATAAATAGCGTTATGTTGAAGGACGATTATGTTTTCTATAAATACCGGTTATTCTCCTTTGTCTCGCTACTTTACATTTCATTTACTCTCTCTCTCAAAACCGAAACTTCTCGCGCAAGCTCTCTACGTCTATAGTGACTTTTGGACATTTTCAAGCGACGTGAAGTTCATCTCAAGTAAGCTCGACTGCTCTCAACTCTTTCTTCTACTATTTTTTTCTTTCACTCTCGTCGACCTACTCTCTTCTACTCTCTCTCAAAGTTTCACTTCTCTCTTTTCTCCTTCAAAATGCCTAAGAGAGGTACTCATCCCGACTTTCTTGGCTCTTCCTCGAAGAAGCCACGCACAAAAAGCCAAGAAGGCTCTTCATCCTCCAAACCTGTTGTCACCCGAGCATCTTGTCTCTGGACGACAAGTTCTTCCCAACCACCAAATTTTCATGGTTGCCACACATCTAAACCACCGGTGTTTATAATTTTCTTTATTTCGGTGAGTTCATTTATCCCGAACTCATCTCCGAGTTCTACACTCATCTAACAAGCTCCGAAGGTGTTCTAACCTCCGGGGTTCGAATGTAACCATTCGTATAAACACCTCCCTTCTCCATCGCTTGTTCAAGGTCTCCTCTCTCTTCTTGAACAGCAACCCCATTCCTTTCACTTGAAGTCGCTAACAACTTCTTTGAAAAATACGCAAAAGAGTTCCCTGAGTCACGTAAAAATTTTTCAATGACTCAGCTCAAGTCGAAGCACGTCCTCTGTGCTTCCTGCTGATGAGAACCTTCTTCTCTCAGCATTCCAGCAAGGAGAACCCCAACTCCAAGCATTTAAAAGCTCTTTTGACATTCTTAAGAGCTACAAAGTAGACCTCTTTCCCTCTATCATCGAGCAAATGGAGTCGTGCCGGCTTAACTCTAAAATAAGAAGAACACCCCTCTTCCTTTCGGTGCTCTTCTCATCCTTGTATTCAAACAATTCAAAGTTCCTCTCCCCTCGGACCCAAATGTTGTTTCGAGGCTGCCGTTGTCGTCGACAAAAAGGAACTTCGAGGGTACGGGTACCGGGAAACTCAACCTGGTATCCGGGTACACGGCTTCGAGCTGAGGCCACCTTTTCGCCTCGGACTCGGAAAGAAGCCCTCTCTCTCCCTGCCCCACCTGGTGGTGCTTCCACCTCATGTGTTTCTAAGACTCTCTCCTCCATTTTGTCCTCCGCTTTCTTGGACAAAATCAACTCTGTGTCCTTGGAATTCAAGGACATGCTTCGGTCATTCAAGACTGTCTATCGACCTATGGCCATCAACCACAAAACAGCCCAATCTCGGATCCGAGAGCAGCAAGAAGTGCTCCTTGAGATGAAGGCTCCAGTGAAGGAGCAGAAGGAGTTGATCGAGCTCCTCCAGGAGAGAAGGTCCAAGGCAGCTCGGGACCATGGCGACTCGGACACATCCGAAGCGTCCTCGAGCCCAGCAAGACCTCCTTAGAAAGTGGGGAGGACGGAGAAGAAGAACAAGAAGAAGCAGACGCCGAGGCGGCTCCTTCGGGGAAGGGGCGAAACAAAAAGAAGAAGGAGGGACAACCGAGGGTCAAAAAGCTCCTCAAGCTCGACTGGAAGTACTCAGCTCGAGACAGCGGCTGAGTGAGTCGGAAGACCTAGCTGCACAAGAAGAAACTGCAGCGGGTTAGGCCGAGCAAACCCCTCCAACTATTGAGGTCCACGAGGAGGAACCTCTAGATCCTCTCATTCCGGGTCGGCCACTCGGAGCCGAGCCCTTGACGGCGATCCCTGTCCTCCCTCCACTGCGCTCCAAGCACATCGTCAAGATCCTACCAGCGCCGGCGTACCTCTCGCCCTTCCTCTTCCACTCGGACAAACCCCTCTCCTTCTTAGGCGGACACCATGCACTCGTGTCACAATTCCAAAGTCTGCCGATTCTTCTTCATCCTGGAATTGTATTTTCTTTTACTTATCTTTTTGTCCGGACATCAAATATGTACTACTTATTGTATTCTTCCCATTTTTTTTTTTTTTTGTTGTTTTTGCTGAAAGGCAAGGGGAGAATATAGATAGAAAAATTTATTGTCTTGTTTAGGGGAGTTTCTCACTCTCTTTCTATGTATATACTTTCTTTAACTTCAATGAATTAATAAATTCTCTTCAAATTCTCCGAGTTTATTGTTTATTGCAAACATTTCGAGTTAACATCATTTCATTGATATTTGAAGAGTATCTATTCTTTATGATTTGATACTTTAAGCTTGCTTCACTTAGCATTATTTTTGAGCAAGTATACAAAAATAGATCTATATCACTAACAAAGTTTCTGTCTAAGTATGGAATGCCTTTCATCAAAAAGGGGAGATTGAAGACTCGGACTTTACTCCACACATTTCTGAGTTCTATCAAAGGAATTAGGTATAAGACTTTCTCACTTATAGAGTTTTGATTCCAAGTCATTATCTGTACCTTAGAAACTTTTCTGAGTGATATAGTATTTTCTCTAAGTGATATACCATTTATTTCATGTATTCTTACTTGTCTCTGTGAGACTTAGAAAGCATATCCGAACTTACTATCTTACACCCAGTTCCGAGACTTAGAATTATCGCATGTTCAAATGACTAGTATTCGCATAACCGCACTCGAGTCCGACCTCATATTACAGGTCTTATTCTGTTATAGTCGGCGCTTCCAGTCCGAACCATGCTTAGTTTAGATCAAGTTTGTTTCACTCGATATTCTTTATGTAACTTGATTCTCGCTTAGACTAACTCGGATGGAATTTCGAGTTTCATGGATATTAGACTCGGAAAATTCCATTCCTTTTCCGACTCGGATAATTAGTCACTTAATTATCATAATTATATTATTATTTGTGTCTAATCTTGGACCAAAGTATTTTATACTTTGAGAACCAATTTGATTTACTTTTGTAGGTTATTCCAACGAGGATACACTTTTTGAATTACAAAAGTAACCGGCTTCAAAACGTCAAATCACCAGCAGACAAGGCTTTTTCCATATCTCACCTAGCCCTAGAAGATTGTGTCGAGGCTGTCTGTTTCCAAAAATTGGAAAACTGAAATGCCAAGCTTAACGGTGGTTTCCACCTTATCTTTCAAAGCACCGCCGAGTGGTTTTGGGACTTCCAAAGGAGTCAAGAACTGTTGTCCAACGTTCATATCTCAACGGATACTTTCCGAGTGACTCGGAAGATCCTTAACAACGGTCACAAAGGACCTCCAGTCAGAAGATGGAGATAACGGCTATGCTTGCCTGGTCATTTATAAATAGAAGCCAACTCTCAAGACTTGAAGATTGCCAAACCTATTGTTAATACACATACTTGAGCAAAGTCATTGTATTCATTCTCAATCTTCTACTTACAACTCCCACTCGTAAGTCATTATATTATGAGTTGTAAGGTCTTGTACTTAGTTACAAACACTCTCCTTCTTACTCTCTAAGTAAGGTCCCTTGACCGAGCTGTAAGGGTTAACTCAGCTCGATTGTCCCTAGCTATAAGGGTTATCTCAGCTAGGAAGTACTAAATCAGATAAGGAAATTTCTGAGTCTAGGAAAAACTTGTAAGGAGTTGTTTAAGGGAGTAACTCGGGTTCAATCAGTCTACGGTATTTTGTGGACTCAAAATAGTGGATTTGACTTCATTCTTGGATTAGCACGGTCCGTGGTTTTCCGCCCTAGGAGCGTTTCCAGGTACTTTCGTGTTTTCACTTTCCGAGTACATTCTAGACTCGGACAGATTCAAAGTTTCAGCTTTATTTGCTTTTTTACTCTTTACCGCAATTCGAGTACATACTTTTCGACCCCATTACGGACTCGGAATTTGCCTCTGTCCGTGCCTTGGTCAAAAGTGTTTGAGTTTCGAAAAATCTTCCACCACCCTATTCACCCCCAACCCCCGCTCCAGGGTGATTCGATCTCTCCCGAGCAAACCTTCATTGGAAACGAGACGGCCTTGACACGGTCTTACGGGGCTAGGTGAGAGATGGAAAAAGCCTTGTCTGTCTGGTGATTTGACGTTTTGAAGCCGGTTACTTTTGTAATTGAAAAATAGGATAGCCTCGTTTGAATAACCTACAAAAGTAAATCAATTTGGTTCTCAAAGTATAAAATACTTTGGTCCAAGATTAGACACGGATAATAAATTAATTAAGATAATTAAGTACATAATTATCCGAGTCGGAAAAGGAATGAAATTTTCCGAGTCTAATATCCATGAGACTCAAATTCCATCCGAGTCGATCTAAAGAGAATCAAGTCGAATAAAGAATATCGAGTAGACAGACTTGATATAGACAAAGCAAAATTCAAACAAAATATGCTGACTTAGAAGAATGAATTAACATGGTAATTCTTGGAACACGAAGTCGGATCCGAGTTTATGCACGTTATAGTAAATGTTTGAACATGCGATATATTTGAGTGTTGTCTTAATGACTCGAACAAGTGTGTAGAATGGCATGTAAGAGTATGCTTTTCCGAGTAAGTCGAAGCGGATGAAAATGAATGTAATAGATTCCGTAACACTCAAAAAGGTGTTATATCACTCGGAAAAGTTTCTAAGGCACATAGAATGACTTGAAATCAAAACCTTATGAGAGTCGAAGTCTTATACCTGATTCTTTGATGGAACTTAGAATGATGTATATGTAAAATTTGAGTCTTTAGTCTCCCCTTTTTAATGAAAGGCATTCCATACCTAGACAAAACTTTGTTAGTGATATAGATCTGATTTTTCAATCTTGCTCGGAAAATAAGTCGAGTAAGATGTGATAAAATGGAGTTCTATCGGAGCACATTTATCTATTAGAGCAAATACACTGAGGTTGCATAACAAGAGCTAAGGTATCGGAGCAAGAAAAAAATACTGATAGACACATCAATGATTGAACGCCGATAACATGATTATTAATGAACCGTCATTATAGAAACTCGGACATAATTGCTCTAAGCAAGTAAACCTAGAAGGCGAGATAGAAATTATTAATGAAATGCATTTATTCATTAAAGACAAGAAAATTACATAAGAGAGGGTGAAAGAAACTCCCCTAAATAAGACAACAAATTTTTTCTAACTATTCTCCCCTTGACTTTCAGCAAAAACAAAAAGAGGGAGAATGTATCAAGCAGATACTGATTTGATGTCCGTACACAAAAAAAACGTGAAAAACGAGAAAAGAAAAACTAAGAGGAAGGGGATGGAGGAGCCTGAGTGGAAGATGAAGGACGAGTAGTGCACCTAAGCTGATAAGATCTTGAAGATGTAGTTGAACGCGGCGGGGGCAGCACCGAGATTTACGGCATCGGCTCGGTTGTGAGTGGCCGACCCGAACGAGGTCATCCAGAGGCTCATCCTCCCGGAACTCGACTGCTGGAGGGGTGTGCTCAGGTTGACAAGTTGCTCGATTGACCATGGTCGGCAGGGTCTTCGACCCACTCGGACTACCGTCCGAGCCGATCACTTCGAGTTGCATTTCGGAGCACCCCGACCCTCGGCTTCCGCTCCGTGCTCTGCCTCTTCTTTCTTCTCTTCCTCGAGATGGAGCTACCTCAACCGCAGGCTCCGCTTCTTCTCCTTCTGCTTCTTCTTCCTCTTCGAGGATGATTTGGTCGGACTCGAGGATTCCGAGGTGTCCGAGTTGACAGGATCTCGAGCCGCCTTTGAGCGCCTCTGCTCTTGCTGCTCTCGGATTTGGGATTGGGCTGTTTTCGGTTAATAGTCATAGATCGAAGGACAGTCTTGAATGACTGGAGGATGTCCTTGAACTCGGTGGCATCGAGGAGATCTTGTCCATGATAGCGAGTGGACAAGGCGGAAGAGATGATATGAGAAACACCCGAGGTAGAGGCACCACCAGGTGGAGAAGGTAGAGAGAGAGGGGTTGAGTCTAAGTCTAAGGCGGAGAAGGTGGCCTTAGTTCCGAGCTATGGACCCGGACATCGGGTTGGGTTTCCTGGTATCCATACCCAAGAAGTTCCTTTTGCTAACTACTATGGCAGCCTCGAAACAACTTTAGGATCCGAGGGAAGAGGAACTTTGAATTGTTTGAAAATGAGGGTGAGAAGAGTCCCGAAAGGAAGAGGGGTGGTCTTCTTGTTACGAGTATGAGTCGGCACAGCCTTCCATTTGCTCGACTATTGCGAGAAAGAGGTCTACTTTGTAGCCCTCTAGAATATCAAAAAGAGCTTTGAGATGCTTGGAGTTGGGGTTCTCCTTGCTAGAATGTTGTGACAAGAAGGTTCTCATCGGCAGGAAACACAGAAGATGAGCTTCGGACTTTAGTTGGGTCACGAGAGACGTTTTTGTGTGACCTAGGGAATTCTTTAGCGTACTTCTCAAAGAAATCGTCAGCGACCTCGTTGAAAGGTATGGGGTTGCTATTCAAGAAAAGAGATGATACTTTGAAAAGTCAATGGAGGAGGGAAGTATTGCTGCGAACGGTGATGTTCGAAAGCGTGAGGTGAGGATACCCTCGAGCTAGAAAGATGAGTGTAAAACTAAGAGATGAGTTCGGGTAAATGAATTCGCTAAAACAAAGAAAATTGTAGACCCCAGATGGATTGGATGTGAGGCAACCACGAAAATTTTGTGGTTGGAAAGAATTTATCGTCCAGCGTGAGATGCTAGGTGACAAGAGGTTTGGAAGGATTTGAGGGGCCTTCCCGGCTTTTAGTACGTGGTTTCTTGGTTGCAGAACCAAGAAAATCAGGGTGAGAACCTCTTTTTGGCATTTTGATGTAGAAAAGAGAAAGAAGATGAGCTTTTGAGAGGGATAGAGAGAGAAAGCTCGAGGAGAATGAAAAAGAAAAAGTAGAAGAAGAGAGAGCTGAGAGCAACAGAGCTTACTTGAGATGTTCTTCACTAAGCTTGAGATCACCGAGCGTTGCTTTGATCGTAGAGAGCTTGTTCTCGAAGAATTAATTGCGAGAGTGAAAGTAAGCAAAGAGTAAAGTATCGAAATGAAAGAGAATACGCGCTATTTATAGAGAAGTAAGCATCCTTCGGTATCCGTTCGACTCGGCTCCTCGGCGGTCACCTCGACCGGTGTGACTGTTCTCTTCTCCAACGGTTAGAATTCCAGCAGTTGTCTCCCAAAGGCTAGTTATCCGATCACGGCGTGCGAGAGAGAAAGAGAAAAAGAAAGATTTTTAAGATAAATTCCGAAATTCTCCACTTGTCAAGAGATGATTTCGAAGTTTGATGTCCATTTTCTTAAAATCCGAGTCCGACTCGACTAAGTTTACGAGTGACTCAAAACCGCAAACAAATAATAACTCTTAGCTAAGTATCACTGGATCAACTGAACTAATGGTTATTAAGGAAAGTAAGCACACAGCAAAAATTAATTATGCATTAATCATGCCAAGCTCATTCCTAATAAAACAAAATTGATCCTCACTAAGTGGCTTAGTAAAGATATCAGCTAATTGAAGTTTGGTAGGAATGAATTCAAGTTCAATATCACCTTTCTCGAATGGTCTCTTAAGAAATTATACCCGACCTCAATATGTTTTGTCTTTGAGTGTTGAATTGGATTTTTGGTGATGCTGATTGCACTCGATTATCACACTTGATTGGAATTGATTTGAATGTAAGTCAAAGATCTCTCAAGTATTGTTTTATCCATAAAATCTGAGCATAGCATGCCCCAGCTACGATATACTCAGCTTCGGCAGTTGATAGAGCTACCGAGTTTTGCTTCTTTGAGTGCCAAGATATCGGGGATTGACCCAAAACTAGCAGGCTCCTGAGGTGCTCTTCCTATCAACTTTGTACCCAGCATAATCAGCATTTGAGTATCCAGTGAAAGTCGGTTCGAGTCTCCGGAGTACCATAGACCTAAATTCCGAGTCCCTGCAAGATATCCGAATATTCTCTTCACCGCAGTGAGATGTGATTCTTTTGGATTAGCTTGAAATCTTGCACACAGGCAGACACTAAACATTATGTCTGGCCTACTGGAAGTAAGATATAGCAAAGATCCAATCATACTTCGATCGAGTTTCGATCTACTTGCTTTACCTTTTTTGTCCGAGTTCAATTTTATCGCTGCTACTCATGGGGGTTGTTGCATGCTTTGCATGTTTAAGTTTGTACTTCTTTAGTAGCTCCTTGGTATACTTTGATAGATGGACATATATTCCATCTCTGTCTTGCTTGATTTGTAGACCAAGGAAGAAATTGAGTTCTCCCATCATACTCATTTGAAATTCCTGTCTCAATAACTCGGAAAATTCTCGACATAGAATTTCATTAATAGCCCCAAAAATTATGTAACCTTGAGCCACAAGTCTAGCCTTATTTCTGACTACCAACCCACCTTCATCCAGTTTGTTCTTGAAAACCCCTTTGGTTCCTATGACTGGGTGGTCGGAAGGTCGTTTGGTCGAGTCCGGACTTAGTTTCTTTTGAATTAATTAAGTTCCTCTTGCATGGCCTTGTTAAGTCGCATTTTATATGTATTATTAGTAACTATTTAGTTTATATTATATAGTTTATTTTATCTAAATTATCCAATTTTGTTTATTTTTAGGTAATTAACGAATAAAGTGGGGAAGAGAAGAAAAGTCGTTAAAAGTGGATTTTTAGCTACCGGCAAGCATCCAAGGAAATATACGAAGTCGGTCCATAAATATAATATGTAATAAAATATTTATTTTAGGATATTATATTTTAGGAAATCCTAATTGGAATAGAAAAGGAAACTTAGAAGAGAAGAAAGAGAAATAAACCCTAACTCTTTCACCCTATATATACTACTTATTATCATCATGGAGAAGGAGATCGAGGAAGCCAGCCACACACAATCATCCTTTCTTCCCTTGCTGTCCACGCAACCAAACACACATCCCAGCCACCTGCTGCTGCTCACGTCCACTGCACCACCACCCCGGCCGCTCTGTAACTTGCTGCCGCTGCACTCGCTGTCTGCTATTGCTGCTTGTGCTGTCATGCTGCTGCCGCTGCCTGATCAGCCACCATCCATCCATCATCTTCTTCATCTTCCCGGTCAAAGAAACTAATATCGGTAGTATAATTTAGTTTTGTAATTTTTATTAGAAAAGATTAAATTTTTATTCTTAGATTAATATTAAAGATGCTAGTTTTATTTAGTTTACATGTTTTAAATTACATTATGTGTGAGTAGTTTTTCTTATACTTAGTATAATCTACTTGGAGCCATGTTAAATTATTTATTTTGAAACAAAGTTTCGATTTTTATTCTCTTATTGATTCGATCCATGATTCTATGATAATTTGTGTTTAATGTTTATGAATTTATGTCTAATTAATTAGAGTGCACGCTACTTAGTTTTATATAAATTCATGTGATAGTTTAAAGGGTTCAAGTACGTAATTGCTTGATCTTTTAGACGTTAGTATCACCCTAGTTAATCATGGATGGCTCATACCCATCTCTTTTAATTAGGAAATTATCATAGATCCTTCTTAAATCAATTTGCTAGTAGATTGGTTATTAGGTGCTAGATGATGTTTTTCTAATTCTTCATGCTCTAATTTGGTTAAATTCTAGTGCTAGTGCTAGGGTTATCAATATTAGTAGGGTTTATATTAGGGTTAGGCCTAAGTAAACTAATAACTAAGGAAAAATGGGGAAGATCCGCTAGTGGTTGTCTTCTACAGTTTAGCTCATGGATAGATCAATTTGTGTGTTAATGATAAATAATAATTTGCATGGTGGATATAGATTATACTAAGTGTTTTTATAAATTTGTTATCTTTGACAATTATGTGTTTGCTTGTTAGTTATTCTCTTGAGTTTATTGATTTTTACTTATAAAGTTATAGTTTTTTATTATCAATTTCATTAAAGCCCCTAAAGATCAGTATTTTAGGTTAGTTTAACTTTGAGTCATTATATATTTTAATTTTTAGATTTAATTTTCTGTTAGTTTTTATTATTTTTGAGTCGGTTTGTTAGAAATTAGTTTAAAAATAGTTTCTTTTGTTATTTTTCGTGTTTTATTTTCTTTTAGGGTTTAGATAGAGTCCTAGTTTGCTGTGATTAAATTTTAGAATTTTTGGAATTAATTTGATATTTTTTTCAGATTTAATTCTTGAATTTAATTATTGCAGGTTTTTAATAAAATAAATTCATAAATTCGGTTTTAAATTTTATTTTTATATTTTTAGGGTCTTCTTAGGTTTAGAAAATTAGTATTATTATTTTGGATAATTTTAGTATTTATTTTCGTAATTAATTTAGTGCAGAATATTATTTATTTAATTTTCTGTTTTAGAATTTATTTATTTTCTGCTTTAGTTTTCTGTTTTAATTATTCTCAAAAATTATAAAAACATTTTTCTGGGTTATTATAAACTTTATATTCTGTCTGGGATATTTATTTATATTATTAGATAATTTTCTGTTATTTTTAGTTATTTAATTCTGAATTATTCTATGTTTTGATTTTCTTTTTAAGTTTTTTATTTGATTTTCTGTTTTGGTTTTTCCAGAATTAATTAGGATAGTTTTGTTAAATTTAGATTATTAGAATAATAGTGCATAATCTCGAAGTTTTTCTTAGAATTAAAATTAGAAATTTAATAGTTAATTTGATTTGTTTGAATTTTATAAGGTAAATAACTAGAATAGTTAGTTTAATTAGATTGGAAGTTTGATTTTTTACAGTATTTTTCCTCATGGATTCGATCCCTACTTGCCCTTGCTATATTGTTTATTGTAAGCCTAAGTAGTGGTTTAATTTGTTGGTGTACGACAAGCTTAATAGGCCTCTACCCATTCGGGTTCATTAAGGGCCTCTAGTGCATTTACGGGTTCGAGTTAATGATATGATTGTAATGAATGCACATAGATTTTGAAGAGAGGAACGAGTTCTTACCCCACTTGTTGATGTCGGATATGATGTTTTCTAGTGGGTGGCTAGATGCATACTTGAAAGCTCTACTTGTTCTTTGGTTCACTAAATCCGTAGGTTGAATTGGTTTATCTCGCGAAGCTCTGTTACGATTGAGCTTGTTCATCGATTATCCTTCAACATTCCGAGCTAGTTCTTGAGTTGTCTCATTCCGAGTCACTTCGTTCCGAGTGACTTCATTTTGAGTGTCATGGATTTGATTCTTAATGAGCTCATTTTCATCATGATCATCATCTCTCGCTGAGCTTTAGGTCTAAGAATGATGACTCACTTGGTTTTTCCTGTTCAATCCCATCGAACACAGCATGGATACTTTCTTCCACTTTGTTAGTTCTTTTATTGAAAATGCGATAAGCTTTGCTATGAGATGAATAACCAAGAAAAATACCTTCATCCGACCAAGCATTAAACTTGGTCAGGTGATCCTTACCATTGTTATGAACAAAGCACTTA
Source organism: Talinum fruticosum (assembly GCA_021018815.1). Lineage (NCBI taxonomy): Eukaryota > Viridiplantae > Streptophyta > Magnoliopsida > Caryophyllales > Talinaceae > Talinum > Talinum fruticosum. Next base: position 161,279 of record JAITYX010000092.1, on the reverse strand, counting down.
CATCCAAAGGGTCCAAGTATGAAATATTGGGTTTCTTCCCTTTATAGAGCTCGTATGGAGTTTTCTTCAGGATGGGTCTAACGAGGCATCTCGTTCAAAGTGTAGTTAGCTGTGTTGACTACCTCAACCCAGAAATAGTAGGGTAGATTGTGTTCAATCATTATAGTCCTTGCTATTTCTTCAAGAGTTCTATTCTTTCTCTCTACCACTCCATTTTGTTGCGGAGTTCTTGGTGTTGAGAAGTTGTGAGAGATGCCATTCTTATCACAAAACTCTGCAAACTACGAGTAGTCAAAATCTCTTCCATGGTCGGTTCGAATTCTCTGGATCCGAGTCCGAGACTCAACTTGGATTTTCCTGCAGAGCTTGTTGAACTCTTTGAAAGCTTCATTTTTATGCTTAAGAAAACACACCGGGGTAAATCGTGAGTAATCATCAATAATAACAAGCACATATGATTTACCTCCGAGACTCTTGACAGGGATTTCACCACATAATCCATATGCAACATTTCAAGCACTTTGGATGTGAAACAGTTTTCAGAGATTTGAAAAATGATCCGACTTGTTTCCCTTTGTGCATGCTTCACAAATGTTATCTTTCTTAAATGCACAATTAGGCAATCCTCTGACTAAACCATGGGATGCAAGTTTCTTAATGGTATGCATGCTAACATGACCTAGTTTACGATGCCATGCCCATGAATCATCATGAAGAGATGCTTTTAAACATGATAAGTTCCGACTCGGGTCGAAAGAGGAATAGTGTAAGTGTTACCTGAGAGCTTAATCTCTTTGGTAGCATCATTAGAAATATAGCAATTGGTCCGAGTGAATCTTACCTCTTGACCTTTATCACATAGTTGAGAGATGCTTAGCAAGTTGTACTTTAACCCTTTGACAAGGTATACTTGGGCTGACCAGATTGCTTCCTTTGCAAATCTTCCCAATCCCAATTATCTTGCCTTTGCTGTCATCCCCAAACGTGACTTTTCCTCCTTTGTAGTCCTCTAACTCGAAAAGAGTCTTGAATCTCCTGACATGTGGCATGAGCATCCACTGTCTAGGTACCAATGCCCTTTTGTTCTTTTCGAGTCACCTGCAAGTCATAAACAAACTAACCCTTCTCACTTCCTCTAACGAACCCAAGTAACACCCTTCTATCGTCGTCCTTTTCTAAGGAAGAAGACTTTTCGAACCCAGATTTGAATGACTTTGGATTTGGTCCGATTCCGAGTCTTCCGTTTAGAGAATTGAGTCTCGTATCTCTTTCTTTTGAAAAACTTTTCTTTTATAAATCGGTGGAGAAGGCTTTCTCTCGTAAGCTGGTCTCGTGCTCGAGTCCTCCTTTCATTCTTATGAATAGGACCGTGCTCAGCCTTCCCGAACTTCACAGTTCTATAATCTTTTGAAAAGTTCTAAGTAGGAATTGGATTCCTCCTCTTTGTTAAAACCAAGACCTTCTTTTCCGAAGGAGACACATTGGGACCCTAAGAGCATATCAAGGTTTTTCGACCTTGAGTAAACTTTAAAACAAGATCTTGAGACTCGTTGAGCTTTTTCTTTAGTTGCTCATTTTCCCTTCCGAGTAACTCGGACTCGGTCTCATTGGATTGAGCACTATTCTTAAGTTCTCTTAGAGTAAGTCTCAGCTTTTCCAATTCATTTTTTAAAGAGATGCTCTCGAAGTAATTGACTCAAGTGGTTCTTTAAAAAGAGAAGAGTCGAATTGGACTTCTCTTCCAAAGTGTAAATATACTTAGCTAAGTCAACTTTGGAAAACTTGAGAAAGTATTCAATTACCTCCCGAGGATTTATTTCCTCACTGTCCGAGAGATCCGAGTCCGACTCTATTTCACCTTTTGAGTTAGAAAGTGTCATCGGACATTTTGAGTCATCCGAGTCTTCATCGTCTTCCGATGACTCTTCATTACTCCATGTGGCCATCATAGCCTTTTTCTTTCTTCTGTCCCTCTTGACTATGTGTTCCTTGCTGCCACACTCAAAACATCTAGAGTTCTTAGTCAAAGATAACTTTGAAGGGGAAGAGTGTTTACCTTTTCTATCCTTCTTGTCTTTCTTATAGAACTCTTCTCTTGGCTTCTTATCCCATCTCTTGTGCTTCATTATTCTCTTGAAGCCTCTAGCGATAAGTGCCATGGGATCCTCTTCGAGTCGGAAGAACTCAAATTTGCTTCTCTGGTTTCCGAGGCTTTCAGCACAATGTTCTTTTTGGTGCCGACCTCTGCATCCTCCTCTTGCAGGTGGATCTCATGCATGAGAAGCTTCCCAATGAGTTCGTCTAGCTTTAGTAGAGACAAGTTCTTAGCCTCTTCAATAGCTGTCACCTTGGGACCCCATCTTCTCTTGGGTAGGCTTCGAGTATCTTTCTGCACATTTCCTCGTGGGAAATCTTTCTACCTAGAGATTTGAGATTGTTGGTAATCTCGGTGAAGCGGATGAACATCCGAGTAATGTTTTCTTCGGCTCCATCTTGAAGAGCTCATACTTGTGAAGATATTAGCTTATCTTCGTTTGTCTAACTCTGGCTTGTGCCTTCATAAGTGTTGACCAGTGTGTCCCATACTTCTTTGGCTGTGACACAAGCGGACACTCGGTTGTACTCTTCCGAGCTGATGGCGAACATCGGAATGTTCATTGCTTTGAAGTTCTTTCCGAACTTTTCTACTTCATCGCCAGTGAACTCAGCCTTTGTCTTGGGCACGAGTCTTGTTTCTTCCATCTTTATGGGAATGTAGTTGCCTAATTGTATGATGTTCCGGACATCCTTATCATGATCTTGCAGGAAACATTCCATGAGCTTCTTCCGAGTGTACGAAGTTAGATCCTTTGAACTTTGGTGGTCTGCTGGAAGATCTTCCTTCATCGAACTTTCCATTGTTCTAAGCCATTTGATCTTTAGACCTTTGGATGGTTAGATACTTTCGAAAGGCTAAGCTCTCATACCAATTGAAGGTTTGCTCTTGGAGAAGGTAAGTCACCCTAAGGGGGTGAATAGGGTGATGAGGAAAATCGCTCAAGTTAAGCACTAGATATGACTCCGAGGAGAATGAGAGTCAAGAATGAACTCGAAAAACACCGACTCGTAGTTAAGAGGAAGATGAAGATACAGATTGGACAGAACTTTAAATCTATCTAAGTCTAGATTGGACTCGGAAAAGTATCAACTCGAAATTACGTGGAAACCCTCCTGGGGCATAAAACCACGGACCGTGCTAATCCAAGCACGAAGTCAAATTCACTATTTTGATTCCACAAAATACAGTAGAATGACTCAACCAGAGTTGCTCCCTTAGACAACTCCTTAAAAGTTTTTCCTAGACTCGAAGTTCCCTTATCCGATCTAGTACTTCCTAACCGAGATAACCTTTACAGACTAGGGACAACCGAGCTGAGTTAACCCTTACGGCTCGGTCAAGGGGCCTTACTCGGAAAGTAAAAATAAGTGTTTTTAACAAATTACAAGACCTTATAACTCGGAGAATATTAAATACAGAGTTGGAGTTGTAAGTAGAAGATTGAGTATGAATACAAAGACTTTTGCTCAAGTATGTGTATTGACAGTTGGTTTAGGAATCTTCAAGTCTTGAACGTTGGCTTCTATTTATAGATGACCGAGCAGATTAGCCGTTGTGACCATCTTCGACTGGAAGTCCTTTGTGGCCGTTGTAATGGATTTTCCGGGTCACTCGGAAAATATCCGTTGAGGTGTGAACGTTGGGCAACGGCTCTTGACTTCTTTGGAAGTCCCAATTCACTGGTGGTGTCTTAAAAAGTAAGGTGGAAACCACCGTTAAGCTTAGCGTTGCAGATTTCCGGCTTTGGAAACAGACAACTTTTACACGGTGTTTGGGCCTTGGTCGAAGTGGAAAAAGCCTTGTCTCGCTGGTAATTTAACGTTTTGAAGCCGATTACTTTTGTAATTCAAAAATAGGATAGCCTTGTAAAGATCTTTCTTATTTTCACCTATTTCCTTAGTAGTAGAGGCGTCATCTTTGTTTTGGTCAAGTTCAGATTTCTTGACCTCTAATTCTAGCTCTACCTTTATGTTTTTCCTAGGTTGCTCTAACTCTTTCTCACTATTAAGTGTTATGACACTCACATTTTCTTTTGGATCTTGGAAAGGTTGAGATTTCATTTGGGCTTGCGGGTTACTAATTATGGTATCATTGGCGGTCTATCGCTCTTGAACCCGCTTAATGGTCATCTCTAAGCTTTGGAACCTAAGGTCGGTCTCCTTTTTCTAGTCATCCATCTTCTTAATGATTTGCTTTAAAAGATAATTAGTTTTGTCCTGAGCACTAGATTGATCAAATTCTAGGGGTTTTCTTCAATCCATACCTAAGGTTAGAGTAGTCGTTCCATTCTTCATAAGTGTTGGAGAATGTGTTATAATTCATTCGACCTTGGTTGGAAAAAAAAAAGCATTCACATGTCGTCTTTGTTGTGTAGGGCATGAATTAGCAACGTGACCCTCTAAACGGAAAATATTACAAACTCATCGCTTCTTCTCTCGTGGACCAATTTGTTCAACATAACAGTAATTTAGGACAATTGGGTCTCTACGGATGGACCTAAATTGAACTCATTAACATTCCTAAATTGGGTATCTCCAATTCCAAATTGTTGAGTATTTTGGGCCATAATATTAAACAATTCTCTAGCACTGAGTTGAAGTCTTATTTCTATCTATTGGCAACATCTACCATATTTCTATCTATTGGCAATAAACCTTCATAAAAATATTGAATCAATAAATGCTGAAAAATTTGATGTTGGGGGCAACTAGCACATAATTTATTAAAACGCTCCCAAAATTCGAAAAAGTTTCGCCAGTCATCTGTTTAATGCCACAAATTTCCTTTCTAATTGACCCTATCCTAGATGCAGGAAAAAATTTCTCTAAAAATGTTGTATGAACTTGGGTCCATGTAGTGAATGTTGCAGAGGGTAGGTAATAAAACCAATCTTTAGTCTTATCTCGAAGTGAAAAGGGAAAGGCTCTCAACTTAATTTGGTCTTGGGTGATTCCCTCAAGTTGCATAGTGGAACATGTAATAATAAACTCATTGATATGACGATATGGGTACTCACCAGGCAGTCCATGAAATTTAGGTAACATATTTAAAAATCCAGAGTTCAATTTTAGTGGTCGGTCCAATGTAGGATATGAGATAGGTAGAAGTTGTGTATCCAAGTTAGGTGTATCAAGTTCACGTAAAGTAGTCATCTCAATAATTTCGAACTTATAGAAACAGAATCGAAACACTTACTTGGCTTCAACTTCGTCAAATGTATGCTCCTTATCAAAATAAAATAAAACGCTAAAAAACTACGAAAATAAACTATTAGAGTCACAAAGAAATAATAAAAGTAGTAAATCTAAATTAAATAAAAACTAACAACTATTATTTTCTTTCCTCGACAACGGCGCCAAAATTTGTTAGCTTGTCGTACAGTTACAAATTAAACCACTACTTAGACTTCTAATAAACAATATAGCATAGGAAAGTAGGGATCGAATCCACGAGTAAAGATATAATAACATGCAAGCTTTAATCTAATTAAATTTACTACTCTTAAAAACAAAATAGAAAATATAAATTAAAATTCAATAACTAAAAATCATAGAAAATTATCTAACAACTAAATAAATAATTTATACAGAATAATAAAACTACAATATCTCAGAAATATTTTTTGTATATTTTTTAGAATAATTAAAACAGAAAACTAGAGAAGAAAATAAACAAATTCTAAAACAGAAAATTAAATAAGTAAAATTCTACACTAAATTAATTACGAAAATAAATACTAAAATTACCTAGAATATTAACACATTTTCTAGACCTAGCCAGACCCTAAAAATATAAAAATAAGATTTAAAATCGAATTTATGAAATTATTTACCTAAAAACCTGAAGTAATTAAATTCAAGAATTAAATCTGAAAAATTATCAAATTAATTCCAAAAATTCTAAACTATAATCACAGCAAACTACGACTCTATCTAAACCCTGAAACAAGATGAAACATGAAAAATAATAAAAGAAACTATTTTTAAACTAATTTCTAACAAACTGACTCAAAAATAATAAAAACCGATGGAAAAATAATCTGAAAATTAAAATATATAAAGACTTAAAATTAAATTAAAATAAAATTACTAAAACTAATCTAATATATTGATCTTTAGGGGGAGATAATGAAATTGAAAATAAAAGACTCTAAATTTATAAATAAAATTGACAAACTAACGAAAATAACTAAAAAGCAAACAAATAATTATCAAAGATATCAAATTTATAAAAACACTTAGTATAATCTATATCCACTATGAAAATTATTATTTATCATTAACACACAAATTGATCTACCTATGAGCTAAACTGTAGAAGACAACCACTAGCGGATCTTCCCCGTTTTTCCTTAGTTATTAGTTTACTTAGGTCTAGCCCTAATATATTGATAACCCTAGCACTAGCACTAGAATTTAATCAAATTAGAGCATTAAGTATTAGAAAAATATCATCTAGCACCTAATAACCAATCTACTAGCAAATTGATTTAAGAAGGATCTAAGATAATTTCCTAATTAAAAGAGATGGGTATGAGTCATCCATGATTAATTAGGGTGATACTTATGTCTAAAAGATCAAGCGATTATGTACTTAAACCCTTTAAATTATCATGTGAATTTATATAAAACTAATTAATGTGCACTCTAATTAATTATACATAAAATCATAAACATTAAACACAAATTATCATAGAATCATGGATCGAATCAATAAGAAAATAAAGATCGAAACTTTGTTTCAAAATAAATAATTTAACATGGTTTCAAGTAGATTATACTAAGTATAAAAAACTACTCAAACATAATGTAATTTGGGACACTTAAACTAAATAAAAATATCATCTTTAATATGAAACTAATAATAAAAATAGAGTCTTTAAAATAAAAATTACAATAATGATAATACCATAATAATCGTTGCCATGATGATGAGGAGGATTATGATGATTATGATAAAGAGGATGTTGAAAGATTATGATTATGTGGGGGATTAAGGGTTGGTGGTGGAGACAAGCAAGAGGTGGCGTGCTTGGGATTTTGATGAGCGAGAGAAGGAAGTTAGGCGGCTGTGTGTGCAAGGGGCGTGCAGCAAAAGGGCGATGGGCAGCGAAGGAGGCAGCCAAGGAAGGGATGGTGATGGGCGGCCAGAGGGGGCAGCAATGGCTGCGTCCGGGCTCCTCTTCATGATGATTACAAGTGATATATATATATATATATATATATATATATATATATTGTGAAGGAGTTAGGGTTATTCCTCTTCCTTCTCTTCCAAGTTTTCTTTTCTCTTTCAATTAAGATTTTCTAAAATATAATATCATAAAATAAATATTTTATGACATATTATATTTATGGACCGACTTCATATCTTTTCTTGGATGCTTGTCCGTAGCTAAAAACCCACTTTTAACGTCTTTTCTCTTCTTCCCCACTTTATACGATAATTACTTATAAATAGACAAAATAGGATAAATTAGATAAAATAAACTATATAATATAAATTAAATAACTACTAAAAATATGTATAAAATACGACTTAACAGTTAGTCTAAAAGAGAATCAAGTCAAATAAAGAATATCGAGTAGACAGGACTTGATATAGACAAAGCAAAATTCAAACAAAATATGCTGACTTAGAAGAATGAATTAACATGGTAATTCTTGGAACACGAAGTCGATCCGAGTTTATGCACGTTATAGTAAATGTTTGAACATGCGATATATTTGAGTGTTGTCTTAGTGACTCGGAACGAGTGTGTAGAAGGGCATGTAAGAGTTGTTACAAATGTGAACGTTGTGCTTTGGTCATTGGCTCAAAAGGTGGTCGAACCCACTAATGGTGATTGAGATCTAGGGTGGAAACAACCATTAGACTCAAAGTTGAAGTTTGTCGGATTTGAAAACAAACAACCCTAACACATCGTCCGAGCTTTGTCCTAAAACAAGTGCTTTTCTCGTCTACTGGTGTTTAACGGTTAGAAGCCGATTGCTTTTGCATTTCAAAACAAGATTAAAATACTTTAATCAACCTGCAAAAGCAAATCAAAGTGGTACTCAAAGTATAAAAATACTTTGGTACAAGATTATGCGAGGATAATAATTAATTTATAATAATTAAGTACTTACTTATCCTTAACCCGTAAGACTCGAAAAATTCAGTTGCTTGCTTAATAATAATTAAATTATTAAAAGTTAATTGAAAATTTTGAAATTATTAAATTAAGTGAATTAGAATTTTTCTGAGTCGAAATTTAAAACCCGAGAACTAAAACCGAGCATGGGTTAGCTTATTGGGCTTATTGAAATTGATGTTGGGCCCAATTTGTCAAAGTCCAAAGCAGAAAAATCAAAAGAAAAAGAAAGGAAAATGAAAAGAGGATGGCTGGCTTTGAGGAGAGCTAGCAAATAATTAAGTCGGGAAGGGTTTTGGGGGTCCAATTGAAATTAGGCAGCTAAGCCCATTATGTGTAATTAGGAAAAGAGGAGAAAGAGTGGGATTGAGACAGAGAAGGAAAGAAGCAGAAACGAAGCGGGGAAAGAGAAGAACGGGAAAATAGAAACAGAGGAGGGCGAGAGGGAGCAGAACGGAGCGAGAGAGAGGAGGCGAGCGTGCGAGGGCCAAGGAGACCAAGGGGGACCGGCGACTACCATAGAATCGAAGGCGGAAACCAGTGACATGAGCGAAGGGAAGAGAGCGAGGGCCAAAAGCGAAAGCGAAAGGGAGACCGAAGGGGAACAGAGAGGAAGAGGAGGCACGGCGTGCTCGCGGCTGGCGAGCGCGAGAAGGGAGCCGGTGAGACCGTACGTAACCGAGGCCGGGGTTTGAAAACTCGAAAATAATAGAGCGAGAGGGAGAAAACGAGAGTTTGATCGAAGGAAGAAGAAGTGGGCGCCTGGAAGAAGAGAAGGGGACCGAAACGGAGAAGGAAGTAAAGCAAAAACACCCAATTCGAAAACCCTCCAAAACTAAAATTCTTAGAATCACTAAGAATCCAAGGTGAGTAACTTGAATTCATCGTCTAGAATAAAAATGAATTAGGTGGATTGAACTTGAAATTGATTCATGAAATTGGAAAGCCTTAAGTTAATTGAAGAAGTTAGAGGCCTAAAATCACAAAACTAGCAACTCACGAATTGAAAAGCATGTTGCGATTTATGCCTAGTTCATGAATTCAATGATATTTAAGCATCATTGAGCATGATTATTGAGCTATGTGATGGAGAATCTAATGAAATTAGCTTAAATAGAATTAGTGAGAAAAATCAGAAAATTGAATTTCATGATTTAAGTGCAGATTTTTCATGAATTTATCCTACTGTCGAATCATTGCGAATTCATGTGTAGCCTGAAATTCTTGAAACTTTTACTATACCTTCCTGATAATTTATGAGAGTTTCCTATAAATTTTGGTATGCATTGGATTAGTAGATTGAGAGATGTGGAATTTTGAGTGAAAATGTGTTGTTTTGGGAAAAATCGAGCTAATTGAGTAATTGAGTTAAGAACTGAAATTTAAGAAGCTATATGACTAGATTAAGAGACATATATCGATTAAGGAAAGTTATGAAACCATAAACCACCTATGTGAGATATTACGCAATCATGAAAACGATAAATTCGTTAAATAGAAGTTCTAATTGATATGTTCATGTGATGATGTGTTTATCTTAAAGTACATCGATTATAAATGACATAAGCATGCCTATATGAGTTGGATTGATTTTACTTGAGTTGGAACTTGCTTATGTGAATTGTTACTTGCGAAGAAGTTACGTATAAAGTCTGTTGAGTATGAATTATATGAATTAAGTGTATCTTCCGTATAAGTAATAAGAAGATAATAAGAAGATAAGAAACATAAAGAACTAAAGAAGGGAGAAAGGATTGTGTTGTTGATCTAAGACCCCACGAATTAAAGAACCCTCTGAAGCTATGGCCATAGAAGTGTCTCGTCAACCCGAAGCCACGAATTGTTTTGCTTCCACGAATTATTGACAATATGCGTCCTTCGAGTTTGAGGCTGCCTCAAGGCCACGAATTGTTTTGCCTTGAGGCCACGAATTGTATGCGTCGTTGAGTTTATGAATGTGTTTCGTGCAAGGTTAAGGCTTTAAGCCTATGGGTTTAGCCATATTATAGAGGAAACTCTGCCGAAATTTTCGAAAAACCTTTGAAAACCTAGAAACACGCTTCCGCCAAGCAAAGAGAAAACTATTAACCCTAAGTTGAGACCTTAAGCGGCCTTAGAGGTTCCTCTCGGGGAACCCTGGCATGTAATACTCCTAGGGTGGGTCTAGGGGTGTTACATAACCTGAGAGAATGAAATTTTCTAAGCCTAATATTCAATAGGTTATAATTCCATCTTGTGTCTATCTTTTGGATGATCAAGAGATTAAGATTATATAAACACAACGTATCAAATTGATCAAGTAAATAATTTACGTTAATAATCTGTAACACCCCAAAACACCCCATAGGAGTATTACATCGCCATAGTTCTTCAAAGGAACTCCCAAGGCTCTTTCAGGTGTTGGTTTGACTTTCTAATTCCAACTTACGAGGTAATAAAGGTGGTTTTCCAAAAGAGTTTGAAAATTTTCTAAAACTTTCGGCAAAGTTCCGTTTGTAATCTGGATTATCCCATAGGCTTAAAGCCTTAAAACCCTGCATAAAAATCATACTATAACTCAACGAGCTACACGCTCGGAGAATACAACTCACCGGCCACACGCCGGAGTCCAACCAATCATGCAATGAAATTTAAAACAATCTAAATGGCTCATTATACATCCGGTACAACTATATGAACTAAATTACAAAGTACAACACTTAGAAATATAAGAAATGCACGTCCGCCACTTGAATCACTTATCAAACGACAGAACAGACAATAAGCGGGAGTCCCGAATAAGCTACGTACCGTACAAATCTCTTAAGAGTGTACCTGCAACACTAGGATAAGAGGGAAATTTGTGGAGGTGAGCAATAAGCCACGGGCTCACCGGAAGTCTCACACTCTTAAAATGGAAATTCTTTACACATATTACTTATAATAATGAAATCGGCGAAAGCGTAATAACATAGTACAAATCTTTATACTTTTCAATGAAATCTCTTGAAGTCATTTGCAACATAAAGTTCATAACACTTCAATCATTCAAAAGCACGGATTGCAATCATTTTGGGAATTGAAACACTTTAAACAAGATGCCACCTGCACTTTCTTTCAAATACTTTCATTCCTAGATCGAATATCTTTTCGGGGCTTTAGACAATTGAACTAACACCGGACGGTTTCTCGGGCGTGACCCCTTGACTCGAGTTCCCGGACCTATCTCTAGTCAAATACCCGGAAAGCTCCACTTTCCTCGTCAGGAAAGAATCAACCTCTCTGGTTGATGGACATCCTGATACGCAAGGACCCCGTGGCCTCGATACGCACGACCACCTTCTTCCTCTGGTCTAAACAACCCTTAGCCCAAAATCCGTTCAAAACTGAAATGATCACAATCACTTATCAAACTCGGTTTTGAGCCACAATCTCAAATTAGTTTAATATCGTAGAAGGCATAGCACCACGTGCCACCCCTCTAAATTCACCTTTTTCAATCGGTTTCACTTCTTTAGTACACATTTCAAGTTTGAAAAGCAGTTATTAAGAATCATACTCAAGCATTGTTTTCACGTAAACATTTGTACTCTTTTCAAAACTAACTTTAGAGCATTATTTAGAATCAAATCATTTCACGTGTCAAGCATCTCCACACTAAGACTTACATTCCAAGCTAGCACATTTACTCAAGGATTCACCCAAGTACTTAACCTCTCATATTCATCCACATTCTATTCAAGCAAGTCTCCTATTTCCCATATACGTAATTCTCGTCGTACTCTGTTTTCAATGCCACAAATCAATCTACATGGATACATATTCCCTTGATACTCCAATTTCCCGTTCCTCCTTTATATTCCCATGGTCCATTCCACTTAACTTAATTCACTTTCACCTAATGAGTTTAGGAACTAAACTTTTCCGAGCCACAGTAACCACATGTAATTACCACTTAACTCCAACGCCCCAACTTCTCACAAATTGCCATTTTTACCTCAAATTCTCATCTTACGTTTCTACCTTATCAATCAACTCTTTCTCATTCATACTCAATCATATAACTCTTAATTTCCTTTCTTTACTCAAGTTCCGCTAGCTCCGCTTATCTTCAAGTTTAGTTTAACCTCAAGGATTTAAATATATTTTGAACTCAATTAACTTGACAATCACTCACTTCTCACTTCCATGCCACGCTTGTGTATTAATCAATATGAAATCATACTCTCTCTTTATACTACAAGTTATTGTTTCCCAATATCAATAGTTATCTCCCAACGAAAAGAATCCGGGAAGTCTCTAAGGCTCGATTAACTCCTAATTTGCACCCGAATCATAACTTCTTCATCTCTAATTGCTAACTTAATTTTCCATATTACTCCTTAGACCTAAATAACCCAACTCCATCAAATTTCCAGGTTCCTAATTCAGTCTCAACAACATGATCAGATTCGCTCATATCCCAACTCAATTCTAACTACCTTCTAAATTCATTCTATAGCACAAACATTCAATAATCTCAACAAATATTCAACGAGTCACAACAAAATTCAATTGGGTTTCGAAATTACTATTAATTTAGAGTATAAGACTACCCACCTCAATTTATAGGGTTTGAAATCCGGGTTGGAAATTCTCGCTTTCCTCTTCCTATCGTCGCTATTTGCCGTTGTACCTCTCAATCTACCTTCCGCCCTCGTTCTCTGCCTTTGCTCCTCTTCTTCTTCCTCCTACCATCTACTTAATCTTCTTCTTATCCCTCTCTAATGCTTGCCCTCGATCTCCCTTTCTGTTTCGCTTCCGCTCTCCGTTCTTGCTCGCTTTCTATCGTCGTCCCTCACTCGCCATTCGCCCTTGCCCGCCGGCCGGTGTTGTTTTGCTCGCCGATCGCGGTTCCCTCCGGCCTTTCCTGCCTGTTCCTCTGCTCTTGGCCTTGGTTTCTCAATCCCGGGTCTCTTCAATCTCTCCCTCTCAATCGCTACTCTCTTACTTCCTCTTTCTTGTCGTTGTTCCTCAATTTTGGTTCTCTCTCTCGACCCTCTCACTCTTCCTCTCACTCAGCTCCCTCCTCTCGCTTTCGCCACGAGCACCGCTCGCCTCCTCTCTCTCTCTCTCTCTCTCTCTTTCCCTGTTCGGTGCTCTCTCTCTCCCCTTCCTTTGCTTTGTTTCCTTTCCTTCGCTAACACCTAATCCCCCCTTCTCACTCCCCTTTTCCTTTTAAGCATTATTTAGATTAAACCCAAATACATAGCATAAGCGAGTCTTGGGTTTATACGTAGCTGGTTCGGGCGAGAAAATTACGAGGACGGAATTAACATATTTACTAATTATGGTTATGCGAACCGATAATAATTTGCTCAATTAAATTTACGAATATCTAATCAGGTATACATCTTGGTCATTCAACCTACTCTATATAATTAAGGCTAAATAATTAATTTAACTCATATAACTATCTAACCCAAAATTATGGGTCTTACAATAACACTCGACTTAGAAATAGAAATTAGTGCGATAATTATTTTACGGTTAAATTATAAAGTCGAGCTCAAAATAATATACACATGCGAAATTATTTACTTATGACAACTGTCTGAGTTGTATCCGAGTGGATCATAAATCCGAGTGTTGTATGTGTTTACTCAAGAAATACTTTCTAAGTAGGTCATAGAGTAATGAAAACTTAAAGATGAGCTTCTCAAAGAGTGAGAATGACTTGAATTCAAAACCATAAAGAGATAAAGAGTTATACCCGAGTCTTTAGTCTCGTGCTAGGTTAGTTTGCATATTACATGATTTGGGGAGATTAAGAGACACTTGTTTTAGTATAGTTGAGGAATAAGTTGCCAAGTTTCTCCATATTATTGGACATAATAAGAAAATTATTCAACAAAGTTAGACTATCGGCGTTACGAGTAAATACTTCTATAATGTCTTGAAGGCCATCATTTCCTTAGAATCAATGTTTTTAAAGCAACCGGATGGATCTAGATGCCCTCTAGAGATTACAAACAATTTTTGGTTCTTTCCTTATTTTAAAGATTGTGTTGGTGTCGTTGTCGGGTCACATTTTCGTAAAAAGCACCGAGTGATGTGGTTCAAAGATATAGAGGACGGAAGTCATCAATGTTCCCGTGGCTTGTGATTTTCATTTGAAGTTTACTTATATATTATCAAGTTAGGAAGTATCAACTCTTGATTATAGAGTTTTAAGCGATGTACTAGAGAATAGGATTGACAAGCTTGAAAGTGTCTAGTGGAAAGTATTATCCGGTTGATTCAGGTTATCATTTGAAAAGCGGGTTCTTAACTCCATATTGAAAAATATGTTATCATTTGAAAGAATATGGTGTCCTTGCTCTCCAAAATGATAGAGAGATATTCAACCATAGGCATTCTCCTCTTTGAAATACAATAGAATGAGCTTTTGGTGTTCTTAAGAAGAGATTTGCACTAGTAGGTAATGGGAATGAACCTTTCTACTCCGTGCGGATACAAGTTGATATTGTTCTTGCAAGATGCATGTTGCACAACTGTTTGATGGATGTTAATCCATATATGGAGCTCATAGAAGAAGTTGATCGCGAATTAATTAACGAGCAACAAGTGAGAATATAGAAGTGGAAGACTTTAGAGTTAAGTTGGCTAATGAAATGTGGAGAGATTATAATAGTGGTTGTAATGCTAGGTTTATCAATATTTTTTATTTCTTGTTTCTATTTAACCATATGTTGCTTGCTTTAGTTTATGTTTTAGTTTGTTGTTTCGGTTTGTTGTTTTAGTTTATATTTCAGTTTCCGTTTCTATTTCACCATCGGCTATTGTTCTAATTTAAATTTCAGTTTTCATTTTTGTTGTGTTTTTTGTTTCTTGTTTATTGACTTTCTGTTTTTGTTTGACCTTCTATTTTTGGTTTAGTTTCCGTTTCAATTTCTATTATCCATTTTCATAATTGTTTGTTTTTGTTACAGGTTGAATGTGGGCTCTAGGAGGACGGAAGCATTGCAAACAACAAGAAGAACTTGACATGGACTAATGAGATGGATGCGGTTTTGATAGATGCATCGTTAGATCAAATGGAGAAGGTTCAAAAATAGGTAGCACGAGACACTAGCTTTGCATTCACTACTGTTGCTGAGTTTATTGGCTCTAAATTTCAAAAGTTGGGTTTTTCTGTTTCAAATGTAAAAAAAAAAGATTAAAAACTTTTTTAAAAAAAAGGCATAATGATGCTTTTTTGTCACAAAGTGGGGTTGACTACAACGAATAGACTCAAATGATAAAGGCAACACCGGATGTGTAGTAAACCTACATTGTGGTAAATCCTATCTCTAAACTTATGTTATTTGTCTTCATATTCTATTAAATTATATCTCCTAATTTCATTGCCCTTGTAGGCAAATCCATGAGAAAACAACTTTCGCTACAAACATGTGACGAACTCCTACACGTGGGATCTTTTATTTGTGAAAGATAGAGTAACTAGAAGTATCGTTGGACCAAAAGAAATGTAGTGGTTAGTGGACAAAAGAAACAACAAGCTCAAATGATAATGTTGTGATGCTAGCTAATGAAGAACGTTCATGTGGACTTCCACCAAAAGACAAACCGAGAGGCTAAGAAAACAAAGAACAAAGTAATTGAACTTGTGTGTGAGGAGCTAAGATCGCTTAGATCGGGTGTAGATGCCATAATTGTGACTCTTCATAGAACCAACTTGAGAAATTATAGTGAAGAGTAGCTTTGTAATGAAATTACAAAGGTAAGCAATCATCTTTTTTTGGTTGTTGGAAGTTCATGAGAACTCATTTGCAATCTCTGTGTCTTCGATCTCTTCTTTTTTTTTGCTGGAAGTTCATGAATCTCTTTGCCTTATTTCTTTTTTTTTTTTTTTATGGTGCTAGAAGTTCTCCCTGCCTTCTCTTTTTTTTTTTTTGGGTGTTAAAAGTTCATGAGAACTCTTCCGTAATATATCCGCCTTTTGTCTTTTTTGGTGCTGGAAATTATACTAAAATGCGCATTTGTAAGATTCTCGTTATCAACATGATGAATGAATTATTGAGAAAATTTGCATCTAAATAAAGATCAAACCTGTGGAAGAGGTTGTTTGATTTGGGCTAACTTTGGATGGAATCAAAATAGAATAGTCAACCCGGAATTGGTTGATAGAATAGGCTAATGTTGGTTGGTTTAAATGATAAGCTTGTCAAGGGGATACAAATATTATTGATTAGAGAAGCCTTTGGTTTGTTATATTTGTGCTCTTTTCAAAATTAGGTTGCTTTGTTTAGGTCCTGGATCAAGTTTGATTTTAGCTTTGCTAATTTTGTGGGAGTTAGATTTTCAAAAACAAACCTTATATAAAATTCTCTCTTTGTGTTGCTTTGAATTTTGTGCTCATAAATTAGTTTGCAAATCTAGGCCTCTGCTTGATGTTTAGCGATTAATTTTCATTTGTTAAACATTGACCCTTTTAGTTGTTTTAGATTGGAGGGAGGATGTATGGTATCTCAACATGGAAGGATGTATGATATCCCTAATTATCATTTATGCTGGCTCTTTGTCCATTGTTATTGGTGTGATATGGACTTTTTGTCCTGTTGTATACAATTTTATTTCTAATATTTTCTTGGGTTAATAGGTTGATGGTTTGAGCGTTATATCATAAATGAAGGTCTATCAAACTCTTTATGTTGATCCCAATTTAGGTAGAGCTTTCCTTACCTCCCGAGTGCTCGTGATGCATTGTGATTTGTTAGCATCTTATCTGTCATGGATTGTAAATTTTGTCTTTCATTCTTAAAATATTTGGAAAGATAATAGATAGTATAGTGTTACTTTTGAGATTGTTGGGAATTTAATTCTAGTATTTTATATTAATGACAATGTTAAAAGGTTATAAGCTCTCTTGTTAAATAGTTTAGGTTTTTTTTTTTTAATTTTGCCAACCAAGTTTCATGTTTCTAGATAATGGAAAAAAAGTTAGTTGGAAATCAATTTTTTCTGTGTTTTTTATCTCATTCAAATAAGGGAAGAAATAAGTCTTTCCAAACTTTTTTCTTTCTCTTTTTTTCCTATGAACTTTCTGTCCAAATTACTTTCTTAGGTCCAACTGACCTAAAAGAAAACACAAGTTAAAAATATGTATGAAAAATTCATGATTAGACAGTAACTAAAAAGAAAAATTTGAAAATCATAGGAGAAAGCAACCATCCTCCACCTTGAACAAAACTTAAGTACAGGTTCTACAATATGAATACATCATCGTCAATAATAATTTGAAAATATATTCGTCTTACTCCAACTCCTTAATTCTTTATTTGTGAACACATCCCCTCTCCCAGCAAATAACAAGACGAGCAAAATGCAACAGTGCAAACACTCTAAATCTACCACATAAAATATTATGCGTTTTCATATAAAATATGATACAAACTGTAACAGGTGCATTAGACACCAATGCCATGGCTCTAGATCCGCCACTGATATTCAGTATTTAAACCCAGTGTTTGGGGCTATGGCAATGTATACCGTATATATATAAGTGTTGAATTTTGACAAATTATACCCTAAATTTTAACTTTACGGAAATTACATCCTCTCATGATTGATATTAATATTTGAAGCATACTTCTTATAATTTTGATTAAATTTGTTACTGATTGAAATTTTGAAATAAGATATCGGTTTTTAAAACATTTTTAAAATAAATAGAAAAAATATAAAAATTCTTCCAAGTTATTCAATTAATCTAAATTAGACCAACGACATTTTTATTTTTATCTAATGATGATCTCAAATTATTTTATTACTTGCATCTAATGTTAAGAAAACTGACCCAAAGATCAACCAAATTGATGAGGTGGATCAATAGATCAACTAGTCGGACCAGTTAGACGGAGGATTAGATCAGTTGACTTAGTTTACCATTAAACCACTCTAGACTCGACATGACCCCGTTATATTCCAAACTAATTTTTCTATATGTTAATATAATTTTTTTCCTATTTATTTTGCAACATTTAATGCTATAGAATGTAATTTCAGATAAATATAATGCAAAATCTCAATTAGACATAAATTATCTATTTTTCATATATCTATTTAAAAAAATTAAGGCTCATTTCAAACCATAAAAATTCATGATATCTTGTCCCTTAGACCTTTAAACAAGGTAGGGAAAAAAACACGTAGCTCACCAAACTCTCTCCTTCAATTTCTCAGTAGGGTACCCCCTGCGCCCCCGCCCCCACCCCACCCGCCCCCCAACAACCAAACTCTCTATGCTCTTTCAGCATGCTCCTCTAACTCGTCTTTATGTACTCCTCACTTCCCTTCTCAGCCTCCCCCTTAACCCCCTTTCTCCTTCGTCTTCCCTCGTTCCCGTTGTCCCTCGTTCCCATTGTCTCTCCTCTCCTCGCCATCTTTCTGTGCTTTCTCTCTTGCTTGTTGATGCTGCTCTCTAAGGGAGGGGCCTGGTGAAGGTCCTGAGGTCGAGGTAAAAATGAAAGGAAAAAAAACAAGACAAGTTTTGTGTAACTAGGAAAATTCCGGTCTGACCACCGATCGGCCAGATCGTCCAAGTTTCCCAGGTCGACTGCACTAGACAGAGTTTCCTGATCCGTTGCTTAGAATGTTTTTAGAAAAACAAGAAGATACTCCAATTTTGGAATAGCAAAGCTCAAACAAGGGACCTCCACTTCGTGAACCTACAACACTAGCGCTCTATTTAACACTGACCCAGGAAGCGTTTCCCAGATAATCTCCGCCTCAAACTGTATTCGACTCCCTGAAAATTCTAACTTATTATATTACTAATTTCTAATCTGATGCAAAAAGCCTAATTTAAGCATCATTGTCGATTTCTCAAGGAAATACAAGGGAAGCACGAATGATCAATCTCACAAAAAATTTATTTAAAATAATTAATGCAATACTAAATTTAAACTCCTCAAAAGTATGGTATAAATAAAAATAAAATCTTGTGAAATCCTCATTTATTCTTCGGTGCAGCCTCAATCTAATTCCCGTCCCTATGCAACGCATCTGTACCTCAAAAAAAAAAAAAAAATTCAGACAAGGAGATAAAACTCAATAATGTCCACCCTAAGAGTTAAATATAACTAAAACTTATTTCAATCATTTTTTAGGTGATGAAATTAACTCAAACAGTTTAAAAACTATCAACACCATTCCAAAAGTCCACCAGTCAAAATACTTCATTCATAATTCCCCAAATTATCAACAAAGTCCATTTTATTGGCGGAGACCTACCCAGAGGTCTAGGTCTCCTGTGTATGGAATAACATGAGCAGACTAATATGTCTCAATATCCTGCCCTAATCTCAGGAGCTACCAAAGCAGAGCAGAGCACCACCTGCCTTGATTTCCCACTTTTATATTTAATATTTTATGAGTATAATTGGTTCCAGCAAAACCTAACTCATGCTAAAACTCATCAATTTCAAACAACCATTCAATCATGAATGATGCAATTTAAACAACTTTGATAAGGATCAAACTTCCACAAAACAATAGAAAGTAAATAGACCATCATTTATATTTAACCACCTACAAGATCCCCCTTTCTGGAATGCATCATAAAACATAACAAAAGTCCACTAAACATTTAAAAGGAACCGAAAGGGGAGTTAGGGCATAAACATTACCTCAATAATTGTGAAGTCCTAATTTGAGCTCGACATTAGACAAATGGGCCTAAAACAGCAAAATAAAATATTACTATTACTAATTCAATCAACCCTACACTATCTAGCAACCTATATGATCTAACAAGCCCCAAATCTCAAAATCAACCCCTCTGCCTAGAATATGATCTTAGAGCACCCAAAATAATTTTTCACAATTATTTTCTAATTTATAAAACATAATTTAATCCTAACTATATTTTTCTTCTAGAGGACATAACTTTCAATCCCAACATTGGATTGCAACGAATGCTTACAATGTAGAAAGATCTAAGTACTGCCTACAACTTTTGATTTATGATGCAACAACCAAATATCGTAGATACCATAAAAATGCACGTTTATCACACAGATCAGTTTCCGCCCTAATTTGCACAATCCTGAGAGAAAATTAATGACTCTCTCCATTTAAATACAAATCAATCGTTTCAAAAGCCAAAATACATAAGACTCATAAATCTATCTACCCTATTTTTCTAGAAATTTTTACACTGTAAAACTTTTTGGCCCATTTTCATAATTGGCGTAGTCTGGACCAATTTTCTGCTTTCCCTAAAATCTAAATTTCGTGGATGAATCAATCCGTTTTAAGGCATAAAATCCACAAAACTCATCAACTGTAACAATGGTTTCTACCCTCTAAAGCTTAGTAAGCCTAACTAAGCGCATGAATAAGAATTAGAGATAAGAGCTTCAGGGCTTTTACCTCCAAGGAAAGGTAGTAATCAAAGAGTTAATGTTTTTCCCTTCAATAATCAAGATCTGAAAATTTTAATCATAGAAAGAAGGAAAGATATTACTAAAGTGATAATAGAATAGATTACAATTTTTAAAAATAAACCCCTTGAGGTTTAGAAGCAAACCCTAATCATAAATGAACATGCACTCACCAAGAGAATGAGCAAGGGAGGGCAAGAGAGAAGAGTGGTGGCAACAGCAGTGGTAGGGGGCAGATAAGAAGGGGAGGGAGAGTAACAAAGCAGATTTTTAAATTTCTCACTGTATCACTCAAAAAGGGAAGGCAGGAGAGAGAAAAGAATTCCATCACCAGTGTGCACTACAAGAAATTGGTCCAATTGAGACCGAAATTTTGAGACCAAATAAAAAATCAGTCTCTAATTGCGTTTTGAGACCGATTTTTGAGACCAAATTAACTCTGTTTTGTTTTTGCTTTTGGGATCCCTAAAGAACAGGGATTAGTGACATTTACGAACATATTAAGTTCAGTAGGAATTCCTTTGCTTAAATTCAGAAGAGTTATCGACACACCAAAGTATTATTGATCATTCTCACATAGTTCGCATCCACCCGCCCCCGTCCCTGCTCCTCCCTCCGCCTCCGCTGCAGGGGATAGTTTTGTCCCCTGCCCCCATCCCCGCCAGGTACCCAATCCTCACCAGGCCCTGTTTCCTGCTCCTGTAGGAAAAATACAGAGAGTTGAGAGGAGCCGTGCGTTTTGTGGGCACTGCCAGAGGAGAGGAGAAGAGATCGATGAGCGAGTGAGACCAGAGAGATGACCGAGAGGAGAGAGAGCATGAGGAAGAGGAGAGAACTAGAGAGAGAGAGAGGGGAGAGAGAGGTGAGAGAGAAGCATGGCGAGAGGGAGGAGAGAGAGTCTAAGGAGAGGAGAGAGAGAGAGAGAGAGAGAGCATACCTAAGAGGAGAGAGGGCCAGAGAAGAGACTGAAAAATTAAGAGAAGTTAGGAGTTAGAGAGTTTAAATACTCTAGGGTTTTTCTACTTGTAATTACCTTTCTACCCCTAAAATATCCATAACTAACATTAAAAATAACAAACATAAATGTAATTTTTGAGGCGGGGAAACAGGAATGGGGTGAAGAAAATTCCCGTTCGGGTAACGGGGACGGGGGCATTTTCCTCCGTCCCCATCCCCGCCCCGCTCGAGGACTAAATTGTTAAGATTATGGAGCCTAATGGATACTTTGGGCTCGGTAAAATCGCATTACGGGACAAGAGACAGCGAACACTAGCGTGGGGAACGAGCACGGGAAGTTTCGAGTGAAACACAAAAGTGGGCTCCGGCACCAGCCAACACGGGCTGACTGTGTTGGTTGGCACGGCCCATGCCGGCTGCCGGAGTCCCCGGGTGCTTCATTGAGCCGTCTTTTGTCGGTTACTTGCGGGTTAATGCATGTTTAAAGCCGGTTAATGCATGTTTATTGCTTGTAAAGGCTTGTAATTGCTGTAAGGTCCTTTCATGGCTGTAAAATGAGTGTATCCTCCATTGTTGTAAGGGAAGTAGTGAATTACAAGTATGAGCTAGGGGTTAGCTTGAGTGAAAATTCTTGTAAACTCCTTGAAAATCTAGTGCATTGGTTCGTGGTTTTTCTTGGTTTTGGGTTTTCCACGTTAAAATCTTTTGTCCCAAGTTCTTGTTTATTTTTCTTTTATCCGAAGTTTCATTGTTTGTGAGACCCGATCCTAACATAAATTTTCCCCGTTCCGGGCGGGGTCAAACCCTGCCCCGATGCCATCCCTACTTTGGTTCATTTTTCCTCATTACTCTTCTCATTACTCTTCTACCACTTGTTGCCCGATCATACACCGTAGACTTCAAGGAGAACTTTGGACGACTCGGGAAGAATTGATTGCCCCTAGAAGGGAGCTTGATATACAAAGGTGTGATATTTGGAAGCTTGCTGCTGGATTTGATAGCTCTTGGAGAAACTTAGCCACCTCGAGACGTTTCAACAACTCTGAAAGCTCGTCTTAGGAGTCGGTATGTGTGGTTGTAGCCCTTATCTTTGGCCATTGTTAGTGTCGTAATTAAAACTCTTCTAGATGTGATTGTCAGGAAATTAAATTGTGGATGTTGTTTATGATTGTTGGAAAAATGTGATAGTTTGTAAACAACTTTAGAAGTCTATATTTGATGATTTTTATGGATGGATTTGTTCATCTTATTGTGATTCATGTGCTGAAGTTGTAGCACATTTTTATTGTGCCAGCTAGCCATTTTGAATAGCAAGCTTCTCGCTAGGGAAATAGGGAAAAAATGCTCTTAAAAAATTGGCTTTTAAGACCGAAATATTTGGTCTCTAATTGAGACTGAAAAATGTCGGTCTCAATTTGAGACCGAAAGTAACGGACTCAAATTGGTCTCAATTAGAGACCGATGGGCTCGGACTCCAGTAGTGTCCAATATATGTCGGCCTCTAAGGTTGGTCTCAACTTGAGATTGAATTTTGAAATCGGTCTCTAAATTTGATTTGTGACCAAGGTTATTGAGACCATGCAATTCGGTCTGTGTTTGGTCTCTAATCTGAGTTTGGGACCGATTTTGGCCTTTTTGAGACCACAGGTGCTTTCTTGTGGTGGTGTTTGTATTTCTATGCACTATTTTTTTGGAAGAGGGGGGATGGTGACCTTGGAGCATACAAGAAATGCTACATCAGAACAGAAAATAGCATAACATGGTTGATTAAACAGGACAGCTTTTGGAACCAATTATCTCAAAACAAGAAGGAAATTGTCAACAATGGAAAAAAATTACCAGCAGAGAGTAGACAGTCAGGACATGCTAATGTCTGATGGATAACTGCCCAAAATCCTAAGGGATGTAGCAAACTCCTGCTAATTAGAGGAAATAGCACACATGAAACAATATTAGTATTAAAGTGACATTTTCAGAGGGAAGAAAGAGAAGTTTTTATCCAATATTCTTCAACAGAACCACCTCTAGATGCCCCATTGCATTTTTGGCAGTTTGATCAGCCATTGAGGCTTCAAAATCCAAATAGAAAAGGTAATCGAACCACCTGCACAAGAAGAATACATTGCAAAAGGATGAAAATGAATATGTGATCAAACAGAAATACCCTAGTGGTTCAACAATATTGTGGTATGAAAACATAGCTATGAAGCGCATGGCATTTATCTAAAAGGCAACTGCATGTACTTTGAAGATCCATCACTGCTATCTCGATTTGGACGACTTTCAATCTGATCGAACATGAATAAATAAAGCTTCATGTCAATTCAAGATATAAGATGGCAATGGCCACAATTGGTATGAGCAAAAACTCCAATTGGTAATAAATAAGACACCTTTGTGAGGTTGATCTGACGCAAGGCAAATACAGCTAGTGCCTTGAAAAGCGCCCCAGGGCCCTCATGCAGTGCAAAAACAATGCTTGTCTGATATATGATAAATGGCAAAACCCAATCTGATAAAATACCAAAAAACAGTACACAAAAGAGAATTTTGGCCATTTAATATCTGACAAGGATTTACTTTGAATGGCCTTTCAGTGACTGGAATTATTGGCTCTGTTGCTAGCATCAAGAATCGGGTGACATTATAAGAATTATCCTGTACAGAAGTTAGAGTGATGCAAGCAGATTCAGTAAATTCAGAACAGATATGTGGCCAAATTTTAATGTCCAGAATCGGACCTGAATATCTTCAGCCAGTATATTCAATCCATAGATTTTCGCTGCGCCAGCACTAGCAATTGCACCCACATCTTTTAGCTGGTGGGTGGCAATGTACTACAAATATAAAAAATTACAGTGCCTCAGAATCGCAATTTAGCATGAGTACTTCATGAATTAACAGCCACTTCTCACGAAATATCCTAGATATTTGATAGAATCACCAGGGTGAAGACGACTTTGAGGTGAGGGTGAGTTGCTCTTTTGAGAAATAGCTCAGACTACTCTCCATCAGACATGTAACTGTTGGCATTGACCACATTTTTTTATAAAAAAATTAATGGACAAAATGCATGTGAACCTGTAAATGATTGTAATGTACCAGTCCAACCATAGTGCTGGAAGAACAACATATAGAGATTCATATTCAAATTTCTACATGGCTTCTTATCAAGTTCATCATCTTCCTCCCACCGAACAATACAGGGAAGATGAAACTAGGATGGAACCAATTTAACACGAGTAAAATTCAGTCTTGGGTTTTGGGATGGCTTCTCGTTGACAGCTGGCACAATATCTAAGGATGTACTGGAAGCTATTGCAAATGTCATCTCCGTCAACAACTTGGTTTCTTTGTTTTTTATCTCTTTTTTCATGTTCTTGTTTTGTTTGCCTGAAGGTCATATTATCATAAACCCAGGAAGTAGACCCAAAGACCCTCTTAATTGCCTATATTGAAGGAAAATCACAAGCAAGGACTACCTGCGCTGAACCAGCAGTGTCATCAGCAGCTTCTCCAACTATCCCGAAATTTGACAATGTGTTCTCACATTGAGCAAGAGCCTACAGATGCCAATTATATAAATTTTAAAATTCAAGGGGTACATCCATAAGCAAGAGTAAACATGGAGTATAAATTTCAATACCTGGGGATGGCTTAGAACCCGTTTCAAGTCTTCAAGTTTCACACCTTGATTAGCCAATAAACAATGCCGAACAAATATTTTTACTTCACCAACAATGTGAAGCCTATAGCGAAGCAGAAGATCGTAATTCCTGTGGATGCTACCCCCTAGAGAGTTCTCAAAAGGTAAAACTGCTCGGTCAACAAACCCCTTCTCAACTGCCTATAGCAATAAATTCTCAGCTTAGCCAAACACCACTTCTCATGTTCTCATACAATAACTGCTTTGTCATTATCAAAAGGTGAACTGGTCAAAGATGTATAATTAGAACATCCCCCGCCCCCTTCTTTCACCAAAAAAAAAAAAAAAAAGGAAGACAAAAGGGTATACGCCTAACAAAAGGTGAACTAGTGTAGATGAATAGAAGGATTGGTTCTTTCTCTTTTTTCTTTTGATGACTCATAAAATGATGTTATAATTTATAAGTGTTACCCTTAAACATGTCATTGTTTTTGGAGCTCTCTAGAGTCTTTCCACAGTAAGTTCTCACCTTTTTTTTTCTATGTCAAGAACAAGAAGGTTCAGCGGAGATTACACTAGGGTGCACCCTCTAAGGACGAACAAAATGACAATCTACAGCCAACATAAAACAGTAACTGCCATGCAAGAGCTAAATGGAAACCAAGTCTTGTTCAAACTACAGATTACATCATTCTCCACCTTCCTTTCTGAAACATTCAACTATGTGTTATGCATATAAAACTCCTCACTAACACTTAACCCAAGTATATACAGCGGACGCCATAGAAATGTCATGACAAATAGACTGCAGAATATGTACTCTCTTAAAGCTTCTGGATTGTACTTTCCAAGAAGAGGGTCCAGACATGGGTAAAATTGAACACAAACAAACAGAGACACAGGGAGGCGAGAAAGAGAGAGACAGAGTCAGAAATGCAGAAACAGGAATACAGACAAAGACAAACACCCAAACACGGGCATGCACACACAAAGATATGCAGACGAAATGATAGTTTTGTTTCAACTGTATGTCAAAGCTCCGCAATCCAAGGCCTAAGGATCATTCTACTTCATCCATTGTTGCAAAAGATCAGGAACTTAAGCTCAAAGTGTCGAATGACCCTTCAATTTAGCCAGGTTCAGACCTAATTGTGCTATAGATTAAGTGTTTCAGTTCCAAAATAGCATGGCAGTAGTTGCATATTAATCACTTTATAGCAATTATATCTCTATCCTGGTAAGCAAAATGGGACTTATGGTGGTGCTCTATGGAAGTGATGCAGGATAAGAGTAAAGGAGGGATAAAAAGATACTCACTTCAAATGAAATTCAACAAGGTTGGCAATTGACAGTACTAAGTTTGAGCACTCACCTCAAATGCAGTCTCAAATTGCTCACACGGAACAGCTTTGCAGTTTGGATAAGCCCTTTCTGCAGCAAGTTCACTATATGCACCAGGAACTCCCTGGAGATACAAACTAATCAAATTGATGAATCTAATACAATGACAATTTACGTGATAAAAATAACCAAGTTGTAGCTATCCCTTCTCAATTTGTGATCACTCAACTTGACTATTAAGATTGCCTTACTTTTGTAAGCCTTGTTTTAAAAAATTTTGGAGCTAGAATTAAAAATCTACTTAGAAGAATAGACAATGCAGAATGGTTGCTTCAAAAGAAATGTCTCGTTATCATCCAAGCAAAAACAACTTCCACATTTCTCTTCAGTTTCAAGATAGAGAGGGTTAGGTGAGAGAAAAATACCTGATATGCAACTCGAAGCCGGAGCACTGCTTCTGATGTCGATTCAGGCATCTTATCTGAAAAAGAAAATTGTGCTCACTAAAATGAGCACCAAGCCAATCGTAAAACACCCAGAAAATGAGAATGAACAAAAAATCAATCAAAAATGAAATGAAGTTTCATGACTTCGGCAATTTCAGTTTAAATTTATTTAATGATTGCTTGCCGAAATAATGCTTTGTTCCTTCCTTATTCATTAACGTTAATTTGCTGTTTGAATTGATTGAGAGCTTACCCAACCCCAGAAGCACAACTAGGGATGCTTGATTCTCGTAAAAGCAAAAAAACAAAAGAGGCCTGTTGAAATTGACTGAGAGCTTACCTAACCCTCGAAGCACACGCACCCCAGCCACATATATTATAGGGAAATTTACCTCATACTCTGATTTAAAATTACAAGTGAAGCTTCCCAATTTACGCTGAAGTCATGATGTAGATGGGCCCCACGTGAATATGCATTGGCTGTGGCAAGGTGAAAGGACCAAAATGTCCTTAATAATGTTACTTTGGTGTTTGGTTCCTGTGTAGGCTCGGCGAAGCTTGTTGAGGAAGGAGAGGGCGCAAAGAGAGAGCAAAAGGGAGAACCAGAAGAAGGAAGCAGAACATTGAGAAGAAGAAGTAGGTGGAGAGTTAG
This sequence comes from Talinum fruticosum, assembly GCA_021018815.1. NCBI lineage: Eukaryota > Viridiplantae > Streptophyta > Magnoliopsida > Caryophyllales > Talinaceae > Talinum > Talinum fruticosum. The sequence goes on along the minus strand of JAITYX010000092.1, from coordinate 133,602 downwards.
TTCACTAAGAAGAGCAAGAAGGAGAGAGCGAGAAGAAGAGTGCGACGGGCGAGAAGAGGTAGAAGACGGGCGAGAAGGAGACGGAGAAGAAGAGGTAGAAGACGGGCGAGAAGAAGACGGAGAAGAAGTAGACCGAGAAGAAGAGGGAGAAAACGGGCGAGAAAAGCAGCTTCGGAAGAGATCGAAGGCGATTTGAATCCGGTAAGTTTTGTGCATTTGTGAGGTTTTCCTTGAAACGGTTTGTGTTGTTTGGGGGTATAATTTGTTTGAAAATGGATCTCATTTCTTAGAATTGGAATGAAATATAATGTGAATTTAGAATTTTTTTTTTGTGTTGGAAGTAGGCTACTATTTCAAGCTAGATTCAAATGTAACTTAACTCATACAAAGACATGAGAAAACAAATTGCGAGACATGTATGAGAATAAAGTTTGGTATTCAGTGTGCTAATCTGCCATGTTATTATATAAATTAATGGCCGAAAGTGGTATAAAATTTGCATGTCTACGATATATCTATAATTTTTTTTTGTTAACAACATAGGCATAAAATAAATACTAGTTTTGAGAGAAAATTATGTTTTTCTCCCGACATAATTAAGGTGGTGGTTTTTTAGGGCGGATTCCTAACCGAAAACCGAAGATTTAAATAAAAATGTGCTATCATACCCTAGAGAGCATCTATAATGTATATGAAACTCTATATATTTTGCAATGACATTGTCTAATATAAAACCATATAGTCGGTAAACAAGGCCCCCACTAGAACTCTTAAAACACTAGAAAACAATACTATCAAGAAATAAGAAAGAGAACAAAATTACAACAAAGAAAACAGAGCATGCTCCGTATGGCCCTTGTGGCTGGCGGTTTTTGGTAATTGGTCGAGTAGTCCCATTCTGCTCTTTTATAATTATAATTATTGAATGGAGAAAAAGGTTCCAAGTACTTAGATTTCACTTCAAAAGAACCTATAATAGTTGAGTAAGACATTCGCCTTAGATTTGTTGTGTAGTTTAAAGTTAAAAAAATTGTTCGATCATCGTGTTTAAACCGTAAATTACCTAGGAAATGAGCATCAAAACCCCGTCGGAAAGATTTTGAATACGTTTTATCGGTTGAATATGGTTGAAATCTAAGCCAAATCATAAATGTCAAGCTTCTTTTTAACTCCTCAATACCATGTACTAATAATATTCACATACGGAACCAAGAGCGAGGAGACAAAGACACCACTATTTTGAAACCATTAAAAGAAAGGGGCGACAAGGCTGCAAACATCGCAAACAACTAAGATTAAGGCCACATCCTTGTTCCCAAAAAATCCCAAAAAAAGAAAAAAGAAAGAAGAAAAAGGAAAAAACCTTAATGTCACCCATGAGAGTAGTTCTAGTTTGGTTGAACTTGGAAACCCATGCCTTGAGACCCAATGTAGTTTGGTAGCAAATCACCCCTTTGCATGCTCTGTCCCTGCATCCTAAACCCAAATGACCCAACCCCAACCCCATTTGGTACCATGAAAATATTTGCTTGAAGTGAATCATCAAAAGCAATAGATGCTCCTCCCCATTATTGTTTCTGTCGATCCCAGTCGAAATTTGTTCGGGCATTGTGGTTGAGCTCGTTGTTGGGTTTTTACTGTAATCGTCGATGATTGCTCAGGTGAACTCGACCTCTTGCTAATGCTATTACTATTGTCCGGTGAAAGAGCTTTGTTCTCGAGATTTATAGTGGTTATGTCATGGATGCTTGGCTCTTCTCTTGTCTTTGCCTCCTGAAAGTCTGTCTTATGAAGTATTTTTGTGCATGGCTACCCACTTGGGTTGGTGTTCTTATTACGACAAAATTCCGTGATATGTTCCTCCAGTCCCCTTATTCCCATATTTTTTAACCCCATCAAGAATAACCTGCATGGAGAACATTGCATCATTTTTTGACATCTTTTGGACATCCCGTGCCAAATTATGCAAGAAATTTGCAAAAAAAAAAAATTTACTGCAATCAACCAAAAAAGTCAAACCAAACAAAACCCATGTCAAGAACTTTTAAGTTCTTCAAAACCAACAATCTTTTTTGTCCTATAAGGTGAAAACAAGCTGGTTGATATAGAAGAGTCAAATTGTCCTCAAGCTGAATATGTTTCTTTCGGACCTCAATAGTCGGACAATTATACCTAACCAAACCAAGCATCTCCAAATCCCATCAAGGTAGTTAGGGTTAGAAAATAGCCATATCCTTACAATCAAATTGCACATAGAATATTAATATCGAACCATAGATTTCACACAAGGCAAAAATTTTTATCAAAGCCCAAGGAAAATTTCCAAATGAGAGCAAAAAGGGCACAATGAAGACTTACTTGTGCTCTTCTTCGATCCATGGAACCCCCTTCTTCCTCTCTTGATCCGGTGGCCGGGCATCGGCCCCCGCTTGCCACTAGGGCCATAAGTGTACTTATAGCCATCATAGCCATTATGGTTAACCTATTCCAATGTGAAAGCGAGAGGGTGTTATAATCGGGAATTGAGACCAACCCAACTTCAATATTAAGAACATCATCTTCCAATTCTTTGTACTTGTTTGATCACATCTCCCACTTGTTTTCCCCGGGATCATCCCCGCCACTTTCTGCCACCGATGTGGAGTCTCTTTATCATAAACATCTAATGCATTTTCAAACATGTAATTCTCAGCTTAGGTCCATGGGATTAGCTATATTACGGAGAAAGTTATGCCGAAATTTTCGAAAAAACCTTTGAAAACCTAGAGACGCGCTTCCACCAATCTAAGAGAAAGAGTTATTAACCCTATGTTGAGATCTTAAGTAGCCTTAGGGGTTCCTCTCAGGGAACCCTGGCATGGAGGGTGGGTCTTGGGGTGTTACAATACCCTTTTTCTTCTTTCTGTCCTTCATTTTCTTTGGACAATCCTTGACTATGTGCTCCTTGCTGCCACACTCCAAAATAGCCGAGTTCTTAGTTAAAGACAAATTGGGAGGGGATGAGTATTTACCTTTCTTGTCTTTCTTGTAGAACTCCTAATTTGGCCTCTTTTGCCACTTTTTTACTTCATCATCTTCTTGAAGCCACGGGCAATGAGTGCCATGGGATCCTCTTCTTTATCCGAGGAGCTTAGATTTTGTCGTCCGCTTTACGAGGTCTTAAGTGCAATGTTCCTTTTTGTGTTGACCTCGGCATCTTTGTCTTTTAGGTGCAGCTCATGAGTGAGTAGCTTACCAATGAGCTCATGTGGCTTCAATTGAGAAAGATTTTGAGCTTCTTCGATTCGTTGTCACCTTGGGACCCCATCTTCTCTTTGGTAGACTTATCGGAATTTTTTCGAAAATTTCGTCATGAGAGATCTTTCTACCTAGAGATTTGAGATTATTAACAATATCGGTGAAGCGAATGTACATCCGAGTGATGTTCTCCTCGAGCTTCATTCTAAACGACTCATACTTGTGCGAGATATTGGCTTATCCTTGCCTGCTTCACTTTGCTAGTTTGTTTATAGTTGTTGACCAATGTATCCCACACCTCTTTGGCTGTGTCACAGACTGACACTCTATTGTATTTTTCTAAGCCGATAGCGCATATCGAGTGTTCATGGCTTTGAAGTTCTTCCTGAACTTTTCATTCTTTTTAGTAATGTACTCGACTTCTCTTTGGGCACAACTCTTGCTCCTTCCATCTTCGTAGGAATGTAGTTTCCATTCTTGATGATGTTCCATACATCCTCATCACGATCCTGGAGGAAGCATTCCATTATCTTCTTCTAGTGTGCAAAGTTTTCCCCATTAAACTTGGGTGATCCGGTTGATGATTTTCCTTCATCGAACTCTCTATTGTTTTAAGCCTTATGATCTTTAGACCTTTGGATTTTGAGATCCTCTTGAAAGGCTTGGCTTTGATACCAATTGAAGGTTTGGTCTTGGAGAGATTAAGTTACCCTGGGGGCTGAATAGGATGATGGAAGATTTTTCGTAAAACACAAACTGTTTTGCATAAAACACTTGAAAAATAATTCTAAGTCTAGAATGAACTCAAAAAGTGCAGATATACAGAGAAATACATGGAAACCCTCTTGGGGCGGAAAAGCACGGACAGTGCTAGTCTAAGCATCAAGTCAAATCGACTATTTTGAATCCACAAAATACAAGGAGTGACTCTTTACATAATTGCTCCCTTATACAATTCAATTATAGATTTTCCTAGACTCGAAACTTCCTTATCTAATCTAGTACTTCCTAACCGAGATACCATTTACATTTTAGGACAAGTGAGCTAAGTTAGCCCTTACAGCTCAATCAAGGGACTTAGAAGAAAGTAGAAAGAATAGAAGTGTTTACAAGACTTTCCTTTACAACCGAGAAAGTAAGAATTCCGGAATTGTAGTTGTAAGTCGAAGATTGAGTAAGAATGCACTAAGTAATTGTTAAGCAACGTGTTCAACAATCTTCAAGTCTTGTGGATTGGCTTCTATTTATACACAGCGAGGCAAATTAGCTGTTGAGACTTGTTCTGGATTGGTGAGCTTCAATAGCCGTTGTAACAGCTAGTTTGAGTCACTCGGAAAAGGATCCCTTGAGTGATGATCCTTGGCTCAAAAAGTGGTCCATCCCTCTGGTTGTGACTGAATTCTGGGGTGAAAACAACCGTTGGACACAAAGTTAAAGTTTACAAAATTTGGAAACAAACAACCCCGACATGGTGTCTAAGCCATGTCCAAATATGAGTGATTTTTATCTACTAGTGTTTAACGGGTAGACATCGGTTGCTTTTGCTTTTCGAAATAGATTAGGCTTGTGTAATCAATCTCCAAAAGCAAAAGTGGTACTCAAAGTATAAAAATACTTTGGTCCAAGATTAGGCGAAGATAATAATTAATCCAAATTAATTAAACACTTAGTGGGTGTTTGGCCTAGATTTTAAAACTCTTTTTAAATTCAAAAACAGAAGTTAGGCCAAACACTAGTTTTTTAAAAATTAAAACTATTTTTCAAAAAACAATTTTGGAAAAAAACTCCCAGAAATAGAAACATGACTATTTGTCTGTTTACGTTTCTAATTTCTGGAAAAACTCCGTAATAACCACCCATAATCTCATTCTCTCTTTGTCTCTCCTATCTTTTACGTTATTTTAATTTTCTCTCTCCTCTATCTTTGTCTCTCTCCTCTCTCTCTTATTTTATTTTATGTCTATCTTATTTATATCTTTTTAGAAATTTTGGCCAAACAAATTAATTATTTAAAAAACATTTATATAAAATTTAGGCCAAACATTTCAAATTTTTCTTCAAAAACAATTTTCAAAATAATACTTTTTAAAAACAAAAATAATTTTAAAAAATTACGCCAAACATGCTCTTAATTATCTTCAGCCCAAAACAATAGAATTTTCTGAGTGTAATATTAATTAGGTTAAAATTTCATCTTGAGTCAATCCTTAAAATCATCTAGTTAGTAAGAATAAAGAATAAGAATATATAAACTTGATTAAGTACATAAATTCATTAGAAACTAGAACTAACACTATAATTTATTTTCAGGTTGAACACAAAGTCAATACTTAGATTTTCAAGTGTTTGTGAAATTATTTACTCATGACATTGTTCCGAGTTGTTTCGAGTGAGTCGAAACCCGGTTAAGGGTGTTATGGTTAACAAATGGTTTCGAGGGGTCGAAAAGAATGAAAACATAGATATGAGTTTCTTAAAAGCTTAGAATGACTTAGAATCAAAACTATAGAGAGATAGAGAGTTATACCTAAGTCTTCAATCTCCCCTTTTTGATGAAAGGCATTCCATACTTAAGATAGAAACTACTTAGTTCAAAGAGTTAAGTTTTCATAGTGTGTTGATTAGAGAAAGAAAGAATGATAAAAAATATTGAACAACTCGGATCATATATAACTCGGAACATGCTTCTTGGAATATGCTCAGGAATATGCTTAGAAATGGATAAGTTTCATTAATTAGAGGAAGCAAATGTACGTAAACTGCAGCAGATCGAGAAATAAAGAAACTTAGAAACAACTAAGGGAAAAACTCCCCCAAACCAAACATCTCTTTTCTATCTTTTCTCTCCCCTATGCATTTCAAGCAAAAATAACAAAAAGAGGGAGGAAAGAACAACTAAGTACAAAAGATGTTGGACAAAATTAAAATGAATTTTTGAAATTGAGAGGGAGGGGGAGCGATCGGCGAGAAGTAGAAGAACGAGGGTTGCTCCTACACCTATAGCCTTATGTAGAAACAACTTGGCGAGGGGCAACAACGAGTGGTAGATCGGGAAGTGGGATAACCTATCTCGCGACTTAGAGGTACATCTTCCTCAAGCAAATGGAACTACGAGGCTATGATTATGAGATCGGGGCCTTAGACCGCCGACATCGGCAGCCTCTTCTAAGGGAGACCGAGTGTGATCGAAGAGATCACCTCAAGTTCTTTGTCACCCTTACCCTCATATTGAACTGCTTCGACCTCCTTCTTCAACTTCTCCTTCCGCCTCTCCTTGTCCTTCTTCCGCTTCTTCTTTAGCTTCTTCCAACTCCAATTCGGAAGGGCTGGAGGACTCTATAGGTTGTTCTTCCTTAGATTCCGAGTCCTCTGCTACCTTGGACCTTCGCTCTTAGAGGTTGCATATTTGTTGTTGTAGTTGCTTGATAACCTCCTTAAGTTCTCGCAATCATGGCTTGACTCTGCTCGATTTGAGTCCGAGCCCGGCTTTGATATTAAGTCATCAATGGCACGAAAGCTTGGAAGGCTCCCGAGCTATTTGTAACTCTTTAGCCGGATAGACAAATTGATTACCTTCTAAAGAAGTTCAATAAAAAGGGCAAGCAAAGAAGTTGACGTTCCAACAGATAAGAGGTTTAGAAACAGTTAGAGTCCGGGTTCATTAAGGTAGTACACTATCCTCATTGGGTAGCAAATATAGTACCAGGTTTCAAAGAAAGATGGCGGGGTCCACATATGCGCCGACTATAGAGATTTGTATAAGGCAAGCCCTAAGGATGATTTCTGTTGCCCCATATCAACATCCTTGTAGATAACACAATGGGTCATGCCTTACTTTCATTTATAGATAGTTATGCTTGGGTTGTAACACCCCAAAATCCACCCTAGGAGTATTATATGCCGGGGTTCCCCGATAGGAACCCCGAAGGCTATTTAACATCTCAACTTATGGTTAATAGTTTTCTCTTATATTGGCGGAAGCGCGGTTCTAGGATTTCAAAGGTTTTTCGAAAAATTTCGGCAAAGTTTCCTCTATAATATGGCTAATCCTATAGGCTTATAGCTTTAATCGTACACGAAACACATTCATAAACTTAACGACCCACACACTCGAAGTATCAACAACACAAGCTCAATGAGCCACACACTCGGAGTATCAACAACACAAGCTCAACGAGCCACACCCTCGGAACATAGGGCTTTTATATTCATAGTCAAAACTTAAGTTCATATACAACCGATCTTTACAAGCATGAAAAACATAAAGTACATAATAAGTCCGAAGATGTCCTATCTGTTGGTTCGCTTCTTCTAAAAGGCAAAAGAAACTCCAGGGAGTCTTAACATATGTTCTTGAAAATGTTGGTGAGGTCATTAGCTCCACGAGCACAGTGAATAACCTAAACCCAACCTCGGGTTTCACTTTGCACATTAATTCATTAATAAACACACGTAAGTTCACTATTCATTCACAACATGCGATTCGGATCATACATGCTAAGATGCGTAAGATACTAAACTTACCAACTTGCCGAGAAGCACAATGACATCAATTACTCATGTATTCAATCAAGGAATGCTTTATTCTTGCAAGTACGTCATAGAATCATTCATCATGTAAGGCATTCATCCCGTAAATTATTCATCACATAAATCACATCTTACTTCTTATCATATTCATTTCTTATGAAATTGGGATTCGCTCTTCTTCTCATTCTTCTTCTTGAGTTCAATTGTGCATTTCATAAATCATTGATTCTTTCTTTCTTGTTCATCATGCATAATCATTCGTTTCTTCATATCGTAATTTTTAAGAATTCTTAGTTTCGAATGCAAAGAAGATTTATGTTCTGCTCTAAAGGCCCAATTCTTGGAGCCAAAATAATTCGTGGGCTCATTTCTTGGAGGCAAAATAATTCGTGGCCTCGAGGTAAAATAATTCGTGGCCTCGAGACTTGCCTCGGACTATGAAGGACACATACTGTCAATAATTCATGGAAGCAAAAAATTCGTGGCTTCAGTTGATAGACACTTTTATTGCCATAACTTCGAGAGGGTTCTTTAATTCGTGGGGTCTTAGATCAATAACACAATCCTTTCTCCCTTCTTTAGTTCGTTATGTTTCTTATTTCATATAATTCATGCTCAATACCTTCACACGTAACATCTTCGCAAATAACAATTCACATAAGCAAGTTCCAACTCAAGTACAATCAATCCAACTCATATAGGCATGCTTATGCCATTTATAATCAATGCACTTTAAAATAAACACGTCATTGCATAACATATGAATTACAACTTCTAATTACGAACTTATCATTTCGTGATTACGTATTATCACGCATAGGTAGTTTATGGTTTCATAACTTTCCTTAATCGATATATATCTCTTAATCTAGCCATATCACTTCTTAAATTTCAGTTCTTAACTCATTTATTCAATTAGTTTCGGTTTTGCCCAAAACAGCACATTTTCACTCAAAAATCCATATCTTCTAATCTACTCATTCAACGCATACCAAAATTTACAAGAAATTCTTATAAATTATCAGGAAGCTATAGTAAAAGTTTCAGGAATTTTGGGTAACACATGAATTCACAATAATTCGAGCAGACATGATAAATTATCGAAAAATCTGCACTTGGATTAGAAATTCAAATTTCTAATTTCTCTCACTAATTCTATTCAAACTATTTCCATCAAATTCTCAATATACAGCTCAATAATCATGCTCAACAATGCTCAATCATCATTAAATTCGTGAACTAGGCATAAATCGCAACATGCTTTTCAATTCGTGAGTTGCTTAATTTCGTGAATTTAGGCCTCTAACTTCTTCAATTAGCTTAGGGTTTCCAATTTCATGAATCAGTTTCAAGTTCAATCCACCTAACTTGTTTTATCTTTAGAGGATGAATTTGAATTACTCACCTTTGATTCTTAGAGGTTCTAAGAATTTCGGTGTTGGAGGGTTTTGAATTTGGTCTCGATTTCTGTTTTCCCTTCCCATTTCTTCCTCTTGGTTTCCCCTTCCTTCTTCTTTCCCGACCCTCTGCTTCTTCGTTCTATTTCTACTCAGGCTCCCTCTTATTTTCTTGTGCTTCTTATTCAGTTAATTTCTCCTTCCTCATTCTTGACTCACGTTTCTCGCTTCGGGTCTAGTTCCCTCGACTTCTTGCTCGGTTTCTCTTTGCTTTGCTCTGTTTCGGTGCTCCTCTCGTTGTCCTCTACTGCCGGTTCCGTCATGCTCTCTCCCTTTTTGTTCTCTCGCTCTCCTTGCTCTCCTCTACTCCTCGTGTTTTCCGTTTTCCTTCTCGCTTCCCCTTTTCTTCTTTTGCTTGCCCTCGCTTTCCCTCGGACTCTCTTTCCTTTCTCGCTCTCGCTTCGCTTCTTCCATTTTCCTCTCGCTTCTATTTTTCCCGTTCTTCCTCTTCAACCCTCTTTCTCTTTCCTCTTTTCCTGATTACACCCAATGGGCTTTGCTACCCAATGTCAATTGAACCCCAATATCTTTCATTACTTAATCTTTGCCAGCTCCTCCTCAAATGCCTGGTCATCCATCCATCCCGCCCAATTCCTTTTTGTTTTAAATTTTCTATCTTGGGCTTTTATGTGATATTAGGCCCATATCAATATCACAAATCTATTTTAGCTAGCCCATGCTCGGGTTTCAATTTTTGGGTTTTAATTTCGACTCGGAAAATTCTAATTCACTTAATTTAATAATTTCGAATTTTTAACTTTTAATCCTTAATTCATTAGCAAGCAAGCACCTGACTTTTTGGGTCTTACATGGGTACAATCAGGTGAAGATGGCTGAAGAAAGACATGGAAAAAAGACGACCTTCATCACTCAATTAGGGACGTATAGTTACATGGTGATGCCATTTGGGCTCAAGAATGTCGGTGCAACATATCAAAGGACGGATACAACACTCATCGCATGACATGATCCACAAAGAAGCTGAAGTCTATGTGGATGACATGATTATAAAGTTGAAAGATAGGGCAGGACACCTACCCGACCTAAGAAAATTCTTCTATAGTCTCAAAAATACAACATGCGCCTTAATCCTCAAAAGTGAGTCTTCGGGGTAACCTCAACCAAACTGCTAGGCTATGTTGTCGGTCTTAGAGGAATTGAAGTTGATCCATCTAATATCAAAGCCATTCAGGAGATCTCGCCGTGAAATACACGTAAGGAAATAAGGGATTTCCTAGGACGTTTATAGTGCATCGATCGTTTCATACCAAAATTGGCTATGGTCTATGAACCTATTTTCAAGAAGTTGAAGAAAGTATCCGAGCCCATTTGGGATACCAAGTGCCAACAAGCATTCGAGAATGTTAAGGAATATCTAACTAACCCTCCAAGTGCTAGTTCCGCCTCAACCAGGGAAACCTTTACTTCGTACCTCACCTGCAATAGAGATAGCTATAGGAGCCCCGCTAGCTCAATAAAACGGGAAGGAAAAACACGTAGTTTATTACCCGAGTAAGAAGTTCTTAGATTATGAGACTAGTTATACGCCATTAGAGAAGACATCATTGGGATTAGTTTGGGCTACCAAAAGCTCGGGAACTACATGTTAACCCACACGGTACATGTGGTAACACCTATAGATTCCATTAAGTATATACTTGAGCAACCAACCATCAGCAGTAAGATAGCAAGATGGACTATCATGCTATTAGAATTCGAACTCAAATATGTCCCTCAAAAAATTATCTAAGGAAGGGTAGTGTCGGAATTCTTAGCTGATCTACCTATCACTAAATCGCAATCCGAACACCTTGACTTTCCAGCACGAAAATATCTTGCAAGTAGACATGGACGTTTGGACAATGTACTTCGACGACGTTTCCAATCAAAGGGAACACATACTCCCATTTTAGTCAAATAGGACTTCGAGGTCATCAGCAACGCTACGAGTATGAAGCGTGCATCATTGGACTTGAAGCTCTTGTGGAAATTGGGGTCAAGAACATCGGGGTTTTCGGTGACTCCGGTCCGATCATTAATCAAATTTTGCAATAATGTAAGGTACATAGTGAAGCATTGTCACCCTGCCAAACATATATGATAGAACTATCAAAACATTTCAAGAAAATTTCTTTCACCTACCTTCCTAGGGATGATAACCAATTCACGGATGCGTTAGCTAAATTAGCATCCATGATTAATATCCCTAGCGGCATCCATTAAATGCCCATTCACATAAAGTGACAGAGTTAGCCAGCACAAGTCCGTGCATAAGAAGTGTTTAATATCGACCAAACCAGTTGGTATCATGACATTTATGAGTATTTGAATAAGCAAGAATACCCCTTGGACTCCACGCCTCGAGCCCAACGAACCATCTGGATGTTGGCTGCCCAATTCTTCATTAATCAAGGGCAATTGTACAAGAAAACCAAGCACTGGGATCAACTTACGTTATATCAACCAACATGAAGTAAAGGGCATTATGGACGAGATTTATGGTGCGGAGTGTGGAACCCACATGAATGGTAAGATGTCTGGTTCGTAAAATGCCAGCAGATCGCCATGAGTTCATTAGAAAATGCCATAACCGTCACGTTTATGCAAACTTACAACACCAACCACCCTCATTTCTCACAACATTAGCATCCCCTAGCCATTCTCGATTTGGGGAATAGACATTAGTGGCACGATGACCCCTCAAGGAACGGACGGTTATGAATTCGTGTTAGTAACAATTAACAATTCACCAAATGGGTAGAAGCAGCCTTTTATGCAACCTTGACATCAAAACAGGTAGCTAAGTTCTTCACTCGGAATATCATTTGCCGTTATGGGGTGCCCCATAAGCTAATCGATGACCATGGCATTCATTTTAAGAAGGGGGTAGTAGACTTGTTGAATAAGTACAAGATTAAGCACCATAAGTCTTCTCCTTATCGTCCTTATACCAATGGTGCAATCGAGGTCGCCAATAAGAACATTCGTAAAATGGTGGAGAAGATGACTATCAATTATAAGGATTGACCTAATAAGTTGCCTTTCGCTATATGGGGCTATCGAACATCTATTAGAACATTTACGAGAGCAACACCTTACTCCCTAGTATATGGTATGGAAGCGAGTCCTTCTAATAGAAGTTGTCATTCCCTCGTTAAGGATAATTAGTGAAAGTCGGATCCTAAAAGTAGAGTTGACTAAAGCACGCTACGAAGAGTTAGTACTACTTGGATGAGAGGCGCCTCAACACCCTATACAATGTTCAAATATACCAAACACGTATATCAAGGGTATTCAATAAAAGACTGAAGCCTCAAAACCCGAAAATTGGAGATTTGGTTCTTTTGTGCTTAGTCGGATATTATCGGGAGGAGTAGTGAAACCGACCGATTTAGACGATCAAGAAATTTTTCAGTACAAAAAGTTGGATCAATCAAAAAAATATTACGTTTAGCACGACCTTGGACGATGGGCCAAGCCTAGCCCAACTAGGCCACGCCGTGGTAAGCACCAGCTACCACCCGAAAAACTTGGGCCAGCTGCGCGAATATCCCTCTTTTAATTCTTAAACTTTGTAATTCATTTTTTACCATCCAATTTGATGGTTTCCTTATTTATTAGATAGCCCAATTAGGCGGTCCACTTATGTACTTTACTTTTTTACTTTAATCAATTTTAAGGGCAGTCCAATTTATTTTTTTCCTCTAGGTGAGCGATAAAAGAAAATGTAAAAGTATAGCATAATACTTACTTTTATTCAATAAAAGGTAACCCTACTACTTACTTGAATACATAGCTAATAACAGGGAAATAAATAGAAGTACACAACTTGTGAAAAAATAAATTTTGTTCTAAAGAGGGTAAACTAATACTTCTTTTCTTTTATTCTTCCTAAAATTCTATCTAAAAAATCTAAGCCCTAGTCTATCTTTACTTTCGTTCCTTTGGGGTCACTAAAATCAGCTGCATCATCCTGGGTACATTTCTTCAGCTCCTCAATTCTTTAGGCCCTCCTCTTTTCAGCTTCTTTGGCACCAAATTCTCATCGACAAACACGTTCGGCTACCCAAGGGTCTACTTCGCGAATTTAGAGTGGTGCAACAGGAGGGACAACTTCGTCGGGATCCATTTCTCTAGCTCTCAATTCCTTACACCGTTGGGGATCCACTTCTATTATCCACTCCTAATAATAGGCTAATACGAGTAGTATTCGGTTTGCTCGCAGTATCAATAGTTTCGGCGAGTTCATCTAGTATTCGAGCCACGATTTCATTCGGTTAGAGTTGCCAAACCCCTTAAATAATTCAAAGGTAGCCGGCGAGATACAGTCCAATAGAAGATTTACTTACTCTCTTCCCATCTGCTGCAACACACGGTCGGGGAAATAATAGTCGTTGCTTTCTAAGCCCAAGCAGCATACAAATGGTTGTTACAAGGTATGTGTCATAAATTGGGACACATTCTAGTGCACGATATACTATTGAATATTGTTATTATGATTCTTAAGGTACTTCTCCCACGAGGCGGTAGGGGATCGGTTACCACCTCTTCCCGTTTTTGCTGACAAAAGTGTGCCGCTACGTACGCATCAATATTCGCAGGAGCCTGGATTAGCTTCAAGTGCTCCATTAACCGGATCCGCAAATTACAAATACAAAAAAATAATAATAAGTGTTCTACACAATCAAAATATAACTTTTTTGAGGCCCAATAGGAGCAAATAAAAGATGAAGAAAAAGAATAGAGCATGAAAAAAATACCAAAGGAGCGAAAAATTGAGACTTGAGGCGTGAACTAGAGGCAATTCAGCCTCGCCGGCGCCGAACAGCATGTTGTGGCCGGCTTGCTCTCATCAGCCATTATTTTCTTACCTACAACAACAGGGGTTCCAAATCCCTATTGCTTAATTTCATAAAATGCTTATACGTATCGCGTAGTTTTTAGAAGACTTGGGCGGAACTGGTTTCATACGTTTTTAGATGCCTAGTATAGCAACAAATTCTTTATGCAAGGGGCACAGTTCCTTATCTCCAAACCCGAAGATGTGGTGGTGAGGATCTCATAAAGCCACAGCAGCCCTTGAGAAAGTCCAATAGACTTTCACCTGGTGAATACTAAATAATGTATTGAGCCAAAATTTGACAATCCTAATCTTTCAGTATTGCTCATCTCATGGATCCACCGGGATAGGTCGATCATGAAGTTCATCTTTTCAAAAGAGAACGGAAGGCACTGGGTATTTCTACTTGATTCGCGGAAGACTTTGCGTAAGGCACGTTTTTAAGCACCGGCGTGGATCCTATTTATACGAGTTTTCCGGAGCTTTAGAGTCCTATTGCACGGCAACTTCTACAACTCGCCCAAACCTTAGTCTTCACGGGTGGCCACCACCCCGGTCCGGCCTGTTTGCATTTTTAAGAGCCCAAGCACTCCTTGGGCCATATTATTTTTCACCCTGACTGTTGCGTGCGCACATTGTTATTCTTTGGACGAGTGCACATAGAGATTCCATTTTTATTTTTTTATTTTATTTTGGGGGAATGGAGGCTAGAGCACAAAAAGTTTTTGGTTTGTCTTTATAATTTTCTCTAAATCTTTTTACATAATGTTAAATAAAAGAATGCATTTTTAAAAATCGAGTCATCTTGCATTTTATCCCATTGCATAAGAGTTACACCATTACAAAGTAAATATTAAACAAATGATAGCACCCTATAAGGGATTCTCTAATCATAAATATCAAAAGCAATAACGGATTCTCTACTAATCGCCATCGAAGCGCCATCGAAGATGTAATTCCCGAAGTCCTCCAAGACGGATGTGGAGAACTAGCCTTCTCCACCACCTTAATTAGTACCAGCTCTGTGGTCCCAAGATTGGGATGCTTCATGAGATTGTCCACTATAAGAAGCCCGAGGGAAATGAAGAGGATTTTCATGACGATCGAAAGCTTGAAGGGGCAAGATATCTAGGCTCTCCTCGAAATGTTGGGCCCCATACCGGAAGCATTAGGTCCGGAGGTGCTAGGCCTTGCTTCGGACGTACTCCAACGATATGAACACCATGATGAACGTCGGGTAGTACCTACCCCAAATAGATCGCTGGAATGCGCTTGTTAGCCAGATTGATAGGTATGTGCTCCCGATCCACCAAGCAAGCCTCCTAATGAAAGTGTTCTAGATCATCGCCTCTATAAAAAAAATTGAGCAATTAGCACACCTACTAAAAGCTTAATAAAGTTAGCACTTCACTAACTAAGGACTTACCCTAAAGGTTGGGAAAGATCTCCTTGGGAGGAAATATCTCGGTTTCCCTAAGCTCGGATTGAAGGTTGATGGACATGGTCCGAGATTGTTCCTCTGTCGTACTACAAAATTTATTCAATGATATCATCAAAAATGCTTTTTGCATACAACTAAAAGCAAAAACTCTTACCCCTCGCCAATTCGTAAGGAAAGGATGCCCAACACATTCTTCATCGAGGATTTCAAGAATTCTCACATAACAAGGAGCTTCCCGAGGTTGAGTAACGTCCACGTCAAGGCTTGGAATGTGAATGTCCACTGGGGTAAGCTACAAAAGATGAAGTTAATTTCCATGTAAGAAATTCAACTATGCTAAGGAATGGAAGAAGTAATAACTCACCATTTGAGTCATGATCCGCCCCACATGATGAGCATAGAATGTGTATAAATTTAAGGAGGTATAAGGATACCCGACAAGTAGCAATGGTTTGCTCTTGCTGAGGAAGAGAGCAAAGGTAGAACATGGTTTGAGGTGGATCAAACAGAACAAACGTAGGCCATGTGTTAATCCAAATTTGAGGTGTGACCCTTTCACCAAGGTACCCGCAGAATCCAAAAGGCTTTTCAAACAAGATCCTCCTTTCACTTCACCCCCGTGCAATGGTGACGCTTGGAGGGAGCTGGAGTTGGGCCCAAGGATGAAAAATTGGCATGCACATACAGGAGTCATAAAGACATAAGTAAGAAAAAGTGGAAAACAATAATAAAACGAACATAAATCATGCTTAGCCAAAGTTGGCGTCCACCACGAGGCAGTCCCACGGGGTCCAACACAGGCTGTGGGCAAAGGCAGCCAGCAACACAGTGAAGTAAAATACTTTCTAGGCATATTTTTGAGGATGATTTTAAGATTAAAGAGACATACTGAGGTCACAAGGTTAATGGTTGATCTTAAGAAGTCTATACCATGGATCTTACACAGTCGATGGTAGATTTTAGCCCACGATATGGAGGTCGGAAACACTCGGATGATTCCTTAAACCGGAGAAATGTGTGGGAAGTATTCATACAATCATGGCTACATTGTTGCAAATCAAGTAAAATTTCTACCACACAAGATAGAAATACTTTGGGAATACATGAAGAATTAGAGCATACCTTAATTATCTTCCATGAACCGCATAATGGGATATAGTTGGTTGAGTCGTCCTCGGGTTTTGTGTGACGTAGATCGGCATAGAGACCCCTTACGAGGCAAGTGTACGCGAGAGCACCCGAGCTAAGCTCATTTATTTTATCAAGAGGTCCACAAGTACCAAATAGTGAACATCAACCTTAGAAGCTTGGTCAAAAAAGAGAACCATGTTTAAAATAAGAGCAAGCACGATCCACACCTGTTGTTGTACTCGAATGTCGAGGCCAAAACCTAACATCCTTGAAAGCCTCGAAAAGAACGGTATACTTGAAGAAGTTTTCTTCAGGATACCTATTAGCTATGGGGCCAAAAAGATGACAAATATAACCATGGTCTTTATACAAATTCTGGTCATAAGCTAGAGGCTCCTCTAAGAAACCCAAACCAGACAAAACAGCAAAATCAAAAGGAGTTATGGTCATTTCCCTAAAGGGAAGGTGGAAAGTGTTGGTGGTATCGCAAAAGCGCTCACTAATGGCCTTAAGGAATCCCTCTCCCTTTTATCGCAAAGGTGGTTCAAAGCAAGGAAAAGAGGATCGAACCCAGACATTAAGCAAGAAAAAGATAATTCATCTTTCTACACATCTCTATAAATTTTGGACTTCTTCTATTACTCCGAATTGAGCCCTTTTGCAAGACAAAAATCCGACAAGATTTTAGTTAAAGAACTATTCTAAATGAGCAAAGGAAGAAATTTAAGCACGAGTATCTTACCGAAGAAGTAATGGCGAGCAAAGAAACATGATTCTCAACTTCCACCAAGAGGTCGTTCGGGTTCCATTTATTCTATGGACGCCATTGCCACTTAAGGAAGTTATCTTGAACAAGTTTTTCGGTTCTTGACCTCCTCGTAGGATGAGCTTTTCTCCTAGACATTTTGGAGAAAGGATTTTGGAAATGAAGAGAAAGGCAAGAATGGAAGAGATGAAGGGTGCAAAATAAACACACCAAGCACCCTTTTTATAGACTCATTCAGTCAAGCCAGCCATGCATACAAGACAAGAGTCAAAAAGCAAGAGGAGACTAAGGGAATCCGACTGAACACGTCGGCGAGCTTGGCCGGCGCCGGCCACGAGGCACCATGGTGTCCTATCGACTACAGCTTTGTAGCCGTAGCTGAAGGCCTAGCTTATGAAGTCCCACTAGCCAAGGTATGTGACTTCTTGGCACCTTATGCATGCAAGTGAGAATTCGGGACCTACCAATTGACTTTTTCATATTAGATTTTCAGTTTGTTTTTCGACTAAATTGTTCAGGTAAAACACTCGAACTTTTATCAATATGATTATCCACCAATAAGCATGTTAGTATAGGAGATTATTTAGCCAAGCTTCGGATCAAAAACTATCGAAGTTTTAGCGTCGAAATGTAGCAAGCTTAGGACCCTCTTACTCGGACTTTAGAATGCATGCATTGCAATCAAGTCTAGGCCACTTTCTGGAGTTTAGGTTCGAAAGAAACCAATTCCGTGTATTACATAACAATCGATATAAAAATCATTGCACAGGATTAAGGCAAGCACCCTTTAGTGTCTACTTTGACCTTTCGTCTTTTAGACTCGGTCAAAGTGGGGGTAACTCGTAGACACCTAAAAAGTATCATCCCTCATCTCATTTAATTTCGTGTTTTATTCTCGTTGGCCCAATGATGAAATCCCGAGTCCTGTTTAAGGATTTAGATCATGGACTATGTTTGATTGGTGTGATGGAAGCTAGTAAACCACAAAGAACCCTCAGCACCACATAAATAGCCTTTTGCCTTGGGTCGATCCCAAAATCCCTTTTTCTTTCTGGACGATCCAAGATCGGGCCAAGCCTCTGGAGGCAATAGAGTCTAGTGTCGCATACCAAGAAATTCAAAGCTTAGAATACCACATTTCACTTTTGTCTAATCGGACACGAAGGTTAAGACCTAAAGACAGCTTGTTGACGTTGCATTTCATGATTATGAGCATTAAACTGTCGTGTTTAAGCTCCAAAGACAATCCACACAAGACTAGGAGCTGCTCCCCTCAAAACTACGTTGTGTCGGCGCTCTTTACCCCGATTTCTTGCGTGAAGTGCAGCATTTTGACTTGGAGACTCCCTTGGCAGCACGCTAGGGCACAAAACCCTACACATGCCTAGGTGGCCAGGACCCCGACCGGATTTCTATCTAGTTTTATCCCCTCTTATACGATTCAATCTTGAGATTTTTGGCTCGATGTTTTCTTAGCAGCCTTAGACGGCTGGCCGAGAGCAACCCCGAGTCTCTCCCTATAAATAGAGAGCCTTGGCTCTTATTCCCATACGTCTTTCTCCTATGCGTAATGCTGTAGAAAGCTAATTAGAGCATTCATACCTTAGCATTACTTTTCTGAAAAACATCCTCAAATACTCCTCTTTTCTATACATCACAGCCTAAATCCTTGGAAAGAGCTAAAGAATATTCAATTATTCTGATCTTTGGGCATTCATTGAGTTGGTCTTTCCTATTTCGTACAAACTCACATTTTTAAAACTCATAAAAGAGCCCTCTTTTCTTCGATTCGTCATCATCGCATTAAGAGATCCAAGTGTGAAGATCCGGATCAGCAGGTAGCACAACCTAAAGGCAAGGATTCAGCCTTAAATAGTTTACTTGTTTATTTCATGCTTTATTTATGACTTTTCGTATTGTGGATAAAAGTTGTATAACATTTTAATTCCTCCCCGCCCGATGTAATTCCTTTACTTCTTGCCTTTTCTTTACTTGTCGCTTTTATTTTCCTTTATCGATTTCCTTTATTTGCTTTTATTGCTTTTCATTCATGTTTGGTTGCCCTTAATTATGTTTAGCATATTGTTGTATGCTTGTGTTTTTCGCATTATTTAAATTCACTACTCAAACTAGTAATGGATGTCTCATGGATGGGCAAAACAGAATGGTTTATCCCTTTGTTTCGTACCCTTTTCTCGCGAATTCGATTCTCGGTTCTAAGACCAATAGATTCAATTTTGAGCCTTTCTCGGTCTTAATTTTCCCATACTAACATCGAGAGAGAAAGTTTTTACTTCTATGTCTTTGTTAGTTTTTCTCTCTCGAATGTGATTGGCGACTCCCTCTTTTTTTGTTTTATTTCTATCGATTACATCTTGGCTATTTTCTCGATTGCAGGATATAAAAAATATGGGATTTAGATCTACTAGCCAAGCCAAACACCGAGGCTGACTTTGTTAGTCGTGGCATGTGGTCGGCACCCCGACCACCGAGTAGGTTGCCGCCTGCACCGGGTGATCGGTTAGAAAATAATATCACTTATTTTCCTTATCTTTCAATTAGAAAATAATATCCCGTAACTTCGAAAATTACTTATAAAATAAAATAATTAATAAAACTGCCATTCAAATCTAATTTCATTGATTTCAACTCTAATTAATCAAAATTTGTAAATCTTAATAAAAGGTTCATCCCCACTTTCTAAGTTTCATGTTTTAAAACCCTAAAATCATCTTCTATCTTCGAAAATAAAAAGAGCTTTCTAAAAACCTACACCAGTCATTCGTAGGGAAGCTCGATCTAGTTTCGACCGTGGTTCCTAAATTTCCACCCCGCATTTCGCTCGAACCGGTGGAATAGACTACTTTTCGAGCCAAGGACAAAAGCACAACGTTCATCTTGCAAGGGTTCCTTTTCTTAGTGACTAAGACTAGCCGTTACAATAGCTAATAAAGTTCACAAGTCCGTAACAAGCCTCAATGAATACTCTACCATGCTGAGTATAAATAGAACCCTTCTCACAAGACTTGAAGATTGACGAACACATTGCTAATCACTTACTCAGTGCATACTCACTCAATCTTCTAGCTTACAACTCTAGTTCTTACGTTTCTACTTTCTAAGTTGTCAAGGGAATGTCTTATAATCAGGTCTACACTTTAAATTTTCTATTAAGTCCCTTGATTAAGCCGTAAGGGTTAACTCAACTCGCTTGTCCCTAACTGTAAAGGTTACCTCGGTTAAGAAGTACTCGGATCGAGATAAGGGAATTTCGAGTCCGGGAAAAACTCGTAATCGAATTATCTAAGGGAGTAATTCTATAAAGAGTCAGTCCTTGTATTTCGTGGATTCAAAGTAGTGGATTTGCCTTGGTGCTTGGATTAGCACTGTTCGTGGTTTTCTGTCTCATGAGGGTTTCCACGTATATTTTATCTTTATCTATTTCGAGTCCAATCTAGACTCGAATTGCTTTCTAATTGTTTGTTGCAAATCTTATCTTATGCTTGCTAGAGGGGATAATAACTTCTTAGAAAAGCAAGGACAGTAACTAGTTTTCAATTAAAAAAATATCGAAGATTAGTCTTTCTACGGACTTTGACTCGCTTTCCTTCGCTACACGGAGAGCGAGTCCAAAACTTTCATTATTCTCATTGGAGAAACCTACGGAATGCTCTATTTCAAGGATTAGATTTCATATTACTCGCTACGCTTGTACTCACTCTTAGATCCCATAGTTACACTCCTCAACTAAGAGATAAGGCACCCGAGCAAGAGCCTTTATCTTTCTTCGTTATGTAAATAGAGGGCCGAATAAGCGGAATACTTTGGTATTTCACAAAAATCTTCCATCACTCTATTCACCCACCCTCTAGCATAACTTAACCTCTCCAAGAGAAAACCTTCATACTTACACCGAAAGGTGAGGTTGATTTGCAAGTGTAGGAAAGTTGAATGGTCGGGATTTTGGCATGAAAATAACCTAAACTCGAGCTAGGTCCGAGGGTTGCTAACCTTGTAGTCTATTTAGGCTAACTCTATGAAAATAGGCGGGTAGGCCACTTTGGCTTGGGTAAGCTTTCTCGATGCAACCGACCATCTCAATTTGCTAGCTTAAGTTGGGCAGGTTTGTAGACACCTAGAAAGTGTCATCCCTTATCTCGTTTAATTTTGTATTTTATACTTGTCGCCCGATGATGAAACCCCTAGTCCTGTTTGTGGATTTGGATCATGGTCGGTGTTTGATTGGTGCGACGAAAACCAAGTAAACCACAAAGAGCCCCCAAGCACCATATAAATAGCCTTTTGCCTTAGATCGATCCAAAAATCTCTTTTTCTTTCAAACGATCAAAGCCCTAGGCTAAGCCTAAAGAGACAACAAAAATCCGGTGCTGCATATGGAAAAATTCCAGGCTCGGAATTCCGCGTTTTATTTGTGTCCAATCAAAAATAGAGCTGAAGACCTCAAGACTACGTTAAGCGCTGCATTTCATGATCACGAGCATCAAAGTGCTACGTTTTGCTCCGAGACATTCCGCCCAAGACTAGGAGCACACATCTTCGAAATATGTCGTGCTAGCCGACGCCCCACACCAGGATTTTTAAATGAAACGCCGCGTTTTGGCAAGGAGATTCCCTCAAGCATCTTAGAAAGGGAACAAAACCCTAAGTATCCTCGGGTGGCCGGTGCCCAAGGAACACATCTATCCAGTTTTATCCTACTCTATCAGGTCTTATCACTTCAATATTTGCCCAGCTTTTCTACTCGGCTTTGGACAGCTGGGTGAGAGCAACCCTAGGTCATTTAGGTATCTCCTTATTGGCTTTTATTTCTACATGGCTTATTTCCTTGGCGTTACGCTGCTCAACCAAGCTAGAAACAACCTTTCCTTAAACATTACTCTGCTGAAATGTAACCTCAAATACTCCTTTTCTTAAACATCACAGCTAAATCCTTACTAAGAGCGAACAAATATTCACTTATTCCAATCTCTTGGTATTCATTCAATTGATCCTTCCCGTTCTCCATGAACTTACCTTCATAAAACTCACAAAAGTCATTTTTCTTGATCCACCACCATCGCATCAAGAGATCCAATGCAAAGATCCGGATCAACAGGTGTGACAACTTGAGGGCATCAATTCAGCCTTCAAACGGTTCTTTATTTTTATACTTTTATCGCTTTCCGTATTATGGAGAAAAATTGTATTGCTTTTTATTTCCTCCACGTGTGATGTAATCCTTTAAGTTTCTCTCTTTTCTTTTCTTTCACTTTTATTTTCTTTTACCGTTTTCCTTTTATTTTCTTTTTATTGCTTTTATTCATGTTTTGGTTTGCTTTGACTTCGTTTAGCATGTTGTTTGCTTGTGTTTAGTATGTTATTTTAATTCACTACTCAAACTAGTAATGATTATCATCGAATGGGGGAAATGTAAGGGTTTCCCCTACATTTCGTATTCTCGCCCTCGAATCCGATTCTCGGTTCTTAAATTGATGGAGTCACTTTTTCCTTTTTTGGTCTTTGTTTTCCCATACTAAGATCGAAAGAGAAAAGTTTTACTTTTGTTTTTATTAATTTTTCTTTCCTAAAAACTCAATATCGAGTCCCCTTTTTACTTTTGTTATTTTAACTCAGCTTTTTGATCGTAGGTAAATAAATTTAGGCTTCTAAACCTGCCTGCCAGTCCAATGATAAAAATTTTAATTTAGTTTATTTTGTTTAGTTAACAAATAACATCCCGAGACTTTAGAAAATGAGTTTCAAAATAAAATAATTACTAAAACGCCAATCAATTCAATTTAATCGATCTTTAACTCAATTTAATAAATTCGGAACTCTAAATAAGAGATCAATCCCCACTTTAAAAAGTCATTTCCAAAATCATAAAATTATTCTTTAAAATTATCTAAAAGGCCAAAAACGCCAAAGAATTCATGGGGAAGCTTGGTCCTATCCGGTCCCGTACGGTCGTGGTTCTTGCAGTAGCGACTCCGCTAGAGACTAATCACTTATTAAAAGGGTGAAACTTTTAAATTTGAGTAGTGGGTTTTAATTATGTATTTGCATTAGGCATCTTGCATTTAGGAACCTTTGAACATAGTTAATTTCTGTCATTAGACCATACGACAAATTTATTTTACCCCTATTAACACTTCCGGTAAGAGGCTCCTACTCGCATCATAGGCAAGCCCAACTAGACTTGATTGCCAATGGAGGTGGCACCTTTTCCCTCATAGCACGCGCTCTTCGTTTACTAAGAGGCATCGAGGATTCTAGCATTTTTTCTTATCGTGCCCCACACGGAAGACCAAATCCTCAAACTATGAGTCACCATGTATCCTACCTAGTCCGAACCACTTTTGACCATAGATCTTTTGACTATTAGGTGCCCCATTGCCTTTATTTGCATGCTTAATGAGTGCGTTTATTTTAGATTTAATCCTCTTCTTGTGAGCCTTTAGGAATATATGAAGAGTGATTATTAGCCTTTGCATGGATGCAAATAAAATACCTTAAAATTTCCTAGAGTCGATCCATTATGTGCATTTAACCAAAAGTTAAACTACCTCTTCCTTTTAGGTTAGTCTACTTACATTTCCGAGTCGTACTAAAACTTTCTTTAAGCAATCTAGGTAGTCACCGCCAATCGGTCCAAAAAGTTCCTACCAAGGTCCCCTATTTCCTTTCAGTCAGTCGGTTTCTAGATTGTTTTCGGCCTTATTATTTATCTCGCATCACCATTTTGCATTTTTGCATTTTCATTTAGCCAAAATAAATTCATCTCAAATTAGGTGAGTCCATTTTGTATTTTCATGTTTCATTTAGTTAAAATAAATTCATCTCGGATTAGGTGACTCTATTTTGCATGTACATTTTATTTAGGCAAAACAAATTCATCTCAAATTAGGTGAGTTAGTTTTTCATTTTCATATTGCATTTTAGCCCAAAATAAATTTATTCCAAATATAGGAAAATGCATTATCATATTCATCTACCCAAAATAAAAGCATCTTCCATTAAGGATCAATCATTCATGCATTCCAATTATGCATTAGCCAAATCATAAAATCATCCCTAATTAAGTCATAAGTCATCACATGCACTCCATTTTTCTATGGCATTCCTTATGTGCATCCAAATAAAAAACATTCTTAGTCTCTTCGGATCTTGCGCTTAAGTTCCTTCCTCCCAAAAGTGGTATTCTTTCACATGATCCTAAACCTCATCCTTTGGACTGCAGAATAGAGAAGTCTACTACAATTGAGTATCATTGGTTGGAATCCGAGCTCTAAAAGATTAGTACACCTCACCAAGGAGTTCAGCACATCTTCTCCCAACTCGTGCCACGTTCTACTCCGCGGTCTACACCGGTGCGATATATTTCAAGTGCATACCATACCGGTTCATCGTAAGGCAGTACCTAGAAGAAATTCCCTTCCACTTTATTTCACCCCAAAATAGTCTCTTATTCTCGCTTTACTTAATGAGAACTCAGCCAGGGTGGAAACTAGGATGAATGCTCAAGATGAAGATAGCAAGAAAGATGAGGAAGCAGAACAGTGAAGAAGAGGAGGAAGCTTAGGTCCTCCACCTTTACCTAGTTTATCTCCTCCGAACAGTCCCAAACAAGAATCCCCTAAACATGAATCCAAACTTCGGCCTGATTTATGCGTATATCGGATAGAACAAATGTTAAGGGAGTCATCCATGTTCGATAATCACTATTTTGATCATAAGGGATTCACTTCAATTCCTAGAACAAAACTAACCCCTAAATTTACCATGCCCGGTATCAAGTTTAGAGGTTCCGAGAATCCCCATTATCATGTTCGCAACTTCTTGGGAGCAATGACTCTTAAGAACATTCCGGAAGACACTTACCATATCATCTTCCCATGGGCTTTCGATACTAATGTAATAAAGTGGTATAACACGGTTGACCCATGCAAAGTCGCCAACGGGCTGATCTATGCAAGTAATTCCTACATCAATACTCATATAACACTCGATTTTCCTGTTACTCTTAGAGCTGATTAAGCAAGGTGAGAAAGAAAGCTTCACGGACTTTCTCACCGGATGGAGAGCAAAGGCTGCCCACATGGTAGACCGACCCTCCAATAAGGACCAAGTCGGGATCTTTGTAAAGAACCTTCAGCCTGCCTACAATCGGCATCTCAAATTCTTACCAGTGATGAACTTTTCAACTCTTAGAAATGCTAGCATGCTGATAGAAAAAGAACTATCCACCACGACCACAAAGTCGTGATAGAGTATAGAGGGAATTATCAATCCAAAGATAAGAAAACCTCCAAGCACGAGGCAATACTAGTTGGGGTTAAGATGTCAATGTCCTCAACAGGTATACCGACTACACTCCTATTGATACCACCTATACTCAGGCCCTTCATCGTCTATTGGCTAAGGGAAAGATTGAATTATCACCCATTAGAGCAGAATTAGAAACTGCAAAATAGTCCAAAAATTGGGACACGAGAAAATTTTTATAAATACCATCGTACAAGGGACACGAAGCCGAGTAATGTTGGACATTCAAGAACAAACTAGAAAGTATGTTTCAAAATGGTCAAGTCCCTTTACCTAAGGCTGCCTAAAAACCAAGTAACAACAAAAATCATTTTAGTAGGACCTTAGCTATCTTTACCAAACGTATTCCAAGTTAGTGAAACCCGTCTGTCTTCATTCAAGACATTGATGAGTCCAAACCACTTCTTAACAATAGTGACGACAACAACGACGACTTCGAGGCAAACCACCCTTAGAAGAAGAAGACTTTTAGGGAGAACTAAAGGTTCGGAAATCTAATTTGTTACTAGATCTTGACGACATAATGCATCCCTAGGTCCAAAACGGACTCGGGAGACCCCAAAAGAACCCGAAGATGCTAAAGAAGAAGACCTAGTCATGAAACAACTTCAAAAGTTAAAAGTCGACATTTCTATTTGCCAATTAATATTTGCTTCCCAAAACCATAGACAGGATTTGATTATCGCACTTAGTAAGATCGAGGTTTCTCCAAAAATAGCGCTACAGGAAGTAGTAGGATTGGTTAACAAGTGGGGATAGAAACATTACTTTTAATAAAAAGGATCTCCCTCGAAGAAGGCGTTGTACATAACAATGCCCTTTATTTAATCAGTAACTTGCATTAACAAGTTTGTTCCCTTAACCTTGGTAGATAACGGATCAGTTGTGAATGTCAATCCCTGGAGGAACGTTAAAAGGTTAGGAATTAGAGAGCAACAACTCTCTAAACAAACAGATCAATCTCCGAGCTTACGTCAATTCTAAGAGAACGGTCTTGGGAACGCCGACCTTACCAATCAATATAGGTCCAAGTAGAAAGGAATATTGAATTCTAAGTTCAAGATATCCCAACTACATTCAATCTACTCCGAGGACACCCTTAGTTATATGATCATTAAGCAAGTGCCCTCTACATTGCATCGGAAAGTTAAGATGATCATCAAAGGTCAAGTTATTAACCGTCAACGGGGATAATCTTTGTGCTACTATCACCTTCAAGGAATTCGTGGTTGAGATCGAGCACGAGGCCAATGATGAGGAATTATATGGATTTGAGACTTTCGTTGTCTTAGACAAGGATGAAGTATCTCTTAACTTGAATCCTTATGGAAATCGTAGCATCCATTCGATGCTTATGAAGAAGGGGTACTTTTCAGGTCTTGTTGCAGGAAGAAGGGCATATTGCCCTATCATTCCACCCCTTGAACCCACTAATAATTACAAATTCGAGCAAGGCTATAAACCTACTACTAAAGAAGTAGCACAAGCCAAGTGGGAAATTCAAACTAAGAGGACTCGCACTCACACAGTCCCTCTATTAAGTCC
This sequence comes from Talinum fruticosum, assembly GCA_021018815.1. Classification (NCBI taxonomy): domain Eukaryota; kingdom Viridiplantae; phylum Streptophyta; class Magnoliopsida; order Caryophyllales; family Talinaceae; genus Talinum; species Talinum fruticosum. Next base: position 106,330 of record JAITYX010000092.1, on the reverse strand, counting down.
TTTCCTTGTACTCTAAACAGGCAATTCTTAAGAGAAGGGGATGATTTTCCCTACAATGGTTTTCCCGAACCCTACTACCTCAAAGAGAAGGGCATTCTGGTACCTAACTTGGAGATTTTCAGATGACTCGTTGTATATTAGAAAAGGAGCCAACTTACATCCTCAAAGAGGGACAGTCCACACCGGACTAGACCAACCTGGCTGTGATTAATCTCTTCGGTCTAGTATTTGGGCAAGAGAAGAACTTAGAAAGGAATTTAGTTTCGGTATCTGTCACGAGCCAGGTCCCACCGATAGTTCGATCCATCTAGATTCATCATCGAAGCCGATAATGAAGGGTCCAAGCACGTTATTTGGACAAGAATTCATTGTTAGCTTAGGAGTTCATCCCCTTCCCGAGTCTAGTACTCGGGGCTTTTAATTCTCCTTCCGTTGTTTCTACTTCTTTTCTTAATTTTGTTTACAATTTTGCATCCTTTATTTACGTGTCCGATGTACTTGTTTCTTCATTCACTTAAGTGAATATTTCGCTTACGCTTTACCTCCTCTTGTTTTCATGCCTCTAATAATGAACAAGAAATCCTTAAAGAATTAATTAAAGTCGTAGAAGTTCATAAAAATTGCTCACCAATAATAGAGGAAATAATAACAATTAATTTAGGATCGGTGGATCAACCTCAAGAGGTTAAGATCGAGAAAATGTTAGATCCGAGAAAAGTAGAAGCAATTTACTTCACTCCTTAATGAGTTCATAGATGTTTTTGGATGGTCCTACAAAGAACTCGCTGAGGGTAGATCCTAGTATAGCGGAATATAAAATTCCACTTTACGAAGATGCTAAGCCGGTTAAGCGAAGCTAAGGAGGATGAAGCCTCGAGTAGGCATTAAAGATTAAGGAAGAGGTCCGGAAGCGGTTAGAGGCTAGGTTCATCGAGTAGTTCACGATCCTCGGTGGGTAGCAAATACAATATCAATTCCGAAGAAGGACGGCATAGTTCGGATGTGCATTTACTTTAGAGATCTTAATAAAGCAAGCCCCAAAGATGATCTCGCGCTGCCTCATATCAACATCCTTGTAGATAATACAACGGGTCATACTTTGCTTTTGTTCATGGATACATATGTCTGGGTATAATCAGGTGAAGATGGCTAAAGAGGACATGGAGAAGATGCCCTTCATCAATCAATGGGGAACGTATTGTTATGTGGTGATGCCATTTGGGCTCAAGAACGCTAGTGTAACATACCGGAGGCCGGCTACAACACTATTACATGACATGATCCACAAAGATGCCAAAGTCTATGTGGATGACATGATCATAAAGTCAAAGGATAGGGCGGATTCAACGGCCTTGGCAGATTCATCCAATATTCGGGCCACGACTTCGCTGGCCTAGAGTTGGTAAATCCTTCAAATAAGTTGAATGTAATAGGCCGGATACAGATCCAATAGGGGAATCACCTGCTCTCTTCCCATTTTCCACAACACACTATCGGGAAGTAATAAGTGTTGGTTTTTAGGCCCAACAAGCATACAAAAGAATGGTTTGGCATTTGTCCTAAATTGGGACACTTTCTAGTGTGCGATGTACCATTCTATATCGTTACTATGATTCCTAAGGTATTCCTCCCACCAAGAAGCGGGGTGATCAGTTACCACCTTTACCCATTTTTGCTAACAAAAATGTACCGCCAGTACGTATCAACATCTGCAGGAGCTCGAATTAGTTGAAGATGCTCCATCGACCAAATCCGCACATCACGGATAAATAAAAAAAATATAATAAGCGTCCCGCACGGTGAAAATTCAATCTTTCTTCGAGGCCCAATAGGAGCATAATCACAAAATGCAAAAATTAAAGAAAGGAGCAAAAATAGAAACTTTCAGCGTAAACTTGAGGCGATTCAACTTCGGGGACGCCAGACAGCCACTTGTGGCTGCGCCGCATGCACCAGTCCACACCATTTGGTCTCACCAGCCGCTATTTTCTTACTTGAACCAATAGGGGCTCCTAGCAAAGTCTTCCTCTAGGTTGGCCCCAATTCAGCCTAAACTTATTATAATTTCGGCAACTATCAACAAGGTCAAGGAACAATAATTCCCTAACTCGCTCAACTAAGCTTAGTAATGTCACCGATGCCATATCCCTGCGACCTTCTAGTAGCAGGAAATCACCTATCAAGCAGGTGATAATAGCTCGTCATTTCGGGATAATGATGGCCTCGGAAAATGCGTACATTTGATGATAGTGCTTGCTCGAGTTCATCGGATTCACCTAATTTCCAATAAGAATCCACCCTAGATTCCTATTGCTAAGTTTCAATAGAAATTTAAATGTGTCGCGTGGATTTTCGGAAGATTTAAGCAGGACGGGTTTCGCACGCCTTTAGATGCCCGAGCATAGCATCAAACTCTTCAAGTAGGGGCACAGTTCCTTATCCCCAAACCCGAAGATGTGGTGATGAGAATCCTAGTAGGCCAAAGTAGCCCTTAAGAAAGTCTAATAGACTTTCGGTTGACGAATACTAAATAAGTATTCAGCCCATATTGTGACAAACTAACCCTCTCAATATTTGTCGTCTCATGCATCCAACGAGATAAATTGCTCATGAAGTTCATAATTTTTATAAAGAAGCTAAAGGCACTCGGGAAGTTTTCTTTAATATGCGGAAGAATAAGCAACGAGCACAATTTTCGACCTTCGTCATAGATCCAATTTATAGCAGTTTTCCAAGTATACAAGAGCCCTACTCGCACCAAAACCTCTTGCATTCACTAGCGCTCGGGTCTTTTGGGGTGGCAGGCGCCGGCCATGGTCCCGTCTCGGCGGGTTCGCTTTACTTTCTTTTGGCCCGAGCATTCCTTGTTCCATTATCCATTATTCATTATCTTTTCTCGGCCCAACCCATTTTTGTACACGCCATATTATTATTCAACCATCCACATAAGAATTCCCATTTTTATTTTTTTTATTTTGTTTGAAGAATGGGGGCTAATGCGCAATATTTTTTTCGATTTGTCTTTGTAATTTTTTTCCTAAGAATGTTTGCATCATATTTAATAAAATAAAGCATTTTTAGAATCGAGTGTTTGCATTCCATTCATTTCATAAGAGTCAAAATCTTACAAAATACATAAACATTAAACAACAAAAGCACCCTACAAGAGATTCACTAATCGTCGCCATGAGAAGCACCATCGACGATATAGTTCCCGAAGTCCTCTAAGACGGATGTGGAAAACCGGCTATCTCCATCACCTTGAGAAGAGGCAGCTCCGTGGTCCCAAGATTGAGATGCTCTATGGGAAGGTCCACTGTAAGAAGCCCGATGGAAGTGAAGTAGGTTTCCATGCCTATCAAAGGCTTGAAGAGGCGGGATGTGTAGATTCTCTACAGAAAGTTAGGCCCTACACCGGACGAACTAGGCCCGGAGGTGCTAGGTCCCACTTTAGAAGTACTTCGACAATATGAACGCCGTGAAAAACGTCGTGATGTACCTGCTCCGAATATACCACCGGAGGGTGCTTGTTGGCTAAATTGATGTGCTTGTCCCCCAGGTTCACCAAGGAGGCCATCCGATGAAGATGCTTTAGATCGACGCCTCTATAAAATGAAGGAGCGATTAGCACACCTACTAAAAGCTCAATAAAGTTAGCATTTCACTAATTAAGGACTTACCCGGAAGGTGGGGAAGGTCCTCCCAAGTAAGGAAGTCCCGGATTCCCTAAGAGAGATTGAAGTCTAATTGACATGGTTCGAGATTGCTCATGGTCGTACTACACAATTTATTCAATGGTATTAGTAAAATAATTTTAGCATGCAACCGAAAGTAAAAAGCATGAAACTCTTACCTCTAGCTAGTTTCTAGGGAAAAGATGCCCAACACATTCTTCCTCGGGGATTTCGAGAATTCTTACATAACGACGAGATTCCCCAGGTTGAGTAACATCCACATCAAGGCTTGAAATATGGATATCCTCCAGAGTAAGCTACAAAGGACAAAGTTAATTTCCATATAAGAAATTCAACGACAAAGGAGAGAGAAAGAAGTGGAAACTCACCAGTCGTGTCATAATCCGACCTGCATGATATGCATAAGATATGTATAAATTTGAGAATTGGGTATAGGGATACCCGGTGGTTGCCTCAACTTGCTCTTGTCGGGAAATAGAACGGAAGGTAGAACATGGTTGGTGGTTGATCAAAAGGAACAAACGGAGGCCATGTGTTAACACAAATTTGTGGTGTGACGCTTTCACCGAGGTACCAATAGAACCCAAAAGGACCATCAAACAAGATCCTCATTCAATTAACGCCCCTGCTATAATTACACTTAGAGAGAGTTGGAGTTTGGCCCAAGGATGGAAGTTAGCCTACACATACAGGATTCATAAGGATACAAGCAAGTAAAAGTGAAAAGCAACAATAAAATGGACATAGACGTGTGCATCCAACACTAGTGTCGGTCACAACCAGGCCCATAAGGTCCACCACAGGTAGTGGGCAGTGGCATCCAACTAGATATTGAAGTAAAAACTTTTTAGGCACATTTTTGAGATTAATTCTAAGCCTAAAGTCAACATACCCAAGTCACACGGTTGAGCGCAGACCTCAAGAAGCCTATATTATGGATCTTGGACCATTGAAGATAGATTTTAACCCATGATACAGAGGCTAAAAACGTTGGATGGTTTGTTGACCCGGAGAAAGGTGCGGAAAGTATTCATATAACCATGGCTACATTTTGCAAACCAAGATTTTTATCCACACAAGATGAAAATAATTTGGAAATAAATGAAAGTTAGAGCATACCTCAATGATCTTCCACAAGCCACATAATGAAAGATAATTGGTCAAGTCTATCCCGGGTTTTTGTGTCGTACACCGGCACGGAGGCCCCTTATGAGGCAAGTGTACACGGAGCACCCCAGCTTTAGCTCCTTTATTTTGTCAAGGTCCGCTAAGTTCACCAAATAGTGAACATGAACCTTAGAGGCTTGGTTGAAAAAGAGTATCGTACTCAATAAGAGAGCAAGCACAATCCGAGCTTGTTGTTGTAGAGAATGTCAGGCCGAGAACCTAACATCCTCAAAAGCCTCGAAAAGAATGGTATACTTAAAGAAGTTTTCCCGAGGAAACCTACTAGCCACCTGGACAAAAGAGATGACGAAGGTAGTCACGCTTGCAATCTCAAACTATTTGCTATAATAGATAAATATGCTCCGATAGAACTTCATTTTATCACATCTTACTAACTTAGTTTCGAGCTAGATTGAAAACACCGGATCTATATCACTAACAAAGTTTTGCCTAAGTATGGAATGTATTTCATCAAAAGGGCGAGATTGAAGACTCGGACTTTACATATACATCATTCCGAGTTCCATCAAAGAATCGGGTATAAGACTTCAACTCTCATAAGGTTTTGATTTCAAGTCATTCTATGTGCCTTAGAAACTTTTCCGAGTGATAGATCATCTTTTCTAAGTGTTACGTAAACCATTGCATATGTTCTCACTTGATTCCGACTGACTCGGAAAGCATACTCTGTTCACACACTATTCCGAGTCACTCGGACAACACTCGATATATCGCATGTTCAAACACTTGTTTTGTTTTGCATAACCGCAGATCCGACTTCATAATTCATTCTTCTAAGTCAGCATATTTGTTTGAACTTTGCTTTATTTAAATCAAGTCTAATATTCTTTATTTGACTTGATTCTATCTTAGACTCGACTTAGATGGATTTCAAATCTCATGGATATTAGACTCGAGAATATTCCATTCGTTTTTCCGACTCGGATAATTATGCACTTAATTATCTTAATTAATTTATTATCTCGTATCTAATCTTGGACCAAAGTATTTTATACTTTGAGAACCAAATTGATTTACTTTTGTAGGTTATTCAAACGAGGCTATCCTATTTTTGAATTACAAAAGTAACCGACTTCAAAACGTCAAATCACCAGCAGACAAGGCTTTTTTCATCTGCGACCTAGCCCCATACACTCGTGTCGGGGTTGTCTGTTTCCAAAACTGAAAATCTACAACGCTAAACTTAACGGTGGTTTCCACCTTACTTTTTCAAGACACCGCCAGTGGTTTTGGGACTTCCAAAAGAGTTAAGAGCCGTTGCCCAATGAACATACATCAACGGATATTTTCCGAGTGACTCGGAAAATCTTTTACAACGGTCACAAAGGACTTCCAGTCAGAAGATGGTCACAACGTCTAGTCCGCCTGGTCATTTATAAAAAGAAGCCAACTCTCAAGACTTGAAGATTGCTGAACCAACTGTCAATACATACACTTGAGCAAAAGTCTTTGTATTCATATTCAATCTTCTACTTGCAACTCCAACTCTATAATTAATATTTTCCGAGTTGTAAGGTCTTATATTCAATCACAAACACTTATTCTTACTTTCTGAGTAAGGTCCCTTGACCGAGCTGTAAGGGTTATCTCAACTCGGTTGTCCTTAGCTATAAAGGTTATCTCGGTTAGGAAGTACTAGATCGGATAAGGGAATTTCTGAGTCTAGGAAAAACTTGTAAGGAGTTGTCTAAGGGAGCAACTCGATTGAGTCATTCTACCGTATTTTGTGGATTCAAAATAGTGGATTTGACTTCGTGCTTGGATTAGCACGGTCCGTGGTTTTCTACCCCGGGAGGGTTTCCACGTAATTTCGAGTTGATACTTTTCGAATCCAATCTAGACTCGCATGCATTTAAAGTTCCGTCCAATCAGTATCTTCATCTTCCACTTATTTCGAGTCGAGTGTTTTTCGAGTTCATTCTTGACTCACACTCTCCTCGGAATCATATCCAAGTGTTTAACTCGAGCGAATTTCCTCATCACCCTATTCACCCCCTCTAGGGTGACTTAGCTTCTCCGGGAGCAAACCTTCAAGATCAATATTAATTTAAATTTACACAAAATAAAAGCTAAAATATGCACTAAACATTTTAAATATAATCAGCATGCTCATTGAATAAATCAAAATGGACCATCTCGAGAACCGAAGAAGCGTGCCTCGGGAATGAAAAACAAGAACTGGGAAAAATTAATTCCTCGGGAATGAAAAACAATAATCGAGTGGGGCTTGGTAAAATAAAAATGAAGGGCATGCTTGCCCTTATTGTAACACCCCAAAACACACCCTACGAGTATTACATCGCCGAGTTCCTTACGTAAACTCCTAAGGCTCTATCGAGTGTCGGTTCGGCTTTCTAATTCTAACTTAAAGGTAATAAAGGTAGTCTTCGAAACGAATTTGAAATTCCCTAAAATTTTCGATGGAGTTCCGTTTGTAATATGGACTATCCTCTAGGCTTAAGGCCTTAAAATCCTGCATAAAAATCATAAAAAAACTCAACGAGCCACACGCCCGAAGTATACAATTCAACGGCCACACACAGGAGTCCAACCAATCATGCGATAAACTTAAAACAATCTAAATGGTTCCTAGTAAACGGGTACAAACTATATGAGCTAAATTACAAGTACAATACTTAGAAATATGAGAAATGCACGTCGACCACTTGAGTCACTTCAAGCAATCAACAATCAGCAAAAGTCCGAATATGCTAAGTGTAGATCACACCTTCTAAAAGTATACCTACAACGTTGGGGAGGGAAAAGGGGGAAATTTGTTGGGGTGAGCAATAAACCACCGCTCATTGGATGTCTTACACTCTTAAAATGGAAATTCTTTACACATACTACTCATAACAATGAAATCGGCGAAGGCATAATAGCATAATAGAAATCTAGATACTTTTCAATGAAATCTCTCGAAATCATTTTCAATGTAATGATCATAACACTTCAATCATTCAAAAGCATGAATTGCAATCATTTTGGGAATTAAATCACTTTAAACAAGGTGGTGCAACCTCTTGCACTTTCTCTCAAATACAATCGGTTAGAAACCGAAAATCCTTTCGGGGCTTTAGACAATTGAACTAGCACCGGATGGTTTCTCGAGGGCGCAACCCCTTGACTCAGGTTTCCGGACCTATCTCTAGTCCAATACCTAGAAGGCTCCACTTTCCTCTTCAGGAAAGAATCAACCTCTCCGGTTGATGGGCATCCCGATACGCAAGGACCCCTTGGCTCGATATGCACGACCACCTCACTACTACATGTTGAATAGCGACGTAAATTAGTGACGGATACAGCTCCGTCGCCAAATAGCGACGAATAAACGACGAAAACCGACAAAAACCGGCAACCGTGTCGACAACGACGGAATTAGCGATGGAAATAGGTATCTATCGCTAATTTTGAATTAGCGACGTAATTATCCGTTGCTGATGTAATTAGCGACGAAATATTCCGTCGTTGATGTAATTAGTGACGAAATATTCCGTCGCTAAGCAATGAGTCGGTATATTCCGAATTTTCGGATCTAGAAAAAAATTATAATGAAATTAATTTAGTCGATAGCGACGGAACAGATCCGTCGCTAGCTAAAATTTTTTAATTAGCGACGGAACAGACGACGGACTCGTTCTGTCGCTAACTATTAATAAAATTCGAGATCCGGCCTTTCGGCCGATCGAGAAACCGAAAGCGAAGTAGTGAGAGAGTCCGAGCGATTTGTCATCAACTAGCCCTTCCTCGTCCACCACCACGCGTCGAGAAGCCCCTCCCGCCGCCGGTCGACCGCCACTGCCATCTCCGGCCGCCCCTGCTCCGTCTCGCCGCCCTTGGTCCGCCGCCCGAGGAACCCAAAAGCCAAAGACGGGTGAGTTCTCCTTGGTTGCTCCCGCCCCTTGTGCCGCCGTTGCTACTGCCGCTGAAGGACGCCGCCGACCCCGCCGCCGCTCCCGCCACCACTACCACCGCACGTCGCTCCCGCCGCTGCCACCTAGTTTGAAGGTATTGTTTTGTTGATTGTTATTAGATTTAGGGTTTTCAATAATTTAACTTCAAATTGATGAATTTATATAATTTTTTGCAAATTAATGTTGTTTGTGAATGAATTTGAAAAGAAAAATGTGCAATTCTGTTATTTATGTATAGGTGTTGTGTTGTTTAAAGTACGTGAGGTTAGATTTGTTGGAAATTATTGTTGATTTGAAGGAAATGTTAGTTATGTATAGATGTGGTGTTGTTTAAAGTATGTGGTGTTAGATTTGTTGGAAATTATTGTTGAAGTTGAAGTAAATGTTATTTGTGATTTATATATGTGCAATTGTTCGTGGTTTATTTATAAATTTATTAAAAATTTGACAAATTATTAATAAATAGTGGTTAGTTGTGTGAAATTAGAAATGAAATGATTGTTGTAAATTTTGAAATAATTGTATAAATTATAATTGTGTATGCGTTATTTTATACTAATTAGGTAGAAATAATGTAATCAATTATATTTGTGTGAGCTTATTTATGCTAATTAGGTATGTTTACTTTAATGATGGCATAAATACTTACGAGTAAAATATAGAAATTAAAGAAATATATGGATAAGAAAAGTATATGTTCAATGCATAATGGTTATATATATTATGTTCATTATAGAAGAAATGTAATCATGGAGAAATCTCCATGTATTGATTACTAACTAATAATTTAATAATTTGTTAAATGTCAATCGAATATATATGGACGGGCCTACGCATCGTAGATGGATGTATCGTAGGTTATTACCTAGTAGAGTTGGGTATAAACAAGAGTTTTTATACGGGGTTGAGGAGTTTGATGCACATGCTAGAAGTCAATCGGAATTTGTACATAATCAACAATATAGGTGTCCATAATGCAAAAATCGGAAGTATAAAGATCCCGATGAAGTTAATTTACACCTTTATCAATATGGTTTTGGACTATTGGTATTGGACTAGTCATGGAGAAATAGATCCTCATTTACATGAGGATGGTGGTATGACTTCTAACATATTCAACGACGAAAGTGGCTTCAATCATATGAACTACGGCAATGTAGAATCAAATATCGACCATATGAATGATATGGTCACGGATGCCATGATCTCAAATCAAGGCTCTACAAGTGAGCCTCCAAATACCCATGCGCAAACTTTCTTTAATATGGTTAAGGCTGCACAACGACCTTTGTGGGTAGGAAATGAAACTCACACTCGAGTTGTCCGCCACTCGTTAGAATGTTGAGCATCAAGTCCGACGACAACATGCCTCAAAATTGTTTTAATGAGATTGCTCAACTTATGAAGAAGATTTGTCCCCTTGATAACCGAGTTCCTTGTGACATTCACCATGCAAAGAAGGTCATTAAAAATCTTGGGATGGATGTTCAAAAATTGATTGTGCTCGAAAAGGTTGCATGTTGTACTACAAAGAGGACATTAATCTTGATTCATGCAAGTTTTGTGGTCATGCAAGATGGAAGCGTCAAAGGGAAAGACAAGGAAAAAGTCAAAGAACTCTGTTTGCAAGGATGCATTACTTGCCATTAATACCAAGACTTCAGTGCTTGTTTACTTCAAAACCACAGCAGAGCACATGAGATGGCATTATGAGAATGTAAGAGAGGATGGTGTCCTATGTCATCTTTCGGATGGTGAAGCATGGAAATATTTTGATAGAGTTCACTCCGAATTTGCTACCGAGCCTAGAAATATTAGACTTAGTTTGTGCACGGCTGGGTTTAATCCATTCAGCCAACCTTCAAGGTCTTATTCAATCTTGCTAGTCATTGTTACGCCCTATAATCTACCACCGGAGTTATGCATGACGACGCATTATATGTTCTTGACATGCATCATACCGGGGCCTATAAATCCGAAAAATAAAATTGATGTGTATTTGCAGCCTTTTATTGACGAGTTGAAAACACTATGAGAAGATGGTGTGGAAACATATGATATTTCAAAAGGTGAGAACTTTCTCATGAAGGTCTGCGTTGATGTGGACCAATAATGATTTCCTGGCATATGGTATGTTGTCCGGATGGAGTACTCATGGTGCCATGTCATGCCCGAGTATGTATGAATAAAAAAAAAGCATTAAAACTTAGAAATGGGCAAAAATTTTCATGGTTTGATTTCCATCGGCGGTTTACGCCACGAAGTTACGTGTTCCAAAGGAATAGCACATCGTTTACAAAACGAAAACCGTACATTCGGGTCCTCCTCGTCGGTATACGGGGAAGAAATAAAACAATGGGTTGAAAACTTTCCCAAAGTAACGAAGAGCAGGAAATTAACATTTCGGGTTTCAAAAAGGATCATAATTGGACAAAAAAAGCATATTTTGGGAGCTTCCATATTGGAAAGATCAATTGCTTTGCCACAACCTAGACGTGATGCACATTGAAAAGAACTTTTTTAAAATATAATTAACACTCGTTATGGATATTCCCGGGAAACCAAAGGATGATATCAAGGCAAGAATGGATTTGGAAGAGTTGTGTGATCGTGTGGAGTTGAATTTAAAGTATGGATTAAATGGTAAAATTCTCAAACCGAAGGCAAAATATGTGTTGATGTTGGAGCGGAAGAGGGCAATATGTGAATGGGCAAAAGAGTTGAAAATGCCGGATGATTACTGTTCGAACATTTCATATCTTGTAGACCCAAACTCCACTAAGTTCCATAGCATGAACAGATCATGACTGTCATGTTTTCATGGAGAGTCTTCTTCCAATAGCATTTAGTGCACTCCTGGACGAGGTTTTAGCGCCCCTCATTGAAATTAGTGAGTTCTTCAAGAACCTTTGCTCATCCGTTTTACGGGATGCGGAGTTAGAGCAAATGCATTGAAGTATTTCAATAAAACTTTGTAAATTGGAAACAATATTTCCTCATGGGTTCTTCAATGTGATGGAACACTTGCCTGTTCACTTGGCGGAGGAAGAAAAATTGGGTGGTCTGGTACAATACCGATGGATGTATCCATTTGAGAGGTTCTTTGGCCGATTGAAGATATCCATAAGAAACAAATCAAAGCCTCGAAGGGGGTATCGCTGAAAAATATGCACGATTTGAAGAAACACATTTTGCATCTTACTATTTCGGTATTCATACCACAATCCTACTCTTTCGGTAATGTGTCGTGTATGCGCAATACAAGTCGATGAAATTAAGGGAGTGAAGTTCTAAACCACAATCCTACTCTTTCGGTATTCATACCGGAAGGTGCTGCAATTGGGAAGTTCACTCCGTGTTTCCTTGATGATAAGGAGAAGACGACTGCACATGTCCATGTTTTACTCGAACTATGCTGAAGTTAAACCTTATCTTGTCCTATACAACACTCGTTTCAATAAATTTTTCACAACGATGATGTCATATTAATAAACACTTTAAACTCGCCTCTTCGAAGACCAAAAACGAGCTATGTATGCTAATGTTAATGATGCCGTAATTGATGCAATGGTGGAAAGTGAGTTCGAAGATTGGTTCAAAGGAGCTGTGAGTATCATATATTAAGACTTCATGCTCATGCCTCAAATTTATTAGTATTGGTTTTTTAATTTTAATAAACTAAACCAATACTATGTTATTGACATCGATTCATTGTTATCGAGTATATCATGATGAAAAGCATGTTTACTTGATGCAATTAGCTCAAGGTCCTTGAAGGAGAGTGAAAACATGGACAGCATACACGGTGAATGGAATGTTATTTCATACCGAGGCTCGAAAAGAAAGGAGGATGACCTTCAATTGTGGTGTTTGTGTGAAAGGAACAGATGGAGGACAAGTTGAAAATAATTAGTACGGCATCTTGCAAGAAATAGTTGGAGTTGAATATGTTGGTGAACCAATAAAAAGGTGTGTGTTGTTTAAATACGATTGGTTTGACCCTAGTCGTCCTCGGGGAACTCGGTGCCATAAATTTAGTTCGTATGTTGAAGTGCATCGTACAAGGCGTTATCGTAAGTACGATCCTTTCATATTTGCTAGTACTGCAACTCAGGTGTATTATATGTCATATCCACAACGGGTCCCTAGAGAAAAGCTGAATTGGTTCGTCGTAGTGGTAGCAAAACCAAGGGCCGAGTTGATGATCAATATACTATTCCTCTTGCATTTCAAGAGGATAGTATGGGTACAGATTGATCCTATAATGGAAACATTGCCGGACACTTTGGTTGATAACTCAATATTAGTAGAAGAATTAGTTGATGATGTTATTTTAAACCAAGAAGATGGGATTGAGGATGTTAGTGAAGAAGAGGATGGTGAAGAAAATGAGGAAGGTGAATGGGATAATGATAACATCACCGATGAGGAAGAAGAACATCTCATATTCAATGATGTCGAAGAGGATAGTGAAGAAGACGATGATGATACTGATGATGAGGATGATGGCTAGTTGATGATGTTCTTTTTATGTTGTTTTATATTGAATCACTTTCATTTATGTTGTAATCAAATGAATTCTTATTAATGTAATGAAAGTGAAACAATTGAAGCGTAATTTTACAATAGAAGAATATTTATATCTAACGCTTACATATTTATATGTTTACTAATGTTTATATGTTGTTTTATATTGAATCACTTTAACCGTTGGATGTTTACTAATGTTTAATGTTGTTTATGTTAGGAAATATGGAGAGAGGTAGAGGCAGGTCGAAAAGATTAGCTGCTTGGGGAAGGGCTAGAAACGTCGGTACCGATGGTGAAGGTATTGATGTAAGCACTTCTACCCCATCTCAAAACCCTCCTAACCTTTAGTCTCCTATAGGTGGAGCACTATCTCCACACTCCCCATACAACCAAACTCTAATGGGTGGGTCATTCATTCCCAACCTTCCTTATTTCCAACCTCCAAACATCCCACACATGCTCATATGTACTCAAACCCGGCCAATACATACACATATAACCAATATGGTATGACTATTATACCATGCATCCACGTTGGTGCCGAACAAAGGCCACCACAAAGGCCGACAAATGATGAGGCAACCGATGCAAGCAATGAGCATGCTAGTCTTGAATCAAGCAATGCTAGTAGCCGTTGAAAGATTCGGATTGAGCCGGATGGTGAAGGGTAAGTGTGATAATAGGTAATAAATTAAATTAAGCTTAATAGTATAATAGTATAACCAACTTTTGTATATGTTTCTTGATTAGGTTCTTCCTCATTGATAAAGTTGTAGGCACGATTTCCCACATCTTCCAAAGCAAGTATGACGGAGCATGGCCTATATGGGGTAAAGTTCCTCAATCACAACGTGATTTGTGGTTTTCTGAGTTTAAGGTCATGACAAATATTTAGTTTTCTGAATTTGAGATAACAGAATGATTTATTGTGTATGTTTGAGCATTATATTATAATTTCATAACTTATACACTACTTTTTCATATATACAGAAATTTTTCACTTGATCTCCAACCGATGAAGTCCAAATAAGAAGAAATTTTGAGAAAAAAGGAAGTGATCGATTAAAGGACTTCACGTTGAAGGCAAGGAAAATAAGAAGAAGCCGAAATGGTTGGGTGACAACTACCGGCGAGAGCTGTTGGAATATTGGGAAACCGTTGACTACAACAAGTTCCGTGAGCGAGCTCGAAAAATCGCAATGCCGATCAAGGTGGACTTGGTTCATCGCTCCATACTTGTGGCTCAATCCCTATGACGGAGCATAAACGGCGATGGGTACATACCCCTTTAGTGATTACGCATGCAACTATTAACATGTTCATATTAGTAAATTGAATCTGTACTAACTTTTTTGTATTTAGATGAAGGAGCTTAAAGGACTTCAGCCTCTACCGACCAAACTATTTTCACGAACCCACAAAACAAAAAAGGATGAATGGGTCGACCACAAATCCAAGGCCATTTATGTGAGTAGCCTTATATATGAAATTTTCATATTTTACAATATATGGTCTTCTTTGACAACCTCGTGATAGTTACATGCCTCAAATATTTATATATTATTCAGGACAAGTTTAAAAAGAGCAGGAAGAGTTGCAAAACACTCAACCCACTCAACCTTCTACCGATGACCCCAACTCTTTTAAGGATCATGTCTCCACCCCTTCACAACATGAGTGTTAGGTCAAAGCCAATGCGAACAACAAAGATCGCATTTATGGACTTAGATCCGAGGCTAAAAACTTAAAACTAACCATGTCCTTCAAATCACCAAAAGCTTCTACTCCGGATGACTTAGATTTGAGAGCAACAAGTGCATAATTTAACTTCTTAGTTACATCAACGGATTGAGCATGCTCGTGTGCTTGGGTTGGAAAATAGGCAGCTTAAAGAAAAGGTCGACAGTTATGCTGAGCCAATAGCACACTTCACCGATGAAAACTCGGGTATGATCGACTAACCCCTTAAATGTGTTTTGATTTCATGCATTCATCTAAATTTAGGATAAAGCAAGAAGCATCCTAAAAGAAATTCATTTAACTAAGTCATATGCTTTATAATTCATTATTTCAATATGACTTATTCTTGATCGAACTCGGACTTAAGCATTTTAAGATTATCCGACTAAGTCCGACCCACTAAGTCGGACTCGGACTTAGAAAGTAGAATCCGAGTTAGTTATGACAGAATGAGTAAGTTTGGCCCACTCAAATCCGACCTACTCGGAAGACCCACTCGAATTCAGATTCAAATCGACCCACTCGGAACTCGGACTCGGATCCGACCCACTCGTAACCGCATTCCGACCCACTACGTCGGACTCAGTCATTTAGTTTGCCTACGCTATTATTTGTTTAATCATGCGTAATTGTAAAATGTCTATATAACTCTTGTGCCCATTAAGATTGAATGATTTATTTATGAGTTTTAGCATATCTGGAATCTGAGTATATTGAATATTAGACTTGAAATATTCCAGATTAATAGATTAAGGTAATTAGTCATGAAATACTTTATTTAGACTAATCCTTATCTAATTATGGACCAAAGTATATTTATACTTTGAGAACCATTGTGCTTAATGTTTTTGCATGTTTTTCTAATGTCAAATATCTGAAGAAAAGCAAAAAAGGCTTCCGACAGTTAAAGCACCGTCGGACAAAAAGCTGGAATTTCTAGAAAAGCTCAAAACTTACTGACGACCTTGTCTATTACTCGTTTTGGGTAATATTTTATTTCCGAGTCTAACGGTCTTTTCGTTCTGCTCTTTCGGTTTAAAAAAGTTGGAAAAAGAGTTGTTGGAAGCTAGGATCAATGCACAACGGCTATTTCTAGGTGGTCCAGAAATCTGAGTGACTCGGACTATCCGTTACAACGGCTAGTTGACTCGCACGACTTCAACGGAAAGACTTTGGAGGCTCAACGGCTATCTCTTCAAGGCAGACTATTTATATATGCCTTAGCATAAGATTTCAACCGACGAATGGAAGAAAAGGAGAGACCATATTGAACATCTTCTCTAGCATACAACTCCCAAACTATAATTCTAATATTCCGAGTTGTATTTTTCGAGTCGGTTGTATTGCAATTCTTACTACTCTTCTACTCTTTCTCTTTGACTAAGTTGTAAAGGTTACCTCAACTCGGTTATCCCAAACTGTAAAGGTTACCTCGGTTTGGAAGTACCAGGTTAGATAAGGGAACTTCTAACCCTGGGAAAAATTGGAGGATCCCAAGTTGATAAGGTAACTTCAACTTGGAAGTACTAGGTCGGTTAGATAAGGTAAATTCCGAGCCTGGGAAAATTGTAATAGATTTGTCCGGGAACAAATCTGGGTAGTCATATTCATTGTAATTGAGGATTCAATTAGTGGATTTGACTTGGTGTCCGGATTGACACCGTCCGTGGTTTTCTGCCCCAGGAGGGTTTCCACTTATATCCGAGTTTACACTTTTCCGAGTCCAATCTAGACTCGGAACTGCTTCTGTCTCTATTCTCGTGCAAAAGAGTTTGATTTTCTCAAAATCTTCCATCACCCTATTCACCCCCTCTAAGGTGACTTAACTTCTCCAAGAGCAAACCTTCAACTGAATTTATGAAATCTTAGCAAGCATCCGGATCTCACCATCGACTAGTACAACCACAAGAGGAAGAGAAAGAGGAAGAGGATGAGGATGAGGATGAGGATGAGGAAAAGTGAGGACCCTGAATTCATTGTGAACTTTTGTGTATTGGTGAACATTTTGCGAACTTTTCACATAATGTGTTTATGGTTTGTTGTGAACTTTTGTATGGTTGTTTTTGTGAACTTGTGAATTGGTTTTAAATATGTTTGGATTGTTCATGATTTTGAACATGTATGTTGGATTTGTATATCCAACTTGGATGAGTACTTTGTGGCCGGCATATGTAAATGCCAAATGTAATTGTCACATATGTGAATGTTTGATTTGTATATCCATTCACAATTTTTTGTACTAGGGTAACGAAAAATTAGAAAAATGTATTTTGGAATTCTCGCCAAGATAGCGACGGATTAGCGACGGAACATCGCGAATCGGCGACGGAAATACCACAATTTTCGTCGCTAAATTCAGCGACGGAAACTTCATTCCGTCGTTGATGTACATCAGCTACGGAAGTAGTTTCCGTCGCTGATCCGTCGCTGATTAGCGACGGATTCTGGGATTTCCGTCGCTAATTTTAGCGACCTGACTTTCAGATGACGGAATATTTCAATCGCTATTTTTGAAAATCCGTCGCTATTTGACAATTTTCCATCGCTATTTGACAATTTTCCGTCGCTATTTGTCGGTTTTCTAGTAGTGCCTCCTTCCTCTAGTCTAAACAATCCTTAGCCCAAAATTTTTTAAAACCGAAGTGATCATAATCACTTATCAAACTTGGTTTCGAACCAAGATCTCAAATCAATTTATCATCGTAGAAGGCATAGTATCACGAGCCACCCCTCTAAATTCACTTTCTCAAATTAGTTTTACTTCTTTCGAACACGTTTCAAGTTTGAAAAGCGATTATCAAGAATCATGATAAGTATCATGATCAAGTAGTCATTTGTACAAACATTGCACTCTTTTCAAACTAACTTTTGAGCATTCTTTTAAGTCACTTCATGCGTCAAGCATTTCTATATTAAGATCTCGCATTCCAAGCTAGCATCTTAACTCAAGGATTCACCTAAGTATTTAGCATCTACTCATGTTCATCCACATTCTACTTAAGCAAGGATCTTTCATTCCTATAAGCGTACTCCTCGTTTTACTCTGTTTTCAAGCCACAATTAATCAATATAGTTATAACTTAACCCAAGAGTCCCACTCCTCACAAATTGTCATCTCTGCCTCAAGTTCTCATATTACTTCTCCGTATTACTAACTCTCTCTTTCTCGCTCATACCCAGCCATATAACTTGATTCTTCACTTTTCCTTTTCTTTATTTTTAGACTCTTGCCTCCTAGCACTTTCTTACCACAATTCACATATTACTCTAAGTAGTTAATGTTTATTTATACTTCTCAAATTCTTGCACAATGAGGGTTGTCACCAGCAAGCTCAATTACTTTTACTACCTCCTTCTAACCTATCCCTTTTACTAACTTAATTCCATTTGAAGCATAACAATTAGAAATAGTCACAATTATCACGACTTAATCCAATAATCACCAATTTTCTATTCTCAAACCTCATTTGTACATTAACCAAGATGAACTCGGACTCCACCTTTATACTCTAATCCTACTTCGCAATGTAATCAATTATAATTCAGCACGTGAGATTAAGGAAGTCACAAAGGATTTAGTTTAACCGATAACCTTTAATTGAAATCACTAGCACTCCATTTATACTTCACCTTATTAACTAAAATTTTAACACCATCCATAAAACCTTAACAACGCAACTCCATCGATTCTCTTAGGTTCCCAACTCAATCTTAAATGGTTACTAGTTTCCTTCTAAGTTTCCATTCCAACCTTAAATGACTAATAACTTCATTTTTCAATACAGTATACTCAACACTCACACAACAAAATTCAATTCAATTTCGAAAATACAATTAGTTTTAGAGTATAAGACCACCAACCTAGAATTAGGGATTGAAGGTTGTGAATTTCGGATTAGTCTAGGTCGGTCTCTTCTTCCCTTCCTCTTCATCTCGCTACCAGCTCCGGTTTGGGCCTGGTTTCGCCGCCTTCTTCTTTGTTCGTCGCCACTTACACTCACCAGTCTTCATCTTCTCGCTCTCCGGCGACCTCTCTCCGGCCATCGTGTTTACTTCCCTTTTTTCCGATCTCAATTTCCCTTTCTTCGTGCCCCCTGCTATTTTCCCCCGTTCGCCGGTTGCCTCTCCTCCGCTACCGTTCGGTATACCGGCCTCCGGCCACTTCTTCGGCTCTCACACTCGTGCTCTCTCTCTCTCTCTCTCGCTTGGTTTCACCCTCGCCAACCTCCCTTCTCTCCTTTTCCCTGTTTTGTTTCTCGCTTCTTCCTTCTTTCCTCTGTTTCCCTCGGCTTCTTTCCTTTCCCAAGCCTTCTTTCTTTCTTTTCCTTATCACTTAATCTCTTCTTTCTTTTCCCCTTCTTGCTATGGCTTCCACATACTACCAACACATCACTAATCAAACTAATCTCCCTTTTTTTGGGGATAATCTCAAATTAAAAAGTCGAAATAATTACCTTAGGTCTTAATTATCGAGTCCAGGAAGGGAATCGGGAAGAAGTAATATAATCTGCTAATTATTTATATAAGCGTGTAAGACTAAGGAATCATACTAAATAAAATAATTTACGCGTCGATTAATTAATTTAATTAACCTACTTAAAATTGCGGGTCTCACACTTATTCCCCACGTCGCCTAACTTCATCTCTCCCTCCCCTTTCATTTATTCACACATAGTTTCCCTTTTCCGGAGAGTTTCTTTTCCTCTCTGTCCTCTCTCCCTCTCTCGCCTCTCTCCCTCTTCTCTATGGGTAGCCATAGCTACCGAGAGGAGGGCCACGACCCGACTCTTTGATCCGCGGCGACATCAAGCAAAGCCACAACCTCACTTTTCGTTTTCCGGCGACCAAAAATACCAAAATAATGCTAAACTCGCCCCTTCTCCGCCGACCAAAATCGAGACCCACAAGCCTCGTTCCTCCTTTTTCGACGAAAATACCACCATCACAAGTGTAGATCGGCCGCCAAGCAACCAATTAACACCGGTCTCAACCGGCGGAAGCGACGGCGTGGTGGCGCATGACCCAAACGCGCCACCTGTCGGGCCTGTGTTTCGCGAAAAAATGACTTGGTGGTCGTAGATCGGCATTGGAGAAGCAAAATGAGAGGAAGAACCGATCTTCGTCGGTGGCCTCGTGTAAGCACGCGCCACCCCTCTCCAGCGATCCGATGGGTTAGTTCAATAGCTTAACTACTTTTCTTCTACCCTTTTTTGGATTTTTGTGCCACCGAGGCCCGAGTGGTGGAGAGAGGTGGTCCGCCGCAGAGGCGATCCACGGTAGGGGGTTTGCCACAAAGCGGTTTGTCATTACGGAAGGTCAAGTCGGGAGTTTAACGCGGACACATAATCCGAACGAAACGAGGATTAAATTTAGATTAGTACTTGAACAAATCATGTGGGATTAAATTTTGCCTAAACTAATCGAGGCTAAAACTAATCGGGGCTAGAACAACCAATCCTATGCTCGATACCACTTGTTGGAAAAAATAAGGACTGGCCTTAGTAATGCGGAAGCAATTAGATCGATTGTCGTTTGATAGCCCACAAGCAAATTCCCGTTCCGATTGGTATCCCACAAACGAAATCCCGAGTCACGAACACACCAGTCCGGTTGTACTCCGAAATCCGAATCTACCGAGTATTATCCGAAATAATATAACCGGCGGCTACTAGAATCATCGAAAACAGCCACGATTTCTAATTGTGAGAGAGAATTGAGGATTTCTAGAGAGAGTCCGAGAAAAGCAACAGATGCTATACGCGTTTATCTCCCATGTGTCTTCCGTATATTCCAATTACAGATTAAATAGGAGGCATCCACTCCTATTTTCTAGAGTTGGGAAGTTGAGTCTACCTCAACTTCCTTAACTATTCCACTTATCCAGGAACCTTTCTTGGAGAAGTGGGAGACTGGTTAAGTGGAAACTAATGGGCGTAAGTGGCCGTTTAATGACCTTGGTCAACAGAACCAATCAAGACACACACCTGCATCCTCCTCAAGCTAAATGGATCGGCAGTCTGATGAAGAAGCACTTGGATCAACAATTGTCTCTAGACTGACCCGATGGAAACCATTGACAACTAAGACCTATATTGTTTGCTTCTTTTGATGCGGTTGTGAACTGTGTTGCTGTGTTTTTTCTTGTCATTTGGGTTTTGACATCAGCTCTTATGGTATTGCTGTTGTAAGGCTGAACTCCTATTTCTTTGGTTTATTAATGATCGTTTGTTTCTTCCAAAAAAAATTATGTTTAGGCTTATAGTCATCTTTTTGTTCTTTTCATAATTTAT
Source organism: Talinum fruticosum (assembly GCA_021018815.1). NCBI lineage: Eukaryota > Viridiplantae > Streptophyta > Magnoliopsida > Caryophyllales > Talinaceae > Talinum > Talinum fruticosum. The sequence continues at coordinate 84,973 of JAITYX010000092.1, read as the reverse complement.
CTAAATTTTTCTAAATTATATTTTGTCATGCTACTTTTTTTAAGATGAAGAATGAATTCACTAATTTTAAAGTCATACAATATCTACTATAAGTTTTAGATTCAACTGATTACATCACTAAAATAAGAAATAAATAAAAACTTCCTCGTAAAAAACTAATTATTACACTTCTAAGCACTTCTTTTTCATTTAATTATTGTCTCATAATACAACCTTTAATAAGGAGATTCTTAAAACTTTCACAACTTTGTTGACGAAAAATTTTTACTTCTTGTTGTGGTCCAGACTCAAAAATTTTACTTCTTGTTGTGGTCCAGACTCAAAAAATTTACACACATTGCATACTCATATTAGAATCAATCAATAATATGATATCATGCTACAAAAAAGTACAAAACTAAACTTACAAAAATGCTTCATGAATGAGAGAAAGTACCACTTATCAAAAAAAAAGGTATAAAGTGACCTTTAAAACTAAATAGAGATAATTTATTTGATAGAAAAGTACTATGTAAAATATAAACAATGAAAGATAGGAGCTTACCATTAGTTTTGTGGTCCGTAGAAAGTACAAAAGGGATTAGGGTATTTTAAAAAGAAAAAAAAAAGGAAGGAGAGAGGGATTACTATTTTGAAATTACTTAATTTCATACTCCCTTTTCCCTTAATAATCTTTCTAAAATAAGTTTTTTTGTCCCACAATTTTATTTTTTGAAAAACAAGACAATAATGGATAAATAAACCTACTAATATTTCGTATAAAAACAAAACCTACTAATATTGCCCATATATATGTAAAGTTACGTTGAAAATATTATTAGCGTTTGGGCAAAATAATGCAAGGGAAATTTAGGAAATATATTTAATAATCAATTGTTTGCAGTAGTGTAGTATTAATTAATTTTTCTTAAAAAGTTTGTATTACGGTTTAGGAAGATAATTATTTTTATAAAAAAATAATTATGAAATATATGAATGCTTAATTACTATTTTCATTAATGGTATAATATTTTCATATTTGTTACTTTATTGATTTTGGTGGGTGAATGTAGGTGTCTAAACTCACCCCTAAAGATTTCACTAGGTGAACAACTAATTGACACCCACTATATTTATTACTTTATATATTTCAATTATATTCTTATATTACTTGGACTTGTCTAAATTATTTTATTTTAATCAAGGAATACAGCATATTTCAAATGAAATGACCCACAAATGTTTCAACAAAAGCTAAGAAACATATAATATAACATATTTATAAAAAGTGAGATCCTTAAAACAATATGCACAAAAAGTTAAGGATCGATTCAGTAACTAACAGCTTGAGAGTTGCATGATAAGTTAGAGAATAGTTCGATTGTTAAACAATTCTTCGTAGAGAGAACAATGCCACGTAGAACTGTTTTGAAAATTTTCGTTTCAAATCAAGTGTGTTTTGAATAAGTTAGTTATCATTAATTGACTTTTTCAAACCTTAATTGAGATCACTTAATCTTCAAACTCCAAAGATCACCATAACCCTGAATAGAAAAACATAACACAGAAACTAACCATTTAATTAGCGCTATAGTTATGTTGGAGACGAGATCTTACAAGCGTCGGAAATTGTCATCCAAGATAAGCAATGAGGAAACTTCACCAGAGGTAGAAGAGGTGATTAATGATAGAATTAGTGATCTTCCTGATGTAATTCTACATCAAATTCTATGTCTCCTCCCTATAAAAATTGTCGCCCAGACAAGCATATTATCCAAGAGATGGAGGCATATTTGGTTGTCGATTCCTGATCTAGATTTCACCAGCTTGACACCGCTTTCTAATACCCTCACAAATATGCACACGAATAAAGGTAAGAAGAGATTGCTTGCACAACCTTCTACAACAGGTACAGATTTCATTTGTAATATTTTGGCCCTTAGGGATAAGAGGTTTTCTGACATCCGAATCCTCCGTTTAAGTGCCCATTTAAGCTTTACCAGTCTAAACAGATTGATCCGTTTGGCATTGAGACGAAATGTACAGGAGCTAGATGTTGAGATTGAAACCAGTGAGAGCTTCAATCTACCAAGAGCCATTATTCGGAGCGGATCATTGAGAGTATTGAGGTTAAAATCTCGTCATCCTGGGTTTTGGTTGCCGCCTGTATCCATTATGACCAGTGGATTTAGATTACTTGATACACTATGTCTTTCTCTTGTCATCTTGAAACGGCAACCTACATTGGTAGATTTGTTTACAGACTCTTCGTTCCCAATGCTAAGGGAGTTAAGTTTAGATGCTTGTTTCGGGTTGAAATGTCTAAAGATTGGGTGCCAAACACTCGAGGAATTATTGTTGGAAAATTGCTCTCAACTTGTTGAGTTGGAAATTAGTTGTGTGAAACTCGAAAGTTTGAGAATAGCAAGTTGTTTTGATGCCTATGGTGGTAAAAGTTGGGTGAAAATATATGCTCCTAGGCTTCACATTATTTTTGGGAGTATAATGAATTGATTGAGGCATGTAATTTGGACAACTTAAAATCATTGTGTGAAGCCTCAATTGGTTTCTCTTTGCTTCATGGGAGTGTTGGTCCGGAGAAGTTTCGTGGCGTATCTAATCTCATGCGTGGACTTTGTCATGTCCATTCTTTAACTCTTGAGAGCCAGTGTGTTGAGGTAATATAGTTCTATCTTTTCCCTTTTTTATAGATTATATGATCCTCTGCTTTATCCATCCCAAAAAAATAAAAATTGTCATGATATTAACAACATGCCAATGTGGAAGCTTTAGATTGTTTGATTTTTTTACATATGCGCCTAAATACAATGGTTTTTTCAATTATTTTTTGGGATTGATTACAACATATATTTTGATGTTCTTGGTTACAGATGCTATCGAAAAATAATTTTTCAGGAATTACTCTTCCAGAAAAATTTAAAAATCTCAAATTCTTAGAACTATGTACTGGGCTCAATCGAAACAACCTCGTGGGATTAGCACGCTTGTTCAAGAGCTCTTTGTCACTCCAAAGTCTTGTCATCACGATCATAAATGACTACAAGACCGAAAGAAAAGTAAGCACTTATTTTGATTACCATACTAAAGTCTTGTTTCCATTTTTCTCTTTCACCAAGAGATGAGTCATGATTGTTGGAAAAATGGCCTTCCGACAGCAATGGAATAGGGACTTTTGGGATGTCCCCAACACTGGCGGAGAGCGATACTGGGAGTCCCAAGTGACATCCTTGAAGTCTTTCCTTCATAACCTGACATCGGTAAAAGTATATGGATTCTCTGAAGGTGAGAATGAAATTAGCCTCATAAAATTTTTGCTTAAGCATGGAAAAGCATTGCAAGAAATGATCTTATGCTCGGGGCATTGCACTCCTAGAGACTCCCTTCGACGAGATAAAATTAAGTCACAAATGAGAGGATTTTCATGGGCTTCATCCAACGCTAAAATTGAATTTCAGTGAGCTTCTTCAAGCATATATATATATATATATATATATATATATATATATATATATATATATATATATATATATATATATATATATATATATATGTATATATATATATGAGAGAGAGAGAGAAATCTTGTTTTGCTTTTGAAACATTTCATTCAATATGGGCTTAGTTTAGAACTTGCTAGCCAGTACAATATAAAAGTTCGCACGATTTGCTTTAGACATTTAATTGTTTCCCTAAGTCTCAGGAAATAAACTATTTCAAATGGCTTGAGGAATGTTGCAATGTTTCCATTTGATCGCTTCCAATTTTGGTTCCCAACTTTTGAAATAAGTATCCAAAATTACTGGCCCCTATCATTATCAATTATATTCCATTAAAATATCTATTGTCTACTTCTTCTTTTTTTTTATTTCCTTCAGATAATAAATTAATAATTATATAGATTGGATTGACAATCAAATTCATCCCTCAACCAAAAAGATGACACTACTAGAAACTACATTTCACTTTCAATAATGATGATGATATGTATCTTGATAAACTTTTATTATATCTTGTTTTAACTTATACAATATATAAAAGTCACTATTTTTTTAATAATTAATGTATATGTCAATGAATATTAAATAACAATCTAATTGGACCAGTTATATATAAAAAGTATGTCACAAGCATAATTTTATAAATATAACAAATTATAAATACAACGATGTTTTACATTCTACTATTTAACCATATAATTCTTTTTTAATTTCATACATAATTATATTATTTTTAAGTCAAAATAAAATACTCAAGAAATGTCTTAATTCAAGATACTTTGCCAATTGCCAGTCATGCCTCAACCTTCATTTACAAAATTACCAATTGACATCATGCGTAACGTTTGAAGACCGAAACAAGTCACTGAACAGTAGATAACTGACAATTCTGAACCAAAAGAATAAGGAAGACATTCTTTTTCTACAAAGATCCAACCAGACATACAAGGCCCCTTTTCTTTCTGTTTTTTTTTTAATTTTATTTTTTGGGGGCTTTACATGGGATCCCACTTCTTCCCCCTGCCCCTTTGAATTAAAATGCCCCCATCATATATCGATTAGATTCTTAGATAGACTATATATATCATTTACCAAACCCACTGTCTCACACGATCAAACCCGCATGATCCAAGACCTGACCTATCCCAAGCCCGAACAGATCAACCGCAACTAATGCCTGTCATGGTGGTAGTGCACACACTCCTCGGGAGCAACATGGAAGCGAGCAGTGTCAGTGCAGTAATCGTAGACCTTAGATCGGACCCACTTGGGCTGGTGGTTCTGGTGGAGGCTGAGCTTGGAGACAGTGGGCTCGTCCCACCAGTACTTGTTTTGGCCTTCGCTGCTGCAACTCAGCATTGGGCACGGGGCATTCACAGGCGTCAATCTCGAACCCTCTGTAGGAAGCAATGAATGGAGCATGGGACCAGTCAGTCTTGACCAGACCGCCCTGGGTGGCCCAGTCATCCGCGTCCCATATTGAGCAGTACACCCCCATGGGTTGGTACTCTGGGAATGGGATGCCTTTATGCTCTAAATTTGTGTGCACACCTGTGGGTATATCATCCACGTACCAAAACCTCCCATAGACCAATCAGTTGTTTGTTAGGGTGTTAATAAGAAATAATTTAAAACAAACTTAGCATTTGGACATATCGTTTTGCTTTAGTAGCTGTTTCACACAATATAATTAATTTTATAATCTAAATAAATTTTTAATTCTATGTTTATAATTATATATGCTGTGTTCTATTACTTTTGCAAAATGTGACATAGTTGTATAAAATCATTATATAAAAAAATTATCTAAGTATCATATCGATACAAGCTACATAGTCATGCACACTTTGCAAAATTAATTATATTATATATCCATTTTATTTTATAAATGTGGCCTACAATATTATAAAGTATAAATAAATAAAAATTAATTCCCGCGTATAAAAATGGAACCTAGAAGATAAGTGGGCATTACCGAAGTAAACCTTGCCACTATCAGCAGAGGAATTAGGGCCCACTAAACAAATAAATTTTATATAGAAAATCATTTCGAGTGCATGCTCAATCAATTGGCTGACATACTCGATATATGACTATGAATGAAGATGGGCGCCTAGCAAATCAAAAGAGTGCAGAGGGCAGTCCAGTTAATTAAATGTATCGCACAAATCAAGCAACTTCTTTTGCAGTTCTGCCTCTTCCAGCCAGCTAATATAAAGTGAAAGATTCTTAATAAAAGTTTTCAGGTAGATACCAGCCCAAAAATAAATAGGGGGTGGGGGTGCTTGAAACTAATAGGGAAATTTATAATTAAGTTATATTTTACTTTATAATTATAGTTTTAATTATAAGTTTTATACTTAATTATTAAAAAGACAATTACACATGTACCTCTTCCTAGAGATGACAATGGATCATGGAGCCAACCTGGACCCGCCGGATCCGATCCGAATTAGCGAGTCTAAGTTTGAAAATTTCGACCTATTTGGATCCGGGTGGAGTCTAGGTACAAGTGTTATTAAATGGATCTTGGTGTAGGTTTAGAATTTGAACCCAAACCTAGACCCATGGAACCGATTAAATTTTTTTACATATGACTTAAGTTTATCTTACTCTAAATCTCTTAAACAATTCAATCACTCCTTATCTCATTCATTCATTATCAATCATCTTGCATAACTCTCAAAACACTTTCTCTCACATTTTCTTTTTCCAAATTTGTTCACTTTATTTGATTTTTGAATATTTGTTTTACTTTGTCAATTTATAAATGATCAAAGTCACCACAAAAAGCAAGCGAATACCGACGGACTATGTCCGACGGAGTTACCAACCCGTCGGACGACTCGATGACAATTAAGACGACCGCCGACGGAAGAAAAATACTATGTTTCCAGTATCGATCACCGATCGGAATTGCATAGAGATCAGACGGGACCATCGGATCTCGATGCAACTCCCGTCCGTCAACAAGTGGTTCCCAATGTTTGCAGACTACCGCATATTTTGTCAATGAAGGGGACAAATGTACACTCGTTGATCCGACGGGTTACCAAACGTAACATGTCGGACAACGGTGACATTTGTCACATCTCTGCTAGTTGCAACGCAACATTGGTAAGATGACAAAAATTATCTTGTTTTCGACGGGTTCCATCGAGGAACCCATCGGACAACAGAACAATTTTTGTCGTCCCAGGAAAGCGAAGGCTTTTCCGGAGGGGGCAGAAAATGGACTCGATGGAACCCGTCGGACAACAGGACAATTTTTGTCCTCCCTGGAAAAGCGGAGGCTTTTCTAGAAGGGCGGCAGAAAATGTTTGTTGTCCGACGGGTTACCCGATGGAACCCGTCAAACTACGATCCACTTATGTCCTCTAGCCGAATTATTTTCAACTTGTGCATTTATTTTTTGAGTACCCGGCATCCTCTATATAAGCATGCCATGGTTGATTTCTGATGGTGAAGGTGCAACCAAAAAAATTTTCTTTCATTTGCATGCTCAAATTCAATTGTAAACTTTCCACTGGAATCCACCGCATGTCTCTACAGATCGAAGCCGCCTAGACCCGTCGTCGAAGCCGGTGTTCGTGCCTCGGAACCATATTTGCAACAAATTCGGTAAGGTTAGTACATAAATTAGTGATAATGATTTTTTAATAGTTTTCATAATTATTTATTTATGTTAAAAATTAGAAAATACTTGTTTATATTTTTGTGATATATTATGATAATAATATTATAATGATGTTATTGTGAGTAAACTTTGAGAAGGTGACATATAATAAATTTTCAAATTGAGATATACAAATTAGTTTGAATTTGTGATGATATTTTGATGATGATATCACTAAATAGTTTAAAAGTTAGTTAAAATTTGTGATATTTATATATGAATAAAAGTTATTTAAATTTGTGCAATTGTAATTGTATATTAATTAATAATGAGTTATGTCGAAATTTGTGATATTATATACACTACTAGAAATATTGGATTTTGTGACCGCAATTTTGTGACCGAATAAAAATAGTCACCATTTTTTACCATTTTTGTGACCACTAATAAGCGGTCACAATTTATGACCAAATTATTAGTAGTGAGAAATTCGGTCACATTTTATGACTATTTTTATGACTAATTTAAAATCAGTTACAAAATTCAAATTTTAAAGTTTTGTGACTAACTTTGTGACCATAAAATAATTTAATTATGGTCACAAAATTGGTTAAGTTACTTTATTACAATAACAAAGCTTTCACTGGGCCTGATTTTGTGACCAAATTAAACCCTCGCAGCTCTCCATCTCTCTCGCTCAGGGCCTGATTCTGGCCAGCGACTCCTGCGGCGGCCGGCGACACCACAACGGCCGAAGCTTCCGCGGCTGGTGGCGACGACAGTGGCAGGTGTGTCCCCCACACTTATCTCGCACTCCATATCTCTTTCTCTCACTCGCTCTCACCTTCTGGCGTCATTGTGTCCGGCGACGCTTGCGGCGGCCGACGACTCCACAGCGGCGGGAGATTCCGTGGCTGGATGCGACTCCAGTGGCAGGTGTGTCCCCCTCCCTCCCTCCCTCCCTATTCAGTCTTGATCTGAATCGAGCTTTTTCTCACGGTCTGACCTTCATGGGCAGCGTGGCTGGAGACTCCACCGGTGTTGGGCGAATCCACGGCAGGCGACTCCTCCGGCGGTTGTTACCTCCATCCCTCCCCCTCACCGGTAGGTAGCGTCCTCCCTTCCTCCCTCTTCTGTCTGAATCTGATGGCTCTGTGTCTCGATGGCATCAGTAATATAAGTGTTGAGGGAATTGTTAGCTTGCCAGTTGCTATCTCAATGGCATCAGTATTATGGTGAAATTAGTTTTTGTGTTTGCTAGTTGAAATTTGAGCATCAGAAATCAATTCACGAGTGATAGCAGGCAGTGACAATATCATTTATGTTGATGGACAAAAGTTTCACATGGTGGTATGCATTTGTTTGTATGAGTTGGTCTCATTTTGCAGACATATAATAAAGATTGTGTTCAAAAAATTTGCCCAAAATCTTTGTTGACTCTTCTCATTTGGCTGTTTCCCTCTGAATTGGATGCTATCCAAACTAATTGTTTACAGACTGATTGTTTACTGGCTGCTAAATCTTTGGTGCAGTCAATCAGTTTCCTACCTTAATAATTATTGCTTGCCTGTATATTGCTGGAAGTTATAAAGGGAAAGATCCAAATGTGCTTGCCATTTCATAAGGTGCTGTGAGTTTTGTCTCTCTTATTCTCGGTGAATCAGGTTGGTGTGCCTATCCGCTGCTGTGCATGGACGTGTTATTATGCTATTTAGTTCCCTTGAATTCCTTTGTGTATCCATATTTGGCTTATTTGTTCTGTGATATTTGCAGGCCGAAGACATAGCCGTGCACTGTTGTTGAAGATTTACTTAATATCGTCAATTGTCGCATTGCTTCTCTCAGTTGCTTGTGTGGTGAAAAACGATTTGCTGTTAGAGGTAATTAGTCTTGAGTTAAGGAAACCATTAGTTTTATGTAGTTACAACTTTTCCTTGAAATGCTATTTGCTAAAGAAAACAGTAGTGTATTCTAGAATCTAGAGTAATGATTAGCAGTTTAAAAGCAACTTATGAATAAAATGATGTGTTCCAACGAAGCACTATTATATGAAGTATGCAGAAGGGTTTTTATGTTTGATTAGATCCATAGGATGTTCTTGCTTCAAAGCTATAGCATCAGTTCTAGCTTAAAAATACTCCACTTAGATTAATGTTGCATCATTTGTCTAAGTTCTTTTAGAGAAGGATTGTGATTGAAACTGGAGTTCATTGGAGGTGAATGTTATGACTTTTGTAAAGATAGGATGAAGGAATTTCTGGTGATGGCTTGTGAAAGTGGAGTTTTAATAGGTCTAAAAAAGCATCTATCTCCTTTAATCCATCAATAGTTACTTTATGGTAGCGCTGGCAAAAATCCGTCGGACCCGATAGTCCGAATTTGTCCGACCCGAAAAAACCGGGTCCAATCACAAATTTTTGTCCGAATTTTAAATTCGGACAATTGGTCATGTCCGAATTAAAATTCAGGTCGGGTTCGGGTTTGGCAATTCGGGTTCGGGTTGTCCGAATTTTATGACTTTTTCGGGTTCGGTCAAAATCGGACAATCGGACAACCGGGTTTGGAGATTCGGTCATTCAGGGTTTGGGTATAATTTAATCCAAAATCTACAAAATTTTCAATAAAATATTCGGACATTCGGGTTCGGACATCGAAAATTCAGGTTCGGGTTTGGTCACATACACAATTTTAGTTCAATCATATCAAAAATTCGGACATTCGGACATTCGGGTTCGGACATCGGACATTCGGGTTCGGGTTCGGGTCCGGTCGGTGCGTCCGAATCCGCAAATCGGATAGGGTCCGGGTATGGTGTTTTTGTTCGAATGTCCGAATTGACCCGAACCTGAATTTTTGCCAGTGCTACTTTATGGTGTTCTCGCTCAGTGGGTTAGCTTTGAACTACTTCTTAATGCCTATGTCAAACAATCTCTTCGTCTAAAATGTTTTGAATATCATTGGGTCTTGTCACTGTGCTGCTCCTTTCTTTGAGGGCAAACCATTAAACATTATAGTTTTCCCTGATCCCTACTTTGATCATTGACTTGTATCATACATAGGCTTTTCGAAGTGGGCTTGCAAGCAGCACAGAGAAACAGAAAGTACAGATTATTGAGGGTGTTCGAATTTTTGTTGGTAACTTCCTGTTGCTTTTCTGGTTCTCATTACTTCGTTCTCACCAAGCAAACAAATTGAAATTGTTGTTTGTTAAATGTTGCAGGAGTGCTGGTGCAGATTTTTGCTGCAAGCACCACATTATCTCTCATTCATAATATGTCTCCCCTAAATGATCATCCTAAGCCCCCGCCACTAAGTAATGCTGATTATCAATGGCCTACAGGAGCGAGATTCCAAGTGTTTCCTGATAATTCAAAACCTTTTTTGACTTAGTGATTTATAAAACCCGTAATTTTGGGCTTAGGAGGTCTTACGAGCTAGAGCTAATTATTTAGCCTTGATTTAATATAATAGGTCGAGTGACCAAGTTTTATATGTGGTTAGATATTCGTAAATTTATCCGAGCTAATTATTATTAGTCCGTGTAATTATAATTAGTAGCGTGTATTAATTCCTCTCTCCGAATTTTCTGCTGGATCGGATACGTATAAATCTGAATTGCTTATGCTATGTATTTGGGTTTAATTTAGATTATGTTCAAAAAAAAGGGAAAAGAAGAAGGAAATGAAAGGGGGTAAGATTAAGGGAGGAGTTGGGGTCCAATAAGGGTTAAGGACCGAGAGTTTAATCGGTGGAAGCTAGAGGAAAGCAAAAGAAAGGGGAGAGACTCGGGGACACACAGAGAGAGAGAGGGAGGCAGAGTGGAGACAGAGTGAGAGAGGGAGGTCGCGCGAGCGGAGAGCCGAAGAAGCGGCCGGAGGCCACCGAGCCGAGCGGTGAACGCGGGCGAGCGGCGAGACGGAGGCGAAGAAAAGGAGTAGAGCCAAAGGGGGAGAACGAAGGACCGGAACCGGAGCAAGGGAAAGCGAGAGAAGAAAGGTCGGGCAAGGGCAAACACTGCGAACGAGAGCGAAGAAAGAGGATGCGAGCACAAGAGTCGATAACGGCGGTGGCCGCTCGAGCGGCGAGAACGCCGGGACCGACGAGCGAAGTGGGGGAGTGGAGCATACCGTAAACGAAGCGGAGCAGCGATGGAGAGAGCGAGGGGCTGAACCGAGCCAGGCAAATGGAGACTAAGTTGAGAGGACCAGGCGAGGTAGAGAGAGATACAGAGGCAAAACGGGAAGAAGAAGAGGGCAAGGAACCCATTCCGAATTCATCCCAATCAAATTACAAACCATAAAATTCGAGGTGGGTAGTCCTATACTCTAAACTATTAGTACTTTCGAAACCCAATTGAATTTATCGTGATTGTGAAATGTGATTGTGAATGTGGAATATGTATGCTATTGAACGAGTTCAGTAGTTGCTGAAAGTGGAATTAGGAGTCTTGAGGAGTTATCGTGATTGTTGAATATGATTGTGAATGTTGAACATGTATGATATTGAACGAGTTTAGTAGTTGTTGAAAGTGGAATTAGGAGTCTTGAAGGGAATTGGTAGTTGTTTAGGCCTAAATTGAAAATCGGGAATTCGAGACGGAGTTAGGCCGCTTGAGTATAGTGAGTCGTATCGAGAGTTCAATCAGTTGAGAATGAGCACGCTATGGTTTGGGTATAAGTTATGAATCAATATTTCGATTAAGCCTTAGAGATTTCTTGAACTTGCGATATTGAGAGCTAATTACGAATATTGGGTAATGATGGGTTGAAATATAAAGAGGAGTATGAATTCATATTGATTGATGCACAATTGAGGTGTGGGAGTGAGAAATGGGTGATTGTCCGATTAATTGAGTTCAAAATATTTTTAAATCCTCAAGGTTGAATTAAATTCGAAGATAAGCGGAGCTAGTGAAAGTAGAGCGATAAAAAGGAATTAAGAACTCGTATGATTGAGTTGGGCAAGAAAGAACGATTAATGGGATAGAAACCTAAGATGAGAGCAAATTATACTTGGAGATAAAGGGGATTAGAGGAACTTTAGTAGTGAAGTAAGAATGAGCGCTATTTGACTAAGTATGAGTAAGAAGAGATTGATTAGTAATGTGGAGGCGTAATCGTAAAACGTTGAAGCAAAGATGATAAATTGTGAGAAGTTGGGTATAAAGTGGAGGCATAAAATAAGGAATTGAGGTAAAGACAATGAATTGTGAAAATTGAGAACGTTGAATTAGATGATATGTACTCGTGGTTATTGTGGCTCGAAATGGAAATTAATCGTACTAAAGTGATGGATTGAGAAAGGTATAGTTGGAAAGAGTTGAGAATGATTGCTTGCATTGAATGGTGGCTATTCGTGCTAAGTGATTGCTTTACGTGATGCTCAAAAGTAGTTTTGAAAGGCGTTTTGTATTTTAAGTGAGATACTTGAATGCAACTTCTTGTGAATTGCCTTTCAAACGTGATTCTATTTTAAAATCTTGAGAAATTGAATTTGGAGGGATGACACGTAGTGTTATGCCTTCCAAGTGTGTCAAACTTGTTTGAGAAACCGAATCGGATTGAGAAAGTGAATTTAGAAGGGTGACACGTGTGTCATGCCTTCTATGATGATAAATTAATTGAGATCTTGGTTAGAAACCAAGTTTGATAAGTGATTGTGATCACTTCGATTTAAATGAATTATGGGCTAAGATTGTTTAGACCGAGAGGAAGGAGGTGGTCGTGCATATCGTGCCATGGGGTCCTTGTGTATCGGGATGCCCATCAACCGGAGAGGTTGATTCTTTCCCGACGAGGAAAGCGGAGCCTTCCGGTATTTGACTAGAGATAGGTCCCGGAACTCGAGTCGTGGGTCGCGCCCGAGAACCGCCTCGGTGCTAGTTCAATCGTCAAAAGCCCCGAAAGAATTTTCGAAAGTATTTGAAAGAAAGTGCAGATGATTCCACCTTGTTTAATGTGATTCCATTCCTAAAATGATTGCAAATCGTGCTTCCAAATGACTAAAGTGTTATGAGTTTTATGTTGCGAATGATTTCAAGAGATTTCATTGAAAAGTATATACATTTGTATTATATTATTATCTTTTCGCTGATTTCATTATTATGAGTATTATGTGTAAAGAATTTCCATTTTAGGGGTGTAGGACTCCGGTGAGCCCGTGGATTATTGCTCACCCCCACAAATTTCCCCTCCCAAGTGTTGCAGGTATATTTGTAGAAAGTATGATCCACACCTAGCATATCACGGACTCCACTGACTCGCTGTTTGTCGCGTGCTAAGTGATTCGAGTCAAGCATATGCATTCCTTTTATTTCTCAAAGATTATAGTTTGTAATTTAGTTCATATAGTTGTACCGGATGTATAACGAACCATTTAGATTGTTTTAAGTTCTTGTTGTATGATTGGTTGGACTCCGCGTGTGGCCGTTGAGTCGTATGCTCCGAGCGTGTGGCTCGTCGAGTTATATTATGGTTTTATGCGGGGTTTTAGGCTTTAAGCCTATGGGATAGTCCATATTACAAACGTAACTCCGCTAAAATTTTTGGGAAATCCCAAATTTCTTTGGAAGATTACCTTTATTACCTCTAAGTTGAATTTAGAGAGCCGAACCGACACTGATAGACCTTGGGAGTTCCCGTAAGGAACTCCGACAATGTAATACTCCTAGGGGTGTTTTGGGTCGTTACATGATCCCCGATTAACGTGTATCATAGGCCTTTCCATCTATGCCCTAGTTTGTGAATTTTGATCCGACTTTTGATGTCAATTGAAGTCTTTCACATGTTTTCAAGGCCTTAAATCATATTTTTATGCACTCGAAGATCGAATTCTTCCCTTTGTAGTGTCTCGCGCAATTGATTACGAAACCGAGGATCATCATATTGAAATATTCCTTTTGGCATTTGGATTTCAACTTGCTATTATATGAGCTACTTGCATATGAGTTTTGGTCCACAACTTAAATTTGTCTTTACAGGGAGCTATATACTGACTGTATTTTATATATGAAGTGTAAGACACACTTCCAACTATTACACACTTAAACACTTTTGTAACCGATTAACAAAGCCGTCACAAAATTGGTCACAAAATCAAGCACAATATGTGTTCAATTTTCTCAAAATTGGTCACAAAAGTGGTCACAAAAAGTTAAGTATAAAGCGGAATCGGTCACAAAATAAGTTACAAAAGTGTTTAAGAATAAAACGGAATCCGTCACAAAAGTGGTCACAAATAAACATAATTTTAAAACTAAGTTAGTCATAAAAGCGGTCACAAAGTAACACAGACTTCAAAACTAAGTCATTCGCAAAAGCGGTCACAATTATATAACGGTCACAAAATCGGTCACAAAATGTCTAAAGAATATCGGTTGCAAAATCGGTCATAAATATTTTTCGGTCACAAAATCGGTCACAAAGTGGTCATAATTTCTCACCGAAATAATGGTCACAAAATCAGTGTGAAATACAGAGCGGTCACAATTTGTGATCGAATCGACCACAAAATCCATTTTCCGACGAGGGGTTTTGTGACCGCGAAATCGATCACAAACCCCATTTGTGACCGAAATTTGCCATTTTGTGACCGATTTTGGCGGTCACAAAATCCAGATGTTTCTATTAGTGATATAAATAGATTTTTATTAATATTAATATAGATAACCCAATTTTATGTTTATTCATGTTTTTTAATATTGGAAGTCAACGTCTTATTTATTCATGTTGTTGTTATCTAGCACTTTATAAAAACTGACAAAAGAACTCTATATATATATGTATATTTTTACGTGGGTGAGCTATCCATCTAGCAAACTTAACAAGTTGTAACTGTAGCCTAATTATAAGAAAATTTTAAGAAATATTATATCAATCGTTTTATACAATACGTTCATTATAAGAATTTTTATTTGAGTCTCCAACAATTAAAACATAACTAAAAAGAAGACAAATTACAAAGACCGAAACATGAAAAGAAAAATAACACTACGTATACACTAAAGACCAAAATAATAATAATAATAATAATAATAATAATAATAATAATAATAATAATAATAATAATAATAATAATAATAATAATAATTATTATTATTATTATTATTATTATTATTATTATTATTATAAAGTGTCAATGTGTATAAAGATAAAATAAATTAAAGTAAATTAATTTTCAAAGATATGAAAAATAATGTTATAATAATAAAAGGTAAAAAAATAAATTTGAATAAGAGAACAATGACAAAAACATTGAAACAATATTTGAAATCTTTATACAAATGATCAGATCTTATTAATTATATATTTTTTTATTTCAACTATATAGGAAAGATTATTATATATTATTATTGACCAAAATAATAAATGATAAAATTAATAGATGTACGTATACAACTATATAATATGAAAGGGTCGTTACATCGACAATAGATGTATAAGAGGAGAAGTCCTCTTGGTGGAATAAGTAGAGAGTGGTTGGATAGAATCGATAAATTTGATAATTATGCAAAAAGTCAAGAGGATTACATAATAAGTGGCCAAGTATAGATGTCTCACGCAAGAAGTGTAGGAATATGGCTTATCAAAGTTATGATGTTGTGAAACAACATCCGTACAAAAAGGGTTTTATGCCGGGCTATCGGTACTCGGACAAGTCATGGGAAAGTAGATGGTCAACAATTTGATGGTCAAAGTACCGCACATGTTGTGCACACTAATTATAGTGATATGAGTTATACCTCTCACAATGACATATATCATCAAGGGAGCGAGGAGGGTCTTGCAGATTATTATGGTCAAAATGATCATGATGATGATAATAACAATCATGATGACAACCATATGCAAAATATGATCAACGATGGAATGAGAGGGAACCAAGTGAACATAAATGATTCCCCGAATCCAAATGCTAAAATGTTTTACAATATAGTTCAAGTTGCCCCAATAACCTTTGTATGATGGGGGAAATATGTCCGAACTTGAGGGTCATGTTCGACTATTAAGCCTAAAAGCAACTCACAACATTTCTCACAGCTTGTATGAATTATATGCTTGGCATATTAACATATGCATGTCCCCAAGGTAGTCGGATTCGAAAGAAATACAATCATTTGAAAAGCAACGTGAAAGAATTAAGCTTGGATGTTCAAGAAATTTATTGTTGCCCGATGGGTTGTATGTTTTACTATAAAGATGATGCAAACCTGGAGTACTGTAAGTTTTGTGGACATGATAGACGAAAATCGAGGAAATCCAATTCTCTCGAATAAAAAGGAACACCGCATTCAAATATGCATTACTTACCTTTAATTCCAAGACTCGAAAGATCTGTATACTTCTAGTACCACTCGCAAAGCATATGAGATGACACAACGAGCATGTTAAAGATCCTAATTGTTAAGCCGTATTTTGTACATATTTTTAGTAGTTATTTAGTTTATATTATATAGTTTATGTTATCTAAATGATTATATTTTGTTTGTTTTTAGGTAATTATCGAATAAGGTGGGGAAGAGATGAAAGATGTTAAAAGTGGATTTTTAGCTACCGACAAGTGTGTTAGAAAAGATATGAAGTCGATTCATAAAAATAATGTGTCATAAAATATTTATTTTATGATATTTTATTTTATTAAGTCTTAATTTGAATAGGAGAGTGAAGATAATTATACTTCTAAATCCACTAGGACTCCTCCTTAGAGTTGCATGACAAGAAAGAGACTTAAAAAAAGAGGAATTACCATACAAGGACTCTCACCCCACACCAACCTACTTATACTCATCTTCTTCACGGCTACCCGGAGGTGGCTTTTCATCACAATCACCCCATCACCACCTCTCACCTCTCCACCTACGCCGCCCTTTCTCTACCCTTCACATCATCACCTCTTGTTATTATCCTCACAATCTCACATCTTCATCTCTCATCCTCACGCCAACATTATCATAATCATCATCACCACTTATCTTCATCACCAACCCTCTTTATCACCATCATCTTGATCATCACTGTGCCAAGAAAAATATTGTGGTAGTAGTATTATTATTGTAATTTTTATTTTTATTGTTAGTTTAATATTAAAGATGTTATTTTTACGTGTCCTAAATTATATTAAGTGTGAGTAGTTTTTATACTTAGTATAATCTACTTGAAACCATGTTAAATTATTTATTTTGAAACAAAGTTTCGATCTTTATTATCTTATTGATTTTATCCATGATTCTATGATAATTTGTTTTAAACGTTTATGTTTTTATGTCTAATTAATTAGAGTGCACGCTAATTAATTTTATATCTTAAGTACATAATGGTTTGGTCTTTTAGATGTAAGTATCACCCTAGTTAATCATAGATGGCTCATACCCGTCTCTTTTAATTAGGAAATTATCATAGATATTTTTAAATCAATTTGCTAGTAGATTGGTTAATAGGTGTTAGATGATGTTTTTCTAATACTTAATGCTCTAATATGATTAAATTTTAGTGCTAGTGCTTGTGTTATAAATATTAGTAGGGTTTATATTAGGGTTAGGCATAAGTAAACTAATAACTAAGGAAAAATGGGGAAGATTCGCTAGTGGTTATCTTTTACAGCTTAGCTCATGAGTAGATCAATTTGTGTGTTGATAATAAATAATAATTTGCATGGTTGATATAGATTATACTAACTGTTTTTTTATAAAATTGATATCATTGATATTATTTATTTTCTTTTTAGTTACTTTACTTAGTTTTCAATTTTTATTTACAAAGTCACAATCTTTTATTATTAATTTTGTTATTTCCTCCTTAAATAACAGTATTTTAGGTTAGTTTTAGGAATTTTATTTTAATTTAATTTTGAGTCTTTATATATTTTAATTTTTAGATTACTTTTCTATCAGCTTTTATTATTTTTGAGTTAGTTTGTTAGAAATTAGTTTAAAAATAGTTTATTTTATTATTTTTTGTATTTGATCTTGTTTTAGCGTTTAGATAGAGTTCTAGTTTGATGTGATAAAATTTTTGAATTTTTGGAATTAATTTGATGATTTTTCAGATTTAATTCTTGAATTTAATTATCTGTAGGTTTTTAGCTAAATAAATTCGTAAATTCGGTTGTAAATTTTATTTTTATATTTTAAGGGTCTGGTTAGTTCTAAAAAATTAGATTTAATATTCTGGATAATTTTAGTATTTATTTTCGTAATTAAGTTATTGGAAAATTTTACTTATTTAATTTTCTGTTTTAGAATTTGTTTATTTTCTACTTTAGTTTTCTGTTTTAATTTTTCTAAAAAATATCAAAAATATTTTAGTTTTGTTATTATATATGTATTATTTATTTAGTTGTTAGATAATTTTCTTTGATTTTGAGTTATTGATTTTTTAATTTATATTTTCTATTTTGTTTTTTAAGAGTAGTAAATGTAATTAGATTAAAACTTGCATGTTATTATATCTTTACTTGTGGATTCGATCCCTACTTCCCTATGCTATATTGTTTATTATAAGCCTAAGTAGTGGTTTAATTTCTATCTCGCACGAAAAGCTAAAACATTTTGGCGCCGTTGTCGAGGAAAATTTTTTATCTCATTTAGATTTACTACTTTTATTACTTCTTTGTGACATTAATAGTTTATTTTCGTAGTTTTTTTAGTGTTTTTTTATTTTAACAAGGGGTATACATTTGACGAAGTTGAAAGCCAAGTACATGTTTCTAATTCGTTTCGTAAGTTCGAAATTATTGAGATGACTACTTTACTGGAACTTGCTGCACCTAACTTGGATACACAACTTCTACCTATCTTATATCCTGCATTGGACCGACTACTAAAATTAAACTCGACTTTTTAAATTTGTTACCTAAATTCCATAGACTTCCGGTGAGGACCCATATTGTCATATCAATGAGTTTATTATTACATGTTCCATCATGTAACTTGAAGGAATCACCCAAGACCAAATTAAGTTGAGAACCTTTCCCTTTTTACTTCAGGAGAAGACTAAAGATTGGTTCTATTACTTACCACCTGCAACATTCACTACATAGACCGAAGTTCATAAAGCATTTTTAGAGAAATTTTTTCCTGCATCTAGGATAGGGTCCATTAGAAAGGAAATTTGTTGTATGAAACAGATGATCTGGGGATACTTTTTCTAAATATTGGGAGCATTTTAATAAATTATGTGCTAGTTGTCTCCAATATCAAATTTCTGAGCATTTATTGATTTAATATTTTTATGAAGGTTTATTGCCAATAGATAGAAATATGGTAGATGTTGCTAGTGGAGGGGCCTTGTTTAATAAGACTCCAGCTCAGGCTAGAGAATTGTTTAATATTATGACCCAAAATACTCAACAATTTGGAAGTGGAGATACCCAATTTAGGAATGTTAATGAGTTCAATTTAGGTCCATCTATAGAGACCCAATTGTCCCAAATTACCGTTATGTTGAACAAATTGGTCCACGGACAAGAAACAATAGTTTATAGTATTTGCCATTTAGAGGGTCATGTTGCTAATTCATGCCTTACACAACAAAGAGGGCATGTGAATTCTATTTTTTCCAACCAAGGTCAAATGAACCATAATCCATTCTCGAACACTTATGAAGAATGGAGTGACTACTCTAACCTTAGGTATGGATTTGAAGAAAACCCCTAGAATTTGATCAATCCATTGAGCAGGACAAAACTAATTATCTTTTAGAGCAAATCATTAAGAAGATGGATGACCAAAAAAGGAGACTCGACCTTAGGTTCCAAAGTTTAGAGATGACCATTAAGCGAGTTCAAGAGAGATAGACCGCCAACGATACCATAATTAGTAACCTGTAAGCCCAAATGCAATCTCAACCTTTCCAAGATCCAAAAGAAAATGTGAGTGTCATAAAACTTAATAGTGGGAAAGAGTTAGAGTAACCTAGGAAAAACATAGAGGTAGAGCCGAATTAGAGGTCAAGGAATCGAACTTGATCAAAACAAAAATGATGCCTCTAATGCTAACGAAATAGGTGAAAATAAGAAAGATCTTTACAAGCCTATCCCACCTTTTCCTAGTAGATTGATAAGCACAACTCCTAAGATAGACGAGGCAATTGAAGATATCGGAGAAATATCTAGGAAGGCAGTAAATCAACATTCCTCTTCTAGATACCATGAAACGGGAACCTCGTTATGCTAAGTTCCTTAAAGATCTATTCATGAACAAATTAAAATTGAAAAGGAACAAAAAGGTAAGTGTACGGAGAATACATCTCGCCCTTTTCCAAAAGAAATTTCCCGCTAATTTCAAGTATACAGGAGACTAGATCTGTTTAGTGTGGCAAATGCAATTAGATGATCCGAGGTGTTGAGCCAAAGACGGTAAACAAAGGCGCTGGTTGGGAGGCAACCCAACATTTTTCAAGGAAGTTTATGCTATCTCTATTATTTTTATTTTATTTTTATTTTGCATGCATTAGGGACAATGCATGAATTAAGTGTGGGGAGTGCATCCTGCATATTAATTTTATGCATTTATTTTTATCTTATTTTTTTAAAAAAGAAAATTCTTTCTTATAAAGAAATGCATGAACATGAATATATGCTAGATTAGCTTGTTTAAATTTTTCTCGTTTATAGTTTTTCTTTCCCTTTGTAAGTGAGAAATTTGAACATGTTAATTGTCATTCGTAGTTGTTTGAGTTGATCCTCATATATTTCTTCAATTACCGATAATCATAATTTTTCTGTCAGCTTGATCATGTTATATGATCGTGATAGAGGTAATAAATTGACTTAAACCGTTCACCTAGACTATTGAACTTAGGAGAATGACTCATTGAAAATTTGATATTTCTTGTCTTGCGTATTAAAGTTTAGAATATGTTGGTCTACTAACACAAAGTTGGTTCAAGTGGTACGACATTTGTTCCCTTTAAGCAGCTTGTGTATGGAAAAGACATGTGCTGGAAGAGTCAACCCCGTTAAGGGCCGTTTACAACTCGAAACATGCCAACAAATAAAAGAAAACAAAAGAAAAAAATTGTTAGTCTACCAACATGGGTCGGAGTTGGTGGCCCGGCACCATTTTCCCTTCAAGTTTAGGTCTCAAGCCGAGCCTTTCGAATGTAGTAACCCATGGTAGGAGAGTCATGCCCCTTTTGGGTAGATCAATGGCTCAAACCATACTAATGAAAAGAAAAAGAAAAAAATAGAGTATTAACTCCAAGCACCTCTATTTGGGTGAGTGGGAGATAGAGAGTGTTATATTCCTAAGACCCTATATGGGCCTTGAATATGTGCTTGAATAGAGTTTTAAAAACAAAGAGGAAAAAAAAGTTGGTAGAAAAGTTTGCAAAACAAGTTTATTATCGATTTTTAGTGAGTAATCTGCTGATTTAGCGTTTCTATAAGCATACTACACCTTAATTTTTTCCATCCAAAAAATTTTAGATTTCTTGACCAGAATGTACATGTTTGAAAAAGATGGATAATTTTTGACTGTTACGTAATTGAAAGAGACATTGTGAAACTGATTAATAAACTCTCCGATGACAATGAAATGTTTAGTTTTTCAATTGCTTGGGAAAGACAAATTTTCATCAAAATGTTTTGCATGCAAGACAACCCCGGTATATATTTTATGTTTTATGTATATCTTTATAAGAAAGCGTAATATTAGATCGAGTCTTATCTTTCTTTGCACGAGGATGTCCAAAGTCTAAGTGTTGGGAAATTTGTTAAGTCGTATTTTGTACGTATTTTTAGTAGTTATTTAGTTTATATTATATAGTTTATTTTATCTAAATGATTATATTTTGTTTATTTTTAGGTAATTATCGAATAAGGTGGGGAAGAGATGAAAGATGTTGAAAGTGAATTTTTAGCTATCTACAAGTGTGCTAGAAAAGATATGAAGTCGATTCATAAAATAATGTGTCATAAAATATTTATTTTATGATATTTTATTTTATTAAGTCTTAATTTGAAGAGAAGAGTGAAGATAATTATACTCTTAAATCCACTAGGACTCCTTGGAGTTGCATGAGAAGAAAGAGACTTAGAAGAGAAGAGGAATCACTATGCAAGAACTCTCACCCCACACCAACCTACTTATACTCATCTTCCTCACGGCTGCTCGGAGGTGGCTTCTCATCACAATCACCCCATCACCACCTCTCACCTCTCACCTCTCCACTCATGCCACCCTTTCTCTACTCTTCACATCATCACGTGTTATTATTATCCTCACAATCTCACATCTTCACCTCTCATCCTCAGGCCAACATTATCATAATCATCATCACCACTTATCTTCATCACCAACCCTCTTTATCACCATCATCTTGATCATCATCGTGCCAAGAAGAAATATTATGGTAGTAGTAATATTATTGTAATTTTTATTTTAAGACTTTATTTTTATTGTTAGTTTAATATTAAAGATGTTATTTTTATGTGTCCTAAGTTATATTATGTGTGAGTTGTTTTTATACTTAGTATAATCTACTTGAAACCATGTTAAATTATTTATTTTGAAACAAAGTTTCGATCTTTATTGTCTTATTGATTTTATCCATGATTCTATGATAATTTGTTATTAATGTTTATGTTTTTATGTCTAATTAATTAGAGTGCACGCTAATTTATTTTATATAAATTCATATGATAGTTTAAATGGCTTAAGTACGTAATTGCTTGGTCTTTTAGCCGTAAGTATCACCCTATTTAATCATAGATGGCTCATACCCATCTCTTTTAATTAGAAAATTATCATAGATCTTTTCTTAAATCAATTTGCTAGTAGATTGGTTACTAGGTGTTAGATGATATTTTTATAATACTTAATGCTCTAATTTGATTAAATTCTAGAACTAGTGCTTGGGTTATCAATATTAGTAGGGTTTATAGTAGGGTTAGGCATAAGTAAACTAATAACTATGGGAAAATGGGGAAGATCCGCTAGTGGTTGTCTTCTACAGTTTAACTCATAGGTAGATCAATTTGTGTGTTAATGATAAATAATAATTTGCATGGCGGATATAGATTATACTAAGTATTTTTTTTTATAAAATTGATATCTTTGATATTATTTATTTTCTTTTTATTTACTTTACTTAGTTTTCAATTTTTATTTATAAAGTTACAATCTTTTATTATTAATTTTGTTATTCCCCCTTAAACAATAGTATTTTAGGTTAGTTTTAGGAATTTTATTTTAATTTAATTTTGAGTCTTTCTATATTCTAATTGTTAGATTATATTTCGTCAGCTTTTATTATTTTTGAGTCAGTTTGTTAGAAATTAGTTTTAAAATAGTTTATTTTATTATTTTTCGTGTTTTATCTTCTTTTAGGGTTTAGATAGAGTTCTTTTTTGATGTGATTAAATTTTAAAAATTTTAGAATTAATTTGATAATTTTTCAGATTTAATTATCGCAGATTTTTAGTTAAATAAATTCGTAAATTCGGTTGTAAATTTTATTTTTATATTTTGAGGGTCTGGTTAGGTCTAAAAATTAGAGTTAATATTATGGATAATTTTAATATTTATTTTGGTAATTAATTTAGTTTAGAATTTTACTTATTTAATTTTCTGTGTTTAGAATTTGTTTATTTTCTCGCTTTAGTTTTCTGTTTTAATTATTTTTAAAAAATTTCAAAAAATTTTCTGGGTTATTGTAGTTTTGTTATTATGTATATATTATTTATTTAGTTGTTGGATAATTTTCTATGATTTTTAGTTATTGATTTTTTAATTTATATTTTCTATTTTGTTTTTTAAGAGTATTAAATTTAATTAGATTAAAGCTTGCGTGTTATTATATCTTTCCTCGTGGATTTGATCCCTACTTCGCTATGCTATATTGTTTATTATAAGCCTAAGTAGTGGTTTAATTTGTATCCGCACGACAAGCTAACACTAATGCCCTACGTCATCCTTCGGACGGTCTTACGTGGAAGGATTTTGACTCAAAACACACTCGACTTTTGGGCAAACACTCGGAATGTGCAACTAGGATTGTGTGTTGATGGTTTCACTTCGTTCTTAATGGTAGGGATACCGTACTCGTGTGGCCGGTTGTTGTTACACCTTACAACTTGCCGCCAAAGATATGCATGACTATTCCGTATATGTTTTTAACATGTGTCATCCCGAGTCCAACAAATACAAAGAATAGGATTGATGTTTACTTACAACTATTGATTGATGAATCAAAAACGTTATGGGCTGGGGTCGAGACATATGACATATCCGTTCAACAAAATTTTCAAATGCGGGCCACTATAATGTGGACTATCAATGACTTTCCAAAGATATGGAATGTTATCTCGTATGAAGTACACATGATTTGTCTGGCATGTCCAGCTTTGTATGCATGAACAACCTGCCGTACAACTACAATATGGGCAAAAACCATCGTGGTTTGATTGTCATCGCCGATTCTTACCCCGTAACCCTTCATATAGGAGTAATAAGTTGGCATTTCGAAAAGGCATCGTTGTTCGAGGAGGTCCTCCTAAACGGGCCACCCGGGAAGACTTGTATACTTTGTTATCAAATTGTTCTAAAGTGAATGAGTGTGTTCATTTTCAGATTCCGGGATATCAAGAAAATGAACATAATTGGACAAAATAGAGTATATTTTGGGAATTACCTTATCGGAAAGATCTCCGATTGCGTTACAACCTAGATGTCATGCACATTGAAAAGAATGTTTCGAAAACACTATTAATACAAGTGATGGATGTGCCGAAAAAACAAAAGACAACATCAAAGCACTTATGGACATGGCAAGTACTCGTAGTAGAGATGAGTTGAATTTGTTAGGTGGAATGTCCTGGAGGTCGAACCCGAAAGCTAAAAGAAAAGTTTGCATTGTCCTTAGATTAAAGAAGAGCCGTTTATGAATGGCTCGGACAGGTTAAGTTGCCCGATGGTTACGAGTCTATTGTAAGAAATTGGGTTGACCCATGTAATACTAAATTGCAGAACATGAAAAGCCATGACCATCATGTTTTTTAAGAAAACCTTCTTCTTGTGGCATTTGTTGCACTTTCGAAAGATGTGTTGGCACCACTAGTTCGAGCTAAGTGAGTTCTTCAAAAACATTTCAATGGGAGAGATAATATCACATAGTGATGATGAAGGAGAGATGATATTACCTAGTGATGATGATGATGACTAGCTACGTCAACTTTTGATGGGAATAAATTGTATTAATTCATAATGCCATTATTTTTTATTTATGTTGTTAAATTTTGTTATTATCATGATATTTCAAATTTTATTATTACACATGTGTAATAAGATCGACATTTTAATTCTCTAATATTTTGTGTTGCTTTAACAATCTCTTTCGATGTATTTATGTATATATAAAAAATATCTAGAACAGATCATAGTAGGGGTGCCTCACGTGGTGGACGTAGGGGACGTGGGAGACATGGGAGCCAAGTGCTGCCAAGTGTTGCCAGCCTCACTCGGGGCTAAGTTGACAGAAAGATATGGTGTCTCATTAGGTAGACGCAAGGGATAAACATTGCTCGCTGAATCAAGATACCACAGCTTGTTCACCACTTTCAACTGGATTGAAAGAAGAAATTGCACGAAGCATCGGCTGCTAAAGAAGTTGATAATGATTGGGGAAACTATCAGCAGAATGCCCCGGAGCATGACAAATCGGTAAAAAACATTAGGACGGGAACCTAATAACCCTTCGTAATAGTTGGTGCCTACATGGGAGTAGTTAGTACATGAAGTAGAAGGCCAAAAAGTACAAGACAGTGACCCAACTGAATTACTAAATGCAATACCTGTACGTGCACTCCTGAAAGAGGCCTCGATCGTAATAATTGTTGTGGTTAGAGACTTGATAATGGTTACGATTATTGTTGCGATTCCGATTCCGATTGTTTCAACCCCCTTTACCTTTGTTATAGTGGCTAGAGTTGCCTTTCTCGGAGTCAAATGAGCCCGAAGATGTGCCCCCGAATTGGAACCACCACCGCTTGGTGCAGAGGTAGCCGAGAAGAGGGAGACGAATGGCCGATACGTAGGGGTATCAGGGCACGCCCAAAACTAAGTTGTTGCTCGTAGAAGATAAGTTTGGAGTGTAGATCATCAAAGTGTGAACACTAAGAAGGAGGAAATAGGCAAGTGACAAAGGTATGATTCTCGAAGGGAGCCCAACAGTAGTGAACCGAATCAGCTTCTAGGTTTGTAATGGGAGATTGAATAGCAGGAAAGGTATCAACTCTGTACTTAATGGTTCGGAGATAATTATCCATGGACTAATTTTCCCCTATAGAAACATGAGTGAGCATTCATTTAACGTCTAGGACCCGAGTTAAACTAGCAGTGTTGAACCGAGACTCTAGGAGTTGGTAAATTTGAAGGGAACCAGGCAAGATACGAACTTCACTCAAAGTTTCGGGGGAAAAGTAGTAAAATTCCAAGCACGTAACAACCGATCAACTCGTAACCAATAAGGGTAATTTGGATTTACAACCGAACAACCTGGGGCAACAACTAAGTGATATGGCGGTTGTGAAATAGAACCATCAAACATGCCATTAATCCGATACATAATAGTGAAAGAGGAAAATTGCTCTCACCAAGATAAATAATCATCAATTGAACGAAGAATAATTGTAACGTAATTTATGAAATTTTTCGTCAAAAGAGATGATGGAAGGGGTGGTAGACCAGCAAGTAGAGGCGGATCAAAGGTGTCGGTGGTGAAGTCGTCGGTGGTGACGGGGGACGACCGTGGCTAGGGACAACAACGAAGAACACAGGCGACGCAAAGAGAGCATGAGGAACCGATGGAGACTCCATTCATAAGGCTCAACTTGAGACCCAAACTTAAGGGGAAATGGCGCCGAGCCACCAACTCCGACCCATGTTGGTAAACTAACAATTTTTTTTTATTATTATTATTTTTTTAATTTTTGTAGGCAAAACAAGAAAAATCAAAATTTTAATGAGTCAATCTGCTAAGTTCAGTAGTCTAGGTGAACGGTTTAAGTCAATTTATTGCCTCTATCACGATCATATAACATTATCAAATCGACAGAAAAATTATGATTGTCACTAATTGAAGAAATATATGAAGATCAACTCAAACAACTCTGAATGACAATTAACATGTTCAAATTTCTCACTTTCAAAGGGAAAGAAAAATTAGAAAGAGAAAAATTTAAGCAAGTTAACCTAGCATATATTCATGTTCATGCATTTCTTTACAAGAAATTTTTTTTTTTCAAAAAATAAGATAAAGATAAATGCATAAAATTAAAATGTAATAAAGATAAATGCATAAAATTAAAATGCAGGATGCACTCCCCACACTTAATTCATGCATTGTCCCTAATGCATGCTAAATAAAAATAAAAATTAAATTAAAGTAAAAATTATAGAAACTTCCCTGAAAATGTTAGGTTGCCTCCCAACCAGCGCCTTTGTTTACCGTCTTTGGCTCGACACCTTTGTAGCTCAAGGATCATTCAGTTGCATTTCCCACACTAAATTGATCTCGGTCTCCTGCATACTTGCAATTAGTTAGAGATTTCTTTTGGAAAAGAGCAGATGTATTCTCCCCCACACTTATCTTGTTGTTCCTTTTCAATTTTAATTTGTTCGTGAATAGATCTTTAAGGAACTTAGCATAACGAGGTTCCCGTTTCATGGTATCTAGAAGAGGAATGTTGATTTCTGCCTTCCTAGATATTTCTATGATATCTTCAATTGCCTCATCTATTGTAGGAGTTGTGCTTATTAGTCTACTAGGGAAAGGTGGGATAGGCTTGTAAAGATCTTTCTTATTTTCACCTATTTCCTTAGCATTAGAGGCCTTATCTTTATTTTGGTCAAGTTCAGATTCCATGACTTCTAATTTTGGCTCTACCTCTATGTTTTTCATAGGTTCCTCTAACTCTTTCCCCCTATTAAGTGTTAAGACACTCACATTTTCTTTTGGATCTTGGAAAGGTTGAGATTGCACTTGGGCTTGCAGGTTACTAAGCATGGTATCATTGGCAATCTGTTTCTCTTGTACTTGCTTAATGGTCATCTCTAAGCTTTGGAACCTAAGGTCAGTCTCCTTTTTCTGGTCATCCATTTTCTTAATGATTTGCTCTAAAAGATAATTAGTTTTGTTATGAGCAATGGATTCATCAAATTCTAGGGGTTTTCTTCAAATTCATACCTAAGGTTAGAGTAATCACTCCATTCTTCATAAGTGTTCGAGAATATGTTATAATTCATTCGACCTTGGTTGGAAAAAATAGCATTCACATGCCCTCTTTGTTGTGTAGGGCATGAATTAGCAACATGACCCTCTAAATAGCAAATACTACAAACTACTACTTCTTCTCTGTGGACCAATTTATTCAACATAACAGTAATTTGGGACAATTGGGTCTCTACAGATGGACCTAAATTGAACTCATTAACATTCCTAAATTGGGTATCTCCCATTCCAAATTGTTGAGTATTTTGGGCCATAATATTTAACAATTCTCTAGCCTCGAGCTGGAGTCTTATTAAACAAGGCCCCTCCACTAGCAACATCTACCATATTTCTACCTATTAGCAATAAACCTTCATAAAAATATTGAATCAATAAATGCTCAGGAATTTGATGTTGGGGACAACTAGCACATAATTTATTAAAACGCTCCCAATATTCGAAAAACTCTCCCCAATCATCTGTTTAATACCACAAATTTCCTTTCTAATGGACCCTATCCTAGATGTAGGAAAAAATTTCTCTAAAAATGCTTTATGAACTTCGGTCCATGTAGTGAATGTTGCAGGTGGTAAGTAATAAAACCAATCTTTAGCCTTATCCTGAAGTGAAAAGGGAAAGGCTCTCAACTTAATTTGGTCTTGGGTGATTCCCTCAAGTTGCATAGTGGAACATGTAATAATAAACTCATTGATATGACGATATGGGTCCTCACCAGGCAGTCCATGAAATTTAGGTAACATATTTAAAAATCCGGAGTTCGGTTTTAGAGGTCGGTCCAATGCAGGATATGAGATAGGTAAAAGTTGTGTATCCAAGTTAGGTGCAGCAAGTTCACGTAAGGTAGTCATCTCAATAATTTTAGAACTTACGTAAACAGAATCGAAACACTTACTTGGCTTTCAACTTCGTCAAATGTATACTCCTTTTCAAAATAAAAAAAGCACTAAAAAAACAAAACTATGAAAACAAACTATTAAAGTTACAAAGAAGTAATAAAAGTAGTAAATCTAAAATAAATAAAACTAACAACTATTATTTTCTTTCCCCGGCAACGGCGCCAAAATTTGTTAAGCTTGTCGTACAGCAACAAATTAAACCACTACTTAAACTTATAATAAACAATATAGCAAGGGCAAGTAGGGATCGAATCCACGAGGAAAGATATAATAACATGCAAGTTTTAATCTAATTAAATTTACTACTCTTAAAAACAAAACAGAAAATATAAATTAAAATCAATAACTAAAATTCATAGAAAATTATCTAATAACTAAATAAATAATTTATACAGAATAATAAAACTACAATAACCCAGAAATATTTTTGTATATTTTTTAGAATAATTAAAACAGAAAACTAAAGCAGAAAATAAACAAATTCTAAAACAGAAAATTAAATAAGTAAAATTCTGCACTAAAATAATTACGAAAATAAATACTAAAATTACCCAGAATAATAATACTAATTTTCTAAACCTAACCAGACCCTAAAAATATAAAAACAAAATTTAAAATCTAATTTACGAATTTATTTTATTAAAAACCTGCAGTAATTAAATTCAAGAATTAAATCTGAAAAAATATCAAATTAATTCCAAAAATTCTAAAATTTAATCACAGCAAACTAGGACTCTATCTAAACCCTAAAAGAAAATAAAACAAGAAAAATAACAAAAGAAACTATTTTAAAACTAATTTCTAACAAACTGACTCAAAAATAATAAACACTAACAGAAAATTAATTCTGAAAATTAAAATATATAAAGACTCAAAATTAAATTAAAATAAAATTACTAAAACTAACCTAAAATACTGATCTTTAGGGGGTTTAATGAAATTGATAATAAAAGACTATAACTTTATAAGTAAAAATCAATAAACTCAAGAGAATAACTAAAAGCAAACAAATAATTATCAAAGATAACAAATTTATAAAAACACTTAGTATAATCTATATCCACCATGCAAATTATTATTTATCATTAACACACAAATTGATCTACCCATGAGCTAAACTGTAGAAGACAACCACTAGCGGATCTTCCCGTTTTTCCTTAGTTATTAGTTTACTTAGGCCTAGCCCTAATATAAACCCTACTAATATTGATAACCCTAGCACTAGCACTAGAATTTAATCAAATTAGAGCATTAAGTATTAGAAAAACATCATCTAGCACCTAATAACCAATCTACTAGCAAATTGATTTAAGAAGGATCTATGATAATTTCCTAATTAAAAGAGATGGGTATGAGCCATCCATGATTAACTAGGGTGATACTTATGTCTAAAAGATCAAGCAATTACGTACTTAAACCCTCTAAACTATCATATGAATTTATATAAAACTAAATAGCGTGCACTCT
The DNA here is from genome assembly GCA_021018815.1 of Talinum fruticosum. Lineage (NCBI taxonomy): Eukaryota > Viridiplantae > Streptophyta > Magnoliopsida > Caryophyllales > Talinaceae > Talinum > Talinum fruticosum. The sequence continues at coordinate 54,270 of JAITYX010000092.1, read as the reverse complement.
AATTAATTAGACATAAATTCATAAACATTAAACACAAATTATCATAGAATCATGGATCAAATCAATAAGACAATAAAAATCATAACTTTGTTTCAAAATAAATAATTTAACATGGCTTCAATGAGATTATACTAAGTATAAGAAAAACTACTCACACATCATGTAATTTAAAACATGTAAACTAAATAAAACTAGCATCTTTAGTATTAATCTATCAATAAAAACTCAATCTTTTCTAATAAAAATTACAAAACTAAATTATACTACCGATATTAGTTTCTTTGACCCGGGAAGATGAAGAAGATGATGATGGATGTGGCTGGCTGGGCAGCGGACAGCAGCAACGAGCAAGCGGACAGCGAGCAGCAGCAAGCGGACAGCAGCGGCAGCAAGGGTTCAGCGGCAGGTGCAGCGGGCTGGCTGGTGGTCGAGCAGCAGGTTTAGGCGGCAGCGAGCAGTGGTGGCTGGCGTGGACAGCAAAGGCAAGAGGTGGTGATTGTGTGTGGGTGCTAGCTTCCCAAAGTCTCTCTCCATGATGATAATAAGTAGTATATATAGGGTGAAAGAGTTAGGGTTTATTTCTCTTTCTTCTCTTCTAAGTTTCCCTTTTCTATTCCACTTAGGATTTCCTAAAATATAATATCCTAAAATAAATATTTTATTACATATTATATTTATGGACCGACTTCATATATTTTCTTGGATGCTTGTCGGTAGCTAAAAATCCACTTTTAACGACTTTTCTTCTCTTCCCCACTTTATTCGATAATTACCTATAAATAGACAAAATAGAATAAATTAGATAAAATAAACTATATAATATAAACTCAATAACTACTAAAAATACGTATAAAATACGACTTAACAAGTGGTGACGGGGACGACCGTGGCTAGGGACAACAACGAAGAACACGAGCGACGCAAAGAGAGCATGAGGAACCGATGGAGACCGCATGCTAGAAGTCCCTATGAAAGGCACCAACGGTGGTGGCGTGAGCCCGAGTGCTCAGCAGAGGCAGCGACGGTAGGAAAGCGAACCTAGAGGCGGTCGCAGCGTGGGCAACAGAGCCCACAATAGGGGAACCGAAATAGAGGCGTAAACCACGAGAGAAGGGAGGGCGTTGGACGTCGGCGAGGGGTTCACTGGAGGAAGCACCGTCGGTGGGGGCAATGCAGGCGACCGAGACGACGGCGGCGGAACTCGCCGATGGCGAGTTAGGGGTGATGACAACCATGAAGGAGAGAGAAAACGTTGTTGCGCTAGGGTTAGGGTTTTTCGTGTGCAACCGTGAGCAAACCACAAGCCTTTCCTTTATTTTTTGACAGTGGGCAGCTGCTAGGGTCTGGACTAGGGTGTTTTATTAAAGAAGAAGAAAACGAGATATTTTGAATTGAGCCTTTGGCTCGATACCATGTGAAAGATATATGGTGGAATGACTCATTGATATGGAAGTCTCGATATTCTATATATATAGAAGATAATATAGAAAACTAATTTACAATTATTTTATGTATAATAATATCTCTAATACTGGTATTATAAATAATGAAAGGAGATGAACTAGGGTTTAGGGTTTCACCTCCAAACATAAAGGATGGAAGCCAAGAAGAGGGAAGGGATGGTGGTGGTGCATGTCCGAGCTCCGGCAACTATCGGGCAGCGCCAACGTCGAATTCCGGCAGACGAGCTGGTGGTGGTGGCTAGTCGAGAGTGGAAGACATCAGAGAGAGAGAGAGAGAGAGAGAGAGAGAGAGAGAGAGAGAGAGAGAGAGAGAGATGTAAAGCGTCTTCCTGACGGCAGTTGGTGCGGCTTCTAGCCGGCATTGGCGGTGCCTAGTGGCTTGGCAGTGAGGCGGCAACAGGGCAAGCAAGATGGAGGCAGGGGAAGGGGAAGAAGTCGAGAACATGGGAGAGAGAGACCATTGTGAAGGGAATGGAATTGGATGGATAATTTGAAGTTGTGTGTTTTTATTTTTTATTATTTTTCCTCTTTTTTTCTTTGTGTGGAGAATTCCGTAAGAAATTCAATTTGGATTTTTCTTAATGCATTTCTTATTTCAAATTTTCATTTATCTTATTTTATATGTCTTATTTATATTTTTTTACTTTGGTTATTAATCCATTTTAAGAAAATACACACTAATAATTTCACACTTATCTTCCCTGACTTGTACTTTAATCCTTTATTTTACTAAATTCATCATTCATTCATTTTTAAAAAATTTTTATTTTAATAGTGTTGTAAATAAGTTATACAATCGATTTTTAAATGGAACAGCTTAACTTAAAAATATAATATTCAATAACCTTATAATCATGTACCTTCACATTTATATTCATTATATATTTTTATAAATTTATAAATTTTTATTTTAAACATATGCGTAGATTTACAATCATCATTATGAAATTTTCGTTGGAGGCCATTTCGTCACCTTAGTTGCATAACACACATATAAAAATAATTTAAATGTCGAATTGAAGTGCGCGCATTTGACACTATAAATTTTGTAATTAGTGATATAAATAATATGGTTTATGGTTGGGCTATTACAGTCTTTCCCCTTAAAATAAGTTTCATACTCGAAACTTGCATATTTGGAAATAAAGTGTGCAGACTTACCTGAAAAACAAGTGAGGATAATTATTTCCCTTATCTTCCTCGGCTTCCCATGTGGATTCCGAGGAGGTATGGTTAGTCCACAAGACTTTAACCAACGGGATGTTCTTATTACGGAGTTTCTTGACCCTATAATCCAATATTTGCACTCGGTTACTCCTCATATATTAAATTCTTAGCAATTTCTAGAGGTTCCGTCACAATAGTATGACTTGGGTTGGGCACATGCTTCATTCAACTCACTCCAACACAACATTGAGTTCAAAATTATGATATTTTTATACCATTTTACATCTTATTTTATTGGTAATAACTATTAATTTAAGATTTTTAATCTAATTTATTTTATTTTTGTAAGAATGTGGAAAAATACAAGAAATAATAAAAAGAGCTGAAATTGGACGAATTAAATTTGCGGTCCGCCCGATACTTAAAAGCCCATCCCACCAGCCCATTTCCCGCTGGCCGAAACCTTCCTTCACTTACAATCCCTTCGAAACCCTAACACCCCTTCGCTCATACCTCATGCTCACATCTCTCTCGGCTACACCTGGCAATCGGGTCATTTGGTTCGGGTTAGTTCGGTTTGGGTTAACTTCGGGGTTGATCTTGTTCGGGTCCGGTTCGGTTTTGGGTCAATTTTGGTTCGGGCAAACTTCGGGTTGATCTCGTTCGGGTTCGTTTGGTTTTGGTTCGGGTCAACTTCGGTTCGGTTCAACTTCGGTCAATCTCGCTTTGGTTGGATTCGGGTTGGATTCGAGTTAGTTTCGAATCGGGTCAACTTCGAGTCGTAATCGGGTCACTTTTTTGTTAACAAATTCAAAATTGTACCCACCAAAAAAATTGTACTACTATAGGCACAAAAGTGCATCTTGAGAGACCCAACAAAAAAATTGTGTTGGGTCACTTTTATTCGAGTTAAATCGATTTGGGTCCGATTTGGTTCGGGTCATTTTGGGTTCATTTCATAATCGGGTCAATCATATTTCAGGTCGGTTCGATTTTGATTCGGGTCGGAATCGGCTCATTAGATTTCAGGTTGGTTCATTTCGGTTTCGGTCAAAATCGGTTCAACTGCTTTGGATGTCGATTCGGTTTGGGTTTCGGTCATTCAGGTTGACTCGTTCGGTTCAGTCGGCTTTTCCAGTGTCTACTCTTGGCCCTTCCCCATCCCGGAAAAGCTTAGCCCAACGCTCCATCCTCTTCTTCGTCACGCCTTTTCCTCTCTTCAACCGAAACACCGATACCCTCCATCTCTCCCTCATCTTCTTCCTCTCCACGATAGCGGATCCTGCACTGAGGAAACCCAAAACTTCACAAGTCTATCGCCATCCGAAGTCTATAACCATCTCCATCTCAACCACTCTTCCTCTCTCTATTCGGGCCTACACAAGAAGGAAGCTTCACGCCATCTCTGTCCTCGCTTCTCTTCAAGCACGCCGCTTTAGCTCTCCTCTTCACGCGCGTCGCTTTAACTCTCCTCTTATGAGAAACCGGAGCCATCTCAAACTCTATCCCTTTACTTTTGGGTTCTATCCACAACGAAGCTGGGTGAAGCTAGAAGAGCATAACAAGAGGAGACCGAGGCTTTAAAAGAGGGCAGAGAGACATAACCGGGAAGCGGACAGCGGACGAACGGGTGAAAGGCGTGACAGGTCGGGAGCCTCGAGTTCTAAATTCTAGGTCTAATTTTCTTCAAATTTTCTGTTTTAACCTTAGAATTTTAGGTTGAGTTTTCAAATTTTAGTACTTAATTTCCACATTTTTGGTTTTTAGTTGGTTAGAATTTTAATTGTTAGTTTTAGATTTTTGGTGTAGAAGTTCTCGTAATTTGTGTTCGATTTTGGATTGTTGGTTTGCTTAGCTGAATCTGGGCATTCGATTATTCGAAGCTGAACTGTGAATTTGTGGAATTACATTAAGGATGTTCAAACTTGCTGGTATAGTTTCTAATTTTTTTCTTTGATGCGTCGATTTTCGGTGTTGCTATTTTACGTTGATGCTCTAGTTTAGTTACAATTCTAGCCTACTTATTTTTGGGTTTTGCACTTTCAATACTGTTAGTTGGATTCTCGATGTAGTTCTTAGTATTTGCTAGTATTTGCAATCATCACGTTATGATTTAGGTTAGTTTGCTAGTATTTGCTAGTATTGGAAATTGATGTCTGTTACTTTATGATTTTGGGATATTCAATTTAAATTCGGGTAATGTATTTTGAGTTAATGTTAGTTTAGGTTAGTTTACATTTTCCGTTTTAAGTCTTTGCATCCTTAGATTCATTTGCAATCCGAATTCGATTTAGTCCATTTTGTGGTTCAACGAACACCCCGTACTTCCCCTAAATCACTCCAACAACGAGGTTATGCATTTCCTTCCATACAACACTTCAAATGGAGCCATTTTAATGGTGGTCCGATAATCGTTATTATAGGAGAACTCCACCAAGGGTAAATCATCTTCCCATTTTCCTTAAAAATCAAGTACACACAATCTCAACATATATTCCAATATTTAATCCATTCTTTTAGTCTCGCCTATCTCGATTCTAGGTGATATAAACTACTAAAAGCCAATTTAGTCCCAAAAGCCCATTACAGAGCTCGCGTGAAATGTGCTTGGAATCTCTTGTCCCTATAAGATATGATGTCCTTAGGTATTCCATGTAACCTAACAATTTTTTAACATATAATCGCACCAGTCTCTCTACATTCCATGTGTCATGTATTGGTATAAAATGCATAGATTTAGTAAGTCGATCAACAATTACTTAAACAAGCATTTTTCTTCGAAGTAAAAAGAGGTAATCCTATGACAAAGTCCATTGAGATTGAATCCCATTTTCAAGTAGGAATCTCCAAAGGTCTCAACTCACCTGCAGGACGTTGATGTTTGACCTTAACCATTTGACAAGTCAAGCATTTATCCACATATTCTTCGATATCCCTTTTCATATTATTCCACCAAAAATATTGCTTCAAGTCTCTATACATTTTTGTTCATCCCGGGTGTATCGAGTATCATGTATTGTGAGCTTCCTCAATAATTTTGTTTTAATTCCTCTTTGTTTGGTACACATAACCGATTCCGAAACCTCTAGGTTCCATCATCATGTATTATAAAACCAGGAGATTTTCCTTTTTTAATATTTTGCTTGATCCTTTCTAACCTCGACATTATCGTTTTGGCTTAGTTGGATTTCTTTCATTATAGTAGGTTACACCTCTATTGCCACCAGAATCCCACTTGTCGTCCATGTGAGACTAACTTAACACCGATATTATAGAGGTTTTGTAAAACGACTGGCTGAGTTGACATTATTGCATTCAAACTATGTTGCGTCTTCTAACTCAATGCATCAACCACAACATTCTCTTTTCATGGGTGGTATTGTATTTGTAAATCATAATCCTTAATTAACTCTAACCACCTGCGTTGCCTCGGATTGATCTCCTTTGGGGTAAAAATGTACTTCAAACTCGATGGTCGGTATAAATCTTACATGTCGCTCCATATAGGTAATGCCTCTAAATTTTTAAAGCAAACACAACAAGCAGCCAACTCCGGATCATGAGTAAGATAATTCTTTCGTCATATGGTTTGAGTTGTAGGGATGTATAGGCTAGGACCCTGTCATCCTGCGTTAGCATCCCAACCCATTTTTAGAGGCATCACTATAGACGATATACTCTTTACCTTCTACTGGTAAGGTAAGAGTAGGGGTTGTGATTAACCTTTTCTTCAACTCCTAAAATGCCTCCTCATATTTATCCCGAAGACTCAATTTTTAACTCTAAGTCATTATGAGTATTATATAAAGACTCGGGTATAAATCCCGTATCTCTTAAGTTTTGATTTCAAATCATTCTGAGCATTATAGAAACTCTTATCTAAGTTTTCATTTTGTTTTGACTGATTCGAAAGCGCCTTACTCGTATATCTCCTACACTCGGTATTTCTAACTCACTCGGACATCACTCAAAACTATCGCATGCTCAAATAATTTCTCTAATCCTCTTATTTTGAGCACTGATCGTATATCTCAATGCAAAGAGAATTATAGCGTTAATTCTTTATTCTAAGTTAGTTTATTTCCTTGAGAATTATTTGACTTGATCAAGTTCTTATACTCGATGTTCTACTTTTTTAACTTGATCATTTTTAGGATTGACTCAAGAAAGAATTTAAGTATATTGAATATTAGACTCGTAAAATTCCACTCTTTTAGGCCAAAGAAAATTAAGCATTTAATTATTCTAATTTAATTAATATCTCCACTCTTTTAGGCCAAAGAAAATTAAGCATTTAATTATTCTAATTTAATTAATATCTCGTGCTTAATCTTGGACCAAAGTATTTTATACTTTGAGAACCAATGTGGTTTGCTTTTGTAGGTTATTCAAACGAGGCTAACCTATCTTTTTGAATTTCAAAAGCAACCAGTTTCTAATAGTTAACCACCAGCAGATAAGTTTTAGCTACTTCTTAACATGGCTCGGACATCGTGTCGTGGTTGTTTGTTTCCAAAACTAGAAAACTCCAACTCTAAACTTAGCGATTGTTTCCACCACAACTTTCAGTCACCACCAAGTGATTGGACCACCTTTGGAGCCAAAAGTCGTTGCACAATGTTCACATCCCAACGGATCTTTTGTGAGCAACTCTAAAGAGCCGTCACAACGGCTAGTGAAGATTTATGTCTAGAACCAAGAATCAACACTCACTCTGCATGGTTAGCTATAAATAGAATCAACAGATCACTCTATATCGGAGCCTAACCTTTCAAAATGATTTCACCATCCAAAGGTATAAAGATCAGATGGCAATGGAGAGTTCGATGAAGGAAGATCATCCACTGGACCATCGAAGTTCAAAGGGTTAAACTTTGCCCATTGGAAGAAGATGATGGAATGTTTTCTAATGGACAACGATGAAAATGTTTGGAACATCATTTAAGCCGGCAACTACATTCCAATGAAGATGGAGAAAGCAACTCTTGTACTTAAAGCCAAATCTAAGTTCACCACTAAGGAGACCGAGAAATTAAGAAAGAATTTCAAAGCTATGAACACACCGATGTGTGCCATTAGCACAGAATAATACAACAAAGTCTCAGCCTATGACACAGCCAAAGAGGTATGGGACACTCTTGTCAACACCTATGAAGGAACAAGCCAAGTGAAGCAGGCAAAGATAAGTCAATATCTTTATAATTATGAGTTGTTCAAGATGAAGCCGAAGAAAACATTACTCGGATGTATGTCCGGTTCACAGAGATTACAAATAATGTCAAATCTTTGGCTAGAAATATTTCTCATGAAGAAATGTCCAAAAAGATTCCGAGAAGTCTACCAAAGAAGAGAAGGGATACCAAAGTGACAACCATTAAAGAAGCTCAGAACCTCTCTCAACTAGGACCGGACGAGCTTATCGGGAAGTTACTTATCCACGAGATTCATCCGGAAGAAGAGGATGCCGAGGTGAGCACCAAAAAGAATATTGCGCTGGAGGCCTCGTAAAGCGGACGTGAAACTCCGAGTTCCTTAAAATCAAAAAAGGATCCTATGACACTCATAGCTCGCAGCTTCAAGAGAATGATGAAATATAAGAAGTGGGAAAAAGGCCAAAGGATGAGTTCTACAAGAAAGATAAGAAGGATAGAAAAGGTAAATACTCTTCTCCTTCAAAGTTATCTTTATCTAAGAACTCCGGTTAATTTGAATGTGGCAGCAAGGAGCACATAGTCAAAGATTATCCTAAAAGAAAGAAGGACAGAAAGAATATGATGGCTACCTGGAGTGATGATGACTCATTTGAAGAAGATGACTCGGACGACTCAAAGTGTCTTCCGGCACTTATGGACTCGTAAGTTGAATCTGAGTCGACAACGAGTGAAGACTCGGATTTTAACTCTAAATATCTTGTGGAAGATTCATGTATATACTTCTATCTCTTTTGAGTTTTGATTGCAAATCATTCTGAGCTTTATAGAAACTCATATCCAAGTTTTTATCTTTGTTCCGAGTGACTCACATATCACTCGTGTTCTATATCTTCTCTACTGAGGTACTCGACCTACTCATAATATAATTGAACCATCGCATGATCAAATAATTCTTTTAACGCATCTTTCCTAAGTACTTATCGTGTTTGCTAACTCGGAACCGAGTCTTTCTCTACCGAGTTCGTCCAAGTCGCTTGATGGATCAAGGTCACTTTCTATGTTTGAAAATTCTTCTACTTGATCTTTCTAGGAGTTATTCCGAGCTAAGCTTGAACCTATTTAATATTAGACTCGTAATATTCCACTCTTCTAGGCCAAAGATAATTAAGCATTTAATTATCCTAATTTAATTATTATTTGTGCCTAACCATAGACCAAAGTATTTTATACTTTGAGAACCAATGTGGTTTCCTTTTGTTGGTTATTCAAACAAAGCAAGAATGTCCTTCGACCTATGACCATTAACTAGAAAACAACCCAATCCTAAATCCGAGAGCAGCAGGATGTGCTACTCGAGATGAAGGCTCTGGTTAGGGAGCAGAGGGAGTTGATCGAGCTCCTTCAGGAGAGGCGATCCTAGGCGGCTCGAGAGCCTCGTCGACTCGGACACCTCCGAGGAATCCTCGAGTTCGGCCAAATCTTCCTCACAAGAGGAAGAAGACGCAGAAGAAGAAGAAGCAACTGAGCCTGCAGTTGAGATAGCTCCGTTTGAGGAAAGGGAGAAAGAAGAGGCAGAGCAAGGAGTAGTAAGCCGAGGGTCCAAGTACTCTAGAACCGCAACCGGAGATGATCAACTCGGACAGTAGTCCGAGTGGGTCAAAGGACCTCGCCGACTCAAGGTTTGCTTTGGGAGAGGCTAAGTCACCCTGAGAGGGGGTGAATAGGGTGATGATGAAGTTTGCTTGAATTTAAAATAGATATAAATCTGAGGTGAGCGAGAGTCAAGGATGAACTCGTAAAAGTACTAACTCGTAATTCAAGTGAAGAGTGAAGAAATAGATTAAGCTGAACTTTGAAATAGTATGAGTCTATAATGCACTCGGAAAGTACGTGGAAACCCTCCCGGGGCGTGAAAACCACAGATTGTGCTAATCCAAGCACGAAGTCAATTCCACTATTTTGAGTCCACAAAATTCAGTAGATCGACTTAACCAGAGTTGCTCCCTTAGACAACTCCTTACAAGTTTTTCCTAGACTCGTAAATAACCTTATCTCGATCTAGTACTTCCTAACCGAGATCACCCTTACAGTTAGGGACAATCGAGCCGCATTAACCCTCACAGCTCAGTCAAGGGACCTTACTTAGAGAGTAAGAAAGAGAGTGTTTGTAATCGAGTACAAGACCTTACAACTTAGAGAAATAATAAATACGAATTGGAGTTGCAAGTAGAAGATTGAGAATGAATACAATTACTTTTGCTCAAGTATGTGTATTAACAGTTGGTTTAGCAATCTTCAAGTCTTGGAAGTTGGCTTCTTTTTATAGATGACCAAGCAGCTTAGCCGTGGTGTCCATCTTCTAACTAGAAGTCCCTTGTGACCGTTGTAATGGATTTTCTTAGTCACTTAGAAAATATCCGTTGAGATATGAACATTGGGCAACGGTTCTTAACTCCTTTGAAAGTCCCAAAACCACTGGTGGTGTCTTGAAAAATAAGGTGGAAACCACCGTAGAGCTTAGTGTTGCAGCTTTTCCAATTTTGGAAACAGACAACCTTGACACAATGTTTGGGGCTAGGTCGAGGTGAAAAAGCATTGTTTGCTTGGTGATTTGACGGTTTGAAGTCGGTTACTTTTGTAATTCAAAAATAGGATAGCCTCATTTGAATAACCTACAAAAGTAAATCAATTTGGTTCTCAAAGTATAAAATACCTTGGTCCAAGATTAGACAAAGATAATAACATAATTAAGATAATTAAGTGACTAATTATCTTAATCGGAAAAGGAATGGAATTTTCTAAGTCTAATATCCATGAGACTCAAATTCCATCCGAGTCAGTCTAAAAGAGAATCAAGTTAGATAAAGAAAATCGAGTAAACAAACTTGATCTAAACTAAACAAAGTTCAAACAAAATATGCCGACTTAGAAGAATGAATTAACATGGTAATTCTTGGAACACGAAGTCGGACCTGAGTTTAAGTGTGTGAAATAAAGTGTTTAAGCATACGATATATCTAAGTGTTGAGTGACTCAGAATTGAGTGTGAAGTGGCATGTAGAAGTATGCTTTCTAAGTTAGTCGAGTTAAGTGGAAATAAATATAATAGTTTCTATAACACTCGGAGAAAATGATATATCACTCGTAAAAGTTTCTAAGGCACATGGAATGACTTGAAATCAAAACCCTATAAGAGATGAAGTCTTATACCCGATTCCTCGATGGAACTCGAAAAAGTGTAAGTATAAATTCTAAGTCTTCAAAGATTGGTGGAACTTAACGAAATATACTCTCTCTTAATCTTTTCTAGCTTTCCAACTCTATACTTAAGTTTCTACTTTCTGAATTGTAAAGAGAAAGTCTCGTAATCGCTCTTACTTATTTTCAATTCTCTCGTAAAGTCCCTTGACCGAGCCTTAAGGTTAACGCAACTCAATTAATCCTAGTTGCAAGGGTTATCTCAGTTAGGAAGTACTAGAATATATAAGGGAACTTCTATGTCTAGGAAAACTTGTATTAAATTGTCTAAGAGAGAAATTCCGTAAGAGTCATTCCTTGTATTTTGTGGATTCAAAATAGTAGATTTGACTTGGTGTCCGGATTGAGATTGTCCATGGTTTTCTACCCTAGGAGGGTTTCCACTTATATTATGAGTTCTTCATTTCTGAGTCCAATCTAGACTCAAAACAGTTTTCTAAGTTTTTCTTTGCAAAAACTTTTTAATTTTGCAAAATTTTCTTCAAACCCTATTCACCCCCTCTATGGTTATTCAAAGAGCAAACCTTCAACAAGCTTTCTAAAGTGTGTGAAGGGCTTGAATTCAAAATTATAAAGAGAGATAAAGTTACACATGAGTCTTCAGATGGGGGTGTAAGGGAGGAGAACTAGTTCAATCCATGGATAAGGCTTGAATCAAGGGAGATTAACCCTATGTTTTTAATAAGTGAAGAGAGGCTCCGTAAAGCACGCAAGCTCGAACCTCACATTACCCTCTTACTGAAATAACAAATTCTAATAGCTCATACTTTTAGAGCACAACACTAGAAATAGAAATCCCTCATACCTAATAGATTGAGGTAAAACAACTACATAGAAATTAAGTTACCTTCGTTAGTGACTTGATGGGAAGCGTATATGACATAGGAGTGAATCACTCATAGGAGGTGACCGATAAAGAGATTATGGCCATAGGGAAACCAAAGATAAGTGGTGTGGAAAAAGAATAAATTGGAACATTCAAGAGATCAAAGGAGGCTTTTGTGTCATGCAACGGGAGAACTAACTCGAATATCACCGAGGCAATGACCTTTAATGTTGGGAAAGACCTTGAAAATAAAAACAAAAAGAATGTAAAGGTCAAAAGCCAACTAAAGCTTGCTCGTTCAGATCCAGAGCACTCATCCCTAGATAACGTAAGTACCTTCCAAGATGCAACCTCATATGAATTCCTCTCGATAGCCGCCGAGGCGAGCCTAAACATGCTCCACCTTGAGCCATGAAGGTTTTTGCTAGAACAGCCAAGGGCTTGGCGAACCTTGTGCATTTAGTCCCCTATAGTCATGGCTCTAGTGGGACCGCCCGATATTGTCTTTCTAATAGAAACTATGTTGGATAATAGGGAACTGGAAGCAATTAAGAGAAGATGTGGTTTAGTTAATGGGGTATGCATTAGTATTCGGGGAAGATTAGATATTCTCTTCTTTTGGTGGAAAGATATTGGTGTGGATATCATATGATATTCTTTGCATCATGTCCTCATTGTGCTCCTTGACCATGAAGGTAATCACTTGTGATATGGTGGAAGAATTATGGGTGGCCCGACAACTCAACAAATATCATACATGGAATAAAATCAAGGAATTGAGAGATGCTACCTCAAAGCTAATTATTTTCGTTGGAGATTTCAATGAAATATTATTCGAGAGTGAAATGAAGAAAATTTTAGATGAGGGGTTTGAGAGATGTTGATATATGTGGGCTTCATGATCTTGTTATGATTGATGAATCTTTCACATGACAGAGGGGCTTAATCAGGGAGTAGTTGAACAAGTTTTTAGCGGATCAACAATGGATGCAAATGTTCCCGAGTGCAATTGTCAAATCCTACCTAAGATATAGGTCGTACTATGCAACATTAATCCTTGAGAGTGGGGGAAAAAGGTGGAATGATAAAAAAAAAGAGAAAGTTAAATTTGAAACCTTCTAGTTATCGATGAAAACTCGCACCAAGATTATCGAAGATGCATGGCAGAGAACTAATGGTGATGTGTGAGATATGATGAATGCTTGTGCATTTAGTTTATCAACTTTTACTAAACAAAACTTTGGAGAATTAAGAAGAAAATAAGTGAGACAGAAAAGCTTCTTAAATGGCTTTGAAAAAGTGTCCCATCAGCTGATAACATTGAGAGATGCAAACAAGTTGGAACACATTTGGACGACTTACATAAGAGGGAAGAATCATGTTGGCATATTATGGTATGTGAAAATGAGATCAAAGATGGGGATAAAAACGTAACTTACTTTCACAACAAGATAGCATCTCGAAGAGCAAAAACACAATCAAAGGTATTGAAGGGCTAGACGGTGAATGGAAAGTTAATGAGCATGAAATTGAGCAGGTAATTACCTCTTACTTTAGTGATTTTTTACATCTTCTAACCCCACAAACTTTGATGAAGTATTAGAGGGGATTAGGCGTGTAGTCCATGAAACCATGAATAGAAAACTTGTTGACATACCTGTGATGGATGAAATTTGGAAGGCATTGAGGGGTGTTTGGTTGGAGGATTTCCAAGGGAATTTGATATCTTTATCAATCAAGTTTCCATAAATTGTGTTTGGTTGAACTTTTAAGGAATGTGATTTGATTTTTAGGGGTATAAAATTTGAAGATTTGCTCTTGGAGAGTCTTAGTCACCCTAGAGGGGGTGAATATGGTGATGACAAAATTTTAACAAACATAGAAACTTTAAGCTTGAAAAGAATGAACAAGATAATATGAGTCGAGATTGGAGTCGAAAAGTGTATACTCGTGGTTACGTGGAAACCCTCCAGGCGTAAAACCATGAACAGTGCTAATCCAAGAACCATGTCAAATCCACTATTTTGAATCCTCAAAATACAACGGAATGCCTCAACCTGAATTGCTCCCTTAGACAATTCCTTAGAGAGTTTTCCTAGACTAAGAAGTTCCCTTATCCGATCTAGTACTTCCTAACCGAGGTAACCTTAACAGACTAGGGACAAACTGAGCTGAATTAAACCTTATAGCTCATTCAAGGGACCTTTCTCGTAAAGTAAGAAGAGTTTGTGACTAATTACAAGACTTTACAACTCGGATAAGTATTAAGTACATACTTAGAGTTTGAAAAATAAGATTCAATGAGTAATGTACTAAGAGATATAGTTTGAGTAATGTGTTCAACAATCTTCAAGTCTTGTGAAGTGGCTTCTATTTATAGATGATCAAGCAGAGTGACCGTTATGTCTTAGTTCCGAACGTAAGTCGTTACTAGCCGTTGTAATGGCTCTTCTACGTCGCTCGTAAAAGATCCGTTAGGATGTGAACGTTGTGTAACGGCTCTTGGCTCCTAAAGGTGCTCCAGTCAAATGGTGATGTCCGAAAAGTAAGGTGGCAACCATCGTTGAGCATAGCGTTGAAGTTTTCCAATTTTGGAAACAGACAACCCCGACCCAGACGTTTGAGCCTTGTTCGTAAATAGATAAGCCTTGTCTCGTCGGTGATTGACAACTTGAAGTTAGTTACTTTTCTAATTCAAAAATGAGATAGCCTCGTTTGGATAACCTACAAAAGTAAACTACTTTGGTTCTCAAAGTATAAAATACGTTGGTCTAAGATTAGGCACAAATAATAATTTAATTACGACAATTAAGTGCATAATTATCTTAGGCCTAGAAGAGCGAAATTTTCCGAGTCTAATATTTAATATAATCAAATTCCTTTAGAGTCAGTCCTAAGATCAAGTTAAAAGAGTGAAATCATTAGAGTATACTGACTTGATCTCGGACAAATAACTCTCAAATAAGCAAACTAACTTAGATAAAGGAATTACCACCGTAATTTACTTTGCGTTGAAATATGCAAATCGAACTCGGATAAATAGTGTGAGAGAGATTATTTGAGCATACGATAGATCCGAGTGTCTGTCTCGAGTGAGTCAAAAACACTAATGCGTAAGATATACAATAATGTGTTTTCTAAGTCAGTAAGAAATGAATGAAAACTTATACAGGAGTTTCTATAACACTCGTAATGACTTGTAATCAAAACTTAGGAGGGATGAGGTTTGTACTTGAGTCTTCATGTAGTACTCAGAATGATTTAGATTTAGACTCGAGTCTTCAATCTTCCTCTTTTGATGAAAGACATTCCACACTCGGATAGAGACTTTGTTAGTGTAAATCATTAGTTTTCATTCTTACTCAGTAGAACATATCAAAATGAGAAGTAGGGAGTGAAGCGTATTGCATACTCGTAAAAGGCATTGCAGATATTAGCACTACTTAGAACATTTATGCGGATATCATATTTAGCAAAAAAAATATATGAATAGTTATATCGAGTGGAACAAGAAATATGAACAGATATATCGTAGAAAAAGTAAATAATAAGAGATCGAACTCGAAAGAATTCTGCCCAAAGAAAGAAAAATTCATTCATATATACAAGAAAGAAAAAAAATACAAGAAAAAGGGTGAGCTCCTCCTAAACATGACAGAGATCAATTTTTTTATTGTTCTCCCCTTGCCTTTCAATAAAAACTAAACTAGGTAAGAACACATCAAGAAGATATAGTTGATGTTTTGACAAAAAATAAAACTAAAGAGAAGAAATTAAGACGGGGTGCTGCGGTGCCGAGGGTGCCGAGGTTGATGAGCGTGCAGATGCACCGACGCCGGTAGGCTTGGGATGACGTTGAAGACCATGGCGGCGACAAGCATCGGGATATCCGGTGTTAGCTCGCCTCGACCGGCTAACCCAAAACTAAGTGATCTAGGGGCTCATCCTCCCGGAATACCGTGGAGAGAGGTGCTTCTTCCGTTTTGACGGTTGTTGATCGAACAACACCCGTAGGGTCTTCCGACCCACCGAGACTACCGTCCGAGCCGATCAGCTCCGGTTCGGGGACTTCAACACCTTGTCCCTCTTATTGAGAGGCTTCCTCTTTCCTTTCTTCTTCTTCCTCCTTCTCCGCTTCCTTATCTTCCTCCTTCTCTTCCTCCTTCTCCTCGAGTTTTGCTACTTCAGCCGTAACTTCTTTTTCTTCTTCCGCTTTCACTGAGCGGGACTTGGCAGGCCTCAAGGACTTCTCAAAAGTTTTTAAGCTGTCGGGGTCCTAAGCAGCCTTGGATCTCCTTTCTTGAAGGAGCTAACGTTGCTCCTATTGCTCCTTGATCGCTCTCTTCATCTCGAGGAGCAGATCCCGGTGCTCCCGTATCTTAGACCGAGTGGTCTTCTAGTCACAAAAGAGATCTTCTCTATCAAGACCGTAGACGAGGCAGCAATGGCTTCAGGAGGAGGTTCCGAGGTGGATGCACCACCAGGTAGAGGAGGGTGAGATAGGGAGTCCGAGTATGAGACTTAGGAAGGTGTGAAGGGGTCTTTAGTTCGAACCATGGACCCAAACACCGAACTTGATCTCCCGGTACCCGTATCCCGTAAGTTCCTTCTTGCCCACTACGATGGCAGCCTCGGACACTACGTTTGGGTCCGAGGGGAGGGAACCTTAAACTACTTAAAAACCACAGCTTAAAAGGGCTCCGAAGGGAAGAGGAGAGAATTTCTTAAATTGAGCTGGCATAGTGGCCATTTGCTCAAGGATGGTTGGGAAGAGGTCTACATCATAGCCCTCAAGGATATCAAATACACCTTTGAGAATATGAGAATTAGGATTCTCTTTGCTCGAGTGATGAGAGAAGAAAGTTCTCATCAAAAGAAAGCAAAGAAGTCTAGCCTCGCCTTCATCTCGAGTCACCGAGAAATTCTTTCATAACTCCGGGACTTCCTTGGCATATTTCTCGAAAATTCATCTCGCAATCTTGTTAAAAGGGATGGGATTCTAGTTGAGAAAGAGAGAGGAAACTTTAAAAATACGATGGAGGAGGGAAAGGTTGATCCGCACAACCGTGTCTCGGACTCGTGAGGTGATGACTCCCTCCGAGCAAGATAGATTAGAATAGAACTCAAGCAACGAGTTTTCGGTAAATAAACTCACTAAAGTAGAGAAAGTTGTAAACTCCAATGGTTTTGATGTGAGCCAACCACGAAAATGATGTGGTTGGGAAGAACTTGTCATCCAATGTGAGATGTTGGGTGACGAAAATTTTTGAGGGGTTAGAGGTACCCTCTTGTGTTTGTTTGGTGTGTGATTTCTTGGTCGCAGACTCTAGAAAATCTTGGGCTAAACCTCTTTTAGGCATGGTTGAAGATTTTAGAGCGAGAGAGCCGATAAGCTCGAAAGAGAGAGAGAGAGAGAGAGAGAGAGAGAGAGAGAGAGTAGCACGAGAGCTTTGAGAGTGAGAGCATATAAGCAAGAGAGTAAGTTAACAGAGAGTAAAGTAGTGAAGTGAAGGTAAAGGGATGCTATTTATAGCCAAAAGGAATGTCCTTCAAGATTCGGCCTTATCTAAACCTCCAACAGTCGCCTTAGATAGGTGTGACGTTTCGCCTCTCCAATAGTTAGAATTCCAGTGTCTTTCTCCCAATGGCTAGTTCACTTATCAATGCGCGTGGTAGAGAGAAGGAAATTTTAAAAAATTTTCTGAAATTCTTCACTTATCTAGAGATGATTTCGAAGTTTGATGTCTATTTTGCTTAAAACCTAGTCTAACTCAATATGGTTTCGAGTGACTTAGAAAACGCAAACACATAATAACTCTTAGCTTAGTTTCACTCTGGTCAACCGAACCAATTCTTATGAAGGCAAAGAAAGAAAACATATAACACATAATCATGCAAGACAATTTCACATAGAACATCACATAATCATGCATTAATCATGCCAAGCTCATTCCTAATAAAACAAAACTGATCCTCACTAAGTGGCTTAGTGAAAATATCACCTAACCGAAATTTTGTAGGAATGAATTCAAGTTCAATATCACCTTTCTCGAATGGTCTCTCGAAAATGATACCTAACCTGAATATGCTTTGTCTTTGAGTGTTGAACTAGATTCTTAGTGATGCTGATTGCACT
This sequence comes from Talinum fruticosum, assembly GCA_021018815.1. Classification (NCBI taxonomy): domain Eukaryota; kingdom Viridiplantae; phylum Streptophyta; class Magnoliopsida; order Caryophyllales; family Talinaceae; genus Talinum; species Talinum fruticosum. The sequence continues at coordinate 36,267 of JAITYX010000092.1, read as the reverse complement.
CGATTATCACGCTTGATTGGGATAGATTTGAATGAAAGTGAAAGATCCTTCCAAAGTGTTGCTTGATCCATAGAATCTGAGCACAACACGCTCCAACTCTAATGTACTTAGCTTGAGCGGTTGATAGAGCAACCGAGTTCCGCTTCTTTGAGTACTAAGATATAAAGGATTGACCCGAAACCGGCATGCACCTGATGTGCCCTTTCTATCAACGTTGTATCCATCATAGTCAGCTTCCGAGTATCCAAGTGAGGGTTAGTTCGAGTCTTTTGAGAACCATAGACCAAAATTCTTAGTCCCCGCAAGATATCTCAAAACTGTCTTCACCAGAGTGAGATGTGATTCTTTTAGATTAGCATATAATCTTGCATAGAGACATACACTAAATATAATGTCCGGTCTACTAGATGTGACATATAGTAGAGAACCAATCATACCTCTATAGAGTTTTTAATCGAAGGTTTGCTCTCAAAGAAGCTAAGTCACCCTAGAGGGGGTGAATAGGGCGATGAGGAAATTCGCTCGAGTTAAACACTTGATATGATTATGAGGAGAGTGTGAGTCAAGAATGAACTCGGAAAACACCGACTCGAAATAAGTGGAAGATGAAGAAATAATTGGACAGTAACTTTAAATCTGTCCGAGTCTATATTGGACTCGGAAAAGTATCAACTCGTAAATTACGTGAAAACCCTCTTGGGGCAGAAAACCACGGACCGTGCTAATCGAAGCACGAAGTCAAATCCATTATTTTGAGTCCACAAAATTTAGTAGACTGACTTAACCAGAGTTACTCCCTTTGACAACTCCTTACAAGTTTTTCCTAGACTCGAAATTACCTTATCTCGATCTAGTACTTCCTAACCGAGATCACCCTTACAGCTAGGGACAACCGAGCTGCGTTAACCCTCACAGCTCAGTCAAGGGACCTTACTTAGAGAGTAAGAAAGAGAGTGTTTGTAATCGAGTACAAGACCTTACAACTCGGAGAAATAATAAATACAGAATTTGAGTTGTAAGTAGAAGATTGAGAATGAATACAAAGACTTTTGCTCAAGTATATGTATTGACAGTTGGTTAAGCAATCTTCAAGTCTTGAGAGTTGGCTTCTTTTTATAGATGACCAAGCAAACTAGCCGTTGTGACCATCTTCCGACTGGAACTCCTTTGTGACCATTGTAAAAGATTTTCCGAGTCACTCGTAAAATATCCGTTGATGTATGGTCGTTGGGCAACATCGCTTAACTCTTTTGGAAGTCCCAAAACCACTCGGCGGTGTCTTGAAAAAGTAAGGTGGAAACCACCGTAGAGCTTAGTGTTGCAGCTTTCCAGCTTTGGAAACAGCACAACCCCGACACAGTTGTCCGGGGCTAGCTCGGAGGTGGAAAAAGCCTTGTCTGCTGGTGATTTGACGTTTTGAAGCCTAGGTTACTTTTGCAATTCAAAAATAGGATAGCCTCGTTTGAATAACCTACAAAAGTAAATCAATTTGGTTCTCAAAGTATAAAATACTTTGGTCCAAGATTAGACACAGTATAATAACATAATTAAAATAATTAAGTGACTAATTATCTCGAGTCGAAAAGGAATGGAATTTTCTGAGTCTAATATCCATGAGACTTAAAATCCATATGAGTCAATGTAAGAGAGAATCAAGTCAAATAAAGAATATCAGACTTGATTTAAACAAAGCAAAGTTCAAACAAAATATGCCGACTTAGAAGAATAAATTATGAAGTCGATCTGCAGCTATGCAAAATAGAACAAGTGTTTGAACATGCGATATATCCGAGTGTTGTCCGAGTGACTCGGAGCAAGTGTGTGAACAGAGTATGCTTTCCGAGTCAGTCGAATCAAGTGAGAATATATGCAATGGTTTCGTAACACTCGTAAAAGATGATCTGTCACTCAGAAAAGTTTCTAAGGCACACGTAATGACTTGAAATGAAAACCTTATGAGAGCTGAAGTCTTATACCCGATTCTTTGATGGAATTCAGAATGATGTATATGTAAAGTCCGAGTCTTCAATCTCCCCTTTTGATGAAAGGCATTCCATACTTAGGTAAAAGTTTGTTAGTGATATAGATCCGATGTTTTCAATCTAGCTCGTAAACTAAGTCAGTAAGATGTTATAAAATGAAGTTCTATCGGAGCATATTTATCTATTATAGCAAATAGTTTGAGATTGCACAAGTAAGAACTAAAGTATCGGAGCAAGAAAAAAATAATTGTAGACAAAACAATGATTGGCCACCGATAGCAGGATTATTAATGAAATGCATTTATTCATTAAGGAAAAGAGAATAACCGAGTGTTAGAGCAATGATAGATATAGTTGACATACTGAGTAAGAAATAGAAACTCGTAAATAATAAATGCTGAAACAATTACTTTAGGCATGAAACTCGTAAATTATTAATGAAATGTATTACTTCATAAAAATAAATTACACAAAAGAGAGGGTGAGATAAACTCCCCTAAACAAGACAACAAAATTTTCTAACTATTCTCCCCTTGCCTTTCAACAAAAAAACAAAAAATACAAAGAGGAAGAATGTATCAAGTAGATATAGATTTGATGTTTGGACAAAACAAATGAAAAAAAAGAAAACAGAAAAGAAACTAACAAGGAGGAGATGGAGCAGTCTAGGTTAAAGAGGAAGGACGAGTAGTGCACTGTGCTCGATAAGATCGAGAAGATGTAGTTGAACGCGGCGGGGCAGCACTGGGATTTCTGGTATCGGCTCGCTCCGAGTGGTTGACCCGGAACGAGGTCGTCCGCAGGCTCATCCTCCCGGAACTTGACTCGCTGGAGGGGTGCGCTCGGCTTGACCGATTCCTGACTCGACCATGGTCAGTGAAGACTCGGACTTTATACTTACACTTTTTCGAGTTCCATCGAGGAATCGGGTATAAGACTTCATCTCTTATAGGGTTTTGATCTCAAGTCATTCCATGTGCCTTAGAAGCTTTTCTCGAGTGATATAACATTTTCTCCGAGTGTTATACAAACTACTATATATGTTTACACTTGACTCGACCGACTTAGAAAGCATACTTCTACATGCCACTTCACACTCGGTTCCGAGTCACTCAACACTCGGATATATCGCATGTTCAAACACTTTATTTCACGCACATAAACTCAGGTCCGACTTCATGTTACAGGAATTACATTGTTAATTCATTCTTCTAAGTCAAGCATACTTTGTTTGAACTTGTTTAGTCTAGATCAAGTTTGTTTACTCCGATATTCTTTATCTGTCTTGATTCTCTTTTAGATCGATTTAAGATGGAATTTGAGTCTCATGGATATTAGACTCAGAAAATTCCATTCCTTTTCCGACTCGAGATAATTAGTCACTTAATTATTTTAATTATGTTATTATCTCGTGTCTAATCTTGGACCAAAGTATTTTATACTTTGAGAACCAAATTGATTTACTTTTGTAGGTTATTCAAACGAGGCTATCCTATTTTTGAATTGCAAAAGTAACCGACTTCAAAACGTCAAATCACCAGCAGACAAGGCTTTTTCCACCTCCGAGCTAGCCCCGGACATCGTGTCGGGGTTGTCTGTTTCCAAAACTGGAAAACTGCAACACTAAGCTCTACGGTGGTTTCCACCTTACTTTCAAAGACACCACTAGTGGTTTTGGGACTTCCAAAGGAGTCAAGAGCAGTTGCCCAACGTTCATATCTCAACGGATATTTCGAGTGACTAAGAAAATCCATTACAATGGTCACAAGGGACTTCTAGTCGGAAGATGGACACAACGACTAAGCTACTTAGTCATCTATAAATAAAAGCCAACTTCCAAAACTTGAAGATTGCTAAACCAACTGTTAATACACATACTTGAGCAAAAGTCATTGTATTCATTCTCAATATTCTACTTACAACTCCAATTCGTATTTAATATTTCTCTAAGCTGTAAGGTCTTGTACTAAGTTACAACCTCTCTTTCTTACTCTCTAAGTAAGATCCCTTGACCGAGCTGTAAGGGTTAACTCAGCTCAGCTTGTCCCTAACTCGTAAAGGTATTCTCGGCTAGGAAGTACTAGATCGAGATAAGGTAATTTCGAGTCTAGGAAAAACTTGTACGGAGTTGTCTAAGGGAGCAACTCGTTTTGAGTCGATCTACCGAATTTTGTGGACTCAAAATAGTGGATTTGACTTCGTGCTTGGATTAGCACGGTCCGTGGTTTTCCGCCCCAGGAGGTTGTCCACGTACTTTCCGAGTTATTACTTTTCCGAGTGCATTATAGATTCAGACTGTTTCAAAGTTCAACTTAATCTATTTCTTCACTCTTCACTGAATTCCGTGTTGGTACTTTTCCGAGTTCATCCTTGACTCTCGCTCACCTCGGATTTATATCTATTTTAAATTTAAGCAAATTTCATCATCACCCTATTCACCCCCTCTAGGGTGACTTAGCCTCTCCAAGAGCAAACCTTCAATTGGTATCGAGCCTAACCTTTCATAAGGGATCTAAAGATCCAAAGGTTTAAAGATCAAATGGCTCAAAACAACGGAGAGTTCGATGAAGGAAGATCTTCCAGCGAGACCACCAAAGTTCAAAGGATCTAACTTCGTGCACTCGGAAGAAGCTCATGGAATGTTTCCTGCTGGACCACGATGAGCATGTCCGGAACATCATACAAATAGGCAACTACATTCCCATGAAGACGGAAGAAACAAGACTCGTACCCAAGACAAAGGCCGAGTTCACTCGCTGATGAAGCAGAGAAGTTCGAAAGAATTTCAAGGCAATGAACATTCGATGTGCGCCATAAGCTCGGAAGAATACAACCGAGTGTCTGCCTGTGACATAGCCAAAGAAGTATGGGACACGTTAGTCAACACCTATGAAGGCACAAGCTAGGTCGGACAAGCGAAGATAAGCCAATATCTTCATAAGTATGAGTCGTTCAAGATGGAGCTGGACGAAAACATCACTCGGATGTTCATTCGCTTTACTGAGATTACCAACAATCTCAAATCTCTGGGTAAAAAGATCTCCCACGAGGAAATGTGCAGAAAGATACTCGAAGCCTACCCAAGAAAAGATAGGGTCCTAAGGTGACAGCTATCGAAGAGGCTCGGAACTTGTCTCTATCGAAGGCGGAAGAACTCATTGGAAAGCTTCTCACCCATGAGATCCACCTGGAAGAGGAGGATGCAGAGGTCGGCACCAAAAAGAACATTATGCTGAAAGCCTCATAAACCAGAGAAGCATATCCGAGTTCTTCGACTCGGAAGAGGATCCAGTGGCCCTCATCGCTAGAGGCTTCAAGAGAATGATGAAGCACAAGAAATGGGATAAGAAGCCAAGAGAAGAGTTCTATAAGAAAGAGAACAAGGATAGAAAAGGTAAATACTCTTTCCCTTCAAAGTTATCTTTGACTAAGAATTCAGGTCTGTTTTGAATGTGGCAGCAAGGAACACATAGTCAAGGACTGTCCCAATAGAAAAAAGGGCGAGAAAGAAAGAAAAAGGCTATGATGGCCACATGGAGTGACGAGGACTCATCGAGAAGAGGACGAGGACTCGGATGACTCAAAGTGTCTAATGGCACTTTCGATTTAGAAGTGGAAACAGAGTCGAACACGGATCAATCGAGACAATGAGGAAGCAAATCCTCAAGAGGTAATTGAATACTTTCTCAAATTTTCCAAAGTTGATTTAGCCAAGTATATTTTCACTTTGGAAGAGAAGTCCAATTCTAATTCTTCTCATTTTAAAGAATAACTTAAATCAATTTCTTCGAGAGCATTTCTTAAAAAATGAGTTGGAAAAGCTGAGACTTACACTTAGAGAACTCAAGACTAGTGCTCAAACCAATGAGACTAAGTCCGAGTTACTCGAGAAAAGAAAATGAGCAACTAAAGCAAAAGCTCAACGAGTCTCAAGATCTTGTTTTAAAATTTACTCAAGGTCGGAAGAACCTTGATATGCTCTTGGGATCTCAATGTGTCTCGTTTAGAAAAGAAGGTCTTGGTTTTAACAAAGAGGAGGAATCTAATTCCTAGTAAGAGCTTTTCAAAAGGATTCCGAAGCTGTAAAGTTCGGGAAGGCTAAGCACGGTCCTATTTATAAAAATGAAAGGAGGACTGAGCCCGGACCAGACTTACGAGGAGAAAATCATCTCTACCGGTTTATAAAAGAAAAGCTTTTCAAAAGAAAGAGACGCAGACTCAGTTCTCTAAATGGAAGACTAAGAATCAGACTAAACCCAAAGTCATTCAAATCTGGGTTCGAAAAACCTTCTTCCTCGAGAAAGGACCATAGTAAAGAGTGTTATTGGGTTCGTTAGAGGAAGTGAGAAGGGTTAGTTTATCTCTATTTTACGAGCCACTCAGAAAAGATCAAAAGGGCATTGGTACCTTGAAAGTGGATGCTCACGCCACATGTCGGGAGATTTAGGACTCTTTTCTGAGTTAGAAGAGTACAAAGGAGGAAAAGTCACATTTGGAGATGACAGCAAAGGCAAGATAATTGGGATAGGCAAGATTGGAAAAGCAAACAATCTGGTCAGCCCAGTATACCTTGTCAAAGGGTTAAAGTACAACCTGCTTAGCATCTCTCAATTGTGTGATAAAGGTCAAGAGGTAAGATTCATTCAAACCAACTGTTACATTTCTAATGACACTACCAAGGAGATCAAGCTCTCAGGTAAGAGATCAGGTAACACTTACATTATTCCTCTTTCGACCCGAGTCAGAATTTATCTTGTTTAAAAGCATCACTTCTTGATGACTCATGGACATGGCATCGTAGATTAGGTCATGTTAGCATGCATACTATTAAGAAACTGGCATCTCATGGTTTAGTCGGAGGATTGCCTAATTGTGCTTTTAAGAAAGATAAAATTTGTGAAGCATGCACAAAAGGGAAACAAGTCGGATCATCTTTCAAATCTCTAAAGACAGTTTCCACATCCAAGGTGCTTGAAATGCTACATATGGACTTATGTGGTGAAATTCCTTTTAAGAGTCTTGGAGGTAAATCATATGTACTGGTTATTGTTGATGATTACTCACGATTTACACTGGGTGTGTTTTCTTAAGCACAAAAATGAAGCATTCAAAGAGTTCAGCAAGCTCTGCAGAAAAATCCAAGTTAAGTCTCGGACTCGGATCCAGAGAATTCGAACTGACCATGGAAGGGAGTTCGACTACTCGGAATTTGCAGAGTTATGTGACAAGAATGGTATTTCTCACAACTTCTCAACACCAAGAACTCCTCAACAAAATGGAGTAGTGGAGAGAAAGAACAGAACTCTTGAAGAAATAGCTAGGACAATGATGATTGAACATAATCTACCTTACTATTTACTGGGCTGAGGCGATAAACACCGCCAAACTACACCTTGAATAGATGCCTCATTGGACCCATCCTGAAGAAAACACCATACGAGCTCTACAAAGGGAAGAAACCCAATATCTCATACTTCAAACCCTTTGGATGTAAGTGTTTTGTTCACAACAATGGTAAGGATCACCTAACCAAGTTTGATGCTCGGTCGAGATGAAGGTATTTTTCAGGTTATTCTTCTCATAGCAAAGCTTATCGCATTTTCAATAAAAGAACTAACAAAGTGGAAGAAAGCATCCACGTTGTGTTTGATGAGATTGAACAGGAAAAGCAAAGTGAATCATCATTCTCGGACCTAAAGCTCAGTAGAAATGATGATTGTGATGAAAATGAGCCTATCGGGAATCAAACCCAACCAGCTCAGGATGAAGTCACTCGGAACAAAGTGACTCATAATGAGACAACTCAAGAACCCGATCGGAATGATGAAGGACAAACTGTTGAACAAGTTCACTCGGAACAGATCTCCGAAGATCAACTAATTCATCCTACGGATATGATGAATCGGAGAATAGGTAGAGCATTTAAGTATGCTTCTAGTCATCCACTAGAAAACATATTATCCGATATCAATAGTGGGGTAAGAACTCGTTCCTCTCTTCATAATCTATGTGCATTCACTTGCATTTATTTCATTAACTGAACCTAAAAATGCACTAGAGGCCCTAAATGAACCTGAATGGGTAGAGGCCATGCAAGAGGAACTCAATGAATTCGAAAGAAACCAAGTCTAGTCTCCGACCAAACGACCTTCGACCACCCAGTCATAGGAACCAAATGGGTTTTCAAGAACAAACTGGATGAAGGTGGGTTGGTAGTCGAAATAAGGCTAGACTTGTGGCTCAAGGATACAATCGGGAAGAAGGGATTAATTGTGGGGAAACCTTCGCACTGTTGCCGAAGTGAAGCAATTAGAATCCTTTTAGCATTACATCTAGCATGAATATCAAGTTATATCAAATGGATGTTAAGTGCACTTTTCTTAATGGCTTTATCAAAGAGGAAGTCTATGTTCAAGCAGCCCCTAGATTTGAAAACTCAAAATTTCCAAATCATTTTTTCAAACTTCAAAAAGCTCTTTATAGTCTTGAACAAGCTCCTAGAACTTGGTATGAAAGACTGAGCAATTTCTTGGTTCAAAATGATTTTAGAAGAGGCCAAATTGACAAGACTCTCCTCATAAAAACCAAAGGGAAAGACTTCCTTATCGCTCGGATATATGTTGATGACATAGTTTTTGGAGCTACTAATGAAATTCTATGTCGAGATTTTTCCGAGTTAATGAGACAGGAATTTCAAATGAGTATGATGGGAGAACTCAATTTCTTCCTTGGTCTACAAATCAAGCAAGACAAAGATGGAATCTATGTCCATCAATCAAAGTACACCAAGGAGCTGCTGAAAAAGTATAAACTTCAAGATGTGAAGCATGCAGCAACACCTATGAGCAGTAGCATAAAACTGGACTCGGATGAACAAGGTAAAGCAATAGATCGAAGCTCTATCGAGGTATGATTGGATCTTTGCTATATCTTACTTCCAGTAGGCCGGATATAATGTTTAGTGTCCGTTTATGCACAAGATTCCAAGCTAATCCAAAAGAATCACATCTCACTGCGGTGAAGAGAATATTCGGATATCTTACAGAGACTCAAAATTTAGGTCTATGGTACTCCGGAGACTCATAACTCGACCCTCAATGGATACTCGAGATGCTGATTACGCTGGATACAAAGTTGATAGAAAGAGCACCTCAGGAGCTTGCCAATTTCTAGGTCAATCCTTAATATCTTGGCACTCAAAGAAGCAAAACTCGGTAGCTCTATCAACTACCGAGGCTGAGTATATTGCAGTTGGAGCATGTTGTGCTCAAATTTTATGGATAAAGCAACACTTGAGAGATCTTGGACTTTCTTTCAAATCTGTTCCAATAAAGTGTGATAATCGAGTGCAATCAGCATCACCAAAAATCCAGTTCAGCACTCAAAGACGAAACACATTGAGGTTAGGTATCATTTCTTAAGAGACCATTCCGAGAAAGGTGATATTGAACTAAATTTCATTCCTACCAATCTTCAATTAGCTTATATCTTTACTAAACCACTTAGTGAGGATCAGTTTTGCTTCATTAGGAATGAGCTTGGTATGTTAAATGCATAATTATGTGTTTTCTATGTGAAAATCTCATTGCATGATTATGTGATATGTGCTTATGATTCTTTAAATAACCATTAGTTCGAGTTGATCCAGTGATACTGAGCTGATAGTTGTTATCTATTTCCAGTTTCGAGTCACTCATAAACTTAGCTGAGTCGGACTCAAACTTTGAGAAAAATGGACATCAAACTTTTGAAATCATCTCTAGACAAGTGGAGAATTTCGAATTTATTTTCAAAATATTTAGTTTTCTCTCTCTCTCTCGCGCGCCGTGATCGGACAACTAGCCGTTGGAAGATAAACCGCTAGAATTCTAACCGTTGAGAAAGAGAACAGATCACACCGGTCCGAGGTGACCGCTTAAAGAGCTGAGTCGGAACGGATACTAAAGGATGGATATTTTTCTTATAAATAGCACCTATTCTCCTTCATTTCTTTACTTTACTCTTCGCATACTCTCTCTCTCTCGAAATCAAATCCTCATAAACAAGGGCTCTATGATTAAAGAGACACCCAGCGATCTCAAGCTTCGTGAAGAACATCTCAAGTAAGCCCTGTTGCTCACAAACTCTTTCTTCTTCTACTCCTTTATTTTTTTCTCTTGCACTCTCTTCAAGCTCCTCTCTTCTCCTCTCTCTCAAGCTTATCTACTCTCTCTTTTCTCCATCAAAAATGGCTAAAAGAGGTTCTCACCTGATTTTCTTGGTTCTACCACCAAAAACCCCACACAAAAGCCAAAAAGGCCCCTCAAATTCAAAACCTCTTGTCACCCAAGCACCTTGCGCTGGATGATAAATTCTTCTCAACCATAAAATTTTCATGGTTGCCTCACATACAATCGACCGGGGTCTACAACTTTCTTTGTTTCAGCGAGTTCATCTATCCCGAACTCGTCTCCGAGTGTTACACTCAGCTTTCCAGCTCCGAGGGTATTCTAACCTCTAGAGTTCGAACATCACTTGTTCGAATCAATACTTCCCTCCTCCATCGTGCTGTTCAAAGTATCTTCCCTTTTCTTGAACAGCAATCCAATACCTTTTAATGAGGTCGCTGATGAATTCTTTGAAAAGTACGCCAAAGAGTTCCCTAGGTCACGTAAAAACTTTTCCGTGACCCAACTAAAGTCGAAGCTCGTCTTCTGTGTTTCTTGCTGATGAGAACCTTTTTCTCGACGAGCATTCCAGCAAGGAGAACCCCAACTCCAAGCATCTTAAAGCTCTTTTTGATATCCTAGAAGGCTACAAAGTAGACCTCTTTCCCGCTATCATTGAGCAAATGGCCGCTATGCCAGCTCGGACTCGGAACAAGAAGAACACCCCTCTTCCCTTCAATGCTCTTCTCACTCTTATTTTCAAACAGTTCAAAGTTCCTCTTCCCTCGGATCCGAACGCCATTTCGACGCTGCCACTGTAGTCGGCAAAAAGGAACTTCTGGTACGGATATCGAGAAACCAAACATGGTGTCCGGATCCACGACTCGGAGCTAAGGCCACCCTCCCCGCCTCGGACTTAGATTGAAATGCCTCTGTCTCTTCCTCGCTCCACCTCAGGTGCTTCCAAAACTCTTTCTTCCTTTTTGTCCACTCGCTTTCATGGACAAAATTTCTTCTGTGTCCTCGAAACTCAAGGACCTTCTCCGGTTATTCAAGACTGTCCTCTAGTCTATGACCATCAACCAGAAAACCGCCCAATCTGAAATTCGAGAGCATCGGGACGTGCTCCTTGAGATGAAGGCTCATGTAAAGGAGCAAAGGGAGCTTCTCGAGCTCCTTTAGGAGAGAAGATCCAAGGCGGCTCAGGATCCAGGTAACTCGGACACCTCCGAGGAATCCTCGAGCCCCACCAAGTCCTCCTCGGACGAGAGGAGAGGAAGAAGAAAAGGAGAAGAAGCAGAGGAGCCTGCAGCTGAGGCAGCTCCTTCCGATCAAGGCGAGCCGAAGGACAAGGAGAACAAGAAGGACAAGGAGCAAGAATCGAGGGTCCGAGTGCTCCTACAGACGCAACCAGAAGTGATCAACTCGGATGGCAGCCTCGAGTGGGTCGAAGAACCTCGCCGACCAAGGACAGGTCAGCAGCAGGTCAGCCTGAGCACACCCCTCCAGGTTGTCGAGTTCCAAGAGGACGAGCCTCCGGACGACCTAGTTTTGGGCCGGCCACTCGAACCGAGCCGATACCGGAGATTCCTCGTACTTCCTCCCGTGCACTCAAGCACATCATCTAGATCTTATCGGCGCCGACGCACCACTCGTCCTTCCTCCTCAACCCCGACTGATCCATCCCCTTCTTAGTTTTATTTTATTTACAACTTTCATGTTTTTTTCTGTTTTTGTCCGGACATCAAATATGTACTTTCTCGCTGTATTCTTCCCATTTTTTTGTTTCTTTTGCTGAAAGGCAAGGGGGAGAATAGATAGAAAAAATTTGTTGTCTCGTTTAGGGGAGTCTCTCTCACCCTCTCGTAAATATTTTTTTTTGACGTTAATAAAGTAAATACATTTCATTAATAATTGATGTGTATCTGGTTTTATTTCTTTTCTTGCTCGATAGCCATGAAATCTTAAGTTATTTTCTAAGCAAGTTTGCAAAATCAGATTTATATCACTAACAAAGTTTTTGTCTAAGTATGGAATGCCTTTCATCAAAAAGGGGAGATTGAAGGCTCGGACTTTATGCTTACACTTTTTCTAAGTTCCATCGAACTAATATATCATTTTTGAATTTTAAAAGCAACCGGCTTCTAGCTATTAAACACCAGCAGACAGTTTTAGCCAATTCGGACATGACTTAGACACCGTGTTAGCGTTGTCTGTTCCCAAAACTGGAAAAATCCAACACTAGGCTCAACGGTAGTTTCCGCCTTACTTTTTAGACAACACCAGTTGATTAGAACACCTTTTGGAGCAAATAGACGTTGCCCAACGTTTACACTCCAACGAATCTTTTCTAAGTAACTTAGAAAAGCCCTTTCAACAGACTAGTGAAGATTTCAATCCATAAACCGGACTTAACGGCTACTCGGCTTGGTCACCTATAAATATAAGCCACTTCACAAGACTTGAAGATTACTGAAACTATTGATCAATACATTCCCTAATTCTCTTAGTGCATTACTCATTCAATCTTCTACTTACAACTCCAAGTTTGTACTTAATATTTTTCTGAGTTGTAAATTCTTGTGAACAATTACATACTTCTCTTACTTTCGGAGTAAGGTCCCTTGACAGAGCTGTAAGGGTAACTCAGCTCGGTTGTCCCTAACTCGTAAAGGTTACCTCGGTTAGGAAGTATTAGATCAAATAAGGGAACTTCGAGTCTAGGAAAACATTGTAAGGAATTGTCTAAGGGAGCAATTTTAGTAGAGTCAGTACTTTATATTTTGAGGATTCAAAATAATGGATTTGACTTGGTGCTTGGATTAGCACTGTCTGTGGTTTTCTGCTCCAAAAGGGTTTCCATGAATTTTTGAGCGTATACTTTTGTGAGTCTAATCTAGACTCACAATCCACTGTTTATCTTTTTCAAGCAAAAAGATTCTAAGTTTGTTCAAATTTCCTCATCACCCTATTCACCCCCTCTAGGGTAACTTGGACTCTTAAGGAGCAAACATTCAATTGGTATTAGAGTCTAGCCTTTCAAGAAGGATCTAACAATCCAAAGGTTTAAAGATCATATGACGCAGAATATTGGAGAGTTTGATGAAGAAAGATCTTCCACTAGACCACCAAAGTTTAAAGAATCAAACTTCATGCACTTGGAAGAAACCGATGGAATGATTTCTATTGGACAACGATGAAGATGTCCGGAATATCATCCAAGATGGCAACTACATTCTAATGAAGATGGAAGGTACAAGATCTATGCCTAAAGAAAAATTCGAGTACACCAATGAAGAGTAAGAGAAGTTTAGAAAGAACTTCAAAGCAATGAACATTCTGATGTGTGCTATCAGCTCATAAGACTACAACAGAGTGTTAGCTGGTGACACAGCCAAAGATATGTGGGACACTCTTGTCAACACATATGAGGGAACAAGCCAAGTGAAACAGGCGAAAATAAGTCGATGTCTTCACAAATATCGGTTGTTCAAGATGGAGCTAGAAGAAAACATCACTCGGATGTTTATTCGCTTTACTGAGATTACAAACAATCTCAAATATCTAGGTAGAAAAATTTCTCACGAGGAAATGTGCTGAAAAATTATGAAAAGTCTACGAAAGAGAAGATGGGGTCCTAAGGTGGCAAACCATCGAGGAAGCTCAAAACCTCTCTCAACTAAAGCCGGATGAACTAATTAGGAAGCTACTCACCTATGAAATTCACCTAGAAGAAGAGGATGCCGAGGTCATCACCAAAAAGAACATTGCGTCGAAGGCCTCGTAAAGTAGAGGGGAAAGTCCGAGTTCCTCGGACTTAGAAGAAGACCCAATAGCATTCATTGCCCAAGGCTTCAAAAGAATGATGAAGGATAAGAAATGGGAAAAGAAGACAAAGGAAGAGTTCTACAAGAAAGATAAGAAGGACGGAAAAGGTAAATATTCTTCCCCTTCAAAGTTATTTTTAACTAAGGACTTCGGCTATTTTGAATGTGGCAGCAAAGATAACATAGTCAAAGATTGTCCAAAGAGAAAGAAGGATAGAAAGAAGAAGAAGGCTATGATGGCCACATGGAGCAATGACGACTCATCCGAAGAAGATGATGATTCTAATGACTCAAAGTGTCCGATGGCACTAACGGACTCACAAGCTTAACTCGAGTCGATTCTAACAACTCGTACACCGAGGAAACAAGTCCTCAGGAGGTAATCGAATACTTTCTCAAGTTCTCCAAAGTTGATTTGGCTAAATATATCTACACATTAGAAGAAAAGTCCAATTCGATTCTTCTCAGCTCAAAGAATAACTTGAGTCTCTTACTTCGAGATCAATTGTTTGAAAAATGAATCGAAAAAGTGAGACTAACTCTAAAAGAACTCAAGACTAGTACTCATACTAATAAGACTGAGTTTGAGTCGCTCGGAAGAGAAAATGAGCATCTTTTACAATATTTCATGTTTTTCTCTTTTGTCTAGACATCAAATATGTACTTTCTCGTTGTATTCTTCCCTTTTTTTTTTGTTTCTTTTGCTGAAAGGCAAGGGATAGAATAGATAGAAAAATTTGTTGTCTTGTTTAGGGGAGTCTCTCTCACCCTCTATAAATATTTTTTCTTTGACGTTAATGAAGTAAATACATTTCATTAATAATTACTCGTCTATCCGAATTTATTTCTTTTCTTGCTCTAATAGCTATGAAATCTTAAGTTATTTTCTCGAGCAAGTTTGCAAAATCAGATTTATATCACTAATAAATTTTTTGTCTAAGTATGGAATGCCTTTCATTAAAAAGGGGAGATTGAAGATTCGGACGTTATACTTACACTTTTTGAGTTCCATCGAGGAATCGGGTATAAGACTTCATCTCTTATAGGGTTTTGATCTCAAGTCATTCCATGTGCCTTAGAAGCTTTTCTGAGTGATATAACATTTTCTCCGAGTGTTATAGAAACTATTATATATGTTTACGCTTGACTCGACCGACTCGTAAAGCATACTCTACATGCCACTTCACACTCGGTTCCGAGTCACTCAACACTCGGATATATCGCATGTTCAAACACTTTATTTCACACACATAAACTCAGGTCCGACTTCGTGTTCCAAGAATTACCATGTTAATTCATTCTTCTAAGTCAGCATATTTTGTTTGAACTTTGTTTGGTCTAGATCAAGTTTGTTTACTCGATATTATTTATCTAACTTGATTCTCTTTTAGATCGACTCGGATGGAATTTGAGTCTCATGGATATTAGACTCGGAAAATTCCATTCCTTTTCCGACTCGGATAATTAGTCACTTAATTATCTTAATTATGTTATTATCTCGCGTCTAATCTTAGACCAAAGTATTTTATACTTTGAGAACCAAATTGATTTACTTTTGTAGGTTATTTAAATGAGGCTATCTTATTTTTGAATTGCAAAAGTAATCGGCTTCAAAACGTCAAATCACCAGCAGACAAGGCTTTTTCCACCTCTAACCTAGCCCCGAGACAATCGTGTCGTGGTTGTCTTTTTCCAAAACTAGAAAACTGCAAAGATTTCACCTGCATGCCTCTCTAAATCTTTGGTTGTCTTTAACATAGGCACGTAAGAAGATGTTTCATTATTTGCTTGTAACTAATTATGCCTTTGCAACTCCACTGCACTTTTAAATCGAATCCAAAACTCAATCAAACTCAAATGTTGATTTGTGACATTACTAAAGAATCGATTTTCACTTTCAGATCTTGATGTGGTTCTTAATACTTCTCCCAAAAAAATCCCTGAAATAGGTAGGAATCCACATATATCGAATATGATACAAATGCGACAACCATGAATTATTATGCAAATCAAAATCTCGAATAACAGTTTGCCACCCTTGTTCAAATTCTATAGGAGTCGCTGAATTGTAGACACATGATTTGAATCGTGCAAGAAAGTCATTGTTAATATTCAAAGAATATCCCACCTTCTCGGATAGTTTTCTCATAATATGCCAAATGCAAAATCGATTCATAGACATTTGAAAATTTTCTTGTATTACTACTTTCATTGCGGGATCTTGATTAGTAATAAGACAAACAGGCATCTGACCCCCATTGCATCTAAAAACTTGTCAAACAACCACATAAATGATTCTCGCTTTCTTATTCCCCAAGAATGCAGCCTCAAATGTAACACACAACCTATGGTTATCCAACCTAGTGAAAGGGGCAAATATCATTTTGTATCTATTAGTATCATATGTTGTATCAAAAGAGACCACATCATCATAAAGTGAATAATTAAGTCTTGCAATGGCATCTGCCCAAAACACATGTTTAAGTGTACCATCAACATCCAACTCGTAGGCAAAATAAAATGATGGATGAACCTCCTGCTTCCTTTTAAAATTCTCAATAAACATTTGAGCATCGGAATCTTTAATAAATGTTTTCAAGTCTCTCTGAAAGTTTTCAAGTCTTCTTTACTATACTCAACATTTTCAAAGTTACCAACTTGCTCTATAATGATGCGATGAGCTTTAAAAGGTCCAATATTAACTCGAGTAAGTGACTTGAATAAAGTCCTATGCACACTATTTATAACTCTATTAGACTTTAGCATATGATGCTTCCTAGGAGTTGCAAGTAAATGTGTATGACCTTCATGAAATCTTAAAATTACATATATACCACTACTTGTTTTTTTGAAACCAATCATTGCATTATAACCCTCTCTTGTCAACTTCACTTTCCGATTAGGGTTCACATTCGTTGATGTTTGCCTAAATCCTTGTTTAGAGCAAATAAATTACTAATGTGAGTGGACACCTTCTTTAGTGTTCTTAGATCTTGATTTACGTACACTAAAACCAACATGATGAGCATAAGATTTATAGAATTTCTCACATTCTTCGACGTTAGCAAACTCTAATCCCTATTTTGGTTTGAACTCCTCTTCACAAAAAGATATCCACTCGTTTGCAATGTGTGTAGGACTTTTGAATTTTTGAGGTGTTTGAAGCTCATCTTGAGTATCTTCCCCTGCATATAATTAAGTACTCATCAGATTTCAAAATTTACAAAATGGGTAATGAACCTTGGATTAGCAACAAAAGAGCAATTTTGACAAATTGCACACAAATATTAGCTGATGATAGTTTAGCTTAGTTGAAGAACACAACCTACACATGAGCATTCCACTCTTATTCTACAATCTCTCGGTTTCCAATTGACCAAAAGAGAATGTTGATTCAGTGTTATTAAACAACAAGTTTCCAATCTCTATTTTTCCAATCTCCCAGTTCCAGTTGACATATTGCACACAAATATTAACTAATTAAAATTCATCAAAACAATAGCGTTTCATTTAACAACAAAGAAACATTGATAGAAACTTATATTAACAATAACCATTTAGGGTTCCGGTGGTGGAGGAGGACGTTGGAGAGGATGGAGGTTGATCGGGACAAGAAGGCAACTTTTAGGGCTGGCCAGGGCTGCGTCGGGGCGATCGACGACTTTGAAGGCCGATTCCGTGGTTGATTATGGGGCTGGATGACGGACAGGACCGACGAGCGAGAGACAGCAGCAGCTGTGATTCGAGCGAGAGAGATACCGATGAGACCAATTCAGGCGAGAGGAAGGAACGCAGCACGAGAGAGGACAAGGCAGCGAGAGGGACGAACCAACCGGAGGTGGACGCAGGCGGGAGGAAGTCCGCCGGCCGGAGAGAGAGAAGAGGGCACCACGAGAGAAACCCAAACACCTAAAGTAGAAATTAGTTACCGTGAAATGAGCAAAGAGGTCTCGACCCTTTCCAACAATTTTCTTTTTTTATTAAAATCAAAATTTCCTCTTTTAATCTCAGCCATTAAATCAAAATTAAATGGCTGAGATTAAAAGTGCTCACCTAAAGTTGGAGCTCACCTAAAGGGGAGGGCTCACTTTAACCCTATATATATATATATATATATATATATATATATATATATATATATATATAATGGTTTCCTTTTTGTTCCAATTTTGATGTATTATACATTATCATAAATTAGACATGATTTATTTTAAAGTTTTACATAATGCATACGACAATGATTATGAATAAAATGTCGAGGACACTTATTAATTTGCTTTAAGGACTTAAGACATAACCAGAACCGGAGTTCCCACAACCCTTGTCGTCTTTAATAATGAGGTCGGGTTCACAAGGAAAAAACATGAAGTATACCTACAGTGTGGCTCAGTCCATGAAAAAGGGAAGATAGGTAGAGGGTTCAAAGAGAAAGAAAGGTGATAAAAAATGAGAAAACTAGTAATAATTGCCTATTGTTTATCACCTTTCATCCCATTTGAACCCTTTACCGCTTTTCCCATTCTTCATGGACCGACCCACGTTGCATGTAGACTCCATGTTTTGCCTTGTGAACCCTACCTCATTGTTAAAGACAACATGGATCAAGGGAACTCCGGTTCTTGTTATGTCTTGGGTCGTTAAAGAAATTAAAGGATGATCTCAACATTTTATTCATATTCATTATTGTCTTATCCATTACGTAAACTTCAAAAAATCATGTACTCTTGCTTAGGATCATGTATAATACAACAAACTTACAACCAAAAAGGAAACTGAAAATTTTGATAATTGGATAAATTAGTCCACCACAAGCATTACCTCATCAAAATAAACAAAATTTGATAACAAATTTATCTTTAAGTATCATAATTATGTTAAACTTTCAAGCTAAGAAAATCAAGAGAGGTGAAAGATATGATAAATTAAACTAGTCCTAGAAAGTAATAAAAGAATGTTGAGTTTGTGATTTCACCACTTAATAAACTAATTAATCAAGACAAGTCTAAATCTAACCAAGTTTATACAAGTATTAAGAGTGGTCGGTTGCACCATCAAAGCCCACTTAAGCCACACTTTCGAGGGTCATGAGTTAATATAATTGTTGTAATCACCTACTTTTGTGGGGTTAGCCCAGTTAAACTACAATAGTTGCAACCTGTGGACCTAACTAGGATTCTGGCTATTTTTATGCCAAAATTCTGACTATTTTTTATACCTACACTAAAAAAAAAATTGGCTCCATCTTTTATTGATAAAACAACCGCCTAAAAATAAAGATGAAAACCCTTTTAGGCATTTAATCGAACACATGATATAAATAATAAATAATCCCATATAACAAGCATAAAATAGGTAAATGAAGACTTAAAATAGATTAGTTAGTCATCAAGGAGGCTAATTACAACCAAAGAGACTCAAACTCACTTCTAATCAACACAAAATAAAATTAATCTAACAACTAAACTAATAAAAATCTATTCAAACAATGACATAAACAAACGAATTAAATTTAAATATAAAATTAAACAATTAGTGTAACTATTACTAACATCAAAAAATAATAAAAACCAAACTTTTTAAATTAAACTAAACAAATTAGAGAAAAAAGAGAGACAAAAAGAAAAAAATTACCAGGAATGAATGGAGCTGAAATTAAAAATTATCAGAAATTAAATTAAATAATTAAAACTAAAACATACGCTAAATCTAGAATATTTGCAACTAAAGCTACAGCCTCCCCTCAGCAACTCTTGCCAAAGCTCCCTTTTATAATACCTATTTGCAGCCTTAATAAACAAAATTACCCAAACTATAATTGCAAATTATTCCTTTGCAAAACAAATCCCACTGTGATTTCAATTAGGGGCACCTACTAGAAAGTGACAGCGTCATGTTGAGCTACACTTTGAAGTAATTGGGTCATCAACTTTTGAAACTCCATTCCTTCAATTATATTATATTCAAGCTTTAACTTTCAAAACTCACTCGATTTTTAATTATTACATACTAAATGAATTAAAATAAATAAAAATTTTAAAATTATATTATTTTATAAGTCAAAAGCTAAATATATATAAAGGCATAAATAATAATGTAATAAAGAAGAGATGAGATAGTATTTTACCTAACATTTTAAGGGTATTTATAGAGGAGATTAGGGCTTGTAAATTGAATTATTAAGGGAATTTAAACATTTTTATTAAAGTATCAATTAAACTATATGCATTATGATATCATTAATCCTTAATTAAGAACATTGCACTTTACTTTTCTCCCATGTATTTAGCCAATATTACAACCAAAATCATTTACTATGTGCTAATTTCCAATTACCATGTGTCAAAATTACATTAATCATACTTTAGTGCTAAATTTAAATTAATAATAATAATCTATACACTATATAATGCCAATCTTTTCAAATTTTGAAATGCTGCAACCAGAGTGAATTAAGGAGTTTCGTCCAATAAAAAAGTAAATAATTTATCATTTAAAAAATAAGTTTCCACTCATCTATGGACTCTAATAATAATAATAATAATAATAATAATAATAATAATAATAATAATCATAAATATCTATACTATATATAATAGCAATCTTTTCAAAAAGATGACATGACGGTCTGTAAGTGAATTTAGAAGTTTCGTCCAAGAAGAAAATAATAATTTATCATTGAAAAAAATATGTTTCCACTCATATATGGACTCTTTTCTACTCCATAATAATAATAATAATAATAATAATAATAATAATAATAATAATAATAATAATAATAATAATAACAATAATAATAATAATAATAATATAATTTTTCAGAAAAATTAAACAAAATTAAAAATAATAAAATAAAAACATAATCTTAAACAAAAAGTTAAACAAATAATAAAATGAACTAAATAAATAAATAATTAAATTAGTAAAATATTAAACTATTTTCTGGACCTAACAGCCTAAAATCTAAAATAAAAATGAAAAAACTAAATTTATAAATTTATTAAATTAAAAACATGCTTGAACCTAAATTAGTAAATAAGTTTGAAAAATTATCAAACTATTTATATATTATAAAATTATCTAATCATAATATAAAAATTAAATAATAATTAATCATCCTAATTAATTCATAAAAATATAAAACAGAAAATAAAAACAAAACTAAGTAGAAAATTAATAAATAACAAATATACAAAATTATATAACAAATTAAATCAAAAATATGAAAAATATAAAAGTAACCTAAAATCCGAAAATATATTTTTATAGTTTTCCAGAAAAATTAAACAGAATTAAAAATAATAAAATAAAAATATAATCTTAAACATAAAGTAAAACAAATAGTCAACTGCACTAAGTAAATGAGAAAATAAATAATTAAATTACCAGAATATTAAAATTATTTTTTGGACATGAATATATCCTAAACACCTAAAATCAAAATGAAAAAAATTAAATTTAATACTAATAGATTAAAAAGACTCTAACTAAACTTTATAATAATATAAAAATAAAATTAACCAAAGAAGAATAATTTTATTCTAACTTCTAACAAACCGACTAAAAAATAACAAAAACGAAGAGAAAATTAATTTTAAAATTAAAATATATTAAAACATAAAATAAAATTAATATATATATTTATGTATTTATTTATTTAGGGCTTGGTTTGTATATTAGCTCTCATTTATTTTTATGTATATTGATATGCAATATTATTTTGGGCCTGAAATATAATAATTTTGTCTAATATTATTAATTTTTCATTGTTGATGATGTTTTTTGACTTGGTGCCATAAAATTGTATTAGTTCAAAATATTTTTATTATAAGATTTTTTAAAATTAAAATCAATAGGAGCATATTATGAAAATAATATTTAAATATTTAATTATCTCGAGGAAGTAATTTGGTTATTACATTCATCCTATATAAGAATGATTTAATAAACCTTAAGAAATTATAAATTAATATAATAAAAATGTAACAACTATATATATACTTGATATTAATAATTAAAAATGCCTACAAGATAGAAAGTTATGATTCAAATATGTTGTGTAATAAAACGTAATGAATAAAAAGTTAGGAATTATATTAATTCGGATCGTAATCTGTGGACTTTAAGTTTTTAATTTGTGTTATGTTTAAAGGATTACAAACTTAATATGCCAACTTCTATTAAGCCCATATGACTTCGAATAAATTCATTTGTCTCAAAATTTTTGCACAACATACAGAGCAATTTTTTTTTGTTACAAATACAATTTATTTTAGTTTCTTTCTAACATGTATATATGTGACTTATTATTGATAAACATATTTAAATCATATCTTTTACTATTGTAAGTTTTCTAAATTATTAAAAGAAGAGTATTTGCCATCAAACCTCCCCGCCATCTTAAAATACAACTTCATGTTACTCTTATTGTGTTAATTAATTGAGAGGAAGAGTTGTGTCTTGAGGGAAGCAATTGGTTGTTACTTGAGTAAAACATGTATTTATAAAAACATCAATTGTGTCAATATTTTTGCCCCATTGATTCACTACTAAAATCGTAATTAATTTTTAATATAAGTACAAAACATAGATGATTTTATTAACCTACACCGCGAATTGACCTATACCCTTTACTATGATACAAATTACCTATTATTATTAAATATATTTGGATCACTTCTATTATATAATATTTTTCACTATTAATCTCAGTATAAGTAGTCATTATATGTTTAACTATCTTTGTGTGCACAAGTAGATAAGAATGGATAAATCATTATATTCACCTTATAATTTTAAAAAAATTAGATCTCATTATGGGTATATCTATACTTTTTAAGAGTTTGTGTAATATTTAAGTCAATAATATTTTAGTAGTTTGGTTGCATATAAATATTTATCTAGGCGTCTATTAAGTTAAATTAGTATTAACTTTGTAGAGAGTTATGAGTTATAATAGTTTAATGTTCTTTTATTGATTTGATGTACTTTGTGTTGTAATATTAATTCGTAACATAATGATATTTATTGTCATCTATAGGTTATATAACTCAATATCTACCAATCATATATTATTCCTTTTCCTACTAATATTTACTCGTTGATACCCAAATATATATTGTCACACTATTTCTATAACTCGTATAAGTTAGGATTATTTAAATTTTTTGATTCTTAAAGGAGCTTGGCTTCTTAATATTCCAAATCACGAGTATCATCTTAAAACCTTGATGATATTTTTTAATATTTTTTATTTATTATTTTAGATTATTTATTTATTCTTTTAAAATTTAGAATGATTGTAAGATGAATGTGTGTAGGGCTCTAATGATTTTTATGTGTTGGGTTCTAATAACTTTGATGAGTCACGGAAACGTTTTCGTTATGAGGGGATAATATGTACAAGAATGTTGTTGAAAGTGAAATTATTCAATAAAATTAAATGATCGAGAAAAGAAACTCATAAGTACAATATTGTTCGATAATTTAATAATTTCTTAAGTTATGCGTTATATAACATTGTTCCGTGCATAGCACGAGTCCAAACTAGTAATAGTAATTGCGTTGTTACATTTCCAAACATATACTACTTAATTATTTGTTTTTGATAGGACTATTTTTTTTTTTTCAAAACGGATAAAGCACCTATGTATACAACCAAAACGGATATGACAATACCACCAAAACATACCATTTTTTTATTGAAGGGTAAGCAACCCACCTCCAATTAGGTCCCTCACCACAAAAAAATTTAAATAGTGACGGAAATTTCGACGGAATTTCTCAAATTCCGACGGAAAACCTCGTCAGAATTCTCCTTCGATGAACGGAATTCCGTCGGAATTCCCATCTGTATTTTTATATTTTTTTGTACTGCCTATGCAGGACAGCTCAGTAGATACTTATAATGGGCAAAGGGTGGGGAGACTAGACCCAAAGCCTATTGATATTTATCAGCTTTTCAAACCACACAACTAAGAAAGTGTTCCCTAGAATTCGTACTTGAGAGTTGAGGGAACAAGGCACACTTAAGGTATTCAAATACCAGCTATACTACAAGCAATTCGGCACCAAAATACCAAATTGTTTTTAATTTTCAAGCACAACCGTCCAAATGGTAATTAAGTGAAAATTCTATCATAGTTGATTTTTTCTTTTTTCAATTATCATAGTTGTTGATTCTGATCCATTGACTTTACGAGAAATAATCTTGACCTTTGATTACCCTTACCTGCTACCTTAAGAACCGGTCACCTGCAAACTCAATAAATGGATCAACTTGAAGTTGGTATTTGTTGAAGAGTGTTTGGTTCCAGATTATCGACCATTCTTGGCTCTGTTTTAGTGGGATACCCGAGAGTCCGCTCCAACCCAACAAGCCCTTATTCAAGAAGAACGTGGCTTCGATGCTAGTAACCTCCTCGTCGACCTGAACTGTGTCCTTTACTGGAGATGAGGAAGAAAAAGAAACCTTGTTTAAACATCATCTCTCTCTCCCTATGTGGAACAAGACGAAGCCGAGTTGTTTTATTTTCTTCCACTTTTTCGGTGTTAGACCCTATTGCATCAGTCGTTTTACTTCTCCAATCCCCATCTTAACTATGAAAGGGAAATCATCTGCTTATTACAGAAAGATTGAAAATAAAACTGGGCAAGGACAGGAAAAAAACAGGGACCTAAACTCGACATTCCACAATGTTTTAGAGCCCAACTCACATTATGATATTACTATCGTTCATGATGGAGAAGTGTTGTCATTGTTGGGGATTTGAAAAATGAAATAGAAATTAACTAAAATAAATAACAACGAATTTGCGGAGCTATGTCTACCAAGAGAACAGAGTCTATCCAAAAACTTCACCAGACGAAGAGAGAGAAATTGTCAGCGGAGAAGGTATGGGGTTCCTTGGGTGGACAAGGTCTAGTTCTCGATGAATTTGGGGGTAACTCAAGAGAGAGAGTAACGACAAAAGAGAAAGATTGAATGGAAGAAAATGTTGATTGCTTTCAACCATTATAGTAGTAAATCAAGGACTGTTATTAAATTTAATTATTATGGTTGAAAATTTTTTCAACTATAATAGAATTTTGTGTAATTGACAACCTAACAATACCACTAGAGGTCATTTTGAACATTCAACAAAGTGAGATTATGCTCTCTTCCTTCCAATGTTGACCAATATGTATGCTTTTAGCTTGCTAATCTAATACACTTTTTCCCCGATTTTCACTAGTTATTTGTTCCATTGATTTTGGAATCTCCAATTAGTCTGAGATTTCTCAAAGTTGCTTATATTGAGGATGTAGTGAACCTCTTTTCTTAAATTAACCTATTGAATAAAAATTGTGTCTCAAATTATTTATTTTGTTAGGGTGATGATATGTGTCTTGTATAAAGACACTTTTAAAATGTGCTTGTCTTAACCTATATTAATGTATTTTATGATTTTAAACCACTATTTTTTAATAATTATGATTAATTATGAAGGTAAACTTTTTATAATCATCGGCTATGCCGATAAGTATCAAATGATAATCTAATTAGATCAGTCCTATTTAGAAAGTCTGTCAAACCTTTAATTTTATAAATATAAAAAATGAGGATAAAGTGACGATTTTACGTCATTTGTAAGAGTATTCAATCATACCATTCTTCTTTAATTTCTTACATAAAATAATAATTTTTAAGTCGAGAAAATACACTTAACGCGTGTCTTATACAAGACACATATATTTTTTATTTTGTTATTAACTTTTATTTATGTCTTCAATTGCAAACTAAATCTTTATTGAAGTATTTTTCTTTTGGTGGTGACAGTTTTGGATGCATACACCGGATATAATTTGATATAATTTACATATAAATATCAGAACTATAAGAATTTTACTATTTTCCCGTGCATCATTATTTAATTTACATACGATGGTAAAAATACTAGTATTAATAAAGTATCATTATTTAATTAAAATAGGGATGATTATTAGTCCAAGTTATGATTATTATTGACTTATAAGGAACAATTAATTATTACACATAACATTCAAACTAATTAAATTTGTTGGAACAGAATAGAATTGAGAATGAAACTAAAACAAGAGGTGTGGAATGATTTTTGATTCAATTTAGGAATGAATTTAATATATATAAAAAGTAATAGCTAAAGGTATGGTTTAGATAAACCCAAATAGATAAGGTTTAGAAAAATTCATGCCTTGTAAATTTATTATTCTATTCCGAATGTAATTTAACATAACATAAGGTATTAGAGTCTATCATACCATTCCCAAGTTCATTCAGAAAACCGTAAACCAACTCCCTAAGATGACTATTATAATTGAAATGGTTGATTACTAAAATTATCAAATGGACTCGCTCAATAGATAACAAGACGTTATGTTAAAAAATACATCTTAGTCTTCATTACAAGGGTGAAAAATTGTGCCCGACTTTGTTACTCAAAGATATTCGATATGAAAAAATTGGTTATTGATTTTTAATTTTAATTTTAACTTTAAATTTAGGCTAAATAATATTTGTTTCTACTATTGAAATTCCATTTTGACTCGGGTTTACACTTATCTTGTTAATTCGACCTTAAAAAAATAATTTCTAACAATAATGCTTTATTTAGATTTTAAACACTATATTACAAAATTTATCTGATTTAAATTTGACATGTATCCAAATTGTTACATTTTTTTTGGGATAGTCTTAAGCCTATCGTATGATTTTCCTCTGTCAACTTCAACTCAATTCCCTCCCTTCTCGCCTTGAGTTGGTTACTACTGACCTATTTAAAGAATAAAACTCTTCCATTATATATTTTTCTACTAACCAAACTTAAACTTAAGATCTTGTTAATGGAACCAGACTTAAACTTGAGTTTAGCACATGACAATGTTGGCTATAATTAATTATCCTATAATAAAATTAAAATATAAAAATAATCGATCAGTAACTAAAGCTGGTTTTTTTTAAACCAGCTCCATAGAATAGATGTGATTCATTATTGACCAACGCCCCTTTTTTTTTTTTTTTACTAATATAGCGACTCAAGACAAGATAAACACAATAGTTTATTGGTTACATCACTCAAACAGATTATTAGATGATGACCTAAAATCATACTCAAGGCTTAAAATAGCTAATACAACCATTAGGATAAGGAGCGCGACCGTTTCAGCCGAAGAGAAAACAAATCAATGTGCGCAGTAACCACACGGGCTACTTGTGTCGGCTGACACGACCCGTGTTAGTTGCATGGGGTGCTCGTGTCAATGGGCATGGTCATGGTGGCCGTGCTGCTTTGCCTGCCGCTTATTCTTATCCGTTTTCGTCGGTTTTCTGGTGTGATTGCTTGGTTTAGTGCTTTGTAAATGCAGTGAGAGTCAATAGAGGTCTAAGGTTGTCTCCTTTTTTATTTAAAGAGAGTTTGTATACAACTTGGAACTAAGTGTGTGGGTAAAAATGTAAGTAGAAATCACACAAAAGTTGCAGTGAAAGGATCATCTTGATGAGAGCTGTTAGGGGGTGTCTTTAAGCAATTCTAGCTAGATGAAAGGAATCTCGTTGTAAACCTAATTAGATGGTAAATCTCATCAAATGAGTGAGTTCTAATTAGAGGGATTCTAATTAAGGGATGTCAATTGGGGGATATCCAGTTAGACCTGGCAAAACCGACCCGAACCGAATGGGTCAACCCGAACAACTCGAAACTCAAACCGAACCGACATCCGAAACAATTGAACCGATTTTGACCCCGAAACCGAAATGAACCGACCCGAACTGAACCGACCTGAAATGTAATGAACCCAATTCGGACCGAACCGAAACGACTCGATCCGAAACCGAACCGACCCGAAATCGAAACCGACCCGAAATATAATTGACTCAATTACGACCCGAACCAAATCGGACCCGAACCGAATCGGACCCGAGCGAATCGGACCCGAACCCGACTCGACCTAAATTTGAATATGACCCAACCCTCATTTTTTTGGCAAGTCTCTCATAAGAGAGGGACCTTTCCCTCCAAAATCTAGTTTATTTTTTTATTTTATTTTTGTTCCTTTTTTTGATAACTAAAATAAGAGAGGGAGCTTTCCTCCAAAATCTAATTGTAATTTTTGACAAAAATTTTAATTTTTACTAGAGTAGAAGTAGAGATGAAAATCTTAATTTTTGTTAAACAAATAAGAGGAAAAAAATAAAAGCTGGAAATTTTTGTATTATAACTTTATAAGATATTATTAATAGAATTTAATTTAATTTAATTAATAAATTTAGAGAATTTACGTTACAAAATAAGTTATTATTTTGTTCATGAAAATGAAGGTAAAATATATAATTTAAAGAATAATAAAATGTAACACCCCACAACACCCCCTGTGAGTATTACATCGCCGAGTTCCTTAAAGGAACTCCCAAGGCTCTTTCGGGATTGGTTTGGTTGTCTAAATCCAACTTAAAGGTAATAAAAGTGGTCTTCCAAGAGAATTTGAAATTTCCTAAAAATTTCGGCAGAGTTCTGTTTGTAATGTAGACTATCCCTTAGGCTTGAGCCCTAAAACCCTGCATAAAAACCACAATATAACTCAACGAGCCACACGCTCGGAGTATACAACTCAACGGCCACACGTCGGAGTCCAACTAATCATGCGATAAAATTTAAAACAATCTAAATGGTTCGTTATACATCAGGTACAACTATATGAACTAAATTACAAACTACTGAGAAATATAAGAAATGCATATTCTTGACTCGAATCACTTAGCACACAGCAGACAGACAGACGAGCAGCCAGTGAGTCCGAAATATGCTAGGGGTAGATCACACATTCTGAAAATGTACCCGCAACACTCGTGGGGGGAATTTGTGGGGTTGAGCAATAAACCACGGGCTCACCTAAGTCTTACACCCTTAAAATGGAAATTCTTTACACATACATCTCATACTAATGAAATCGGTGAAAACGTAATAACATAATACAAATCTAGTTATTTTCAATGAAATCTCTTGCAACGTAAATATCATGACTCTTTAATCATTTAAAAGCACGATTTCACATTCATCATAATTCTCTTTTGGACTGAATCAACTTTCAACAAGGTGGGGCAACCCCTACACTTTCTTTCAAAGGCTTTCACTTAGAAACCGAATCATTTCAACGAAATCACTTTTCATGAATCATTTTCAATGCATCTCTTTCGGTGAATCAATTTCCAGGTTTGGGACTCGAACTAGCACTTCGCAATTTCTCATAATTTCTCCGATTTCTCCGGGCGCGATCCCAAATAAAAGGCTCCGGGACCTATCTAGGAAGATTCCAATCGGGCGTCCCGCTACACAAGACCCCTAGCTAGCCACCCCTAGCTAGAATCCTTCCTTGTGCTAAATGATCCAGGCAAAGTCGATTCACAACCGTTTCTTTAACATGTACACTTATCAAGCTTGTTTCAAACAACATTCTCAAATCAATTTCACTTCTTAAAAATACGTTTTCACGTTTGAAAATCATGTATCACACAAGTCACATTCAAGCATCATTTTGCATAAAACATAGAACTTCTTTCAAAAACAACTTTTGAACAACGTTTAACACAATCACTTGCACGAGATAGCCGCAATTCAACACGAGATAGTCATTCTAAGCTTTTCTTCAACTAAACCTTTCTCAATTCTCCCATTTAGTAAGATTAATTCTTTTTTTTTTTCTGAGCCACAATAACCACAAGTAGTTACCATTAATCTCACATGTCCCAACTTCTCATAATTTACCATCTTTACTTCAATGTTTTCCAATTACGCCTCCACGTTACTAATCAACCTCTTCTTACTCATGTTTAGTCGGATGGCTCTCATTCTTACTTCACTACTAAAATTCCTCTAGCCTCCTTCATCTCCAAGTGTAATTTGCTTTCATCTTAGGTTTCTACCTCCTTCATCTCCAAGTGTAATTTGCTTTCATCTTAGGTTTCTATTTCATTAATCGCTCTTTCTCGTCCAAACTCAATCATACAGACTCTTAATCTCTTTTCATCGCTCCACTTCCGCTAGTTCCGCTTATCTTCGAATTTAGTTCAACCTCAAGGATTTAATTATCTTTTGAACTCAATTATCCTAATACTCACCCACCTCTCACTCCCATGCCTCAATTGTGCATCACTCGGTGTGAACTCACACTCGTCTTTTATACTTAACTCGCTAATTCCCAATATAAGCCGTTGCCTTCCAACACAAAGAACTTAAGAAATCTCTAAGGTTCAACTGAAGCATCAATTCACGGTTTAGACCCAAATCACCATTTCTTCATTTCTAAGTGCTAATTGAGACCTTCACAATACTCTTTATACCTACACAACCTAACTCCTAAACTTTTAGCATCTCAACTCAGCCCTAACCAACTATTAAGCTCCTTCGGGTTTCGATTCGGACTCAACAATTCCATTCGATTTTCTCATAACCTAATTCGATGCTAACAATTTCCTAGCTTCGTTCTATCACATAAACATTCAATAATCACAACAAACTCATTTTGGTTTCGAAATTACTAATAGTTTAGAGTATAAGACTACCCACCTCGAATTCTAGGGTTCGAATTGATTGAATTACTTGCTTGTCAGTGTCGTTGCGTTCAAT
Organism: Talinum fruticosum; assembly: GCA_021018815.1. Classification (NCBI taxonomy): domain Eukaryota; kingdom Viridiplantae; phylum Streptophyta; class Magnoliopsida; order Caryophyllales; family Talinaceae; genus Talinum; species Talinum fruticosum. The sequence continues at coordinate 5,674 of JAITYX010000092.1, read as the reverse complement.
TTCGAGTCGGTTCTAGGACTCTTGTTTCGTTTTGCTTCCGGTTCAACGTTTCGGCCCTCACCACCTCTCGGTCCGGCCCTCCTTGGCTCGCCCTCCGGTCTTCCTCCCCTTCCACCGTTCCTTTTCCCGGTTCCGGCCTCCCGAACTCTCGCTCGTCTGTCTCTGTTTCGGGTCTCTCCTTCGCCCTTCGCTCTGCCCAGTCTCTAACTTTCTTCCTCGCTCGCTGCCCACTCGCGTCGCCGGCCGTTGTTTTACGGGTCTGCGGTGGTCGTCGGCACCCTCTCGGGTCTCTGCACCGCTCGCCTCCTCTGTCTCTCTGTTCCCCGTCCGGTGTTCCCTCTTTCCCCTTCCTCTCGCTTTGCTTCTTTCCTTTTCCTTCGTCTCGCCACCCGCCGCGTTCGTCGCTCCGCTCGCCGGCCTCCAGCCTCGCTCGGTTCCCGCGCTCTCCCTCTCTTGCTTTTCCCCTTCTCTTTTCCTCTGCTCGAGCCCCAGAGCCTTCTTCTTTGCTTCCCTCTTTCTCCACCGACTAACCGTCGATCTCCCCCTCTCTTTGGCCCAACTCATCCTTCCTTATCCCCTTTTAGTTCCCTCACTTTTTGTTTAAGCCATAACTAGAGTAGGCCTAAATAAGCAGCGTACATGGTCTCGGGTTTTTATTTAGCTAATCCGGGCGAACAGTTCGCGAGGAGGAATTAATAGGCGCTATTAGTTTTTAGTTACGGGAACTAATAATAACTCGCTCAAGTAAATTTACGAATATCTAATCGCGTATAACTTGGTCTCTCGACCTACTCTATTTAATCAAGGCTAACTAATTAGCTCTACCTCGAAAGACCACCTAACCCCAAAATTATGGGTCTTACATAAAACGTGTAAATATATATGTAATTTAAAGAATAGTGAAATATGTGTAAATATATAAATAATTTAAAAAATAATAAAATATGTGTACAATATGTAATTTAATTTGTATAAATAAGTTCAATTCGAATTGTATTAGTTTTCACTTTGATTTAGCAAGTTTATTTGGGATTATATTGACTCAAACTTATCTAAGTCGGGTCCATTTAATGTTAAATATAGTCATTACATGAATACGTTAAGTACTTAACTAATATCAATGAGACTTGGTTTAGTAAATTAGTAGTCATTACCATGTCTCAATATCTCACAACTCTGTTTTTATTAATCTATACTAGTTTGAATTTGACCAAATTGATATTAAATTTAGCTCTAGATTAATGTTCAAATTAGTTCAATTAATTGGTTGGAAAATTATAATACAAGATGATAATCCTAAGTCGAGTACTTATGAGTTGAGCAATAATCGATTGACTGATCGACTAGATATTCTTCTTAGTTGGTTATTATGACTAGTGATCGATGAATATTCAGTTTTGATTTTGATTTATCAAGATCATTTTACATTGTATCGACTCAAACTTATCTAAGTTATTCTAACATTATCTTTATAAATTTAACATCAAATTTAATCATTCTAGAAATTCGAACCGTTGCCATTTAGTCTATCGAGTATTGTTATTATGTCGGTATCTCACAATTTCAATTTTATTAATTTATGTAGTCTATAGACAAGTTCGGTTGAAATTGTACTAGTTCGAATTTGACCAAATCGACTTGGCATCGTGTGAAATTAAAAGTTAAATTATGGTTCACATTAGTTCAATTCATTCATTACAAATTACAATTCATCGAGTAAATTCGATTAATCCTAACTCTTATATCTATCGGACTATTGTTGTCTTGCGATTTCGTTTTTATACTTATCAATAAGTTTGAGTTGGATTATAGATATGTGACGTATTAAAATATCAACTTGGTTTATCTTGTTTTAAATTTAGAGTCAAATATTCAAATTTTGCTTGTTTACACTTATAAGTTATATCTCTTAAAAGTTACTAGTAATTTTTTTAATCTGTACAAAAATAAACGTGTAAAATAAAAAAACTAATATTAATAATATATTAACTTTATAAAATTTTATTTTTCTTCAACTCAAAAAGGTTTTGTAAAAAAATTTGACATGACACGACGGAATATCAACCCGGCCCAAAAGTGACCCAACCTGATTTTAACCCAATCTAAAGTTAACCCGAAATCATACTCGAAACTCACCCAAATTGACATTGACCCAACCCGAACCGAAACCGACCCAAAGTTGACTTGATCCGAAATTAACCCAAACCAAACCCAAACCCGAACCGAAACCGAATGAACTTGAACGAAATTGACCCGAAATTGAACCGAACCGAAGTTAACCCGAACCGAAACCAAACGAACCCGAATGAGATTGACCGAAGTTGACCTGAACCGAATGACCCGATTGCCGAGTCTATATCCAATTGGTGAGTGTGTTATTGTGAGGAAAGTATTGTGAGATTGGGATATCTCGGGTTTTGGGAAGGTTTCGTGTTTGATATGGTTATTGTAATCTCTCATAATAGTGGATTTGTGGTGCTTGTGTCGCCCATGGTTTTTTCTTGATTTGGGTTTCCACATTAAAATTCTTGTCTCGTTTGTTGTTTATCGGTTTTTCATTCTTGATAATATTTTGTCATCCTAAATTCGCTTCCACATGGCTGCACTAAATTTCATACACAAAAGTGAGGTTTAGAATGAGGCTAATTTCCTAACAAGTGGTATTAAAGCCATATTCGAGGATGACGTCGTCTATGACCATGTTTGATCTATGGTGGAGATTGTTAGGTAATGGTCTAAAATCAAACTTGAGGCTTAAAACAGCTAGCACGACCATGGGGACAAGGAGCATAATCGTATCGGTCGAAGAGAAAACAAACCAATGTGAGCAGACAACCAACACGGGCTACCCGTGTGGCTGAGACGACCTATGTCGGTTGGACTGGGTGCCGTGTCGGTGGGCATGACCGTGTTGGCTATGCCGTTTAGCTGGCCGCTTGTTCTTATCCGTTTTGGTCGGTTTTTCGGTGTAATTGCTCGGTTTATTGCTTTGTAAATGCAGTGAGAGTCAATGCGAGTCTAGGGTTGTTTCTTTTTTATTTAAAGAGAGTTTTTGTACAACTTGGAAGTAAGTGAGTAGGTAAAAATGTAAGCGAAAGCACACAGAATTTGGGGTGAAAGGATCACCCGGATGAGAGCCCTTGGGGGTGTGTAACTCCTGAAACCCCATAATCACCAAGTTAACCATAAGGACTGATTAACTTGTAATTAGCGCAGCGGAAAGAAAGGTTAGAGGGGTTACCGTCACTCCAAACAAGGAACAAGACAACATTCAATTAGATTACATGCAATACTTGGTAAGGTCTCGAGTTCAAAAGTAAACGTCCAACGAAGGACAACATAAGCAGAGAGAAATTAAATACATGCAATCGGGGTAATAACTTAAAGACATAACCAAAATAACTCAAGACATGACAGGTCACCACCATTGTGAGCCCCTAAGACACTTCGGCCAATAGACAACCTACTTCTTGCTCCCTTCAAGTAGCTTTACCTAAAACAAAACAGATAAAACATTTTGAAAAAATATGCTAAAGCTCAACGACGCTTATCCATGTACTCGTAAGTAATTAAGTAAAGATATACTATTTGAGCGCATGCATTTCAATGCATTTATAAATCGGACATGGAGAATATAGTAAAACAATTATTCATTTATTATTTGAGTGGCTCCTTACGATCATCGATTTCCCTAAATATGCGCATACCCGGACCGATCAGCAAAGTTTGGTTGATAATGGCCAAATGTACATATGGGTGTGACCACAAGTCTGATCACGCTGGTATGATTGATATGGGCGGGCCACATAATTAGGTGACAAATAACATTTGAAATGGTTCATTTCATTAAGCAAATATTTGATATTGTTATGAATAAACATATGGATTTTCGTAAGGTACAAACAATAAATGTACCTTAAAATGGCAGTGATATCCTTCCTTTGGTCCCTTTGGAGTTGTTGACTCGGATGAACGGCGTTGATGCCTTAACAAAATGAAGTGTTTCATTAATATATTTAATACTTTTAGTAACTAAATTTACTATCCTACTATTATCGTTGCTAATATTATTACTACTCGTTATTACTTATATTATTTCCTTATCGTAACTTCCTATGACAAGATGAATTTAAATAAAATAAAATCACTTTGTAGATTGTTAAAGCGGTTGGTTAAATTTTATAGGTTGAAATTTTAAAGTAACGCTCGTCGCTACCAACCCCTCTTGTCACGCAATATGCTCATAAGGTTCACTTGACCGATTCTCCATAAAACACCTAACGTGTTAATCGGTCACTTCTCAAATTAAGTATCTTGGTCGGCTAATTGTTTAAACCTCTAACAATGCTTAATTCTTCACTTGCATACTAACCCAATTATTATAAATCGCCTAAGTTAACCCGTTTTCTTTAATTTCTTCAAATCATCAAATTCGCTAATTTTCTTTAACACTTTAAATTGTCAAATTTGCTAATTTTCTTTAACGCTTTGCATCATTAATTGCTTCTTTTCTACTACCACAATTACTTATTTACTTATTTCCTTTAAGTCACTAAAATCCTTTATTTTCTTTTGGATCGTTAAAGTCACTTATTTTCTTAAATTGTCAACATCATTTATTTCCTTTAATTTACCTCAATCATCCAAATCACTTATTTTCTTTAAACCCTCCAAAATGACTTATTTTCTTTAATCTTCCCAAAACTACTTATTTTCTTTAACTTCTTAAAATCATCCAATTTACCTATTCTCTTTAATTCACATTTTTAATCCACATGCTCATAACTCAACATGCATGCCTATTTCTTTCTTAAATACTCACTTAATATCATATTCCTCCAAAATTTTCCAATGACCTTTGAATCATCGCAAAATCAAATTTTCTTCCCAAAATTTACAATTCACAATCATCTAACTAATGGCCTAGTATAACATAATCAAGAAATTTACATAATTCATACACGTCTAAATTTTTTTCCTTTTTCCATGAACATCCAACTACCTAATTCAAGGCGTTTTTGTCTTTTTCACCCACACAATCTCATAAAATCTGATTTTACATAATAATCCCTTGCATGCAACATCTATGAAGACTCGGATTCTACATTTATATCATTCTGAGTACTATCAAGGAATCAGGTATAAACTTCATCCCTTCTAAGTTTTGATTACAAGTCATTCCGAGTGTTATAGAAACTTTTATGAGTGTTATAGAAACTTTTCGAGTGTTATAGAAACTAACGCTTATGTTTTCATTCAATTTTGACTGACTCGGAAAGCACACTCTTGTTCATCAATTCACTCTGATGGTTCCGAGTCACTCGGACATCACTCATATTTATTGCATGATCAAGCATTCACTCTAACTCTTTCAAAACAAGTTCCGATTTCATATTCTAAGGTAAAGTGAATTACAACATTAATTCAACTTTCTACGTCAGCATGTTTTGAGTGAAATATATTTGTCTAGATCAAGTACTCATACTCGATATTCTCTTCTCTAACTTGATCTTTCTCTAGACTGACTTATATGGAATTTGAGTATAATGAATATTAGACTCAGAAAATTTCACTCTTCTAGGACTCGGATAATTATGTACTTATTGATCTTAATTAAATATTATTATTTGTGTTTAATCTTGGACCAAAGTATTTTATACTTTGATGAAGACTC